>JASPKZ010003882.1:1231009-2462018 GCA_030220185.1 Diploptera punctata
ATCTATTAGTGAAGACGGAACAGGCAATTAATGCCTAAAGCAGGAAGCGAAGAAGAAGAAGAAGACATATTTCCACTACACTACGAGCCGGAAGTTCGAGGGTTCAAGTCCCGGTGGTGTCAGGATTTTTTAACTGACCTAAACCTTCTGGCGGCTCTATGGCCCTGGGGTCGACTCAGTCTAAGACGGAAATGAGTACCAGGCACTTGTTCTAGGATTAAATGCGGCCGTCATGCAAGACTGACAACCAGGCTGACATCAAATGCCGATTGTCCAGAAAAAGTGAGAGCCTTAACTTCCTACTATCCCAAGGGCCTCCTGAGGCCTGTAGTGGGACCACTTTATCATTTATTAAATATTTCATACAAATTCAGTCCCGCGCCGTAGTTGAGTGGTTAAGGCAAGATGCCTTTTTCTCATGGAATTTCGGCCAGTATGGGACCGATGCCCACCCAGCATCGCGAGGTATTTGGGTAGTCGTAGCCTGAATAAATAGCGGATCCACGGTTGAGAAAACCAGCTATATCGGCTCGGGGACCCGACATGGCTGAATGATCGTCTACCTCTGTGATTAACACATGCGGAAGTGGGACCGGCAGTAGGCTAGTAGCCCAATGGCCTTCTAGGCTTTTTTTTAGAATTCTTCATTCATATACATTTTCCAACTTTTCTGCATACAATGAAAGCAGGAATTTTAACGTGAGGCAGAAAATTTGGAGCTCTAGGTTGTGGCGTTCAAAATGTTGGATGGATGAATTGAATTACCCATCAGTTAACGACAGCTTTTCGATTTTCTAGATGTTCTTAACAGGTATTTGTCTCGGCCCAGATGATATGTTATTCTTCTTCAGGTTAATAGAAAATATTGATTGAAATATCAGAAGAGATGATTAAATTTCTAGGATCATCCGGGTTGCTTTAAGGTGTTGGTTATCTAACTCATTGGTTTTCATGAAGATTCTTTCCTAGGAGAACAAGAGGATTTCGAGGACTATTTATATTTAACTCATACCCTAAATGGGAGTCAATGACCAATCACGTTTCAATGAATTTTATTTTACAATATATGACAGTCATGTTTCACCTCGATATTTATCGAATTCTCTTTACCAAAATAAAAAAGGCTCTTCCTTTATAAAATCCTGAACAGGTCAGACACTGATTCTCCAACAAATACGTTGAACGTAACAAATAATGAACAGATTCCTTCGCACTATACATTTGATAATTGTGTGTTCAATTATTGTGTTTTAAATAATGATTTTACAGAGTTGTTTTCTAAAAAAATAATTAATAACCTATAAAATTGGTTTATAATATTATAATATACGGTTTAATGTGTTCAGTTTTTCACCACTAGGGTTCATTCTTACAATATTGCGATCATATTTGGCAATAAATAATATGATCCAGTTGCAGTGGATGAACAAATGAAACACAACCAAACATTTCTCATTTGTTTCCAAACATCGCCGTATACATTAAATATATAAACATTTTAAGATAACTATATTTAAATAATGATTTGTGAGTAAACAGCTTAATTTGATTCGCTAAATAGTCCTAACAAATGCCAGTTTTGATTTCGAAATCTTCTAGATAAATTGGAAATAACTCCTGGCTTTACTTATGATAATGTAATAATGAAATAAAATTTATATTTGTTCAATGCCCGGATTTCATATTTATTACTTCGTAGGCACTCCTTCTTCTTCCAATTTAACTGTTGGTATTCGCGGGAATTTCAATTCACCGTTCTAAAAACAATATTCTTTCTCAATTATGAATATCTTGTAGTTAATAAATATTTAGATTACTCTTCCATTATTTACGATTATTATTTCATGATATTTAACGAATAAACCCTATCCTGGGGATCAAGTATTTATGAACTTCCCTGTTGCGCCAACACAACCATCTCGGTCAAGCTTCAACAATGTAATGGATAAATCGCCATAAAGAAATTTGTAGACCTTAACTAAGTCACAAGACTAAGTGCTATACTCCTATTGGTCGACGCCTATTCATTATACTAGGTATATTATAAATGACCATCTAAAAGATGTAATCTCTCCCAATTAAAATAAAGATTAATTTTAAAAAAATATTTAATATATATAATTTAAATATAAATATAAAATTATTGACAGTTCAGTGAGCACAATATTTTATAAATTTATTCAACATTGTTTAAAATAAATTTTATGAACAATTATTAAAATATTTATTTAAGAAATATTTTAATTACTGAAGCTCCTATATTTATGCAATAAACAAATTTCTTCTTCTTCTTCTTCTTCCTTCCAAGTATTAGGCCAAGGCCTGTTACGATCCTATAGAAAATTTTCCCTCCAGCGTTTCATAGGACGGCCCAGTGATCTTCGTCCTCTTGGTATATAATTATAAACAGCTTTGGGGACCCGATTTGAACTCATTCTTTCAAGATGGTGTTTCCAATTTAGTTGGTACTGTTTAATATATTCCAAAATTGGCGTAGTATATAAATATAAATTTATAAGAAATATTTAGTATTTTACAAAGAAAAAACTTGTATTAAATATTTTTAAAATAATAAATTAATCCTTTTTAATTCCATCCATAGTAATTCTGCCCGAAGGCAGGTCCTTCACTGCAATCATAAAATTTGCATGATATGCTTGCAGCTTTACTAGGGAATTGTGTAGGTTTGGTAGCTTCCCGTTGCTTTCCACACCGGTGAAGGATGATGATAATGATGATGGCCATATGATTTCCGGGACCGTTTGGGCCTTAAAGTTTTCCTGACATTTGTCTTACAGGTGAGGAAAAACCCCGATAAAAACCTCACCCAGAAAAACTGCCCCGACCGGGGATCGAACCCGGGCCCGCTGCGTGACAAGGCAGCACGCTACCTCGAGACCACAGCGGTGGACCCTTTTTAATTATATATTTACATATGCTACACAGTGTATATTTTATCTAAAATTTAATAAAAGTTACCATTGAGAACATAGTAATGGCTACTTTGTATGGTCTGATATTTTAAGGAATTTCCAAGAATAAAAAGCGTCCTAAGAACAAGAGACCATGCAACTTGCGACTTACATACATTATATTGGTTATTTAAACTTGGCTGAGGAATTTAAAAATCCCATAATATGACTAAAATATGACTTTATTTTAAAAATTGGAACAAATATGACCAAAAAATATGAAAACATGAGAAATGTGACTTTTAAAACAATAAAAATCACTAAATTTTCATCAGAAGACCTACACATTTGTTTCTTACTTACTCTAAATTAAAAAAAAGTTAAATAATAACATATCATAGGAATCCGTCCCCAAGAAATGACCCTAGAAAATTGTTGCAAACAGTTACTGAAGAAATAGACAACGAAATAAATTAAAAAAAAACCCTATAACTGTAATAGCAGATCAGAATGTAACTGTTATGGATGAAACAGAGATAGCAAACAATTTCAACTCTCATTTTATTAGCGTAGCACACAATATAGCTGCCAAAAATAAAACAACGGCACAATATTCAATAATAGGAACCGTAGTTCCAGTTCTTCTACGTCCATGTACTCATAACAGAAATTGAAAATAATGGAATCTAAACATCGAGTAAATAAACAAATAAATAAAAATATTATTTCCAAAGAGGCAGAATAATTAAAAAAATTTAACTTGGGTCTTCTGATAATGTGTTCACTCTTCGGCGATAACCCTGGCATCCTAGTAACAAGGTACCGGTATTCTGAATTGTTATCCACTGAGTATACAGGATGTTCGGAAATTCATATTACAAACGTATAGGGCTAGTAGGCAATATTTTGAATAGAAACCCATATCCGGAAACGTACAGTTTCCGTGTTACAGCCATAACAATGTGTCGGATTTTCCGGCCTTGTTTTGCAACCGGATAGGCAGTACATGACGTCACGAGTACGAATTATAGTCGCTGCACAAGAGATTAACGGGACACCATATGTGATGGAACGAGTGTACCGAAACATGATTCGTCGGTACAACTTGTGCAACGACGTTGGTGATAGTCACATCGAGCATTTTCGTATGAGATACATCAAGTGCAGAAGACAGGAACTTTTTTTTTTTTACTGTTCACACAAGTTATATCGTGATCAATGCAAGTTTTTGTTACTACTTTGGTATTGTTAAAAAGTAAAGTAAAGTAATCTCACTACAGGCCTCGGGAGGCCCTTGGAGTAGTAGGAGATTAGGGCTCCCACTTTTTCTAGACAATCGGTACTTGATGTCAGCCCTGCGTGACGGCCGCCTTTATCCCCAGAACAAGCGTCTGGTACTCATTTCCGTTAGAAGCTGAGTCGACCCCAGGGCCATAGTGCTGCCAGAAGGTTTTGGTCAGTTTAAAAATCTTGACCCTATCGGGACTTGAAACCTCGACCTTCCGACTTGTAGCGCAGTGCCTTAACCACTACGCTACGGCGTGCCCCTTTGATATTGTTATCAAATAAATTTCACTTTCTTCTAAAATGAATCAAAGATCATTTAATTTTGCCTTACATCACACCTCATTCGACATGGTTCTCTTCTGACTTCATGTACTGCCTATCCGGTTGCAAAACAATACCGGCAAATCCGAAACATTTTAATGGCTACAGCACGGAAACCGTACGTTTCCAGATATGGGTTCCTTATCAAAATATTGTCTACTTAGCCTCCTCTACTATCCCTAGAAGTTTGTAATATGAATTTCCGAACACACTGTATAGGCCTGTCTAGTGTATAATTCAAACTGAGTAGCGTAGTGGTTAAGGCACTGAGCTACAAGCCGGAGGGTCGAGGGTTCAAGTCCCGTTGGGGTCAGGATTTTTAAACTGACCCAAATCCTCTGGCGGCACTATGGCCCTGGGGTCGACTCAGCCTCTAACGGAAATGAGTACCAAACGCTTGTTCTGGGGGTAAAGGCGGCCGTCACGCAGGGCTGACAACCCGGCTGACATCAAGTGCCGATTGTCTAGAAAAAGTGGGAGCCTTAACCTCCAACTACCCCAAGGACCTCCGGGTCTGTTGTGGGATCACTTTACTTTTACTTTTACTTTCTCTCAGTCTACAGGCAAACTATCCAAGGTGTTGGCTTGAAGATCTGGGTTTAAGTGGATAAGTAGGAGAGATGGTAAAATTTGGAATATGTAGAACAGGAAGAAGAAGAAGAAGGAACAACAAGAGCTTATTCTATTAATCCGGAACCTTTATGAATATTATAATAATTACGTACATACTATAGGAACATTTTAAGTTACCTTCCCTATCCTAGGCCTACAGTCTGTTGGGAAGCGGGTTCTTCCGTCTTTGTTGTGGTTTTCGCGGGGATCTCCTGCTTGTTGGAATATTATCTCGTACGACTTTTTATAACCTGTTCTCATCATTCCTGAGTCATGGATACTTTATCCTTGACTATTCAACTCATACTCCAAACGGGAGTCAATGACCAATCACATTTCAATGAATTTTGATTTACAACCAATCACAGTTGTTTTCCATCCCGATTTTATCAATTTAATTTTATCGCTCAAAAATCAAGCTCCTCCTTTTTAACATTCTGAATAGGTCAGACCATTATTTAGTAGTGACCGACTCTCTAAGAAATACTGTTGCATATAACAATTTATATATTAAAATGTGTGGTCCACCGCTGTGGTCTCGAGGTAGCGTGCTGCCTTGTCACGCAGCGGGCCCGGGTTCGATCCCCGGTCGGGGCAGTTTTCTGGGTGAGGTTTTTATCGGGGTTTTTCCTCACCTGTAAGACAAATGTCAGGAAAACTTTAAGGCCCAAACGGTCCCAGAAATCACATGGCCATCATCCTTATCATTATCATCCTTACCATTATCATCATCATCCTTCACCGGTGTGGAAAGCAACGGGAAGCTACCACACCTACACAATTCCCTAGTAAAGCTGCAAGCATAGCATGAAAATGCTAAGATTGCAGTGAAGGACCTGCCTTCGGGCAGAATTACTATGGATGGATATTAAAATGTAAGAATTATAGAATGCAGATTGTATATATAGTGCACGAATGTAACCAGAAGGTGCTTGCGGGACATAATATAAAAACATTTGTAGCAATTGATTATACCACAAAAAATGAAACCACTGTTTTCACTTTCTTAAACGTATTATTTCAAGAAATTAACGTTGCAGAAAAATATAATTGACATATTTACATCATAGGACATCAGAAATTAATTAATAACCTGTAAAGATGTGTTTCATTTTTTCTCCACTAGGATGCATTCTTACAATATTGCGATTCTATTTGGCAATAAATATGCTCTGTTTGCAGTGATTAACAAATTAAACACGACGTTTCTCATTTGTTTTCAAACATCGCCGTTTATATTAAATATATACATATTTTAAAATATTTAAATAATGATTTGTGAGCAAATAGCTTAATTTTATTCTTTAAATAGTCCTAACAGATGTCACTCTTGATTTCCAAATTCTCTAGATAAATTGGAAATCACTCGTGGCATTACTTATGATAACCCATTGGCCCTATCGAACCCGTAGGTTCATGACAGCGGGGATACAAACGTTTCACATATCCCTAACCTGAGCTAATGCATTATAACCATCCCCTGTATAATCTACTTCCCCAAATCATTGTTAATATTATTCTTCCGCCTCATCCTAGCCCAGCCAATATGGAGCATTTCCCTCTGGTTTTCTTACAAGGAGTTTTCATGTCATTTTTTTCATTCCTCATTCGTCCCACCTCTCCTGCCTATCATATTCTATGAGACTTGAGTTTTCTTATTATGTCTGGTTTCCCATAAATTCATGTACCTCACTATTACTTAATCTTCTCCATTTGCCTACAGTTCATCTCTCTTTGGTCCTAAATTTTCTAAGAATTTTGGTCATATATATTCGTAATATTTTCTCCTCCCCAAAAATAGAAATCCATGTTTTGCACCCAAATAATATAACTGGGAGAATAACTACTACATATATTTTCAGTTTAATGTTTTTAGAGGACAGTTGGGACGTCAAGAGATTATATAATGTCCAAAATGATGGAAGGAGTTTCAAAGTTATTTAATTTCTCTTGTATGATTATATATATATATATATATATATATATAACAACAAAAGTTACATGGGATTAAAGATAAACTCTTCGAGTTTTCATAACATACTTTATAAGTGTTCGATGTGAGCACCTTTCGTCACAAGGCACACATCTAGCCGATAGTCGAATTCCTCCCAAATCTTGGTCAGCATATTTGGAGTAATTCATTCAACAGCAGCAACAATCCATCTTCTCAAGTCTGGAAGGTCGACCGTAAGTGGTGGTACGTTCACATGATCCTTCTCATACCGCCCACAGGAAGAAATCACAAGGTGTGAGATCGGGAGACCGTGGAGGATATGGGAATAAACTATTCATCCGGACCGACGCGTCATTTGGTGTTCGTGGACGTCCGGGACTTTTCCTTTTACATATACATCTAGTTGTTTCCAACTGTTTATACCGTCGGATATTTTTTTCTGTCGGAGGATCAATTCCAAATTGCCGTCAGAAAGCTCGTTGAACTGCAACAATGGAACCAGACCTCGCAAATTGCAACACACAGAATTATTTCTGTACAGGAATTGCTATTTTCACAAATTTAACGCTGGCGACGTAATAATGACAAGAAACAAATTACTGCACACAGAATATGAAACTTTCACAGTTTTTGTTTCATTACAGCAAATAATCACGCATCCTATTTCGTTTGTAAAACTATACCAACTACTTAAAACCCCTTCCATTATTTTGGGACACGGTAGTATGCATTTCAAGAATTGAGCATATGTTATACGCTTTATATTAGCTTGACCTGTATCTATCTATGTAACGGAATCTTTCAACACGATTTTCACCCACTTAAAAACATTGGATCGACTTGAAACTTTGTATACTTGTAAAGGACCAATAACAATACAATAATTTCATTTTTTCTAAAATCCTGGCCAGAATCATCAGAAAATAAAAAACATAAAAACCGGTGTCATAGATTGAGGACTTATCGACAATTTAGTCAATCGTTGTAAGAGCTCAGTTGGTAGAGCGGTGGACTGTAGTGGTGTATAATTTCAGTAATCCATAGGTCGCTGGTTCAAATCCGACCCGGAGGATTTTTTTAGAAGAGTATTACTTTTAGCTCATACTACAATAGTATCGAATTTGAAGATATTTACACATTTAGAAAACCGAACTAAAAAATAAATAATAGTTTAAAAAACTAAAACAACACGGTTTATTAGAAAACCGAACTAAAAAATGAAAAATTAAAATTATTTCCAACACGCTTGGTATAAAATTAAAGTGGTCAACAAAGAAATCATCTCCAACACATTTAGAATAAAGCTAGAGTTATCTACAAAAAAAAAATCCATCAAAAGCGCGTGGTGCTCTATATCAATTAATATATTTGATAATAAACAGATATTGATAAAAGTAAAGTCTCTAAGAAGAAAACGTAAAAACCATAAAAAGCACCCCACGCTTTTGATGGTAAAATTATTTGTTGTAGATAACTCAAGTTTTATTCTAGATGTGTTGGAGATGAATTTTTGTTGACCACTTTAATTTTATCCCAAGCGTGTTGGAAATTAAAATTATTTTTAATTTTTTAGTTCGGTTTTCTAATAAAGCGTGTTGTTTTAGATGTTTTAAACAATTATTTATTTAATTTCATTCTGCATCTTATTCCTGTTTGTAACCTATTCACTGATTAGGTAAATTTCACATTGTTCACCAGTATATATAAGAAGGCTCTATTGGAGTAAATTATATTACAAGGAAACTGTTCACAAAGTTCCTTCTGACAGTAGATTCGCAATTATGCTGTAAGTTAATAGAGATATATCAAAACTTTTATTTGATTGCAGAGGTGTGAAAGAAATGTTGGTTGTTGCGTATACCATCTTGACGTGTGAACCGAGTGCGCTGAAATGAGAACGAACACGAAGATGAGAAAAATCCTTCACGTGTCCACTGTCACCTGTTACTGTGATATCGACCTCGCCATCTGACACTTCCTTCATCAACTTCACACCATGTTCCAAAAAAATGTGACCTAGAAATTAATTTATATAAAAAATAATAACTTTAAATCCCATAATTTTTTGTCCAATGTCATCAGTTGTCTTTTTATTTTTTTTTATCTGATGGAGTTAAGACCGTAAGGTCTTCTCTTCCACTTCACCAGGGTTAAATTATGCATACATTGAGAATTATGATATATAATAGATAACTATAGACTA
Organism: Diploptera punctata; assembly: GCA_030220185.1. Lineage (NCBI taxonomy): Eukaryota > Metazoa > Arthropoda > Insecta > Blattodea > Blaberidae > Diploptera > Diploptera punctata. The sequence continues at coordinate 1,240,299 of JASPKZ010003882.1, forward strand.
TATAATATAAAGTTGACAAGGGAAAGAAAGAAAAATAGTAATAATAATAATCTATAATTAGATTAAGTAAATGGCTTGGTAAAGAAAGTTTAAAATATAAAGGAATAATAAAAGTATACAAGTAACACGGTTATATATTATATTGTCTAAGGAAATATGAGGCATTTGGGTAGCTACAATAAGTAGCGGCTCCAGTATGTGAAAACCAGCTATGACGGCTAGGGGACTCGACATTCTGACGACATGTCACCCCCTACACTGGCTGATGATCATCTACCTATGTGATTGACACGTGTGGATGTGAGGCCAGCAGCCGGATATTAGGCCTGTCGCGCGAGGAGTTAAGGAAATATGAAGTGAGTTTCTTTTTAAACTGTTTTTGAGTCGGGCAATCCTTGATATACGAGGAGAGGTAATTCCAGATTCGGGTGGCTGACAAGAAAATATAAGGAATAGTGATATGTTCGATGTAGAGGAACAGCAAGAGTTAAATTTTCTCTAAGAGTTAAATTTTCTCTCGATCGTGTGTTCAAGTTATGGTGGGAGGATAGCGAATGAAAGCGAGTAGATGTATAAAGGAGTGATGAGGTAGACAAATTGTTGTATAAGAAGCAGAGGAAATGTATATTTTGCCTGTCTTCTAATCGGAGCCAAGACATCGTTTCAAGTACTGGATTTATGTGGTCTGATTTACGTAGGTTGCATATGACTTTTCTGTCTTTCTCCCCGGGCATTGGCGGAAATATATTCCATTTATCATGTTGAGGCACATGGAAGGCGGAGTTATACGTTACCCCGATGATATGATGGGAGATAAATGATAATGAAACACCAGGACCATGGGAAATCACAGGGTAACCATCCTTTAGGAAAAAAATTATATGATCTGACTGGGAATTGAACCTGGGACCAAGTTTAAATAACTTTTTCTTGTCTCAGAAAGAAAAATATGTGATTCTGATAGTATTTTTTTTCTCCTGAATTCAAATATGATATAGGTTAATCCCCTCTTTACGACTTCTTTACTTAATAGACGGAATTAATAGACCAGCAGTTACACTAAAAAATATTGGTCATCAATGGTTTTCTCCATCACGCAAGGTTTCCAAGAGACAGGAATTTATAATTTCAAACACTTTAATATTTTCTACATTCGTAACTACACAATATTCGAACATTTGGACTCACCTAGAAAGTAAGAAATGGTGATTTTGTGCTATATTTCGCCTGCGGAGCATGCCTCTTGATGGTCCAACAATAATCAGCCAGCATATTACGATTACATTTACCTTGATATATCTTTTCTATAGCTGAAATTTCCTGAGTTAGCTCATTTGGTTTTATTTTACAATGGACAAATGGACGAAAAAAGTATATTAAAAAATAATTATTTAAATCTATTAATGGAAAATGAAATAAAACAACTGTGGGTGATGGTGAAATTCCGAATACATATTTGAAAACACGATAAAAAACTAGGTGGGGTTGTACAAGATCAGCTTTTTACTTACGCTACTTATGTCATTTTTTATATAATTTAAAGTATTACGTAGTGTTAATGGTACATTTAGCTGCGGGATTTTACAATCTTCAAAATATTGAAACGTGTCATGAAATGAAGTAGTTGAAATATGATTTTACGTTGTAACCGTCAGACATGTTGAATTTTTCATAGAATAACTGATATGAAGAGGTAATTTATTTTACGTATCAAAAAGCAAGGAACCTAAAAGCTAACCAAACCTAAATCATTTACTGTAAACTAAATCAATTACTCTAACCTAGGTGAATTCCAGGGAACGTCCAATTTATTATTTTACGCGGTTAAATAAGTAGAAGACAAATAAATTCTGATATAATTTGTTGATGCCACAGATATGCTCTAGTGGTTATGTAGCAGTGGTTTATCACTGGTTAGTAGAAATCCCATGATTAAATGAACACAATGTGGTGTACACATTGTGCTCATTTGTGGTTTATCGCTGGTTAGAAGTAAGAACTGTTGTAAACTTTGCGGTCATGGCAGGAAATAGTCCCACTTTATTTTCATATTTACGAGAAAATAAAGAAATGATAATTACTTTCCAGCAGTAAAATACGTTAAATATAATATTTCATTAATATTTATTGCAATTGGGTATTGTTAAAGTGCGTAAATAAAAAGGCACTATTCTCCCACCCGGCCAAAAACTGCATTAAGTACAACTATTGGTAGGCCTACTCATGAGACAAAAATCCTGTTGACCAGTGCAACCAATATAATGTATGTAAGTAGCAAGTTATATGATCTCTTGTTCGTAGTCAGAAAGTCTGACTACTAGCCCATGAGGATGGGCAATTCTATAATTCTGACTGTATATAGTAAAATACTCTAAATATTGATGACATTCTAGGAGATCATCAATGTGCATTTAGAAGAAACAGGTCTACAACAGATCAGATTTTTAGTATAAGACAGATTTTAGAAAAGAAATGGGAATATAATGGTACTGTACATCAACTATATGTAGACTTCAAAAAAGCATATGATTCAATTAAGAGGGAGAAGTTATATAGTATCCTGCTGGAGTTCGGAATTCCTAAAAAGTTAGTTAGACTTATACGAATGTGTCTAAATGGCTCAAATAGTAGGGTGCGTGTAGGCAAACAGTTTTCAGACACTTTTGAAATCCAGAATGGGTTGAAGCAAGGAGATGCACTATCTCCTCTACTATTTAATTTTGTACTAGAGCATGCCATTAAATCTTTAGAGAATGAGGAAGGCCTACAACTGAATGGTATTAATAAGCTGTTAGTTTATGCTGATGATGTAGTACTACTGGCCGATAGCGAGGAGATACTAAAGGCCACCACGCACACACTATTGAGTAACACTAAGAAATTAGGACTGGAAGTAAATATCAGTAAAACTAAATATATGGTCACACATAGAAATACATTATATAATGGAAATGGACAGCTAATGACAAATGAGGGAAATTTTGAGGAATTGGCTGAATTCAAATACCTAGGAACAATAATCACAAATAGGAATGAGATGCACAAAGAAATTAAACATAGGCTCAATTCTGGAAATGCATGCTATTATGCATTGCAGAGACTTTTGATGTCCCAACTCCTTTCAAAAAACGTTAAGCTGAAAATATATAAAACTATTATTCTACCAGTTATATTATATGGGTGCGAAACATGGACTCTTACTTTAAGGGAGGAAAGGAGATTACGAGTATTTGAGAATAAAGTTCTTAGGAACATTTTGGACCAAAGAGAGATGAACAGACAGGTGAATGGAGAAGACTACATAACAATGAACTACATGGTCTTTATAGGAAGCCAGATATAATAAGAACAGTTAAGTCCCGTAGACTGCGATGGGCAGGACATGTTGCGCGTATGGGGAATGAAAGACGTGCATGGAAACTTCTTGTAGGAAAGCCAGAAGGAAAACGCCCAGTTGGTAGACCAAGAATGAGGTGGGAGAACAACATTAACGATGATTTGAGGGAAGTAGATTATACAGGGAATGACTGGAAAGCATTAGCTCAGGATAGGGATGTGTGGAGAGCTTATGTCCGTGCGGCCATGAACCTACGGGTTCGATAGTGCCAGTGAGTAAGTAAGTAAGTAAGTAAGTATAACTAGATTAAAATGTATCATTATTGTTATCAATTACATCATGCAGGACAAATTAATCTTAACGTTTCGTGTTGACAGGCAGTAGTGTTAAACCTTTTTCAAATAAAATAGCTAGCATTCGTTATCTAAGTACATATTCCCTTGAAATAGCATGGTGGAGGTGAAACCAGGCAGAAGGTAGAGTGCATGAGCACTGGTATAAGTGGCATGTTAATGTACAGAGTACTGGTATAAGTGGCATGTTAATGTACAGTGAATCACTACATCACTTTTCATGTCAGAGAACTGCATGTATATGTTTGCTTTTCATGTTAGATGCAATGGTAAGATTACCGGGGATCAAGATTTTGTCTCTGTGGGTAATATTATATAGTATATTTTTAAATTATATATTGTAAGATTACGAGAATATTTGTTTACATGGGATTTTCTAATCGATCATTAAGTTCATCATCATCATCATCATCCATGCAAGTATTTGGTCGTGTGGCCTGTTACGGTCTCAAAGAGGAATTTTCCACCCAGCGCTTTTTTGGACGTCCCAGCGATTTTTTGCCTTGGGGGCAGTAGTGAAGTATGGCTTTTGGAATCATATGAGACGGAATTCGTTGAAGATGGGCTTTCCAGTTGTTCTGGTAGTTTTGTATATGGTGAAGAATGGATTCTACATCCAATTCTTCCATAATTTCCTCATTTCTTTTATGGTCTCACTTTGTGTTGCCTGCTGTACGGCGCATAAATCGCATCTCATTTGCTGTTATTCGGCAAGGGATAGTGGGTTGCAATGGATAGTGACGTGCATTTCATCACCTCTCCTATCCAAATCTCATCCCCAACCTGCTAGTGGTGCAACCTGCTATTACAAATGAGGCTCTGAGGACCGAGTACTGGCGGTATAACCACATCACCTTAATGTAGAGGAAATGCTACATTAGTGGGAACCCCACAATAATACCCCTCTCGGTCAGCAACCCTGTATGCGAAAAAAATTACATTTGCTTTCAAGTCTCAAACCAAGCCTCGGATGTATCATTAAGATATCATCTACATATTTACAGTTAATCTTGTTTAAGGGAGGTGATGGGTGAAAAATTTACCAAATGAGATCAAAATTGACATTTCTATTGTACTATAAAACAGCCTGTACTCTAATGTATATGTTGGCAAAGTTTCAGAGGCCTATGGCGCTTCTAAGTGCCCTAAATTACGACAGAGTTAAAAGGCTGCGCCAGTTAAATTCTACCTGCATGCAAATCTTTAAACTTGTTTTCCACACTTTTATTTCCACTGCATTTTTATACATTCAAAATTCAATGGAATTCAGAAATTTTGTCCTGGAACGTTCAAATTTTTACTGCATGTCCTAAAAACAATGGGTAACAAAATGTTGCATGGGTTTCATGATTGAAGCAGTATTTTAAGAAATAAAAAATAAAATGTATGCAATTATTATTTTTTTCTGTAATTCCACGCATGAGGTACAACATTTTTTTTTCTCCCTTTGTATGCACATTATAAGAATTCTAATGCATGATGTTTTTCTAAATAGTTTAAGGGTCTTGTAAAAAATCAGACATTTTATTAAAAAATTGTGGAACCTATTTAATCATAATATATGTAACTTTTTAAATATAATATTTAATAACTGATAAAATAAATGTCTCCAAGAATGAAACTTAAACACATCATTATGTATCATGCAGTGAATATTTGTACAAATGATCAAGTCTCTAAGCTCAAAAAAGGTAGAAAATAGAAATTTCACCCATCACCCCCATTAAAAAGAGTAGATGTTAACATTATATTGTGATTTTACAATTTTCACAGTCCATCGCTGTGATCTCAAAGTAGCGTGCTGGTTTGTCACGCAGCTGGTCCGAGGTCGATCCTCGGTCGGGACAATTTTCCTGCGTGGGGTTTTTCGTGGTTTTTCCTCACCTGTAAGACAAATTTCAGGAAACTATAAGGCCCAACCGGTCCCAGAATACCATATAGCCATCATTATCATGCATACCTCATTTATATTAAGTTTAGGATTAAGGCCTCTCCTGGCGCATCATTACCATTATCATCATTTTCCATATATCATCAGGGCAACGCAATCCCACCTTACAGGCACCCAAACCTCAGAAGTGGGTTATAAGAACGCCAATGCCAGGAGAGAATACCAGAAATGTAATGACAATATAGTGTCATTAACTAAAAAAACAAACAATTTTTCACACATATATTGACATAGGCTTTCACGGCCGGAGTTATTATAAAGATCTTGAAGAAGATTTCCGGGCTGTTAGCCGTGGTCTTGAGGCTTGAAATTCCTCGAGGTTTCGCCAGAGACTGCGTCCGGCATCCTCAAGGGTTGTCTTGAAACTGAAGATGCCGGACGCAGTCTCTGGAGAAACGTCGGGTAACTTCAAGCATCTAGACCACGGCTAACAGCCCGGAAATTTTCTTCAAGATCTTCATAATGTTCACACAGTTAAAAATACTTCATTTTATATTCAATGTCCCAGATTGTGATTCCGACAATTTTGATGTTCTCTCCTGGCATTGGCATAATTGCAACCCATTTATGAAAGAGGTTGGGGCGCCTGGAAGGCTGGGTACGAGAATTTGATGGGTGATGATGATTATACTCGTGCGCCAGGAGAGTCCTTAATCTTAAACTTAATCTAAGGCAAATATGAATTACGATGATTATGGTGCCCATGTGATGTTCGGGAACAGTTTGGGCCTTAAAGTATCCTGATATTTGTCATAAGTAATGCCACGAGTGAATTCCAAATTATCGATAAATTCACGACTCACGAAGTGAGGAGTAAATTTATCCAGAGAAATTGAAAATCAAGAGTGGAATTTGTTAGAACTAATTAACGAATAAAATTAAGCTGATTAACCACAAATCATGATTTAAATATAGTTATTTTAAAATATTTATATATTTAATGTAAACTGCGATGTTTGAAAACGAATGAAAAAGTTTGTTAATCTTCATTTCTTCATCATTGTAACCAGATCATACTATTTATTGTCAATGGATCACAATAATGTAAGAATGCACCCTAGTGGAGAAAAAATTAAACACATCAAACTGTTTATAACCAACATTATAGGTTATTAATTAATTTCTGATGTCCTATGATGTAAATTATATCTTCCTGGAACGTAAATTCCTAGGAAATAATACGTTTAAGAAAGTGCAAACAGTGATTTATTTTTATTGTGATATAATCAATTACTACGAATGTTTTTCTATTATATCCCGCAATCAGTATCTACTCACATTCGTGCACTATATATACAATCTAGTAGCCGTATCTCTTCCGGAGTCAGTCACTACAAAATAATGCTCTGGCCTATTCAGAATGTTAAAACGGAGGATCTTTCTTTAAAATGATAAACTTATTTGATAAATTCCAGGTGAAACACGACTGTGATTGGTTGTAAATCAAAATTATTGAAACGCGATTGGTCATTGACTCCCACTTGGGGCATGAGTTAAATAGTCATCATTAACATATTCGTTAAATTTAGGATTAAAGCCTCTTCTGGCGCATCATTACCACCATCATTGCCTATCATATATCAACGGGGCAACATAACTCCACCTTTCAGGTGCCCCAACTTCAGAAATGGGTTACAATAACGCCATGCCAGGAGAGAATTACCATAATGTCGAAATGACAATATGGTGACATTGAATTTAAAAAAAAATGTATGTCACCACTCGAAAACTATTCATTCGGCATTAATCTCAGTATGTTTTGACTTAGAAATTTTCACCCCTTCTCACACTCCTTGTCAATGGGGCTTAAATACGAGCAGCATCGGGAGTGTTACTATTCATCTTATCGACAGCATAAGCTACTCATTCGACACTAATATTAGTCGATTACGATTATTGTTATATGCCATATTTTTCACCCTCATCTAGGATAATAGAGGTATTTTACTCTTTATAGTTTCGTTTTCTGTTTTTAAGTTATATATGTACTAAGTATGGTTGAAATTTCTCAAGGTTACGCTGGAATATAATATACGTGGGCCTATTGTTCGACTAGTGAAAATCTGGAAACAATGTTACTAATAAAATATGTATAAACTGTACTAGAAAATAACAAAATATAATAGGAAAATATATTAAAAAAAAGAAAAGTATTATTTATAGTGAATTTCGATTTACTGCATCCCTGATAATCGCTAAAAGATCAGAGTGTGTTCAACTGAAGTGAATTATTAACAACGGCATGCGGTACTTGATTCCGCCAAACTGAACTAGGTGATTGCTGATAGATGTAGCAAAAGTAACGACTATTTTCATATATATCAAAGTGGAATATATTGGTCACGTGTATTTTCTGTCATTTATAAAAGACAAGGCATTTGCCTTTTAAAGTCCAAGGTCTTTTGCGGTTATGCTGTATTGAGGTTTCAAACTTAATTATCGTATACTGAAAAATTAACAATATGTCACTTAGTTCACTCTGGTTGTATACTAGCCATATATCGGTTGTTTTAGATTATTTTTTTGTTACCCTCTCTCACTAGCCTCGAATTGCTAGGGGTCCCTTATCCCTTATAGTCTATTTTCCATATTGTAATTCATATGTTATCAACTTGTTTTAAATTGCTCCAAGCGTGAGTTAACACACACACACACACACACACACACACACATATATATATATATATATATATATATATATATATATATATATATATATATATAATAGTTGTACTTAATGCAGTTTTTTATCGTGTTTTCAAATATGTATTCGGAATTTCTCCATTACCCACAGTAATTTTTATTTCAATTTCAATTAATGTATTTAAATATTTATTTTTAGTAAAGGTTTTTTCGTCCATTTGTCTATTGTAAAATAAAACCAAATGAGCTAACTCAGGAGATTTCAGCTATGGAAAAGAGATATCAAGGCAAATGTAATCCTAAAATGCTAGCCGATTATTGTTGGACCATCAAGAGGGATGCTCCGTAGGCGAAATATAGCAGAAAATCATAATTTCTTACTTTCTAGGTGAGTCTGAATGTTCGAATATTTTGTAGTTACGAATGTAGAATATATATATATATATATTTCCAAAATGCCCTAGGTTTGTCTTTCAACATTCCTGGTTTCTCTCCTGGCATGGCGTACTTGTAACCCACTTCTGAGGTTGGGGCGCCTGGAAGGCGGGGTTACGTTGCCCCGATGATATGATGGGTGGTGATGATTATAATGGTGCGCCAGGAGAGTCCCTAATCCTAAGCTTAACCTAAGATGAATATGAATGATGGTGATTGCGATGGCCATATGATTTCGGGGACCGTTTGGGCCTTAAAGTTTTCCTGACATTTGTCTTACAGGTGAGAAAAAACCCCGATAAAAACCTCACCCAGAAAAACTGTCCCGACCGGGGATCGAACCCGACAAGACAGCACGCTACCCCGAGACCACAACGGTGGACAATGTAGAAAATATTAAAGTGTTTGAAATTACAAATTCCTGTCTCTCGAAAACCTTGCGTGATGGAGAAAAACCGATATCATATTTGAATTTTGGAGAAGAAAGTACTATCAGAATCACAAGTTTTTCTTTCTCAGACAAAAAAAAAAAGAGTTTATTTTTTGTTGCTCAGTGTTATTTAGTTTATTAATACTAACGAAGTACCAGTAACCCTATATCATGAAATTAACCTACAAATCTTAAAATTCTCTCGTTTATTACCTAGTTTTAAAGAAAAAAATGCGCGATAGTGTGTTTTGTCGTATTTACACCAATGGCGACCGTGATTGAAAGTTCAACTTCCTACATTTCGGGGTTACCAACCTATGTAACTATACTGTAATATTATATTTTACAAAACGCATATGGGAAGTAAAACCACTGCCCTGTACGTAAACTACAAACAATGTAGATACAAAAAATATCTAAACGTTAGTGTTAATATACATTATACGAAACAAATCACTGCATTTTAAATAGACTGAACTGTATTTGAAACAATATAAAACAATAAATATGTACTTGCCGCCATTTTATCACTAAACTAGGTCTCACGGCCTCCTATAGTTTTAACTAATATACATTGCCCACACTGGTAACGTTAGTCAATTGTTTATAGATGTTATTATTTTACTATCATTTATTATTTTGAAAACACCATCGCGCAAAAAATAATGTACAACGCACGTTTGTGAAGTGCTTTACAGAATCGAGGAAATTAATAACCTCGCTATCGCTCGGTTTTTAAACATTTTCGTCAATTCTGTAAAAGCACTTCCCAACCTCGCATAGTAATATACTATTTAAATGTTGGATTACTGTATTTTTACAGCTTATCGAATCTTGTTTCAATTATATCTCGCTCTTTCTTTTGTTTGATATTAATTATTGTTTATTAATTCAATAAGTAATGAACTTATGTGGCATATAATAAGCTTGTTAACGGAAGGAAACAAATCAATATACGATAAATCTAGTTTTACACAACGGTCTTCTTCATATAATATTTTTTAATTTGATAGCGAGTTCAAATTAAAATTCAATTTATCAGGAATTTTTAATTCATTTCATATTATAATCCATATATATATTACACGAGCGGCGTTTTTCAATTCCGAAATCATTTAATATCAAGATTGATTGATGAATGGCTAAGAGTCTGTTAAGTATTGAGGTAATTAGAAATATGTCAGAATGGAAAGTATGAAAATGTAAGGCATAAACTGACAAAACTTCCTCAAACTGTTGTTCACGAATTCTAACTCCCAACATTATACTAGATTTTGACTATATTTAGATTATACACTGCGGTTATCTCGACTTGTGGCCGTTAATGGTAAAAAAGGATGGATTTGAAGGCAGTTGAGTAAATCAACTAATGATGTTACAAGAAGTGCAACTGAAGCCTGGCGGGAGTGTGTAAGTTGAGATGTAATACATGTATTCTCGTGTGATAACGTGTTTGTAAAGTAAAATTAAGCAATTAGTCTAGTTATACAGTTGGTTGTTAGTTCATAGTTATCATTATGCCTCCATCTATGTTCAAAATACAGCACAGGGTATTTATCATCATCAACAATCACGGATTAAGCCCATGTGGCTTGTCCGGTCTCATAGATTCTTATTCAAAAAGTTGAATCCATCTATTTTTCGGTCTACCAACATTCCTGTCTCCTTTTGGTTTGTAATTTAATATGATTCCTGTCTCCTTTTGGTTTGTAATTTAATATGATTTTTGGTGTATGCGTTCATCTTTCATGCTTTCAACATATTCTTTCCAGTTTTTTTCTAGATTCTTGTATTTTATCTCCATCCACCCATAGGAATTCTGCCCGAAGGCAGGTCCTTCACTGCAATTTTAGCATTTTCATGCTATGCTTGCAGCTTTATTAGGGAATTGTAGGTGTGGTAGCTTCCCGTTACTTTCCACACCGTGAAGGATGATGATGATGATGATGGCCGTATGATTTCGGGGACCGTTTGGGCCTTAAAGTTTTCCTTACATTTGTCTTACAGGTGAGGAAAAACCCCGATAAAAATCTCACCAAAAAAACTGCCCCGACTGGGGATCGAACCCGGGCCCGCTGCGTGACACAGCGGGGGACGTATTTTATCTAAAAGTTTAAAAATATTTAGTTCATTTCTAATATATTCACTTCTTCTTTTATCTAGAAGTTTGCATAGGGTATTTATGTACGACGGGGACACGCCGCAGCATAGTGGTTAAGGTACTACGCTACAAGTCGAAGGTCGAGGGTTCGTATCCCGGTGGGGTCAGGATTTTTAAACTGACCCAAACCTTCTGGCGGCACTATGGTCCTGGGGTCGACTCAGCCTCTAACGGAAATGAGTATCAAACGCTTGTTCTGGGGGTTAAGAAGGCCGTAACGCAGGGCTGACAATCCGGCTGACATTAAGTGCTGATTGTCTAGGGAAAGTGGGAGCCTTAACCTCCTACTACCCCAAGGGCCTCCTGACGCCTTTAGGGGATCATTTTACTTTACTTTTTATATTTTTGTACGATAATTATGCGAAAACAGAGTCTTGCAGAGAAGTCGTTAGACAATTCAGAACGAATTTCCAGGTGTAAATCCTCCAAACAGGGAGACCGTTCGACGACTTGTAAACAGATTTAGAAAACGGGTGCTCAATAAGCAAATGTTGTTAAAAACAAAGACATTACTTACGAGACATTATCGATGCAGAATAAAAGCACGGGACACGTGTCATATATTTGAGGCATATAAAAGAACCTCAAGCCTGAAAATGTAGTTCTGAGCAAAAATTCTTTGGTCCTTTCACTCTCAGATTTCAATTTTGACGATAGAGAGAAAATTGAACTCTACTGTTCTTCTACATCCAACATCTCACTATTCCTCACCCTTCCTTGTTTCAGCCACCTGACTCTGGAATTCCCTCCCCTCGTATATCGAAGACTGCCCGACTCAAAAACAGTTCAAGAAAAAAAAACTCACTATTTCCTTAGACAATACAATATACAACTGTGTTTCATGTATACTTTTATTATTGCTTTATATGTTAAATTCCTTTACCAAGCCATTTGCTTAATCACATTATAGGTTATTATTATTATTATTGTTATTATTATTATTATTATTATTATTATTATTATTATTATTATTATTATTATTATTTCTTTCCATTGTCAACTTAATATTGTGTAGCCTGACTAGATATATTTGGTATGGATAATTAATCATGTAAAAATTCACAATTGTTATTATGTGTATAATTTAACCGTGGTAAAATGGAAGATAAGATCTTACGATCTTAATTCCATTAGGTAAAATAAATAAATAAAGGAAATGAAATATATACGAATAAATATTTAGCGACAAAACGCTAACAATAGGAAACATTTTGCGCATTAAGATTCGCCGTTCAAACTTATATGTCCTTTTGAAGCAATATTAACATTTTAAAATGTTTGCAATTAAAAAATAGGAAAACGATGTCTTTACGTTTTCAGAATTTAAAAATAAAGCAATAACTTGATATTTTCACATCTAGTTATTTTTATTCACGAAGTGTAAAATGACAATCGTCGAGTGGGAAAACATCACGTCGGGTGATACACGAAGACCACAGCATAGAAATTGCAAGTTATAGTATTTCTGGGGCTGAAAAGCAAGTTGCTTTCATGTTGAATGTCTCTCTGGTTCCCAATGGAACACTACCAAACTGCCAACTTTGGATTGACAAAAACCGAAGAGTATGAACCCCGGGGATACACTGGTCACAAACTTGTTTTTTTGTATGTCACCCCTGGGCACACAAATTACATTAAATGTGAGGACAAACGTATCAAACTTACAGTCCAACAAATGCGATCTTCGCCTCCGATGTCCTATTCAAAACATCACATCTTCGCTCTGTGAATTCTACAAGGGAGGGTGACGAAATCTTCAAATATAGTAATTTATCAATTGTTAAAAGTCCCTTGTGACTTAGATTAGCCAATGGATTCTTACGAAGTAGGTTGTGGAATTTTTTGAATGACTATTTAACTCATGCCCCAAATGGGAGTCAATGACCAATCATATTTCAATCAATTTTGATTTACAACCAATCACAGTCGTTTTTCACCTCGATTTTATCATTTAATCAAGCTCCTCCTTTTTAACATTCTGAACAGGTCAGAGCATTATTTTGCAGTGACTGACTCTCTAAGAAATACGTCGAATATAACAATTTATGTATTAAGATGTAAGAATTATAGAATACATGTGGCTACCAGATTGTATATATAGTGCACGAATGTAACCAGAGAGTGCTTGCGGAAGATAATATAAAAACATTTGTAGCAATTGATTATACCACAAAAAAACACTGTTTGCACTTTCTCAAACGTATTATTTCCCAAAAATTCACGTTCCAGAAAAAAATATAATTGACATATTTACATCATAGGACACTAGAAATTAATTAATAACCTATAATGTTGGTTTATTTTTCTCCACTAGGGTACATTCTTACAATACTGCGAGCCTTTGGAAATAAATAATATGATCTCGTTGTAGCGATGAACAAATTACACATAACAAACTTTTCTCATTTGTTTTCAAACATCGCCGTTTACATTAAATACATATTTAAATAACTATATTTAAATGATGATTTGTGAGTAAACAGCTTAATTGTATTCGTTAAATTGTCCTAACAAATGCCACTCTTGATTTCCATTCGTGAGGAGTGAATTTATCGATAATTTGGAAATCACTCGTGGTATTAATTATGATAAATAATTGGAATTACTATTTCAAAATTATAAAATAAAATAACGATTTTTTACTGTTCTGAAATGTGATTATAGTAATTTGAATACAACTTAACAAATTCACCTCAACAGACGAGGTACACTCGCCGGCAGATAAATGGCCTTCATCTCAGAAGACGAGGTACACTCGCTTCACTATGCTGTTATATATTTTGCAATATTTTGTACATTCCTTGGCACGGTAATCTTTTGTTAACATTTATGAATAGTAGAGGAATGTGTTTTGGCCTTCACCTTTATTGTGATCTCAAGTACCGTTATATTTTGCTTGTTTTGAATATTTGAAAAAAGACAATATAATTTACGGTAAAATAAATCTGGGTTCTGGGGAAATGCATTGAGCATGTAAACATGAAGCGAATGGGTTAATGATGGTTTTAAATACATTCTAATTCAAGCATTGGATAAGCGACAAGATACTTAGGGACATATAAGGATTTCCATGCAATTTTCTTTGCGTCCAAGACTTAAATGGGTCAGATACTAGACATTTCATTGTTTTAGTTGAGGAAACAAAAGGTGAATTAATAAGATACTGCTAACTTCGCCCGAAATAAAAATTTAAAATCGCTCTAGCGATCGCAGTTATCAGTGTTTCCGCTACACAACTCAATATATTCTATTAAATAAAATGAGAAAAGTATTATCCAAAACTCGGCGAAATCCTATCATTATAAGTGGGGGGTTTATCTAAAACTCGAAATTAAAATTTCACTGTAGTAACAGCCATGTTTTTTCGTAACAACGTATACCATAGGATTTAATTAATTCTTAAATTGGCAATGTTTCCTATAAGATGTATTGCTTTAATTGAGGGCTTCCGTGGACTAACAGCATAAGTACAAAAACATATTTTTGAGTAAACTGAAGTTAAAAACTACGATATTATTTTTTGTGTTCCTATGACAATCCATCAAACTCAAAACTATATATTATTAATGTAGCATTCCTTAAACACAAAAATTAATGACTATTATGGAAATATAATATTTTTAAAAAATGTTAATAGCGACTTTCTTTTAAGTTGTTAGTCCACGGAACATCGATAAATGGTATTTATTTCGATACCGAAGAATCAGTCATCATCGACCTCAAGGACATCATAGTAATAAAGTATATCTCCGCCCCCACACAACAGCTGTGGAAGCGATAGTATCCAACACAAAAGTACTACAGGGAATTTTGACTTACTTTACCGCTCAAGGTCATATAAATCTCATCCCACTACTATTTGGATCGCACGGGCAGTAAGCTGTACGTACTGCTGACAGTCTGTTACAACAAGCTGATGTTTAAAAAAAACACAATAATATTACAATTAGATATATCAATACAATTACATTATACATTAACTTAGTTATGTAGTTATTATTATTGCAATTTGTTAACATATTTATTTATTCCTGAATAAGTGTTGTTCTTATTTTCCCCGTTTTGTCCAGAAATCTACCCAGGTTTATCCAATTTTCTGGGTTTACCAGTAACTCGTAGCATGCCAATCTTCCACGATTCTAATTTATCAAGGGATAGTTAAAATATGAAGATGCAGAAGATGGAACATTATTCGGAAAGGCCTTGACGAAGTTTCTAAAACAGAAATTTAATTTACTTGACGACTGATACATCAGGTACTTATTTTAATATTTTGACATTTTATAACTATCAGTTTGAAAGACAAAAATAACCACGAGAATATTATCCAATATTTAACAATATTCATAAATATTTTTCAGCAGCGTACTTACATTATGAGTATGGGATGCGTAAGACACTCGAACTTACCTGAAAAAAAAAGAACATATAGTGTTAATCCAAAATAAACATACAATATTTTTCAATCGCAATATCTAAAAATAAACATACAATAAAAATAATTTCTTCCGTCTAAGATATAATTCCTTTGCGCAGGATTATGGGACTAGCCTACTGCTTCGAGTACCCATGGAAGAAAAAAATCTCATGGAATTTTGGCGAGAAAGGGACCAATACGCATGTGGTATCGTGAGGAATTTGGATTGTTCAAACAAACAGAGGCTTGGTTAAGAAACCTTTTGGGGGACCCGACATGCTTACCAATGCTGGGTGGATAATCGGCTACTTCGTTATATGGAAATGTGTACATGAGACCAGCAACTGATTGGTAAGCTGGTCTTCTGGGCCTATATGGTCATCAATTTTAGTTAAATAGGCCTATACTTCAGAAAATTAATTAAAAATCATGGCACACACATTAAATAATATTGCAAAAAGGTATAAAATGAAAATTTAATGTCAAAATATGAAATGGATGACCATGTGTGGGAAACCATATTAAGAATAAAGATAGTAATAGAGAACAATTTCCTTGAACAAGTGACTAATTTTAAATACGAGTACTTAGGCAATTTGATTTCAGAATTCAAAACTGATTTAGATACCAAAATTAAAACACATCATAAAATTAACTAAACCATTAAACGCCACTTTGGAAACGATTAATTCTTTACAAAATTACGAATTCACAATATCACAGCAAAAACAGCCTTATAATTCGGTAGTGAAATATGGATATTGAGATAGAAGGATACACAAAGATTGAAAGCAGCAAAATTAAATTTCTCAGATATATAATGGGAATAACACTTATGGATCGAATAAGAAGTGTATCTATCAGGCTAAAATTTAATACAAAAAGTATAGTGCAGGAAATTTAAGAATACCAACAAAATTGGCTACGACATGTGAGAAGTATGACCAAGGACAGAATCCCTTGGCAGGCGTTAAACTACAAACCGAGAGGTAAACGAGACATTGGAGGACCCTGGCAAGATGGACACTGCAGAAGCATCTGTAGGAATCAGGAACAGGCTAATAAATAGCCTAAACCTTAACTGTTCAAGAAGATGACGATGATAGGCCTATACTTATAAATAGGGCTAGGATTTTTAAGTAGTAAAAGTTAAGATTGCAACGTAGTATAATGAAAAGTTAGACTTATGACTGGCTTTTGTTCTGGTTTCACATACAAACAATTGAATAGTATAATGAGAAGTTAGACTTCTGACTGCCTTTTGTTTTGATTTCACACACAAACAGTTGAATATAATATAATAGAACAAGTTAATAACTTTACCTATCTTGGCTGCAATCTTTCCTACGGCACATGTAAACACATAGACATAAAATTGGTCAAATTTCAAAATCTTATAGGAACAATAAAAATAATTCTTTTCCGAAAAGTACGCCCAGACACAATTCTAAAATTTTATAAAACAATGGCTCTTCGAACTCTACTTTATGGTTCTGAAACCTGGACTCTTACTACAGGTAAATTAAATAGGATAGTAGCTGTAGAAATGAGGTTATTAAGACCTTTGGCGGGTTATACGCTTTATGATCAGATGCGTAATGAAGATATCCGCAAAGCTCTCAACACGCCAGCAATAATTGAAACCATTAAAACATATCAAAATAATTGTCATAAACACCTTTTTTTAGAATGCTAAACAATAGACTGATCTGCAGCTATTGAACCACAGGGCGAAGAGACCCAGGAAGACCTAAGAAGAGATGGAGGGATCAATTTCTATCCTGAAGCGGAACAGGCCAATGACCTAAATCCATGCCTGCAATTGATGATGAACAGTTGAAATTGTATAATGAGAAGTTAGACTTCTGACTGTCTTATGTTTTTGTTCCACACACAAACAGTTGAATAGTATAATGAGAAGTTAGACTTCTGACTGTCTTTTGTTTTGGTTTCACACACAAACAGTTGAATAATATATACTAACTGCATTGCAATCATATATTTTATTATATAAAAAACCTAGCCCTACTTAAAACATATAGATATTAATATAATTAAGTATTGAATTATTATATTTACAATACGGCTCCTACTCGATTGAAAATGGTAAATTGCAGCAGATAATTAACCCACACCTATGGAGTATATGACCTTGAAGTGGTGGTGTGGCTTGCATATTCCTATGACCCCTAGAGCTATGCCGGCGGTAGCGTAGCTACTGTTAGGGCCTCCCATGCCGGACAGGTCTAGGGGTAGGTTTCATACAAAGGAGTACTCCAGAAGAGGACCCAATGGCGGATGTGGCGGAGAAGGAGCCCTTCGGAACAGCACAAAAGGCGGAAGAGGAAATATAAAGAGAAGACCAGTCTCTAAGCTGTAGTGAAAGCAACTGGTCTTGCGGATGGAAACCCCTCCAGGTTGGGGGTTTGGCGTTAGATTAGCTCCCTAACACAGTAAAAACAAATCTTGCATTCAAGTCTCAATATGAATCAGCCGGTCGGATTAAAATTCGCAGAACATAGAAGAGTCTAGAGGAAGATTATTGAGAAGACCAAAACATTTAATTTTGAAGTTGTAGTGCCTTAAGATGATGATGATTAACATTACAGGATCAAGTGGGTATCTCATGTCCATATAATTTCTTCTGAAAGGATACCAAGACAAATGATACGTTATTATTCTCAGGGGAAAAGGTCTTTGGGCGACCGAGTAAAACCACGGAGTAAGACTAAAACAAGTTATTACGCTTAGTTTGTGTTATTATTATTTATATATGGCAAACAGTAAAAGTAAAGTGATCCCACAACAGGCCCGGAGGTCCTTGGGGTAGTAGGAGGTTAAGGCTCCCACTTTTTCCAGACAATCGGCACTTTATGTCAGCCGGGTTGTCAGCCCTGCGTGACGGCCGCCTTTACCCCAGAACAAGCGTCCGGTACTCATTTCCGTTAGAGGCTGAGTCGACCCCAGGACCATAGTGCCGCCAGAGGGTTTGGGCCAGTTTAAAAATCCTGACCCCCCAACGGGACTTGAACCCTCGACTCTCCGGCTTGTAGCTCAGTACCTTAACCACTACGCTCGTATGGGCAATGAAAGACGTGCATGGAAACTTCTTGTAGGAAATCCAGGAGGAAAACGCCCAGTTGGTAGACCAAGAATGAGGTGGGAGAACAACATTAAGTATGATATGAGGGAAGTAGATTATACAGGGAATGATTGGAAAGCATTAGCTCAGGATAGAGATGTATGGAGAGCTTATGTCCGCGCGGCCATGAACCTATGGGTTCTACAGTGCCAGTGAGTAAGTATATGGCAAATAACTTTTAATATATCTTATATATTACTAAATACTGCTCTTTCTAGATTAATAACACTGGTCAACATGCTTTTTGTCTCATGAGTACCAATAATTGTACCTAATGCAGTTTTTTATCGCGTTTTCAAATATGTATTAGGAATTTCTCCACCACCCACAGTTTTTTTTATTTCAATTCCAATTAATGGATTTAAATAATTATTTTTTTAATAAACTTTTTTCGTCCATTTGTCCATTGTAAAATAAAACCAAATGAGCTAAGTCAGGAGACTTCAGCTATGGAAAAGAGATATCAAGGCAAATGGAATCCTAATATGCTGGCCGAATATTGTTGGACCATCAAGAGGGACGCTCCACAGGCGAAATATAGCAGAAAATCGTCATTTCTTACTTTATAGGTGAGTCCGAATGTTCGAAGATTGTGTAGTTTCGAATGTATAAAATATTAAAGCGTTTGAAATTATAAATTCTATCTCTCGGAAACCTTGCGTGATGGAGAAAACGATATCATATTTAAATTCAGGGGAAAAAATACTATCAGAATCACAATTTTTCTTTCTGAGACAAAACAAAAAGTTTATTTATTGTTGCTGAGTGTAATATATATATATATATAATATATATATCGGAAATGGATGTTTTAAGAAGATCAGTTGGAAAATTTAGAATGGATAGAATACAAAATAAAGATATAACGGAAATTATGGGTGTAGAAGAGGAGCCGTACATCATAGACATTATAGAAAAGAAAAGATCATAGTGAAATGGCCATGTCAAAAGAATGCCAGAGCAAAGATTGCCTAAAATTGTTATGGAATGGATCCCAATGGAAAGGAGGAAGAGAGGAAGACCGAAGAAAAGTTGGATAGAATGGGAACAAGCAGCTATGAATATGAGAGGATTGGAGGAAGATCAATGGATGGACAGAGAGGAATGGCGTTTGGTTTCCGGAAGACGACGGCAGCTGCCATGATACCGGATGATGATGATGATATATATATATATGCATATATATAAATAATTGCACAAAATGTTCAATTTTTAAGCCATTTTTCGATTTTTTTTTTACATTTTTTTAGAATTTTCGAGTTCACCAGATTATCCCGCTTACCAAACCTAACATTATTTACCTCATATTATAGAAGGTTAAAATATGACGAAGAAGGCAATTGAAGCGGTTAGAAGCAAAGGGGTATAAGTACAAGTTTTGGAGAATTGACAAAAAATGTTTGAAGTTGAAGTTGCATAAGAAAATCATAGGTAATTGAAAATTATAACATTAATTCGTTATCTGCTCCTAACGCATACACTTATATCCTTTAGCCACTAAATAAAATAATCATAAGTGAATCATGAATCATTAAGTTCGGGCTGTACACCCCTGCTCGACCCATAAGGGAATACAATGCCTGAGCTGTCATATCGAGTTGCTGTGCATGGCATTTAAGTCTAATATCTCGCTCCTAAGTATGGCGACATGATCCATAATGAACCCACAGGTATTCCCACTTTATTATTCTCTGTGCTCTCGTCAAAACAAAAGAGAACAACAACTGCGATTTTTCTTTTGTTTCTGCATACGTCAAACTGAGCATGTTTTGATCCTATTCAGCAGGAATGGGATAACAATTGAAGATATGGATGAATGATGCTAAAGTCCCTTCATTCAAAATAAACGAATTCTGAGTTTTTAACGTACCGTGATATGCAAGAGGTTGTAAATATGTACAGGCACCAGGAAAGGAAAGATGTTTACGGAGTATTTAACCCTTACATTGGATACATCAATTAGTTTATCTTATTTAATACTAGCTAATACCCGGCGTGGACTACTACGCCTAAATAAATGAAAATTAATGTGTTTAGTTGAATAAGTAGAAGGAAAAATGTATATCGTAATTATTTTTAGATACCCCATACTGTATATCCAGCGTTGTCCGGGAATCTACTCATCCCGATCTTTTTGGCATAAATGAGCTGAAAGATAAAAACTAATGTACTTATTGTGATTAGTTGAATAAGTATAATGATTATGTGTGTATATCGTAATTATTTTAAGATTCCCCCGTACTGATTACACGCTGTTGCCCGGGAATCTACTTATTTCGATCTTCTTGGCATAAATGAGCTAAAAGATAAAACTCGTTATTGAGAGTTATCCGTAAAAGAATACCCGTCATGTGCTGATATTTACTTGTCTCGATCTTCTTGGCATCAATGAAAGACAAAAATGATTAAATGAGTTAAGAGAGATAAACATATGCTGTCGCGGACTTTTTTGTAGACCTTTTTGAGATATTCAATTCTGTGTACATTAATGTTGTGTATTTGTTATGGTTTAGGCAGCGTAAGCCATTTAAGCGTCCAAATAGCTACGTTTTTCACGTTTTCCACAACAAGGGACGATTTTTAGGAATGTAGGAGTTGAGTATCACAACTCTCTTATAGCCTATGTACATCCCGAGAATCTTCTTCTTCTTCTACTACAAGGTTTAGGCTATGCAGCCTGTTCTGTCGAAGTTAAAAGTGGAGTCCATCTTCTGCGTGGTCGGCCAACATCTCTTGTTCCTCTGGGATTATACAGGAAGGTTCTTTTTGGTATTCTTTCGTTGTTATTCTCATTAAGTGTTCTGTCCATTTCTTATTATTTTCGCTGATTTTATCTTCAATTTTATATATATTTAATTCTTCTCATATAATTTCATTCCTTATTCTATCTGCTCTTGTGCATCCTTTCACATTACGTAAAAACAGCATTTCCGCAGTCTGTATCCTGCTTTTATCCCTTGATTTCATTATCCAATTTTCACTTCCATACAACAACAAAGGAACAGCCATTGTTTTGTATAATTTAAGTTTCGTATCTTTCCTTGTTTTCCGACCTAAGGTTCTTTTTATGGTTCCACAAATAGCCTGAAATTTATTTACTTTATTTTCTATATCTTTATTTTCTCTATAAGTTATATCACATCCTAAATATTGGAAATGTGATACTTGTTTTATTATTTTGTTATCCAGTACAATTTTTGATCTAATTCCATATTTTACCAATAAATGCCATCACTTTTGACTTATTTATTGATATTTTTACAATTTTATCTATTGGCCTATTATTTAAAATTTATATGCTAACATTTGGAGCTCATTTTCAGATTCTGCTAAAAGTACAAACATCGTCAGCGAATAATAAAGCATTTATTTTTATCTTTATAATTATCAATTAATATCCCCCTTTTTCACCCCAAAAAAATTTAGTTAAAAACCTTCTTCCATTCTTTTAGGATATCGTCCCTATAAATATTAAATAATATAGGTGAGAGTGAACACCCTTGTCGTACTCCTTGGTTTATTTGAAACAATTTCTTATTTTTAGTCAACTGAGGGTCAATACAAATATTTGTTCCATAGTACAAGCTCTTAACAGTTTCCATAATCTGAATAGGGAGGCCTTTTTCTTTTAGGATATTCCACAATATTTCCCTATTTACTAGATCAAATGCTTTATCTAAGTCTATGAATAACAAATGTGTTTCTAGGTTTTTTTTTCTCCTGAGCATTTTGCAAAAAGCCCTATCAAAATCGGATCAATGGTGTGGCCGCGCATAAAGTAAAAACAAACAAACATTAATTTTTATATATTCGATTTTTGACTAAATTAAAAAACGAACGAGAAGAAATTACTTAAATGTTTGTCGAATTACAAAATATAACTAATAATAACAGTTATGCATTATTTAGCTTTCACTGCGGTTCGTCACATTTAAATAACTGACACGAAAAATTATTCATTATCATCATCCTTCACGGATTAGGTATTTGCCTGTTCCGATCTCACATCTGTTCAGCCCAGGGCTTTCTTGGTCTTCCCACCGATCTTCGTCCTCCAGGATTATGCATCAGTGCCATCTTTGGTATCCTATCCTCTGTTATTCTTTGCAGATGTTCTATCCAAATGTCCCTGTTTTCTTCTATTTGTTGAAGATGTGGTTATACTTTCATTACCTCTCTAATATTCTCATTTCTAATGTTTTCTTCTCTTTTACAACCTTTCACATCCCATAGGATGTACTGAGAGACTGGAAAACCCCCGTCATCCGCGCCGTGTCACGTCTTACTCCACTCCGCTCTTAACTCATGCAGGGATGTATATCTGCTCCGTACAGTGGGCTGCTATTGCTGGATTCTAGCTTCGATTTCTGTGCCTTGCACTTTAAAACGGCAGACATTTTTTGGACACGACCTTAGTATAATATGGGAGTGGTATAAAACAGGGATGCGTCTTGTCACCAGTGATTTAACCATTTTATAGACGATGTAGCTTTGATGCTAGGGGTAGAGGGGATCGATGCTCCAATGGTGGGTGGGCGAATATAATCCTGTTGTGATGTAAGCGGATGACGTATGCCCCTGTTCCATGAAAGTACATGACATGCAAAAGAGTTTAGATTTACTGTCGACATACTATACGACTTGGGTACTTACTGTTAACGTTAACAACTTTTAAAAACGGGTAGGTCTACAGCGGGAGAGTTAGGTGGACTTACCATGGCGAGAATTTAGAAAATGTGAAAAGCTTTGTCTACTTAGGGATGACTTTGACAATGAATGGAAAATTGATGAGACACATCGAGAATGCAACAATGAGAGCAAAGAGCCGAACAAGCGAAATAATTACTAATATGGCAAAATTGCGAAATACACCGATGCCTGCACTAGAACAGGTTTATTCTTCGACTGTGAGAGAGATCATGGGGTTGGGAACGAACGGGGACACTAGATAAAATTCAAGCTATATTTCTGAAGACAGCATTGAGATTAGCAACGGGGACTTCAAATTGTGGTATACTTAAAGAATTCGGTACATTTTTCGGACAAAATAAGGGGAAAATTATGGCTATTAAATATTGATTGAACATAATAAACAGGAGTCAGAACTCGCTCAGAGCAGAGTGTTACAAGAAACAGAGAAGGCAGTGTGTTCCGGGGGATTGGATAATCGGTCTAGAAAGGGGATTGAAGGACATACAGAGGGTTGGGTATGGGACAGGAATATGGGGAATAATAGAAATGTTTGAAGGAAAGTTAAGAAGAGATTAATTGATATAGACAGACAATATATACAAGCCGAGTATAGCCAGAAAATATCGCTCACCCTGCAGTCGGAACTGAAACTTTCGTGGGGAAGGGAGAAGTATATTGACTCTTTGAATGAGAATTATAGAAATGCTATTGCATGGTTTCATTTGGGGGGATGGATGGCCCATAATTCAACAAGTAAAGAAGGCAATAAACTATGCCCTCTATGCGATGACCGTGAAAACAGGCAACATATTATAGCATTCTGTAGAGAGACGAGGAAGTGAGATTACAGTTCCTACCGGAGAGATTTCTCAGGTCAGATCGTGAGAGAGTGGCGTGTATGGATATTTTAGGACGGATCGAGAGTTGTGAAAACATGCAAATTTTTGGGTACAGTAAGGAAAATGAGGGATAGAAAAATTGGAGCTCAATAGGGAAAATGTATTATCATAAGTAATGCCACGAGTGATTTCCAATTTATCTAGAGAATTTGGAAATCAAGAGTGGCATTTGTTAGGACTATTTAACGAATAAAATTAAGCTGTTTACTCTGAAATCATTATTTAACTAAATATGTATATATTTAATGTAAACGGCGATGTTTGAAAACAAATGAGAAACGATTGTTAGGCTTACTTCGTTCATCTCTGAAACCAGATCATATTATTTATTGCCAAAGGATCGCAATAATTTAAGAATGCACCCTAGTCGAGAAATGTGTAACCAACATTATAGGTATTAATTAATTTCTGAAGTCCTATGATGTAAATATGTCAATTATATTTTTCTGCAACGTTATTTCCTGGGAAATAATTCGTTTAAGAATGTGCAAACAGTTCTTTTTTTGTGGTATAATCAATTGCTGCAAATGTTTTTTTTATATTATAACCCGCAAGCATTGTGTGTTTACATTCGTGCACGATATACACAATCTGGGAGCCACATGGGGCAACTGCAAAATAATGCTATGACCTATTCAGAATGTTAAAAAGGAGGAGCTTGATTTTAAAGTGATAAAATTAAACTGATCAAATCGAGGTGAAAAAAACGACTGTGATTGGTTATAAATAAAAATCATTAAAATGTGATTGGTCATTGACTCCCATTTGGGGCATGAGTTAAATAGTCAACAATAAGAATATCACAATGCTTCCCTAGGAGGTATTTCAAGGTAGGTTTCGGCATGCAATGGTTGTCAGTTCTCCTGTAAGTACTATGGTTGTCATATTAGGTATTATGTGATATGGACTATTTAAAATTATTACTTATTAAATAATAGTTTATATGGAGATATGTTATTGGAAGAATCTTAGTTTGGACTAGCTGAGTTGCGTTATGATTCGCCAATGGGCCCTATTCTTTCAATTTCATGAAATCGTAGCTTGAACAAACATGGTATGAAAAGTGACTTAAGCAGCGGGTACCTAGAAAATGGAATTACCAAAGTTATAACTGAGATATGAGATAAATTATACCCACAGTATGAACTGAGCCATATGTAAATTACGGACAAGTTGACGAATAAACCAAAATCAAAGCTAGATTAAATCTATACATTATAAAAAAGATAATATCCCCATTTTCTCACATTATACATTTTTACTTTATATATATATATCTCTCCCTCCAGATAATAATTCCCTCAAGAATATGGATACATGGAGATTATGTCCAATAATTGATCAATACGATCAATATGATCAATACTAGTAAAATTCATATCAAATTCCGTTGAGGTGAAGTCATATAATATGAAAAGAAAAAGACCATCTGGTTAGAGCGCTAAATGTACAGAGTTTAGAGACTCGGGTTCAAATCCCGACTCAAGCATTCATTTTTCTTTTCATATCATATTTGCCTTCATTGCCAAACGTCAAAAATATAGTTATAACATCTATATATATAAATATATATATATATATAATATTAACCTCCAGATAATAATTGCTCAAGAATATGGATACATGGAGTTTATGTTCAGAAAATTATTGGACGAATACGATAACTGGATATTGAAAATACATTTAGAAAATCATTTTATATGGGATGTGGAGCCGAAACAGAAGATTTATTATTAGTAGATGAGAAAGGGTATATTAGAGGATGAGAATATTTTGAGTATCTGGAAGTAAAAGCGAATAAAGAGGATAAACAAGAAAGTGATATTAAGAACAGATAAATAAAGGTAGAGCGATAACAGCAATGATAAATGAAGTTTTACGGATCAGACATATAACCAGAAAAAAAAAGTTACATATATATAATTCAATAGTGAGAAGTACTGTCACATATGGAGCTGAAGTTTGGAAATTCAACAAAAAGTTAAAACAAAAACTTATGTCGATGGAAATGGATTCCATAAGGAGAGAAGCAAGATGTTCTAAATTAGAAAAAATGAGAAATACTCTCATACGAGAAAAAAATGAATATTACATATTCAATAGTAGATTATATAAGATACAAGCAATTAAACTGGTATGGGCATATACGACCAATGGAAGAAGAAAGGTTGCCCAGAAGAACATTGGAATGTCGTCCACCTGGAAGAAGAAGGAAAGAAAGACCTCGAAACTCGTGGATGCAAGAAATAAGAAATGGAATGAGAACAAGAGGACGGAAATGGAGTGGAGAAGGAAAATAAAACATTAGGCACAGAAACATGTGTAAACATTGAAATGCTCTATATAAATAAATCCCTCCGGTCCCTCCGAGGCTTGTGTGAATTGAGAGAACTCAAAAATACTGCCCGACGGATTGCTAGCCCGAAGGTGTAGAATTATGGCTATGAGGTTTCAATCCATGCAGAATTTCCTCTGCAAATTATGTTACTCATATAGTTATACCGCCAATATTCGGTCCCCAGAACCTCATCTGTTATAAGCAGGTAGCAAAACGGTTAGGTTTGGATAGGAAAGGTTATAGAATGCACTTCACTATCTCTATCCCCAGGGATTTCTGGACTGTTCAAGGAAGCTCTGGATACAAAATTCATCAGTGAGATCGTAACTGGTCTATAGACCTAAGATTTGTAAAGATGAAGAAGAAAACGATATATCATCATCATCATCATCACTCCAAGGATTAGGCAATTGCCCATTCCGACTTCATATTGCATCAGCCCAACGTCTTCTAGGTCTTCCAACATCACGCCTTCCTCTTGCTTGATAGTTCCTGGCTAACAATGGATATCTCTCCTTACTCATTCCATCCATGTGATCAATCCATTTCTGTCTGTCTGTCGTGGGGGAAAACCCTTTTATCCAATAAAGCCTGTACTTTCAATTCTTCTCTTATATCCTCATTTCTTATTCTATCAAGTCTTGTACATCGAAAACGATATATGTAAATATTATTCGGCACGAAAATTATTATTATGTGGTGCATTTATATGAAAATTAAAGAGATATCTATTTACTAATATAGTAAAAAATGAACATAACTGTTTGGTATACAGTTGGAAGAAAATGAAAAAAAAAATGGCCTACTGAAATTTAATTATTTTACTATGTACATATTTAAAAAAATCTGAAATATAAAAAGGAACAATTGTTCTTGCTTGGGAAGAGTTCGTTCATTTTGGCGTAAACCGTTCAATCCATTTACATGTGACTCTAGTAATATTTTACTAAAAATTAAACTATTCGTGATATTATTGATATTCATAGAGAGAATGTTGCAAGTAATTATTTAAATAACATTTACACGCCTTCATTTGAAGATGTACAAATATGGATATTTTATTATTTGTGAATTACAAAAACTTTTATCATGTAGAAAACAGCTGAAGTTCACTATGATGCAAATGCTCTAGCAATCTTCAAAATCTTGCTCATGAAAATTGACAAAGATAGGTAACTTTAAATTAATACATATTAAAGACAAACCATTAATATATTATATAAGTTATAGGTAATGCGCGTTTGTTCTTACATTCAACGAAGCAAGGAATTCAATTGAATGGATGTTTTAAATGTTCATCTGAAGTAATTACGAGTTTTGAATTTGTGTGTTTTTTTATAATTTCTGAATTAATGTTAATCTAGGCCAACATTTGTCGTACAAATGTTGTACTTAATATTGAATTTCAATTTATATATGTATGAAACTTATTATAATAGTTATGTTTAATGTTTATTAAAGAATATTACTTATATATTATTTTAAAATAATAATTCAATTTTTCTTGTAATTTTTTTTCGGAAATGGGTATATGTAACACATAATACAATGATAAGTGCTATTTTCTTATACTTTATTTTTTGCAAATTGTAAATAAAACCAACGAATCAACGTAATAGCACATTAAAGGTATTATACTCTTACTCTCTTACTCACTGGCACTATCGAACCCGTAGGTTCATGGCCGCGCGGACATAAGCTCTCCATACATCCCTATCCTGGGCTAATGCTTTCCAATCATTCCCTGTATAATTTACTTCCCTCAAATTATAGTTAATGTTGTTCTCCCACCTCATTCTTGGTCCACCAACCGGGCGTTTTCCCTCCCGCTTTCCTACAAGAAGCTTCCATGCACGTCTTTCATTCCCCATACGCGCAACATGTCCTGCCCATCGCAGTCTACGAGACTTGACTGTTCTTATTACGTACCTTTATATCTGGCTTCCTATGAAGGCCATGTAGTTCATTGTTATGTAGTGTTCTCCATTAAAGGCATTATAGATATTATTTATATTTCAAGTGGTTAAATATCATAATTTATGTCTTATTTTCTTAAGAGAAAATAAGTTTATTTTGGCTACAATTGATAAACAAATACTTATCTTCTCCCAGTATCTTACAACTATACTTTTATGATTTAATTTAATAGAAATTGGACAGAAACCCTCTATTACTTTTATATGTTCAAGGATGAAAATACGAACATTTGAAATAAGCCAGTCACTCATTAATTCATACTAAACAAAGCGAATATGTTAAGATGTTTAGAATGGTCAAATTATGTTCAAGAACTGTTTCTGGCTTACACTTGAATCTTAAGGGTGAGGAAAAACCCCTAAAGAAACCTCACCCAGGAAATTTGTCCCGACCGGGGATCGAACCCGGGTTCGCTGCGTACGAGGCAACGACGTTACTCCGAGACCATAGCGGTGGACGACTATATTTGGAAACTTTAAATTTTAGTAAACAGTTCACGTAGAGACTTATCTATGTAAATAAAAAAATAATGTCCGTTTGTTCAAAATCTTAAATCTCCGAAAATGCCTCACCGATTGCTTTTAAATTTTGACACAACATTTCGTTGGAATACGCGCGTGTTTATATATACATATTATATAGATTCACATCTGTGACAGATAAAAATGGTTTTTTAATGAACAATATTTAGAATTGTGCGGTTTTTATCTAGAACCGGATTTCTTCTCACATGGACACATGCGTATTCTAGAGTCGAAAAAAAATATATCTGCGCACACAATGTAATAACAAAAGATATTGTATGTCCACAATAAACCAGAAATTAAACATGTTAAATATATTAGAAGCGTATACTTTCGTGTTATGGATGATTTTCTATTTAACCAGACTGAACCACAGCAAAGCGTGGCCGGATAGAGCAAGTACACAATAAAAATCAAACCATACTCCAAATAGAATTTCAAGAATATAAAAAAATTATAAACTCAGTTATAAGGGAGAAAATGAAGATTGAAGACACTATTTTAGATTATATTAAAACTCAGCAATTAAGATGGTATGGACAAGTCCAGCGAATGGAAGAGGGTGTATTTCGGAATGAAAATCTGAGGGAAGACGAGGTAGAGGAAGACCTAAATCTTCCTGGAGTCAGGGAATATATTTATACATGAAGAAGAAACATCTACAACCAGGAGATTGGATGGACCGACAAAAGTGGGCAAAAAGATGATCTATATATCTATACTCCAAACACAATGGGAGAAAATAAAAATGAGAAATTGTTGTACCATTAGCTATTTTGTAATGAATAGGTCACTAGGAATTCCAGTCTAGATGGAGGTGTAATTTAATAAGTTGATGTGAGAAACAAGACAATGCTATTGTTGACGAGATAAGATATAAATAAACAAGGCAGTAGAAGAGGCTTAGCTAAGAGTGACACGTAAAACAGTCACGTACAATGCAGTCCAACTTCCCCTAGGAGACAGCACGTCTCTTCCAATAAACAGAGGAAGCGTGTCATTTCCTTACAACACCACTGACCCCTTTCAGCAACAATTCTCATGTCAGCTGTCTCTCTCAATAATTCACTCTTCGATTCTAAATCCTCCGCTAGCTTCTCAGTTTCAAAATAATCTCAAATATACTGGAAATTTCCAGTTTCGTTCCTATGTGACCCTTCACAATACTCATGTACCATTGCTGCTCCAAGTTAACCTGAATTATTTGTTATCAATGTTGTGTCAAGAAGAGAAAGCAATTTGAGTTAGCTTTGCTTCTGCTGGATAAGACAACCAATAAACCAATAAATTATATTTATAAACTATTATTTTTTACAATATAATAATAAATAAAATTAATCTCCCAAAATTCAATATTCAAACAACTTTTTGATGATTTTTTCCTTGGATTATTTATCTCCATTATATATATATATATATATATATATATATATATATATGTCCGATATGGACCATTCATCTTGATTTGTCTATTACATTATTAGTAATAATAGACCAGACTCATGGGCTAGTGGTCAGCATTTCTGACTACTGTTCATGAGGTCCCGGGATCGATTTCCGGTCAAGCTACAGGAATGTTTCCATAAAAGTTGCCCATGGTCTGGAATTTAGCTTAGATTAGGTTAAAAACTCTTCTGGCGCTTCATTATAATTTATCATGCATCATATCCTCGGGGTAACGTAACTCCGCCTTCCAGGCGCCCATCTTCAGAAGTGGGTTACAATTAAGCCAATGCCAGGAGAGACGCCAGAAATATCGAAATGACAACCTGGGACATTGGAGGAAAGAAAATATATTCTTAAAGAAGTACAAATATTCAGTCTGGCAGATAAAATAGAAGAGTATAGGAGAAAATGGATGAACAAGTCTGCAGAATGGATACCAACAGATTGCTTTGGAAAGTCTGAACAATCAACCGAGAACTGGAAAAAGAAATCGGGGACGCCCATGAAAAAGATGGACACAGCAGCTATGATACTTGGAGCTGGAACTAACCAATAAGGTTTAATCCTTGTGATAAGAAGAAGAAGAAGAAGAAGAAGAAGTAATAATATTACTTTTTATTATCATTAACATTATTAAAACTACTACTCTTATTATTGCCAGTTTAATCAAATTTACTTTCATTAATACAATATTATGGAATTTGATGCACAAAGAAGTTGAACATACACACATTTCAGAAAATGCTTACAGGAACTCTTGTTATCCCAGCATCTATCGAAAACGTTAAACTGAAAATTTATATAAAATGTTAGTCTCCAAGTTATATTATATATTTAATTTAAGGGATGAGAAAGGATTGCCACTTTATGAGAATAAAATTCTTAGAAAACTTTTGGACCAAAGAGAGATGAACAGAGAGGTGAATGGAGAAGATTGCTTAACAGTGAACTACATGGTCTTTATAGGAAGTCAGATATAATAAGAACAGTTAAGTTTCGTACACTGCGATGGACAGAACATGTGGTAAGAATGGGGAGTGAAAGAGGTGCATGGAAGCTTCTTAAAGGAAAACCAGAGGGAAAATTCCCAGTTAGTAGATTTCAAGGAAGTGATTGGAAAACATTAGCTCAGGATAGGGATGTATGGAGAGCTTATGTTCGCGCAGCCATGAATCTACGGGTTCAATAATTGCAGTGAATTAGTTAATATTATAATTACTACTAATCTTATTGTGAGTTTGATCAATGTTTTATTATTTAACATCATGATTCTTTACTATATATTAGTGATTACACTGGTCAACATCATTTTTGTCTCATGAGTAACAATAGTTGTACTTAATGCAGTTTTTTTATCGTGTTTTCAAATATGTATTCGGAATTTCTCCGTCACCCACAGTTTTTTTATTTCAATTTCAATTAATTGATTTAAATAATTATTTTTTAATAAACGTTTTTTCGTCCATTTGTTTATTGTAAAATAAAACCAAATGAGCTAACTCAGGAGATTTCAGCTATGGAAAAGAAGGCAAATAGAATCCTAATATGCTGGCCGATTATTGTTGGAGCATCAAGAGGGACGATCCACAGGCGAAATATAGAAGAAAATCGTCATTTCTTACTTTCTAGATGAGTCCGAACGTTCGAATATTGTGTAGTTACGAATGTAAAAAAATATTAAAGTGTTTTAAATTATAAATAACTGTCTCTTGGAAACCTTGCGCGATGGAGAAAACCCGATATCATATTTGAATTCAGTACAAAAAATACTATAAGAATCACATATCTTTCTTTAGGAGACAAAAAAAAAGTTTGATTTTGTTGCTCAGTCATCTATGCAAGTGACCACCCTACTCAAGGGATACTATCTCCTCACCTCTGGCACTCAAAACTGGAGATAACAGTATCTTGTGGTACAGGAAAGTAATTAAAAATATGTATAAACTCATCCTTCTGTACTTTATATAGAATTTCTCCATTTATTGTGAGTTACAAACCGCGATGATATACTTAAGCTTGTTTGAAACATAAAATTTTGATAGCATTTTAACACATTTATCACGAATGGATGGGGAAAAAAAACTATTTCTAATTAGTCTATAACTTTCAAACATAAATAACTATAACAACTGATAATAAAGTATACATTTTTTTTGTCTGATATCCTAGTATTTATCTCAAATAGTCCCTTTCTAATACCTTTATAACAAATAAAATGTCTAAGATGTACTTTATATACATCCTTTATGTTTGAGGCGGTTAGTTGCAAATAGGTGCAAGTGCAAGCTTTGCAGTATCGAGAAAATAGGTCTAAAGTTGAAGTTGTATAAGAAAATCATAGGTAACTAAAAATAGTAGCAATCATACTTTATTCTTCTTTTGTTGATCTTCCGGATTAAATGGTCGTGATTCAGTTTTGTTGAAACTTGGTTGGAAACAGTTTACATCGTCCAGCCTGTCTTCAGCCGACAGCTGAGAAGTTCACAGAGAACACTAAGAATCTCCTGAAGATGTCTATCGCAGTAGTATACGAAACGTCGAGTTTCAACAAAACTGGACCGCGGCCATTTACCCCAGAAGACCACCTAAACAAGAATTACACTGGTCAACATGATTTTTGCCTCATGTGTACCAATAGTTATACTTAATACAGTTTTTATCGTGATTTCGAATATGTATTCGGAATTTCTCCATTACTCACAGTTTTTGTATTTCAATTTAAATTAATGGATTTAAATACCGTAATTATTTTTTAATAAACGTTTTTTTTTCGTCCATTTGTCCATTGTAAAATAAAACCAAATGAGCTAAGTCAGGGGATTTCAGCTATGGAAAAGAGATACCGGTATCAAGGTA
The DNA here is from genome assembly GCA_030220185.1 of Diploptera punctata. Lineage (NCBI taxonomy): Eukaryota > Metazoa > Arthropoda > Insecta > Blattodea > Blaberidae > Diploptera > Diploptera punctata. The sequence continues at coordinate 1,273,900 of JASPKZ010003882.1, forward strand.
AATGGAATCCTAATATACTGGCCGATTATTTTGGGCCATCAAGAGGGATGCTCCACAGGCGAAATATAGGAGAAAATCGTCATTGCTTACTTGGGTGAGCCCGAATGTTCGAATATTGTGTAGTTACGAATGTAAAAAAATAGTAAAGTGTTTGAAATTATAAATGCCTGTCCCTCGGAAACCTTGCGTGATGGAGAAAAACCGATATCATATTTGAATTCAGGAGAAAACATGCTATCAGAATCAAATATTTTTCTTTCTGAGACAAAAAAAAGTTTATTTTTTGTTGTTCAGTGTTACAGGTACTGGTCGTGAAACCCTACAATGGTTATAACCATACTTTATCTACTCCTAACGCATGAACTTACATCCCTTTGCCACCAAATAAAATTATGATTCAAGAATTTAATTATGCGCCAAACTCGTTTTTTGCGGTAAAAGATCACTAACACCGCTTTATTTCTAACAGCCTCGTTTAATAATACATGTTGTACCACTATCATATTTTTGGCTGCGGTGGACTAGTGGTTATGCTCCTTGCCGCTGGTTCCGAAGGTCGCGGGTTTAAACCCGGTCGGGATACATGGAATTTTAGGAGGAAAAATCCAAGGAGCAATTCGTCCGGGAGGGAAGATTTTTCAGGCTCGTAAAACATCCTAAAGCCTGAATAAAGAGGCCTCTAAGCAAAATGTACCGACATCAACATCCTAGTAAAACCTTGGTCGCCTCTTAGAAGTCGCATTCCATCCATGACATCTACGAACAAATAAGGTAACTAAAATGAACTTGGTCCAGTAACTCCTTACAAAGAGAGGCTATGGCTCAACAATGGGCTACACCATTATAGATAGATAGATATATAGCTTATAGATATCACTATCAGATTACTCTGTAATAAGTCACCAGAAATCATGGGTCTTCTAATTCATAATGTATAGGCCTATATATATTTCCGGTTTTAACAATGTTATACATTTTTCCGGCACCAATGATTTGTCTCAATTTCGCTTTCTGATTTTCCTCCATTCGTCTCTATTACAACACATTTCTTCCTCTATTTCCTAGTCCTTCAAAGTTTCTCCAATCCTTTGGATCCACGCGAGATTTGGTCGTCCTTTCCTTCTCGTTCCTGATGGTGTCCATTCCATTATTTTCTTCGGTAATCTTTCATCTTACTTCATAATATTCAAACAAAATTACTGAAGATTTTCTGTAAGTTTGTCGTTACTTATAGAGTTCCTTTTGTACCCTGAGAAAATGTGGCCTACTAATGAACATATAATCGAGAGAAAAAGACTAAAGAGTTGATATGAATGGAGCTGAGATGAGTGATAACTGGTTGTGATTAAAGAGCGAGTAATTATGAACACCTGTTATCTTACTCATTCATGAGTTTCTAAGCCTTGCAGGAGCAGGTCGTTCACAAGGTGCTATATCATCACAGGTAACAGTGTACGTTAACGAGGTAATACTAAGTTGCATTCAAATTAATGAGTTACATCGTGTTACATGTCTTTAGAATATTCCTACGTGAAAAGCGTAACTACTCTCATATTTAAAAAGTTTCCTAATTATACTAAGATGGTTTCATTCCCCAGTGGTTGTCTAACCAATCTAAAGTGCTTAATACATTGAACATATTTCGTAAATTCGAAATTTTGTAAATTCAAACCCAGTCTCGGTGGACTAGTGGTCATGTTCCTTGCTTATACTCTCGAGAGTCATGGGTTCAAATCCGACCGGGCTCGATGGATTTTTAGGATGACTATTAACGCATGCCCCAAATGGGAGTCAATGACCAATCACATTTCAATGAATTTTGATATACAATCAATAACAGTCGTTTTTCACCTCAATTTAATCAGATTATTTATATATATATATATATATATATATATATATTATGATTTTAATGTGATATATATATATATCACATTAAAATCAAGCTCCTCCTTTTTAACATTCTGAATAGACAAAGTATTATTTTGCAATGACACATTTTATAGTGATACCCATGTGTTGCCAGGTCTATGATTGTGTGCCTTTGTGGTTGGTTGCTTCCGGTCCACTCCCTGTTCACCATGGCGTCTGAGGCGTAGAACTCTTCGTCGATCTCTTTTTCCTTCTATTTATTTTTTTCGGTGACTTTATTATTTGGTTCCGTTGCTGGCAGTAATATCCTTTGTCTCAGGTCCTCTAAGAAGTAGGTTTCTCTGGCTACCAAGTTATATATATGGTACACGAATGTAAGCAGATACTGCTTGCGGTAATACAATAGAAAAACATTTGTAGCAATTGATTATACCACAAAAAAAAGCGGCGCAGACAGCGGGTAGTGAGGGTTATCCTCTCTGCCAATACAGGAGTTTTATTATTTCCCTATATATAATGAGAGATTTGGCGCTGGATTTTAGTGCGTTGCATTTAAAAGAGAATATAATTATTTGAAGACGGCATTTGTACATCACAACGCTTCTTTGGGAGACATTTTAAGGTAGGTTTCGCGTGGAATGATTGGCTGTTCCCTTGTTAGACTCAAGTAACACAATACTCAATTTCCTATCTGATATTTCATCCATCCGTAGTAATTCTGCCCAAGGGCAGGTCTTTCACTGCAATCATAGCATTTTCATGCTATGCTTTGCAGCTTTACTAGGGAATTGTAGGTGTGGTAGCTTTCCGTTGCTTTGCACACCGGTGAAGGATGAAGATGATGATAATGATAAGGATAATGATAATGATACGGATGATAATGATACGGATGATGATGATGATGATGATGGTATTATGATTTCGGGGACCGTTTGGTCCTTAAAGTTTTCCTGACATTTGTCTTGCAGGTGAAGAAAAACCCCGATAAAAACCTCACCCAGAAAAACTGTCCCGACAGGGGATCGAACCCGGGCCCGCAGTGTGACAAGTCAGCACGCTACCTCGAGACCACAGCGGTGGACTTACCTGATATTAGACCTATTTAGTAAAATATTAATGGTTTGATCTCTTCCTTCACACTCATAACTTGAAAGATGGATTTAATAAATGCCAAGTTTCTCGAAACTTAATTTCTCTGTTTTGGTTTTTATGGAAAAAGCCGCCTCGTTTGTTTCGAATGCCTCACCAGTAGACTGTTTAATATGTTTTTATACATATAGCAGTCTTTCGCGTTTAATAATCTCCTTTCATTTTCTGCATTGAGATATTTTGTCGTGTTCCTTTGTTCTGCCATGGTGTTCATTCTTGCTTTCCTTGCTTTCGATATTTACAATTTGAATGAAGGCGTTTTGAACTCAAATTAACGCAAAGCAGGGAGGTCTCCACGGTCGCACTGGGAATCTAGAAGGGCTTTCTTTAAATCTGCAGCCCCACAGAGTCAGTATGTTATTAAAACTTCTCTTTGTAAAGTTCAACAACAAGTTCAGATATCACTTCACTTGAAAGGAACAAAATATTAAGAACAATATTTCAGTTTGGTTTACCTCAATAAAATACAATTGCATTGCTGAATTGAAAAGAGAAGAACTGCCTTCGAAGAGCAATAAAACACGTATGCAACACAGTAATTATGAATTCTTGCTATATTTGCATTCCATGTAAGCAGAGGATCAATATTGTAATTGATCAAAAACGTATCAGAGCAAGCTGTAATAAATTATGTAGTTTTTAAAGGTTTTCTCAAAAGTTGGGTACTTCAGTTTCTTCCCTATTAAACTCAGTGATTCAGTTTTAATAAATTATGAAGAATCTCTAAAATTTAATTTGTTGCCACGTCCACCGCTGTGGCCTTGAGGTAGCGTGCTGCCTTGTCATGCAGCGGGCCCGGATTCGACCCCCGGTCGGGACAGGCTTCTGGGCGAAGTTTTTTTCGGGATTTTTCCACGCCGATAAGACAATTTTCAGGAAGCCTAGGGCCGAACGGTCCCCGAAAATCATCCGGCCATCACCATCCTTATCTTTATCATCATCATCATCATTTCACCAGTTTGGAAAACAACGGGAAGCTACCACACCTATAATTCCCTAGTAAAGCTGTAAAGCATAACATGAAAATTATATGATTGCAGTGAAAGAACTGTCCTCGGGTAGAACACTTGAATAGAATAGTGTCACCTGTTCAGCGCGACGGTCTAATGGTTATGTACCTTGCCTCTAGTCTCGAGGGTCGCGGGTTCAATTCCGGCTGGGGTTGATGGATTTTTAAGGATGAAACAATCCAAGGTACTTTAAGCCGGGGTCCCGAGTCTGAAGATTTTCAGGCTCGTAAAAGAACCGGAAACTTGAGAATAAAGGCCTATGTGGCAAACTTAACCGACCTTCGTCCATCCAAGTAATACTTAGTGCTTATCAGATGTCTCATTGAGGTTTTAAAGATACTAACCACATGACACTCATTGACATCGATAGGTAAATAAACGTAACTAAAACTGATTGGTTAATAAAGTCCTGCTAGGGACATCCGTGACCCATGCGGGACGTATGGGGTATGTCCACATACATGCATGCATGCATACATTTTGAGGGAGGATGTGATTCTACTTAAGTGTACGCCTAGTTATCGACATCTTGTGAGACATTCAGATTCTTGTGGGTGCCTTTCCTCAGGCGTAAAGTCTCAGAACTTAATGACTGTACTAGTATATATATATAAGTTTTCAACTAGCAATAATCGCACCTCGGATAAACCTCATTGGTTACGATATTGCCACTGCGCAGATTTCTCAAGTCGGATCGAGGGAGAGTGGCGTGTTGGGATCTTTTAGGACGGATCGAGAGTGAATCAAAAACATGCAAATTTTTGGGTACAGTAAGAAAATTGAGATATAACAAAATTGTAGATTAAGGATATATGTATTAACAATAAGAAGAATCTCAATATGGTCTTTGTTTTCGATCTTTAATCATGATAGTGCACTTAATGTCTGCAGGGACGGGGGGAGGGGGGTATGAGCGTGCGGTGTGTATATGTGTGGGGGTGTGTGGGTGTATGTGTGTGTGATTTTTTTTTCTAATTTGTTTTCTAGCATTTTTTTTAATATTAATGTACGGAATGTGGATGAATGTAGATATGTATTATTTTGATTTAGGGCAGACATAGATTTTACTTATATGTAGCCTGTTATTGTTGTTTGATACAGGTGTATTTGTAGGTATTTGTTTATATTATTAGTTTTATTTTTTTATTCATGGAAAAATAATGCACGTACGGCCAAGCAGGCCCGTGCGCAATGTAAATGCATATGTATTTTCTTTATTCTGAAAAAAAAAGGCAATAAATTCCATATTCTATTCTATTCTATTCTATATATATATATATATATATATATATATAGTTCTCAACAGCAAAAGAAAAGTGACAAAAAATACTAATTCATTTTTATATTCTCTCTGTCTATCCTATATATTTATCATCAAGGTACTGTATTTTTATGTACGCTGTAGAGTACTATTTAGCTCTGAATGCAACTGTAAAAATATATAAAAGTGAAAAAAAAAACTAAAAAAACTTTAAGAATCAGGAGATAAAGTAGACAGATTTGATTCAGTTGTAATAGTATATTACGATGCGAGATTGGGAAATGTTTTTTTTCAGAATCGAGGAATTTCCGAGATTCTGTAAAACACTTCACCGTCATGCATTGTACATTAATCATGTTATATAATAAGTAGGTCTGATAAGTTGAATAATCTGATAGTGCACTTAATGTCTGCAGGGACGGGGGGAGGGGGGTATGAGCGTGCGGTGTGTATATGTGTGGGGGTGTGTGGGTGTACGTGTGTGTGTTTTTTTTCTAATTTGTTTTCTAGCATTTTTTTTTAATATTAATGTACGGAATGTGGATGAATGTAGATATGTATTATTGTGATGTAGTGTAGACATAGATTTTACTTATATGTAGTCTGTTATTGTTTTTTGATACAGGTGTATTTGTAGGTATTTGTTTATATTATGATTAGTTTCATTTTTTATTCATGGAAAAATAATGCACGTACGGCCAAGCAGGCCCGTGCGCAATGTAAATGCATATGTATTTTCTTTATTCTAAAAAAAAAGGCAATAAATTCCATATTCTATTCTATTCTATTTTTTGCGCGATGGTGTTTTTACAGTTGCATTCAGAGCTAAATACTATACAGTGTAGAACCTACGGGTTCGATAGAGCCAGTAAGTTAGTCAGTTAAGAAATTTAAAAGTGGTTCCATGGTTGAAAGTGATTAGATACTCGTCCTCCAACTATAGTTTTATTGGTATCATAGTAGACTATTATAAACAACATTCCTGTCACCAGAGAAAGAGAGCCCAGGTTCGATTCCCAGTATCGAACTCGCGGATCTTTTTTTGCGATCCATCATGTTTGTTTATGAGTGACTGAATTGTGTGCAATAATAATAATAATAATAATAATAATATATTTTTTTTGTATTGTAAACCCATGTTTTCCCTTTACAGGGATTTAGGCGCTCTTCCCCTACAGGGGAGAATTTGAACCATACTAATTTAGTTACACTTGTTTTCGTATAGATGTCATTTTGAGTGGTCCGTGGTCAGCGTTCCGCCTCATACTGACATCTAGGAAACCAAGGTAGTACTAGGACGGGAAAATTCGGTAAATTTTGCTTAGAGGCCTTTCTATTCAGGCTTAAGGATTTTCTACGAGCCTGAAAATCTTCAGACTCGGGACCCACGGCTTAAAGTCCCTCCCGGAGGACTTGCTCCTTGGATTTTTCCGTCCTAAAAAATCCATCGACCCCGGCCGGATTTGAAACAGCGACCCTCGGGACCACAGGCAAGGAGCATAACCACTAGTCCACCGCGGCCAATTAATAATAATAATAATAATAATAATAATAATAATAATAATAATAATAACTCCGCCATGGCCGATCCCAAGCTCGGATGAGAAAAGAGGAGGAGGAGTAACAACCTCGTTAAAAAAACAGAGTTCAGTTGGCTCCGACTGATAGTACTTTGTAAGAGCCCCTAGCCAGGGTTACGGTGAAGACCTCAACGGCAGAGTCGGCGCAGAAGGAGTCCTTCAACACGGCGGATCTGGCGGAAGAGGCAACCCTATCTCTAAGGGAAATAGAGAAACGCTGCCTTGCGGTAAAGAGGGATCTTCAAAGGCTATGGGAGGAAAAATCAGACAGAAATTTTCCTCCAGGTTGGGAGTTTATGCTGTAGGCCAGCTCCCCACAGATTAAAAAAAAACGTAAAATGCTAAAAGACCAAATCAGTCAAAGCCGAACAGAGCTTTGGAGGTTTGGCAAGGGAAGACGGCAGCAGCTGTAAAAAATCGAAGATAGATAATAATATTAATAATAATAACTTACTGGCACTATCGAAACCGCAGGTTTATAGCCGTGCGGACATAAGCTTTCCATACATCCCTATCCTGAACAATGCTTCCAATCATCCCCTGTATAAACTACTTCCCTGTAATAATGGTTAATTTTATTCTCCCACCTCATTTCTGGCCTACCTACTGGACGTTTTTCCTCTGGTTTTCCTACAAGGAGTTCTATGGCCCTCTTTCAATAATAACTAACTAACTCACTGGTACTATTGAACCCGTAGGTTCATGGCCGCGCGTACATAAACTCTCCGTACATCCCTATACTGAGCTAATGTTTTCCAATCATTCCCTGTATAATCTACTTCTCTCAAATCACAGTTAATGTTATTCTCCCACCTCATTATTGGTCTACCAATTGGGCGTTTTCCCTCTGGTTTTCCTACAAGAAGCTTCCATGCACGTCTTTCATTCCCCATTCGTGCCACATGTCCTGCTCATCGCAGTCTACGAGACTTAACTGTTCTTATTATATTTGGCTTCCTTCAAAGACCATGCAGTTCACGGTTTAATAGACTCCTCCATTCACCTGTTTGTTCACCTCACTTTGGTCCAAAAATTTTCCTAAGAACTTTATTCTCAAATACTCGTAATCTCCTTTCCTCCCTTAAAGTAAGAGTCCATATTTCGCTTCCATATGATATAACTGGTACAATAATAGTTTTATATATTTTCAGTTTAACGTTTTTTGAAAGGAGTTCGGAGTCAAGAATCTCTGCAATGCATAATAGCATCTTTCAGTAATAATAATAGTATTGATAATAATTTTTTCTTATTTCGGAATTTATCCACAATACAATGGTTTTCCATCACCCTCAGGAAATTAGCCATATCCATTTGCAGCGGCCCTGAACATCCTGATCTTACTTCCTCACCCATCCATCCATCCAAGCTTCTTTGGTTTTCCTTTTCTTGCTTTTTCCTCTATTCTCCACTTCAAGATCTTCTAAGGGATTCTATCAGACATCCTCTTCAGATGTCCGTACCATCTAAATCGTCTTCTTCATTTGTCTGTAACACATTTCTTTCAACTGGTATCGTTAATATAACGGTTGGTTTTACTTAGTGTAGTATTAACCAAATTGTATTCATTAAATAGTCCTAACAAATGGCACTCTTACTTTTCCAAATTCTCTAGATAAGTTGGAAATCAATCGTGGCATTACTTATGAAAAATAACAAATACAGTATTTGGTTCACCGTTTATCTGAAGAATTTATGATATTTTGGACTGAAATGCACATAATACTAAGATTTTTCTATTTTCGAGCTTAGTCCACTTTTGCTCTTATCTCCTCATATATATATATATATATAATAAGGTTGAGTTCGTTAACCAACAAAATCGGACCATTAGATGTAGAAGTTCACCTGAAACGAAAATTTTTAAATATCGCTCTAGCGGTTGCAATTTTCTATGTTTCGCAACAAAACTCAGTATATGGTATTGAAATAAAACTACGAAGGTATTATGCAAAAATTAGCGAAATATGACCATTATAAGTGGGTGTTTAACCCGAAATTAATACTCGATATTTTTGTTTTCTCTGCAGACCAACAAATTTAATTTAAGAAGAGAAATATATATTCTGTAATGCAGAACAACTGGGTCATACATTCTTGTGCTGAGGAATTCAATTCCTACGTGGCAGATTTTTTATTTCATTTGATCTACAAAGGCCAGTCACCTGGCATCCTTCTATATAAAAGATGTTGATATTAATGGGAGCTTCATTTCACCTCATCCCTCGACGTGGTATTTTTACGGGAACGAGTAGGTAAGTTATGTAAGTAAATTTAAATAAATAAAAAAAAACATTAACACGAATTTTCGCATAAGCCCAAAGCATATAAATACATATCAGAATAAATTTACTTAATGTATTAAAATTTCCTACTTTAAGGGAAGAAAGGAGATTACCAGTATTTTAGAATAAAGTTCTTAGGAAATATTTTTGGACCAAAGAGAGAAGAACAGACTGGTGAATGGAGAAAATTGCATAACGTGAGCCACGTGGTGTTTAAAAGAAGCCAGATATAATAAGAAAAGTTACGTCTCGTAGTCTGCAATGAGCAGGGCATGTAGTACGAACGGGGAATGAAAGATGTGCATGGAAGCTTCTTGTAGGAAAACCAGAGGGAAAACGCCCAGTTGGTAGACCAAGAATCAGGTGGGAGAATAATATTAACCATGTTTTGAGGGAAGTAGATTGTACAGGGGATGATTGGAAAGCATTGGCTCAGGATAGGGATGTATGTAGAGCTTATGTCTGCGCGGCCATGAACCTACAGTTTCGATAGTGCCAGTGAGTTAGTAAAAACGCATATTACTCTGTATTTTTTTTAAGTTCTGCTTAGAAATTTGTAACAGTAATCTACATAAAATGAAAGTCGCTTGCAATTTAAACCAAATCTCTATCGGAAAAATGCCAAGAAGAGTTATAAAGCAATGGCAATAGAAAGGAAAGCATACAAACTGGCTAATAAAATAGAAGATAAAATGCAATTGAACAACCAAGACTTATGTAGTTTGATCCCATTTCTATGTGTATAATTGTAATTTACTTTTTCTGCTTCAAGAGACAAGAAATGTTATATTTTTTCCTGTTAGTTATTTATGTATTACAAACAAGTGAGCATCACGTAGCGCAATAAAGAAAACATCAAATGTTTCTGTTTATAGCGAGTTCGGTATCGCGCTTCTATTTCTGTGACTTTATTGCACATTATGCAGTTTCCTAGTTTTCCGTTTTCATTTCAACTTATATTACTTCGCGCTGCAAGATGTCGTAGTTGCACTAATAAACTTTCTTTATTTCTCTGCCGATTCAAACTCTAGTTCGAATCATTAAAATAAGACAAGGGCTGTAATGGCAAATTTGAATTAATGGAAGCATACCGTTATTCAAATTGAAATGTGTAATGTAAACTTTTATATTCTCCCAAAATTACTGGCGCACAAGGTGGTAACAAATAAATTGAAACAACTAACTATAGCCCACTGTGGTTTGGCAATGGAAGTAGGATTGACCGTAAATAATAATATTGTATATATATATATATATATATATATATATATATAACAATATATGTTTATTGTAATTTAGATGCAAGACTATCTTTTGTATTTTTTAAAACCTGGTTGAGTGGCAGACACGGCCTTAAGGCCTTAACTCTGCCAGGTAAAATAAAGCTATTATTATTATTATTATTATTATTATTATTATTATTATTATTATTATTATTATCATTATCATTATTATTATTATTAATATTAATATTATTATTATTATTATTATAGTATTATTATATATTTGCTATAACGGTTAGCATGTATATAAATTATCCCAGCTATAAAACTAAGTCCGGAAATATTATGAACCAAATTGTTTCCCAATATTATCTGCCCATTACGAGTATATCACATTTATTACTTAGTATAGATATGTATTAATATACAAGTTTTTTAAATTTATTGGCTCATCACTATTCAGGAACAAGATCAAAAGACTCTTCTTTACTTTCTGTACCACTACACAGGACATGTCTATACTCTGAATCTTACACAATATGACTAGAGCATGGAACTCACTTCTCAGTCATGCCAAGGCCTGCCAATCACTGTCATCATGTAAATCCAAATTATTTGATTTCTTTAGTTCCACACAATGAAAATATTGTGTTCATAAATGAACTTGTAAGTTGCAGATTCAAACCTAATCAAAGTCAAGTGATTTTAAGTTTTTAAAATCCAAAACGCACCAAAAATGTCCATTTACAGACCAAGTTCATAATATTAGAAACCGTGATATTTAAATTAACCATCCATAGCAATTCTGCCCAAAGGCAGGTCTTTCACTGCAATCATAGCATTTTCATGCTATGTTTTGCAGCTTTACTAGGGAATTATAGGTGTAGAGGCTTCCTGTTGCTTTCCACACCGGTGAAGATAATGATAAGGATGATGATGATGATGATGATGGCCGGATGATTTTCAGGGACCGTTGGGCCCTAAGCTTCCTGACATTTGTCTTACAGGTGAGGAAAAACCCTGATAAAAACCTCACCCAGGAGCCTGTGCCGATCGGGAATCAAACCCAAAATTAACCATAAATAACTAGAATAAGAAATCTGTCTTATGAATAAGATTTTTTCTTAAAAACCTTTTACAGATTACAATTAACATATCAATATTTTAATCCTCAAATTAGTGAAACACTATTTTCACACGCCAGGTATTTAAATGTGTCATACCACAGTGAAAACAAAATCATGCGTAACTAAGTTATTACTGTAAAAAAAACTCCTAGAAGTCCCTTGGCATACCAGTCGGCTGCTGGCCTCACATCCACATGTGTTAATCACAGAGGTAGACAATCATCTAGCCAATGTACGGGTGATATGTGGCCGCATGTTGAGTCCCCCAGCCGTTATAGCTGAACTTTTCAACCTGGAGTCGCTACTTATTGTAGCTACCCAAATGCCTCACGATGCTGGGTCCCACACTGACCAAAATTCCATGAGAAAATGTATTCCATCATGGGAACTTGGACCAGCGCAAGTCCCGTAGCTCTGGGCCAAGGCTTCTTGCCTCAACCACTCAGCTACGGCGCAGTGTATAATACAAAATAAATTTAAATAATTTATATGTGTTCTTTTTTTATTGTTTTATTAAAATATTAAACATGTATATTATAGAATACACTTCAGAATGGTCAATCACAGAGAATAACATAAAGCACACAATAGCAAAGAGGAGAAATCATCATCTTCTTCTTCTTCTTCACTTCCTGGTTTAAGCATTAGTTGCCTGTTCCGTCTTCACTAATAGATCTAAGATCATCTCTTCCGAGGACGTCCGACATCTCTTCTTCCTCTCAGAAAATAAAGTAAGATTTTAGTTGGTAATCTACTTCCTTCCATTCTTTCTACATGTTCTTTCCATTGAATTTTGTCGTTAAATATCTTTTCTTTTATAGAATAGATCTGCAGTTCTTCACGGATGTCCTCGTTTCTTATCTGGTCCATTCTAATGCATCATTTTACTATCTTAAGAATTTCATCTCGGCTGCTTGGAGTTTACTTACTTGTTTGGTAGTGATAATCCAAGATTCACTCCCATACAAAAGGACAGGGACCGTCATTGTTTTATAAAATTTTAATTTTCTTTGTTTATGGACTTTATTATTCAATGTTCTATTTATTCTGCCACAAATAGCTTGAAACTGATGAGTTTTATGTTCAATATCTTTACCATTTCCATAGCTGATATCACATCTTAAGAGGAGAAATCAAAACTTAAAACGGACAAAAAAGAGGGAATAAAGAACCTCAGATTATGATTTTGTCATTAAGAATGTAGAATTAATTGAGTTGGGAGTTTAGCTCCAAATATCCAACCGCCATGCTACCACCGACATATGTCATTGATTTCCCTGAAGACTGATCGTTAAGAAACACTTACCCAGACCATTCGAGTCCATTCCAGAATCTAGGACTACAGATATGGTGCTCAAATACATACAAACCGCAAAGCACCCTTGTGTAACCTAAGTGCCAAGTGCATCATCATAACCCGATATCCCTATGGAGAGACATATTCCATCAGAGGATCACAAGATGGAGAGGAACGTACTAAATCTGATCAGATACCGCTATGTGAAAGTACACCAAGATATAAGCCAATACTTTTTTCTTATAGGAATTTAAGTAATAAATATGAAATTATATGAATAATACTAGCTAATACCCGGCGTGCGCTGCTACTCCGAAATAAATGTGTTTTTACCACCAGCCGTGCGCTGCAGCGCGCTGTTATGCTTGCCCAGCAATCTGCTTATCGTGATATTCTTTAAAGACAAAAACGATTATTGTGAGTTATCCGCAGAAGATAAACATATGCTGTCGCGGACATTTTTGTAGAGTGTTTTCAGATATTCAATTCTGTGTACATTAATTTGGTGTATTTGTTAGCCTATGGTTTAGCCAGCGTAAGCCATTTAAGCTTCAAAATAGGGACTTTATTTCACGTTTTTCACAACAAAGGGTGATTTTTAGGGCTGAAGGGGTTGAATATCACAACTCTCTTATTCTTCCCAGGAATCTCATGCACATTTTGCAAAACGTCCCATCAAAATAGGACGAACGGTGTGGCCACGCATAAAATACGAACAAACAAACATACAAACAAGCAAACAGACATTAATTTTTATATATTAGAAGATAACCATCACTGTGGACTCGAGATAGCGCCTTGTAATGCACCGGTCCCGGATTCGATCCCCGGTGGGGATACGTTTCCTGGATGATGGTTTTCTTCGGGTTTTTTCCTCACCTGTAAGGCAAATGTCAGGAAACTTTAAGGCCCAAACGGTCTCCGAACATCATCTGACCATCATTATCATCATTAACATATTCATTAAGTTTAGGATTACGGCCTCTCCTGGCGCATCATTACCATCATCACCTATCATATTTCATTGGAGCAGCGTAACTCCGCCATCCAGGCGCCCCAACCTCAGAAGTGAGTTACAATAACGCCATGCCAGGAGAGAATACCGAATGTCGAAATGACAACGGGGTGGCATTAAATAAAAAAAATGAATGATAGGAACCGTGGCGTGGTCGGTATCGTCTCTATCTTCCTTTCCAGTTAAGTGAGTTCAATTCCCGGGAGGTATGGAATTTTATTTCACCGCCTTAAATCTGGGCAAGTCCCATGTGTGATGGAACAATTCCTTCGTAAACACGATATCAGCGTATTGCTGATGCGACCTTTCTACATGATATCAGAGGGAAGGAGGTCAGAATAGTTTTCTGTACCGTCTGGTTAAAGTAACAGTTTATAATAATCACTTTACTTTAATTATATTTCACTCCAAATGTTCGGAACAGTCAGTGCGCAACTTTTACACTCCATCGAAGTATACTTTATAAGTCTGAATCCTGATCTTGTTTACATCTGACCGCTGTAATGAGTTTAGAATGACTACTATTGTATGGTTGAAGCTTAGTTAACGTCGCGTTTTTAAAAGAGAGGTTTAATATCGATTTATGATGTACTGTGTTATTTCCGACAGTTGATCTGGCATCTTGCTAACCGCAGAACAAGGGAAAACTACTAGTGTTTCCATTTAATATTGTATAATTCAGAGTTACCACTACATGCCTACAGAAACCCCGCTAAAAGTATTGTTCATAAGTCCCAAAAAGATAGGGGATAAAGTAATTGGCAAACAAAAGAATTATACTCAGTTCTTAAACAATTAATCACTAGTTGATGTTCTTTTCTATCTGTTTCACACAACGCGTAATATGATCTGACGTCATAATGATGACGATATGTGACATATTGTGTGTAAAGATTGTATAGTTATATAGTTCCTGTACAACGTTTATTAATAAGGAAATTATACATGATCTATATAAGACTTATATATTGTATAACTAAACAACTGATGAAAGCCTGTATAAGATATTTTTATTAGTAAGACTGTTAGAATATAAAATATAATTGCCATATGTTGATAGTGGAAATGTAATACATTCATAAGAGTTTTAATTCTCCGGTCTATTTTGCAGCCTTAAAACTGTCTCTTTTTAAACAGGCAGCATGCATTGCTAGATCATGTAATTAACTAATATTGTACAAAAAATGGTAAATTATATTTAAAATTGACGAAGTTGTTAAAAAAAAAGAACTTTGTTCATTCGTGCCGTTTTTCTGTCAATTATTTAATACAATTCTGCACTGAATGGAGCATGATCGCTAAAATTTGGACACCGCAGCTATAAAACAGAGAATTTTTAAAAATAAAATTCCCGATTATATAACTTCTGTCCTCGCTGAATGCTATAAGAGATTAAAGTGTATACATTTATGAGTATTAATAATGTATCTATTTATTATATTTAAGCTCATAAATAATATTTTAATAAAAGAAACTGATGAAATAGAGGAGAAATAAATAGTTGATATTGAAATTGTTAGCTGGCCGTCCTCTAAAAAACAACCTGACCTCGGACCTTTAGCACACATATTTTCATTAGTCAGATCAAGGTCACTGCTTCGCTGCCACATTTAATCCAGTGGTAAGTTATATGGTATGAGGAGTTGCATGGGTTGAGATTGTCTAGTATTGCAACATAAAACCCTGCACTGACTTTTAAGACATGAAGAGGAAGGGGATTGACACTCCAATATGGC
Source organism: Diploptera punctata (assembly GCA_030220185.1). Lineage (NCBI taxonomy): Eukaryota > Metazoa > Arthropoda > Insecta > Blattodea > Blaberidae > Diploptera > Diploptera punctata. The sequence continues at coordinate 1,289,452 of JASPKZ010003882.1, forward strand.
CTTGATCTGACTAGTGAAAAGATGCAGACTCTAAGACAAAATGTAACAGTGAATGATTAAAACACTACTGCAGCTGTGTCTCTTATATGTGTTAATTGTAGAAGTACCTAAGTGGGATAATATTAAGTACCCTATTGTATTAAAGGGGTCCCACACAGTAGCCCAGAGTTTAAGGCAAAATGCTTTCACGCAGAGCAACGAGACTTGCGGTGATTCGTTTCTTCATGAAGGAAGAATTTTTCTCATGGTATCGATGCCCACCCAGCATTGTAAGGAATTTGGATAGCTAAAATACGTAGCGACTCCAGACTGAGAAAACCAGCTGTAACGGCTGGAGGGCCGACGTACTGATCACATGTTACCCCTATACTTGCTGGGCGATAACCTCTGTGATTAACACAATTGGATGGGAGGGTGGCAGCAGGCTAGTAGGTCAGGGCTTTCTAGGCATCTCGCGCAGTGGAGTTTGTTTATTGTTTATACAGAAGAGTTATATTCAAAACTAATAACATTTTTATTAACACAAACATTTTCTTTATTTGTTCTTTTTTTCAATTATTTTATCTTCTTCTTCATCGTCAAGGTTTAGGCTTTTTGCTAGCCTGTTCCGGCCCCAAATTGCTACTCTTTTCATATTTTCTTTGGTCTTCCAAAACTATCTTCTTCCACTTGGTGAATAGTTATATGCTGCTTTTGGTATTGTGCTCTCAGTCATCCTTGCTGTTTGTTCCAATTTGTTCTGCATTTCAATATTGTTGTGTTTAATTCATCTACTTTTAACTGCTGTCTTATTTCTGTGTTGTGTTAGTTTCTCAAGAAATACCAATTAACAAAACTAAAATTATGGCATTTCATGGGAAGGACCCCATACAAAGTAATCTGTCTCCAGAATAAAATTTTAGAGAGATTTAATCAATTTAAACATCTTCGATATTATGATCTTGCAGAAGATTTCCGGGCTGTTGGCCGTGGTCTTGAGGCTTGTAGTTCCCCAACGTTTCGCCAGAGACTGCGTCCGGCATCCTCAAGGATTGTCTCAAGACAACCTTTGATGATGCCGGACGCAGTCTCTGGCGAAACGTTGGGGAACTACAAGCCTCAAGACCACGGCCAACAGCCCGAAAATCTTCTGCAAGATCATCATAGTAACTCCGGCCTTGAAAGCCTAAATCAATGTATCTTGGATATTATCTCTCTATCTGGGATGAAAAGGATATCCCTGAAAAAATTACTAGTCATAATAATAGTTTGGGAATTATTAATCAAGTTATGAAACCATCCCTTGTACAAACAAAAACACCAGATTACGTTTATATAACACTTTGGCTAGACCAGTGTTGACCTATCTTAGTGAAGCATGGACACTAAAAAGACAACATGAAAGCAGAATAACAGCGTGTGAAATGAGATTCATGCGCAGAGCAGCGGGTTACACCAGATGGGATCGGAAAAGGAACACTGATATCTTAAAAGAATTGAAGACTACGCCAATTTTGGAATATATTAAACAGTACCAACTAAATTGGAAACATCATCTAGAAAGAATGAGTTCAAATCGGGTCCCCAAAGCTGTTTATAATTATATACCAAGAAGACGAAGATCACTGGGCCGTCCTATGAAACGCTGGAGGGAAAATTTTCTATAGGATCATAACAGGCCTTGGCCTAATACTTGGAAGGAAGAAGAAGAAGAAGAAGTTATTTTCTCAAAAACAGGCATTTTAACTGTGGTCATTTTCTAACACTTTGGCTAGACCAGTGTTGACCTATCGTGGTGAAGCATGGACACTAAAAAGACAGCAAGAAAGCAGAATAACGGCTTGTGAAATGAGATTCATGCGCAGAACAGCGGGTTACACCAGATGGGATCGGAAAAGGAACACCGATATCTTAAAATAATTGAAGACTACGCTAATTTTGGAATATATTAAACAGTACCAACTAAATTGGAAACATCGTCTAGAAAGAATGAGTTCAAATCGGATCCCCAAAGCTGTTTATAATTATATACCAAGAGGACAAAGATCACTGGGCCGTCCTATGAAACGCTGAAGGGAAAATTTTCTATAGGATCGTAACAGGCCTTGGCCTAATACTTGGAAGGAAGAAGAAGAAGTTATTTTCTCAAAAACAGGTATTTTAACTGTGGTCATTTTCTAGCAAGCTCCTTTATTAACAAAACAGATTGTTTTTATAACCCCTGTAAAGTTTTATTTTTTAACTTATATAATAATCTATGAGGACAACAATCTGTATTTTGTTTCGTAAAATATGCGAAGTTCCTCTAAACAGAACAACTCTTAAGGATAAATTAATGTTGTAACAGAAGTGATTACTGTCTACCATGAAGTACATACGTAGGAACACAAAGCGATTTAATAAAACAAAGAGTTTGCATGTTCTGAGATGAGACTCTTAGCACTTGGTAATCTGGACGTAACGCAACTAGGTCGCTGTAAATGTATGGCCTCTTGTCTGAAGACTGTATATGTCCCTCCACACATAGCTATCTCGGACACTCCATTGTTTTATTCATTCATTATCGTGTTCTAATTTTGTAACCCTATACCAAACAGTATTTCCTATAATTAATCCTCGTAAGTTTGTGTCCTTGTTTCTGTAACTTGTCTTGTCGAACTGAAATCCAGTTTCAATTTAATGAGCAACTGGTATAGCTAAAGAGAAATAACCTACTTTATGCTGCACCCTCCTTGATGACGTGTACAGAATCCTTTTGCTAAGCAGTTGAATGTTAAATAGTCAATTACAAAAACAAAGTCTGAAGTATGACTGTTTTTATTATTTTATTTAACAGTTCCAGTGTATCCGTCCAGTTCTCACTATTTTCATATGGATTTTATTAAAATAGGAAAAAAATTATAGACCTAACAAAAAATTAAAAAAATTAATTACCAGATTCAATACTAACATGTAAACTATATAGGATATTACTATTCTCTTTATGCTTGCAACCTGAGTGACACCTGGAATTATGTAACAATTTTCAGTATTTTTGCAATTCTTGCTGAAACAAAAAATAATATGGAAACAAAAAATAGATATGCATCAGAAATTTGAACCATGACACGAAATAGCATTAACAAATTTCAAGCAACAGATAAGAGGTTTTTGAGATATGTTAACGATCGTTCTAGGTTAGATAAATTTAAAAAAATGAGGATATAAGAAAATTGGAGATGGAGTGAAGAGAAGTATTACGGAAGCTAGCGATTTGAGAGAAGAAGATGCTTTAGGCAGGAATCTCTCGCGACAAATCACTTTGGGTTGAAGGAGAAACACTGTATTGTGGAATATTCCTAAATAAAAAAAGGATATGAGAAAATAATTAAATATAATATCATTAGAGGAAAGGATTCATCGTTATAGAGATCAATGGGATGAATACATATAAAAAGAATAAGCTACAGTCGTATTCCTAGAAGAATGTTCGATTATAAACCTAAACGGAGGAGAGATTTGGGAAGGCCAAGGGAACGTTGGTTGTGAAATCGGAACAGGCTTAAGAGTCTAATCCTTGATTGAAGAAGAAGAACAACAAGACCTAAAAGTAGCAAAACTTGGACAGGTTCAGACTGTTTCTGCAATTCACTGAAATTGCAGTATTTTATACCTTGACTTGGCAAGATTAAACAAAATAATAAAAGCTATTCATACGTTTCTCAGACACAAACTACTGACGACGAATTATATGATCCTAGATTAAGTTGGAGTCTGATGGTGCAGCCTGTTAGTTACAGTACACAGGAAATCATTAAATATTTATTCTGCCCGCGGTACCACTAAAACATCAAAGGAAGATTTTGAGTTAAATTTGAGAGTACATTATTTTAACTATAAGAGAAAGATTAAAGAAAAATCACAATTGAAGAAATAATATATCTAATAACACTAGTCAACACGATTTCTGTCTCATGAGTACCAATAGTTGTACTTAATACAGTTTTTTTTTATCGTGTTTTCAAATATGTATTCGGAATTTCTCCATCAATCACAGTTTTTTTTTAAATTCAATTTCAATTAATGGATTTAAATAATTATGTCTTTAATAAACGTTTTTTCGTCCATTTGTCCATTGTAAAATAAAATCAAATGAGCTAACTCAGGAGATTTCAGCTATGGAAAAGAGATATCAAGGCAAATGGAATCCTAATATGTTGGCCGATTATTGTTGGACCACCAAGAGGGATGCTCCACAGGTGAAATATAGCAGAAAATCGTCATTTCTTACTTTCTAGGTGAGTCCGAATGTTCGAATATTGTGTAGTTATGATGTAGAAAATATTAAAGTGTTTGAAATTATAAATTCCTGCCTCTCGAAAATCTTGCGCGATGGAGAAAACCTGATATCATATTTGAATTCAGGAGAAAAAATACTATCAGAATCACATTTTTCTTTCTGAGACAAAAACGATTATTTTTTGTTGCTCCGTGTAATTTAAATAATTTTTAAAAAGTTCTGGTTCTGTTTCAGAAGAGTAAGAATGTCCCTATTTTTTAAATATAAATCATCTTGTCTTCTTTCTAACAGCATAGTTCACAACCTATAAAATCAAAATAACAAAATTCTGAAACATTCTCTCTCTCTCTCTCTCTCTCTCTCTCTCTCTGTCTCTCTCTCTGTCCCTCTCTCTCTCTCTCTCTCTCTCCTCCCCTCTCCTCTCTCTCTCCTCTCTCTCCTCTCTCTCCTTCTCCTCTCCTCTCTCTCTCTCTCTCTCTCTCTCTCTCTCTCTCTCTCTTTAGCTCTAAGGATTGGTCAGTAGAATCCTTATCTTCCGGCAGAGTAGATTGGAAGGTGGATAATACGTTTTACAATTAACGACCATCTTATTTAACATTGTCCTAGTGTCACAATTCAAATCAGAACATTGGAAAGACTGACAAATTATATTCAGATGTATCTTATTTCAGGACACAGATCCCCCAGAGCTTTATATTCCTTTAGGAATGAAGTGATTTTTAACACCCTAAAAAATCTAACGATCTCGGTCGGGTTTAAACCCGCGAACCTCAGAACCGAGGCGAACACCGGTACAGCGGGATAAACCCGACACTGTTCAGATTTTAAATCCCCACTTTGATACTGTATGTCGTATAACCTCCAGTGCTGTCTTCGGCGTGACAAAGAAATCCCAAATCCGGGTAGAATTAAAATGTAAATAGTTTCAAATGTCAAATAACACTGAGCAACAAAAAAGAAACTTTTTTCTGTCTCAGAAAGTAAAATATGGATTCTGATAGTATTTGTTTCTCCTGAATTAAAATATGATATCGGGTTTTCTCCATCACGCAAGGTTTCCGAGAGACAGGAATTTATAATTTCAAACACTTTAATATTTTCTACATTCGTAACTACACAATATTCGAACATTCGGACTCATCTAGAAAGTACGAAATAACGATTTTCTGCTATTTTTGCCAGTGGAGCATCCCTCTTGATGGTCCAACAATAATCGGGCAGCATATTAGGATTCCATTTGCCTTGATATCTCTTTTCCATAGCTGAAATCTCCTGATGAAAGTGTTCCCCGTGCTCATCGCTCACTGCAACAAGATAATAAATAGACGAAAAAACGTTATTAAAAAATAATTATTTAAATTCATTAATTAAAATTGAAATAAAAAAACTGTGGGTGATGGAGAAATTCCAAATACATATTTGAAAACACGATAAAAAAAACTGCATTAAGTACATCTATTGGTACTCATGAGACAAAAAGCGTGTTGACCAGTGTAATCTGAGGGGCTATATTAATTACTAATCTACTATCAGCTATTCCATATTGGTACTGAAACAAAGTTATGGTTAAAGATTGATGTTTTTACAATGAAAATGTATTTTTTATTATGTACTACATAAACATTTAAGATATATAAACGGAATTGAGGTGGTCCAGTATTCCGCTAAATAGAAGTCCAGGGAAATATGTCGCTGTATAACCTGTCTAGCTATGGTTCAAAGTTACTGCTCTATTTAAGATATTCTCGTCCAGAGCTCTAGCTTGTAAGTCCCATGGCAGTATAAGTCATACAAATAGAAAAGTATGGAAAAGAGAGAGAGAGGGAAAGAGAGAGAGAGAGAGAGAGATAGAGAGAGGTTAAAATAATAAAGAAAATAAAAAACTCAAACATGCTGTTAGATGTGTACAGTAGGTATATCTTCAATGTTGGAAAAATTCGTTTGTGCGCGATAGTACTTACAGCAATGGCGACCATGCTTGAAAGTTCAACTTCCTACATTTCGGGGTTGTTAACCTAAATAACTATACTGTAATATTACATATTACAAACCGCGTGTGGGAAGTAGTAGTAGTAGTAGGACTTTATTAGACAAAAAGTAAGATATTTACAATATTATTTACAAATATGGGTCGCACGGTCAGTAAGCCGTACGTGCTGTTGACAGTCCGTTACAATAAAGTAATAATTGGTACTAGTGTAAAGAAAAATAAACAACAGTAAAACCACTGCTCTCTATGTACACTACAAACAATGCATATACAAAAAATACAAAAAAGGTAGTGTTAATATATATTATACGAAACAAATCGCTGCATTTTAAATGAACTGAACCTTACTTGAAACAATTTAAAACAATAAATACGTACTTGCCGCCATTTTATCAGTAATTGGTTTCACGGCCAGCTGTGGTTTCAACTACTGCCAACACTTTAGGTTAACGTTAGTTAGTTGTTTTTATAATGAAAGCAAAAAGTATTTCCAACAAAGGTATTAATATAGTACTATTATTTAATTTGAAAAAACAATATTAGCCAAAAAAAATGGACAACGCACCGTTGTGAAGTGTTTTATAGAATCTCGGAAATTAAGAACCTCGCTATCGCTCGGTTTTTAAACATTTTCCTCGCTTCTGTATAAACCACTTCCCAACCTCGCATCGTAATGTAGAATTGTTTACTCCTATACTAATCAGAACATAAGTATCATATCTTGTTTTACGAAGTAAGTCAGTTAATTACTTGTGAAGCCTTGGTGATACATTGACAATGGCAAGCAATTGCTCAAGTTACTTCCCTAGGGACAAAAGTAATTGACTTAATTAATAATGTAAATACGCTACTTACTTAAAATTGTAATGAGTAATACATTACAATTGTATTGTAACACACTTATTTCTCACTTTTATAATTCAAATCTATAGTGATTGAACAGTTGTTATAATTATTAACATTAGCCATAAAATTCGGTTGATTTTCATTAGTATTTTTCTTATTTATTTCAATATGTTTCTCTAATATTAAGTAGGCCCCTAATACATTTTTAAATATTCTCTATACTTTTTCATATCTATTTTTCGGGTTTCTTGTTAATAGAAAATTAACCGCAGCATTCGCCGCTTCCTCACATTATTTTTTATTCAGGATTGATTCTGTTATTTACACAGGTATCCTGAACCAAAATATACAATTATTTCTTCCACACTTCACGATCTTGTGTGTCTTCTTCTGTCATATTTCTCTTCGTTATGTTGTGTTGAATTTCCTTTATCCACGTTGGCTTTGGTCTACCAGATTTCCCTTTTCCAGGAGGTATCCATTTTAATACTTCAATTGTTTCCGCATCATATAATAAAATATTCTTTACAATTGTGTTATATATTAATAATTCAGTCCTCTTGATTATATTTCTACTCCATAAAATCAATTTATTAATGTAATTTATATGAAGTCTGAAGCTAATATTTAAAATGTGGGCCAGTAATTCAGACAACAATAAAAATCGCAATTGTTTTATCAACATATCGTTGCTAACAAACAATTGAACTCTTCAAACCAAGATACAAATTCACACGAAATATTAGAATTAAACATAATTATTAGTATAGGAGTAAAAAAATTATATAGGCCTACGCCATTCGGGAAGTAAGGACATTACTGGTCTCGAACTTATTTGCAAGCCGAACCCGTCCTCCACTAGTAGTATACCACTTACGTACTTCCCTTGATGCGTACATAACTATTTGATTAAATACATTGTAGGCTCTTAACACTTGACTGATGAATTATTTTAACATAAAAAAATAATAATGAACCCCTCCACATCCCCGTACCTGCAAAGGATCAATTCCAAACTAACAAATCTAAGAGAAAGGATAAAAGGAATAAGTAGCAGAACAGTAAGACTCGCTGGGTGAAACAGCAATCATGGAATTCCTGAGCTAACATCGCAAATTGTAGTGAGAAGCAATTTCCGGGCTGGAACTGCAAGAAGGATCAGAGCTTAAAACTGTTTAACTCGTGAAAATATTGCCAACTATAACATGTTTGACGACTTCATTTTAAACGCCTATTTCCGCTATTTCAAAAAGGAACGAATATCATTCTCGTAAAACGTCTTTACTATCAGTTTTATCACCAAGCGTCACTTACAACGAACAAAATAAAATTACTTTTACAGAGTAAACTTGGAGTCAAGCATCCCTGACATGTATCAAAGACAGCGAAGGAAAACGCTATTTATTTTGTACATTACTACTAGTAGAAACTAGGATTAATTTTAAATAATCTATTACTTTTTATTTAATACACTAATGTTCTTTTTGGTGATTAAATCGTAAAATATACAGTCAATATGCCCAATTCACCAATTAACAATTAAAATAGCCAACAATATTGTGTCAATATTTAATCTTGAAAATGACAGCTTAGCTGTTGAAACATGTTGGCTATTTTAATTGTTAATTGGTGAATTGGGCATATTGACTGTAGGTGTTATTATCACATTTTAGACAAAGTGAACCAATATCAATCGTAATGAAATAGGCCTACCTCCCTGAAAAAAGATGCTAAAATAAAGAGAGGAGAAAAATTCTGGAATAATAAAATTATTCCTCATGGAATTCCATTTGTTACAAATTTAGTACGTAATACTTGAGAGGTTTTTTTTCTCGTACAACATCCCGTCATCACATATTTTTGAATTTTTACTTTTTACAGAGGACAGAGAAGGCTGGAGAACTTTACTTAAGGGAACTTTGAGAATGTATGTTGCAAACTGATAGTCTATAAGTCCATAGGCATTTATATTTATTTTTTTTATTCATGTTAATTACTAAGATTGGTTCGAGAAAACCCTCAATCATGAGGAAAATTCTCAAAATAAATGAATGAATCTACGGTATTTCCGTATTTTATTTCATTTTTTACATTTATTGCTTGTTATTCGCCTTTTGATAAAAACTAAAAGTACACACCCAGACGAAAGATGAAGATTAAATTCCCCTACCCTGCCGGGATTCGAACCAGTGCCGCCCCAGTGGAAGTTGCGACTTCGCCTACCACTCCACGGCAACGGATTAAAATTTGTATTCAATATTATAAATTAATATTCTTTTTTTCCTTTTTCCTTTTTTTTTTTTCGTTTTATATCTCCCATTGTAAGTAATTTTTACATGCCTCACTCCTCCCGGCCCTGCCAGGAGAGGATTTTAAACTCTGGATCACATAGGCTACAAGGACATCGAAGTACTTCCCGGTTGAGTGATCAGATCAATGTCAGAGTCACCTCCGAGACAACACGAATATTTAAGATATGACACATTGTTCACTCATGTATTCTTACTAAATAAAGCCAATATGACAGAGTGAATGTGATGGTCTTATAAATATTCAAAATTTGTCTTACAAGTGCGGAAGTAACTCGAAGGAACTTCACCCAAGGACCTTCTCCCGAGTGGGGATCAAAAACCCGAACTTGCTACGTCCGACGTTACCCCGAGAAAACAGCGATTGATTACAGTATTTAATATCCCAACTAATATAAATTATGTTAAAAGCTGAATTAATTACATGAAACGTGTTATTTGGATTTTTTATATTCTAACGTACCCTAATAATAAGCATTAGATTGCTCTTAAAATAATAATAATAATAATAATAATAATAATAACAACAACAATACAAAGATTTTAAATGATGTGCGGAACTACCCATAAAACATTAAAGAACAAAACAAGAAGAGATACTAGATTGAAGTTTTATAAAACATTGGCAGTTCCTGCATACTTTATGGGAGCGAAACTTGGATAATGACCAAAAAATTACAAAGTAAAATACAAAGCGTAGAAATGAACTTCCTTAGAAGAACAAAAGGCTGCACAAGAATTGATCGGATAAACAATGAAGATATAAGATTAGAGTTAAATATATATCCATTGAATGATAAAATCAAAGAATATAGAGAAAAATCTTTAGACAAGTAGAAAGAATGAACGTAATAAAATTACCAAAAACAGCATTTAACTACAAGCCAAGAGGTTCAAGGAATGTAGGAAGGCCAGTGTAAAGATGGACAGAACAACTGTGAGACAGAACAGGAAATTTCCTAGCCCGTGATGTGAACAAGAAGAATAATACAATGAGAACTACGGTTGTAGTTCAGTGAAATTATTCAAAATTTGCTTCATAAGTTAAGAGAGTATTTCGGAAAATTCCATTACAGAATTCCAGGGAAATATTGTGGAATATCCTAAAAGAAAAAAGCCTCCCTATTCAGATTGTAGAAACTGTTAAGAGCTTGTACTATGGAACAAATATTTGTACTGACCCACAGCTGACTAAAAATAAGACTTTTTTTTTTCAAATAAACCAAGGAGTACGACAAGGGTGTTCACTTTCACCTATATTATTTAATATTTATATTCCTAAAAGAATGGAAGAAGGTTTTAACTAACGAAGGAATATTAATTGATAATAAAGATAAAATAAATGCTTTATTATTCGCTGACGATGTTGTACTTTTAGCAGAATCTGAAAATGAGCTCCAAATGTTAGCATATAAATTTAAATTAATAGCCAATAGATATAATTGTAAAATATCAATAAATAAGTCAAACGTAATGGCATTTATTGGTAAATATGGAATTAGATCAAAAATTGTACTGGATAACAAAATAATAGAACAAATATCACATTTCCAATATTTAGGATGTGATATAACTTATAGAGAAAATAAAGATATAGAAAATTAAGTAAATAAATTTCAGGCTATTTGTGGAACCATAAAAAGAATCTTAGGTCGGAAAACAAGGAAGGATACGAAGCTTAAATTATATAAAACAATGGCTTTTTCTTTGTTGTAGTATGGAAGTGAAAATTGGATAATGAAATCAAGGGATAAAAGCAGGATACAGACTGCGGAAATGCTGTTTTTACGTAGTGTGAAAGGATGCACAAGAGCGGATAGAATAAGGAATGAAACTATACGAGAAGAATTAAATATATATAAAATTGAAGATAAAATCAGCGAAAATAATAAGAAATGGAAAGAACACTTAATGAGAATGAACAACGAAAGAATACCAAAAAGAACCTTCCTGTATAATCCCAGATGAACAAGAGATGTTTGCCGACCACGTAGAAGATTTAACTTCGCCAGAACAGGCTGCATAGCCTAAACCTTGTAGTAGAAGAAGAAGGACACAATTCTAGGACTTTTATAGGGATGTGCTAGATAAATATTTTAATCCTACGTAGTTGACAGCGATACCATGAAATGAATCAATAAGTATGTGCAGCTTTCTTTAATAAAATTGCACCACAATTTCGAGTCGTTTATTTACAACTCCTGCATGTTATCATATTTTGCTTATCCGAGAATAATAAACATTATGAAACTGGTATGACGGATTTCAACCTCTTCTGTAAAAAACAGTATTCTTTAATTCCCACACTAAAAAATGCATTAATCTTAGCTGGAATAAAATGTGTGAATCAAACACAACATGCCGTATGCTCTATCCTCTGACAAGGTTAATAGTCATCAGAAGGGCCCGGATGTTTATGAACTTAAAATGTTTTAAATATGACCTATAATATTCCCTTAAAATGTTCTTAAAATTACCTAAACGTGTAAAAAATGGCCTAATGAAAATTATAAATTTCATGATAATCTGCTTCTTCTTCTTTCCAAATATTAGCCAAGGCCTGTTACGATCCTATAGAAAATTTTCCCTCCTGCGTTTCATAGGACGGCCCAGAGATCTTCTTCCTCTTGGTATATAATTATAAACAGCTTTGGGGATCCGATTTGAACTCATTCTTTCTAGATGGTGTTTCCAATTTAGTTGGTATTGGTTTAATATATTCCAAAATTGGCATAGTCTTCAATTCTTTTAAGATATCGGTGTTCCTTTTCCGGTCCCATCTGGTGTAACCCGCTGTTCTGCGCATGAATCTCATTTCACAAACCGTTATTCTGCTTTCATGTTGTCTTTTTAGTGTCCATGCTTCACTACCATAGGTTTCATAATAATTAACTAATTAATAACTATTAATTTATTAATTAGAAATGGTATAAGATGAATAATGATTATTATTGATTGGGGCAACTATTCTAAAGCAATTCCTGTTCTTAGTAGTAATATAAAATAATTAAAAAATAATTATGAGTAGGTCAATCTCATTTCCATTAAACTAGAAAAGTTATTAACTAACATACCTTAGTTGGCATTGCAATAGGCCTACACCAGCATGGTCATCCTTAAGTTATCAAAAGTGAACGATCGGCGGGTGTCAGCTAACACGGTGGTTTCATATGGTTTAATGTGTCTTCATAACATTTTTTAAATAGTTTTTACGCAATGTTGATTCGGCTGGAACAATATGACCTATGGATTTCAAGGAAATCACGTAGTTTAGAATTGTTTAGTTTTTCTAATTGAACATTTTCACTGACAAACACTTCACACGATTCTTTAAAAAATATGTATGACTTGCTATTTGATGTGGAAACAATTTGTTTTAACAGTAATTGGGACACTTTTCTTTTGTCCACAGTTTTAAGAGCCCGCAAATGTTTCTCGCGCCCGATATGTTGATGTACTGTCAAACGTTTATCTGCAGAGACTTTAATTTCGCACACCTTGCAAAATAATGCACTCCCATCAGTAGAAAATACTTGTTCACCGAATTCGGTTACATATTGTCTTAAAGGGATAGCACTAGGCATTTTTTGTTTTGACATTTTGCAATGCACGGAAATCAACACAACCATACACAAACGCTACTCTCGTGAGACAAACGGAAATATTACAAATCGAAAGATTCCCGCATTGAATGGGAAATCCCGATTCAATCCACGTGGAAGCAGAGCACAGTGGTTTCAGATTATATTGAGGCAACGCACTGTGGTTTCTCACTGAATTGCCTGAGCACGAAATACAAGCTAGCAAAAAATACATAAAATGGACATTTAACCACAGATTATTTAAAAACAGACGTATTAGAGTACGAAAAACAAACAAAATAACCAAAAATAACAAATAAAATTTGTAAAATTACTTTATCAGAAAAAAGTGTAAAAAAAAAAGAATTTTAACGACCTATAAAAAACTCATATAGCTAACAAATTTATTGCACAATGCACTTATTTATTAATCTGCATCATCTCTGATAACTCATAAAAACGTGGCATTTCATCAAAATCCGGGCCCTAGTCATCAGTATCCCAAAACATAAATTTGGATATAATATAAGAGATACTATAGATACGAAAATTAAACAAACAGAATTTTACATTGAAATTACATATTTGACGTCATATTTTATAGCTAACGTATCAGAGTTTGGAGAAATTTGGCCATGGGTAATGACGCAGCGCGAGTCGTAAAGTCTCCGAGCGTCGTAAAGTAGGTGACTCTGCACACATAAACCTCACGTTATCCACAGCAACATAAATATCCTTAGGTACAAATACCATCACCAACACATTCGCGTTTATTACGGGGAAAACATATTTACATACATAAAATATAAACTAAAATTATAACAACGAAAACACATGAAGCTTATGTGGTATGTCCAAAGTAAAACATTAAAATATATACATATATATACAGTGTTATGCCTAAGAGCAGGTCTTTCACTGCAAACTCAACATTCCTCACTCTTTCCTTAATTGAGCTTTCCTCTTTGTATCCGCATCAAACAATTTATTTTAATATCGTATATCCTTTTTGTATCTTCATACAAACCGTTTATTTCAATATCCTCTATTGTGGACTTAAGGCTTTCCCTTTTGTATCTGCATACAAATAATTTATTTTAATATCGTCTATTGTGGACTTAAGGCTTTCCTTTTTGTATCTGCATTCAAACCATTTATTTTTAATATCGCCTATTGTGGACTTGAGGCTGATGAAGTGGAGGAGGTATATTTATAAATATTCCTATAGTGCAGTTAATCATCATCATCAGCAGCAGCATCAAGGATTAGACCTGCTGGTCTGTTCCGATCTCATGTTAGAATTGGTCTATCCATCTTTTACTGGGTCTTCCAACATTTCTTCGTCCTAGTAGTTTGTAATGAAGAATCTGTTTCGGAATTCTATTGTTATCCATTCTATTAATGTGGTCCATCCATTCATCTCTGTATTGTGTAATTCTATCCAATAGTTTGAATATATTCAGCTCTCCTCACAAACCTCATATCTGATGTTTCTATTCTTCGTTCCTGATTTTTGGTTAAGATCCAGTGTTCCGTTCCATACAGTAGTGTTGGAACCGCCAGTGCAGTTAATAAAGTTGTAAAATTTCTTATAGTTCCAGATATTTTCATTGTACTTGTAAATTTTTATTTTTAAGGGATCTGATGTCTTTCTGCCTCTAACTTTCTTTCCGTTGACCATTCCTTCTAGGGCATCCGCCAGCAGGCAGTTTCTTCTTAGCCAGTGGCCAATCCAATTTATTTTCCTCTTCTTTATGAGTTCCAGTATTGTTGTTCCTTCACCCACTCTATTTAGCACATCTTCATTTTTTATTTTATCTGTCCATATGTTCCATCCTTCTCCATATCCACATCTCAAAAGCTTCCAGTCGCTTTTCTTCATTCCGTCGTAATTTCCAAGTCTCTGCACCACACAATTCTAGACTCCACACAAAACACTTCACTAGCCTCTTCCGTAATTCTTTTGCCAAAGGTCCGCAGAAAATGCTTCTCTTCTTGTTAAAAACTTCTTTTGCCATTGCTATCCTCTGCTTTACTTCTTGACCGCAGTTCATGTCACTACTGATAGTACAACCCAAGTATATGAAGCTCTCCACTTGCTCAATGGCCTCATCTTTAATCATCATGTTTATCAGCCTTGGTATCCTTCCTACAGTCATGATCTTCGTCTTATGATTAAAACATAAGAAACTTAATTAATTACTGGCACTATCGACACCGGAGATTAATGACCGTACGGACAAAAGCTCTCCGTACGTAACTGTCCTGAACTATTGTTTTCCAATCACCATTTATATACAGACGTATGTATAATTTACAAATCAAGGTTAATACGTATTATGTTCTTACTTCATTTTTGGCCTAAATCTCTGCGCTTACCCTCTGGTTTTCCTACTTGAGATTTCCATGCCCCTCTTTCATTGCCCATTTGTGTCAAATGTCCTGGTCTTGCATTCTATGAGACTTCACTGTTTTTATTACATCAGTATCTAGCTTTTGTTTTGTTGTCTTTGGTCCAAAAATTTTCCTTAAGAACTTAATTCTCAAATACACGCAATATTTTTCCTCTCTTAAAGTAAGAGTCCATGTTTCACATCCATATAATGTAATTGGAAGAATAACCGCTTTATATATTTTAATTTATGTTAGCAAAATGTAGTATCATTAATTATTAATAATTCTACATAACCAAATTAATGTATAATGTTATTGTATTGTTAACTAACTAACTCACTAGTACAATCGAACCTGTAGGTTCATGGCCGCGCGTACATAAGCTCTCCATTCATCCCTATCCCGAGCCAATGTTTTCCAATCATCCCTGTATAATCTACTTCCCTAACTAATGTTATTCTCCCACCTCATTCTTGGTCTACCAACCAGGCGTTTTCCATCTGGTTTTTCTACAAAAAGCTTCCATGCACGTCTTTCATTCATTATATTGTTATCTAATTGTAATATTATTGTCTTATTTTTTTAAGTTATATTATTACCAAACATTAACTTATTGTAACGGACTGTCAACAGCACGTACGGCCTACTGTCCGTGCGACCCATATTTGTAAATAACATTGCATGCATCTTACTTTTAGTCTAATAAATTCCTACTACTATACTATATATTCAAGTTTAACTTTTTTTTAGAGAAATTGGTATGACAAGTCCCTATAACGTATAAAAACACGCGTTTCTAGAATTGAGAATATGTTTAATTCTTTCGGAATTTCATTCCAGTTCAAATGATTGTTCCTAGCTGTTTGAATTCAGACACTTCTTCAAAATCTCCTTCATTTCTCATTAATTGTCCATTTACATTATAAGCATATATTTCTACTTGTGACCACATATTTTGTTTTGTAAATATTGAAGAGTATTTGAACTAATTTTTTTCTCAATGCACTTATCACTTTCCTTTGAAGTATTATACGTCTTGAGTATAAATTGTATTTTCAGGATTTGTTACAGATGAAGTGCAAAGAATGTTTACTTAACTCCATCTCAATTAACATTAGTTAAGATTGACACTTTAAGTGCTTTTATTAAAAGTAATTTTTCTACTACGAAGGACTGAGTAAATGTGGAAATCTGATCTTTATAAGTACAGCTCGCGCACTCTAAACTGGTGTGTCTGTAATACTTGGGGAAACAAGAGGTGATTTGGTACTATTAACTGACTTAAAAATATCGACTCAGCTGTTACTACTGAAATTAACTATGAATCATACTCATACTTTTTAGACTACACAAAGGACATGGAGGGCCTCCCAGATTGAGGGATCAGCTCAATTGCCAGGGCCACCTCTGAGACAACACAACATTAAGATAAAACAACATAGTTAATTATGATTCACGGTTGCCCTTTATGACTAATGTAACTTATGAAATGCATATTTGTCAAAATATACTCATAATTGAAGGATGAAAATTCTACTGACAATTTATAAAACCCTTCAATTTAATTTAATATGGGAACTTTTCATTTGCTGTTTTATTATTAGTCTACAGTATATACCTTTCTTCTTGGACACATTGTTTCTGCATTTTAATAATAATAATAATAATAATAATAATAATAACAATAATAATAATAATAATAATGCTTTATTTATTCTGGCAGAGTTAAGGGCATAAGGCTTTCCCTTCCACTCAACCAGCACAAATACAAATAAACATTTGACAATATAGATATACACTATACTAACTATAAAGAGTTAAATATACATTAAATGTTGCAATGTAAATTTCATGTAGAAACAACATTTTATACGATAATAACAATAATAATACTTACGATAGTAATAATAATAATAATAATAATAATAATAATAATAATAATAATAGTATAAATCACGCACACACTATAGAGTAACGCTAAGAAATTAGGACTGGAAGTAAATATCAATAAAACTAAATATATGGTCACATGTAGAAATTCATTATATAATGGAAATGGACAGCTAATGACAAATGAGGGAAATTTTGAGGAAGTGGCTGAATTCAAATACTCGTACCTAGGAACAATAATCACAAATAGGAATGAGATGCACAAAGAGATTAAACATAGGCTCAATTCTGGAAATGCGTGCTATTATGTTTTGCAGAGACTCTTGATGTCCCAACTCCTTTCAAAAAACGTTAAACTGAAAATATATAAAACTATTATTCTACCAGTTATATTATATGGGTGCGAAACATGGACTCTTACTTTAAGGGAGGACAGGAGATTACAAGTATTTGAGAATAAAGTACTTAGGAAAATATTTGGACCAAGAGAGATGAACAGACAGGTGAATGGAGAAGACTACAAAACAACGAACTGCATGGTCTTTATTGGAAGCCAGTTATAACAAGAACATTTAAGTCTCGTAAACTGCGATGGGCAGGACAAGTTGCACGTATGAGGAATGAAAGAGTTCCATGGAAGCTTCTTGTAGGAAAGCCAGAGGGAAAACGCCCAGTTGGTAGACCAAGAATGAGATGGGAGAATAACATTAACTATGATTTGAGTGGAGTAGATTATACAGGGAATGATTGAAAAGCATTAGCTCAGGATAGGGATGTATGGAGAGCTTATGTCCGCGCGGCCATGAACCTATGGGTTCGATAGTGCCAGAGAGTACGTAAGTAGTAAGTAACCTCAACGCTGTTTCGTCATGAACTTTAAAAGTATCGATCCCATTTATAGACAGAATTTTAAAATTATCGATATTGCAGGCTGCTCAAAGTGGCCGTGTATTCAATTTTCCGCTTAAATTTTTAATTTTCAATGAATTAAATACATTTGAGGTAAAATATAACGAAACATAATGCATATTATTTACAGAAGTAAGTTTCCTGGATTCCTCAATTTGGTTTAATTGTAGAATATTTAAAAAAAAAACTAAGTTAACACTGGCATGCCCATAACGGAGAGTATATCATAAAATACAGTAAAGAAACAGATATTAATCTCTCTAGTACAACAGATAATTTACTCTGAAAAACACGAGCAACTTTTTTTTACGAGAGAATATAATACCCTTAATTAAGCAGTGTTGTGATGAAACAAGAAATACAGTTCCTCCTAATTAACTGCCTACGTAAACTGATGTTTATTTTCCTGGTTTCCTTACACAATGCTCTATTTATTTTTCTCCCTTGAAATTTATTACTAAAGCAAAAAAATAAAGATTGATGCTTACGCTAAGTTTAAAAAGACTGTCGATTCAGGTAATTTAAATTAATTACCGTAAATTTGTAATGTAGAGGAAAATAATAAAGCAGAACATTTTTTATACACAGAGTATTCCAGTGAGAGGTGAATATACTTCCACATTTCCATGTTATAGCACGGTTACTTTACCCAATAACACATGAGTCAAGTTTCCTATTACAAATTACAAAACATAACATCCACATATAAAAAATGTAAAAGTTTCGTATACCGAGTGCTTTAAAATATTCTTACGAATTGTTACGCGATCAAAAATATTATCATTTTAGAAGAGAAATTAAAAATAACTACAGCTTTATTTCAGAAAAATATTTTCAATAATAACGATTGTATTGTATTGTAAGCCTATGTTTTCCCTTTACAGAGATTTGGGCGCTCTCCCCCTATAGGGAAGATTTTGAACCATACTAATTTAGTTACATTTGTTTTCGTATAGATGTCATTTTGAGTAGTCCGTGGTCAGCGTTCCGCCTCACACTGACATCTAGGAAACCAAGGTAGTACTAGGACGGGAAAATTCGGTAAATTTTGCTTAGAGGACTTTTCATTCAGGCTTAAGCAACTTTTACGAGCCTGAAAATCTTCAGACTCGGGACCCACGGCTTAAAGTCCCTCCCGGAGGACTTGCTCCTTGGATTTTTCAACCTAAAAAATCCATCGACCCCTGCCGGGTTTGAACCCGCGACCCTCGGGACCAGATGTAAGGAGAATAACCATTAGTCCACCGCGGCCGATAATAACGATTATAATAATAATAATAATAATAATAATAATAATAATAATATCCATCCATCCACAGTAGTTCTGTCCGAGAGAAGGTCTTTCACAGCAATCATAGCATTTTCATGTTATGCTTTGTAGCTTTACTAGGGAATTGTAAGTGTGGTAGCTTCCCGTTGCTTTCCACACAGGTGAAGGATTATGATGATGATGATGATAAGGATGATGATGGCCATATGATTTCGGGGACCGTTTGGGCCTTAAAGTTTTCCTGACATTTGTCTTAGGGCTAGTTTCACCAACAGAGGTAACTGTATTACGCCAGTTTTCCCCATGTATAATGCATAGCTTAAACTGGCGTAATACAGTTACCTCCGTTGGTGAAACCGACCCTTACAGGTGAGGAAAAACCCCGATAAAAACCTCACCCAGAAAAACTGTTCCGACCGGGGATCGAACCCGGGCCCGCTGCGTGACAAGGCAGCACGCTACCTCGAGACCACAGCGGTAATAATAATATAATATAAAATAATAATAATAATAATAATAATAATAATAATAATAATAATAATAATAATATGTATAGGCCTACTTCAATTACAATTTGAAATTTTTTAATGTATTTACAAAATGTATTTCATCAATTTCGAAAATTAATTGTATCACTTTGTCCTTGAGGCATTCCTCTAATGAGGAAAGTTGTATATAATAAAATATGTAAATTAATTATTATTATTATTATTATTATTATTATTATTATTATTATTATTATTATTATTATTATTATTATATCGGCCGCGGTGGACTAGTGGTTATGCTCCTTGCCTCTGGTCCCGAGGGTCGCGGGTTCAAACCCGGCCGGGGTCGATGGATTTTTTTTAGGATGAATAAAAAATCCAAGGAGCAAGTCCTCCGGGAGAGACTTCAAACCGTGGGTCCCGAGTCTGAAGATTTTCAGGCTCGTAAAAGTTCCTAAAGCCTGAATAAAAAGGCCTCTAATCAAAATTTACCGAATTTTTCCCGTCCTAGTGCTACCTTGGTTTCCTAGATGTCAGTATGAGGCGGAACGCTGACCACGGACCACTCAAATGGCATTTATAAGAAAACAAGTATAACTAAATTAGTATGGTTCAAATTCTTCCCTGTAGGGGGAGAGCGCCTAAATCTCTGTTAAGGGAAACATGGGCTTACAAGACAAGAAGGAGAATTATTATCTTCTTCTTCTTTTTCCTTTCATGTGATAGACCTAGTGGTCTGTTACGGTCTCAATCCAACGTTTGAAAGGTCTGCCCAATGATCTCTTCTCTGGTGGTGGGTAATTTAAGATTTGACGTGGTATTCTTGTTGTGTTCATTCTTCCTATGTGAAATTTCCAGTTGTTTCTGTATTTTTGCACACATTTCATGACGATTCTGTTAGTAATTCTTTGAGGATCTAAGAATTCAATTTATGGTCTGTTCTTGAGTAACCTGCAGTACGTCTCATAAATTTCATTTCTGCCGCAGTTAGTATTTGTTCATCTACACTGCGAATTGCCCAGGCCTCACTGCCGTAACATAATAAGGGTCTGGCCAGTGTTTTATAAATTTTAGTTCGTGTGTGTTGCTCTACTGTGTTTGGCTTGAAAATATTATTTATAATTTGTGTTACTCTGTTCAATTTTATAATTTTTTGACTAAAATATTTTTCCTCTTGGTATGTAACTTGGTATCCGATTCCGATTGAGGGTCTTTCCACTTTTCAGCGGTTGCCCTTTTACCAGCCGGCTGCTGGCCCTTCACATCCACATGTGTCAATCACAGAGGTAGATGATCAACAGCCAGTGTAGGGGTGACATGTGGTTAGCATGTCGAGTCCCCCAGCCGTTATAGCTGGTTCCTCAACCTGGAGCCGCTACTTTTTGTTGCTACCCAAATTACCTCATTATGCTGGGTGGGCACCGGTCCCATACTGGCCGAAATACCATGAGAAAATTTCTTCCCCCATGGAGACTCGAACCAGCGCAAGTCCCGTAGCTCTGCGCCAAGGCTTCCTACCTTAACCGCTCGGCTACGGCGCGGGACAACTTGGTATCCGAGGTAGTTAAATGTGTTAGTTTGTTTTAATATTTATTATTAATAACAATTTTACTGCGAACTGGGTCTTTTCCTAGGAAAGCCATGACTTTAGATTTTTCTGTTGAGATTTCCATGTTGTAGATTATGCAATTTTTGTGAAAAGAGTGGACCGAACGTTGTAGGTCATCTTCTGAATTCGCTGTAAACACAATGTCATCTGCAAATAATAGGGTGTCTAAATTATATAATCTATTAAATGTATACTGTCATGTGGTTGTAGTCTTTAATAATTGAGTTAAGGTATATTATAAAGAGCAATGGTGAAAGACCACATCTTTGTCTAACTCCTTGATTAATTAGTCTGTATTCAGATATTTTATTTTCAATCTTAACTTGGATGTATTTATCCTTATACATATCATATATAGATTTTATCAGTTGGTCTAGGATTCCATCATAAGAGGATGTCTAATAATTTGTTTCTATTTACTTTGTCAAATGCCATCTTCAAGTCCACAAACACCATGTGTGTTTCAATATTAAACTCTCTGTGTTTTCTATTAGAATTTTAATAGTGAAGTATCCATCTATACAGGATCTTCCTTTTCCATTTTGTGCTTCATCTAATAAATTGTTATAATGATAATTAGTTAATTTCGATTTAAGTAACTTGGTGTATATTTTGTTGCCTGAGTCCAAAAGCTTATTCCTCTGAAATTGTCACAGTTGTTTATATCTCCTTTTTTGTGTAGTGGGATTACAACAGCTTGTTGCCAGCTTTTTGGTGGAGGTCCCTCATTATAAATTCTATTTAAAAACTTTAGAAATCTTTCATTAAAGGCAGAGCTGGCATACTTAAATAATTCCAGGTTAATACCATCTTCACCTGGTGTTTTGTTATTTTTGCAATGGACGAATGTTGTATTTAATTCTTCTAATGTAAAATATTATTATTACTATTATTATTTATTTTATGTAATAGACCTAGTGGTCTGTTACGGTCTCAATCCAACGTCTGAAGGGTCTGCCCAAATATCTCTTGTCTGGTGGCTGGTAATTTAAGATTGACGTGGTATTCTTATTGTACTCATTGTTTACGTGAGATTTCCAGTTGTTTCTGTATTTTTGTACATATTCCATGACTGTATTATTATTATATTATTATTATTATTATTATTATTATTATTATTATTATTATTATTATTATTATTATTACTGTTTGTAGAATTCCGGCTTTCACAGCTATAAATCATGATATTAGAAAATGCGGATTCAAACCCGGCCGGAGTCCATGGATTTTTAGAATGGAAAAATTCAAAGATAAAGCCCTCCGGAAGGGACTTTAAGCCGTGAGTCCCGAGTCTGAAGATTTTCAGGCTCGTAAAAGGAAAGCAGGTCTGACTAAAATTCCTCTGTGCAAAATATACCTAGTAATATGTTCTTAGTTGTCTACTAGATGTCTCATTGGCTCGGTATGTTGGCCGCATACGAATTATGATCTCGCCAAGAAAATAAGCTTAAATAAATTAAATGATTTAGTAACTAAAGGTAACTAACGAGATGCTAAGGTCCAATATTGGGTTGTTACTCTGTAGATAGATATAAACTAAACACCTTCTTCTTCTTCCTTCCAAGTATTAGGCCAAGGCTTGTTACGATCCTATAGAAAATTTTCCCTCCAGCGTTTCATAGGACGGCCCAGTGATCTTCGTCCTCTTGGTGTATAATTATAAACAGCTTTGGGGATCCGATTTGAACTCATTCTTTCAAGATGGTGTTTCCAATTTAGTTGGTACTGTTTAATATATTCCAAAAATGGTGTAGTCTTCAATTCTTTTAAGATATCGGTGTTCCTTTTCCGATCCCATCTGGTGTAATCCGTTGTTCTGCGCATGAATCTCTTTTCACAAGCTGTTATTCTGCTTTCATGTTGTCTTTTTAGTGTCCATGCTTCACTACCATAGGTCAACACTGGTCTAGCCAAAGTGTTATATAAACGTAATCTGGTGTTTTTTTGTACAAGGGATGGTTTCATAACTTGATTAATAATTCCTAAACTTTTATTATAACTAGTAATTTTTCCAGGGATATCCTTTTCATCGCAGATAGAGAGATAATATCCAAGATATTTAAATTGATAGATCTCTCTAAAATTTTATTCTGGAGACAGATTTTACTTTGTATGGGGTCCTTCCCATGAAATGCCATAATTTTAGTTTTGTTAATTGATATTTCCATATTAAATTTGGCACCTGTTTTTTGTAAATTATAAATTGATCGTTGCAAATCATTTTCCAAAAGTGCCAGAAGAGCTAAATCATCTGCAAAAAGAATAGCATCGAGTTTGAGGTTCCTATTGATGGGTATACATCCTCGTTGTGTTTTCCTCCATTCGTTTATTAATTTATGCATATATATATATATATAATGAAAAGCACCTAAATATATACTAACAAAACATTAATAATGACTATTTGACTCATAGACCGATAATTGTGCACCTCCCTGTTAATAATCTTGCCTCTTCCTGTTGATAATTTTGCCTCTTCCTGTTCGTAAAGAGAGATATATTCGCAAATTAACTTATTTGACAAGGATATCGGTTCAACAATGTACGATCGATATGGTACAGCAAGAAATGCCAAAGAAAACAACTTCAAAAATTACAACAAAAAAAAGTTAGTTCTGTTGCTCTAAAAATTTATTAAATGTTGTATAATGAATCTGCTGTATTGTTAATAGTTATTTCTCATACAGTCATTTGTTATTGATTTTTCTGAAGCATAAAGAGATTTAACAGTAAATATATGACATTTATAACCTCACATTTCGTAAATATTAAACATTAGAATTATTGTTAGCTTCTGATATTGTATTATTCGCAAAATAGTCACTCCAAATCCAACGCGAAGTTGAGTTTTTCATTAGACAAAATCACAACCTCTTGTTAGATTACTGTTGATAATCTCAGATCATTTTAAAAATAAATGCCATACCTGTTAAAAAACACTTGTTTTTTTTTGTAAAGTTAAATATTTTTGCTAAATGTATTATGAAATAACTGCTGATGGTTGGAACTTATTTTTTATGAACATATAATTTCTATTGGCCACCCTTGTTTCTTTACTTGTAAAATTACTACTTAAATTTTCCTTACTGAATTCATATGATAGTGGAATTTGGGTCCGTATTTGTATTTAATATTTCAATACATAGTACCGTAACGATCAATTTTCCGGCCACTTTTTAAGATCACAAATAAGTTGAATGATACAGTATAGATCTACATAAAAAATCCCTTTAATAATTATCTACCTACATAAGATCTCCCAAAGAACAAATTTTAAAGATCCTATGAAACTCTCCAGTGCTGAAGGTTCCCTTGTTAATGCAATCGAGATGGTCACTTAATTACTTTATTAAGTATACCTCATTATTCAACATTTAAAAAAATAATAAATTTCTTTGAAGCATTAGTTACAAAATTAAAATTATAATATAAAATTATAAATGTGTTACCTAAAAGGTACGTCTCCTCAACTTTAAAAACTATTAGTTTTCTGTAGGCCTTTCGGAACTAGTCCCACCATCATCAGAAGGAGCAGAAAATAGTTGTTTATCTGCTGACCCTGAATGCAATATGTTTACAGTTACAATATTGCATTCAGATTCAGCAGATAATACTTACCTCCTGCTCCTTCTGCTGATGATGGGACATGTCCCGAAAGGCCTACAGAAAATCAATAGTTTGTAAAGTTGAGGCGACGGACCTATTAGCTAACAATTTTATAACTTTATATTATAATTTTAATGTTGTATCTCAATAAAAGAAAATATATTTAACAACAAGATTAAGTGGAAAGAACATGTAGAAAGAAAGGAAGAAAGTAGATTACCAAATAAAATCTTACATTATTTTCTGAGAGGAAGAAGAGATGTCGGACGTCCTCGGAAGAGAGAGTGTTAGCTCGATTAGTGAAGACGGTACAGGCAACTTATGCCTAAACCAGGAAGTGAAGAAGAAGATTGTATACCTCATTTATGTAATCGTGCTTCTGTACTTTTAACTGAAAGCACATAATGAAGTATGGTAGCTATTTTTTTAAACAGGCTGTGGTTGTGGGTGAAGTACTAGAGTGGAAAAGCGCTCACTAATGGCCCAGAGGCTATATTCAAACTCTGTGGTGCATCTGCTGATTTCTATTGAGTGAATGGATATGCTATAATCCCGCTAGGTGATCTCAGAACAACCCATCAAATTTTATCTTCTTACTGAAACTCTTGATACAGTTACTGGAAATAGTAGTAAACACTTGGAAACAAGTTTGTAATCAGCTTAATGGAATTTGGTATAATCATAATTATCGGCTGCGGTGGACTAGTGGTTATTTTCCTTGCCTCTGGTCCCGAGGGTAGGGGGTTCAAACACAGCCTGGGTTCATGGATTTTTTTGGATGGGAAAATACATGGAGCAAGTCCTCAGGGAGAGTTATTTTATATTAATTTAAAAATTATAACAAAAAAAACAATTTATTTGTTTGTAGCCATTTTTTTAAATATAAAAAATACAAAAATATGTATTCTTATGTGAAATAGAATTTCGTATAGAGATTTAAAAAATATACAAATTCGTTCCCTGCTAATAATGAAAACATAGAAAACATAACACGAATGGAAGACTAAGTAAAAAATATATATAAATAAGTCTGGAAATTATTATATAAATCCCGCAGCTTATACGAGAGGTTTAAGGCATGATGCCTTCGTGGAGAGCTATGGTACTTGCGATGGTTCGAGCCACAAGGGGGAAGAAATTTTCTAATGAATTTTGGCTAGAATGCCCACTCAGCATCGTGAGGAATTTGGCTAGCTATAATAAATACTCCAGGTTGATAAAATCAACTATAACAGCTGGGGAACCAGACAAGCTGAGCACAATGGCTAAATAATCACACCACTATTATTAACACAAGTGGATGCGAGAGCAACAGCCGGATGGAAGCCCATGGGCCTTATAGGTATGTCGCGCTATG
Organism: Diploptera punctata; assembly: GCA_030220185.1. Classification (NCBI taxonomy): domain Eukaryota; kingdom Metazoa; phylum Arthropoda; class Insecta; order Blattodea; family Blaberidae; genus Diploptera; species Diploptera punctata. Next base: position 1,315,959 of record JASPKZ010003882.1, read on the forward strand.
CAGTTTATTTTAAGTTCATAATCAGTAGCAGCATCGAGTATTAGACCTTATGATCTGTTCCGATCTCATCTTAGAATTGATCTGTCCATGTTTTACTGAGTCTTCCTATATTTTTCGCTCTTATGGTCTGTAGTGCAGAATCTGTTTCCGTATTCTGTTGTTATCCGTTCTATTGATGTGACCCATTCATTCGTCTCTGTATTGTGCAATTCTATCTAATAGCTTGAATATATTTAGTTTTGTTCGTGTATCTTCATTTCGTTTCCTATCTGCTATTGTAGAGCCAGCCACACCCCTCAAAAACCTCACTTCTGAAGTTTATATTTTTTATCCCTGGTTTTTTTGTTATGAACTAGCGTTCCGATCCATATAGTAGTGTTGTTTTATGAATTTTTAAAAGTTTCTCCTTTCTAGTTCCCTTAAACTTTGTCTTATGGTGCACACATGTAATTAAATATATTTATTTTGTTTGCAATGTATTCATTTTTTTCTATAATGACACATTGTTTTCCAGAAAATTAAAATGTTTCACCTCTTCTGTAGTTTTATTCTCTAATGGGATTTTTACTCTTAGTGGTTCATACCTTAGAAAATCTAAAATATTTGTCTTTGCGCAATAGTGTATTATGTCGTACTTACAGCAATGACGACCATGATTGAAAGCTCAAGTTCCTAAATTTCGGGGTTGCCAACCTAAATAACTCTACTATAATATTACATATTATCTACCTCGTGCGGGAAGTAAAACCACTGCCCTTTATGTAAAATACGTATGATGTATATACAAATATATATATATATATATATGGCATGATAAGAAAAATAAATGCCTGGACGGGATTCGAACCCGGATATATATATATATATCCAAAAGATAGTGTTAATATACATAATATAATAACAACAATATAATAGAACAAGTTAACTTTACTTATCTTGGCTGCAATCTTTCCTACGACACATGTAAAGACAGACATAAAATTGGTCAAATTTCAAAAACTTATAGGAACAATAAAAAGCATTCTTTTCCGAAAAGTACGTCCAGATACAATTCTAAAATTTTATAAAACAATGGCTCTTCCAACTCTACTTTATGGTTCTGAAACCTGGACTCTTACTACAGGTAAATTAAATAGGATAGTAGCTGCAGAAATGAAGTTATTAAGACCTTTAGCGGGTTATACGCTTTATGATCACATACGTAATGAAGATATCCGCAAAGCTCTCAACACACCAGCAATAACTGAAATCATTCAAAAATATCAAAATAATTGGCATGAACACCTTCTGAGAATGCCAAACAATAGACTACCTCTGCAGCTATTGAACTACAGACCCTCAGGGCGAAGAGACCCAGGAAGACCTAAGAAGAGATGGAGGGATCAATTTCTTTCCTGAAGCGGAACAGGCCAATGGCCTAATCCATGACTGCCATTGATGATGAATATGAAACAAATATCTGCATTTTAAATGAACTGAACTTCATTTGAAACAATATAAAACAATATATTTGTACTTGCCGCCATTTTATGACTGATTGGTGTCACGGCCTGTTGTAGACTCAACTAAATTATTTTCGGCACTTACCGTATAAACATTGGCCACACTATTAACGTGTGTCAGTGGTTTATAATGAACGCAAATATTTTTAACGAAGATGTTATTATTTTACTATTATTTAATATTTTAAAAACACCATCGCGCAAAAAATAATGTACAACGCACGTTTGTGAAGAGTTTTACAGAATCTCGGAAATGAAAAACCTCGCTATCACTCTGTTTTTAATCATATCCTCGCTTCTGTAAAAACCACTTTCCAACCTCTCATTGTAATATACTTTTTTTGGAGTATATATTTTCAAATTGTAGGTTTCATATATTTCAGCCTCTAACGGAAATGAGTACCAGACGCTTGTTCTGGGGGTAAAGGCGGCCGTCACGCAGTGCTGACAACCCGGCTGACATAAAGTGCCGATTGTCTAGAAAAAGTGGGAGCCTTAACCTCCTACTACCCCAAGGGCCTCCGGGCTTGTTGTGGGATCACACTTCACAGGTTCATATATTTTACTCAATTTGTAAGTTATAAGTTATCTAAGAAAGTATTCAGTACCTATTCTTAAGCCTGGAATGTATTAATATGTTAACAATGATCTTTCACAGCTATGGTCATTATATACATTTTTTCTTAGATAGGCCTACCTCTTTTATCAGGATGGAGGTTATTTTACATATATTGAATCTACGACACCGGAACAATGACTATAGTTCACTTCCAAATGAACGATTTTTACGCTCTAAAAAATTCATCGACCTCGCCGAGGTTTGAACCCACAAATCTTGACACCAGAGTCGAGCATGATAATCAGATTTTCGAAATAGTTGTATAATTTATAATTTATTATCTAAGAAAGTATAATAGTATTAATAATAATAATAATATATTCTTCTTCTTGTTCAAGGTTTAGGCTTATTTACTAGACTGTTCCGGCTCAATAATAATAATAATAATAATAATAATAATCATCATCATCATCATCCAGGGATTAAGCCTGTTGGCTTGTTCCGGTTTCATGAAAGCTAGAATTGTTAAAATTGTCCAGACCATCTTCTGTGTGGGCGACCAACATTTCTCCTTCCGCGCGGTTTATAATTTAGCAATAATTTTGGAAATCTTCCTTCTGGCATTCTATCAATATGTTCTTTCCAGTCGTTCCTATATTTAACTATTCGGTCTGTAAGTTTTAAAATATTTAGTTCCTTTCTTATATCTTCATTTCTTTTCTTATCCAGCAGAGTATATCCTGCAACATTTCTTAAAAATCGCATCTCAGCTGCTTCCGATCTTTGTTCTTGTCTTTTAGTGATGATCCAACATTCTGATCCATACATCAATACGGGAGGCGGCACGCCGTAGCGTAGTGGTTAAGGCACTGAGCTACAAGCCGGAGGGTCGAGGGTTCAAGTCCCGTTGGGGTCAGGATTTTTAAACTGACCCAAACCCTCTGGCGGCACTATGGCCCTGGGGTCGACTCAGCCTCTAACTGAAATGAGTACCAGACGCTTGTTCTGGGGTAAAGGCGGCCGTCACGCAGGGCTGACAACCCGGCTGACATAAAGTGCCGATTGTCTAGAAAAAGTGGGAGCCTTAACCTCCTACTACCCCAAGGGCCTCCTGAGGCCTGTTGTGGGATCACTTTACTTACTTTTCATAATACAGGAACAACCATTACTTTATAAAATGTAATTTTTGTTTCTTTTCTTGTGTTTTAAGGGTTAATATTAATAATAATAATAATAATAATAATAATAATAATAATAATAGTTTTATTTTACCTGGCAGAGTTATGGGTTTAAGGCCATGTCTACCACTCAACCAGGATAAAAAATACAAAAAATTATTCTTAATCTAAATTATGATAAACATAAATATGCATGGTAAGTAAAGTAAAGTAAAGTGATCCCACGACAGGCCTCAGGAGGCCCTTGGGGTAGTGGCACTTGATGTCAGCCGGGTAGTCAGCCCTGCGTGACGGCCGCCTTTACCCCCATAACAAGCGTCTGGTACGTCTACAATATAATTATCAGACTATTTACAAAATATTTTGATTCAATTTGGAGTTAATGATGGACATATAAAATGTGCAAGATAGAAAAGTCAGATAAAAACTATTAATTACACAGAATAAATTCAGTTGTGGAGAAAAATTAATTATTTAAGGATATGTATTTGTATAACTGTGACTTAAAAGTGCCAAGTGTGTGGCAACCCCTGATATCTTGAGGAAGGAAATTCCCAATATGCTTTAATTTTTTTTATCTCTGTACAAGTAGGCATTCTAACAGGAATGCAAGAATTTCGATGCATTCTCTCTACACGTAGTTTAAGAAGACAAAGTAGTAGAGCACTGCCAAGTTCCTTAAATTGGAATTGAAAGCAAGATTTAGAAGCTGGTGAGGGAAATCTGTCAGAGTTGCGAATCTTTCATCTTATTGTGTCGTCACATCCTGTCATGGGGAGTGATTGGCTTATCCTCTTCCCCCACAAAAGAATCTGTTAAACTTGATTAAGGTTTTAAATTATTCAAATATCCCCGTTCTTGTAAAGAGGTTTCATTATGGATTTCTCCGCGTCACCGATAGAGTGCATCACAGGAAATTGAGCGGTAACTCACCGGAATTGGATGAGACTCATGTGATTATACCGTGACGAAAACAGTTGAATCACGCCGTCCTGTGTAATAACAGGATCAAATCTCTTAATATTATTATACCCACCTTCAATTGTTTTTGTTTGTTCTAGGTACTGTATATAGCAACAATGTTTATTCCTATGTATGGGTACGCGTTCTGGCAATGTGTCAAAATTGATACTCTTTCCAACACCTTCGAGAAATAAAATAATGTCATTTGCTAGGGCCCGGATTTTTATGCAACATACTATACTGACTAGTAAGAATTTTTCTTCAATAAATTCAAAATAACTTGTTTGTAGTTTTTTATAATAATAATAATAATAATAATAATAATAAATAATAATAATAATAATAATAATATAATAATAATAATAATGTTTTATTAGGATTATTCCACAATACAGTGTTTCACCTTCAATCCAATGTGATTTGTCGCCAGAGGTTCTGTCTAACGCATCTTCTTCCCTCAAATTTCTAGCTTCCATATTTCCCCTCACTCCATCTATCCATCGTTCTCTAGGTCTGCCTCTTCCACTTCTTCCATTAGCTTTCCCAAGGAACTTCTTTGGTATTCTATCTTCTTCCATTCTTATTAGGTGTCAATATTTTTTCAAACGTTTTTCTTCTATTTTTTCTAATATGTTTTTTTTTTTTTTTTTTCAACTTGCATAATGTCCCTTATTGTGCTGCTTCTGACTTTACCTCTTCTTGAAATTCATGTCAGTCGCCACCAAAAATTAATGTCCATTGCTAACAACTTGTTGGCTTGTTTTTAATAATAATAATAATAATAATAATAATAATAATAATAATAATAATAATAATAGTAATAATAATAATAAATCTTTCTTTAAGCTGGTAGAATTAAGACCATAAGGCCTTCTCTTCCAATCAAACTCTAATAATAAAAAATATAACTTAAAAAGATATTTCTGAATGTTTTCTGTAGGATCTAATATAATATCACCTAGATATTATATAGAGTATACGTTTTATTTTTGTATCAGGAATGAAAAGTTCCATTTACACAAACATACTAGCATTTAATGCTAAAAGATTCGGGACCTAGTAGTTTCTCTATATTTGGAGGTTCAGTAATACTTTATACATGAATAATGTAAAGTCATATTTTTGGCAGAGAATCTTCATAAGAGCAGTAATGTAAGTTAGAAAAGAGTGCTAAACAGCACTCATATGAGAGATTGTACAATTTTGACAATTAATATTATAAATAGCGTTTGTTACATAACATATCAGTGACCTACATGGTATTTGTAGGAAGCCAGATATAATGAGAACACTTAAGTCTCGTAGACTGCGATGGGTATGACATGTGGCACGAATGGGGTATGAAAGACGTGCATGAAAGCTTCTTGTAGGAAAACCAGAAAGAAAACGCCCAGTAGGCAAACCAAGAATGAAGTGGGAGAATAACATTAGCCATAATTTCAGGGAAGTAGATTATATAGGGAATGATTGTAAAACATTAGCTCAGGATAGGGATGTATTGAGAGCTTATGTCCGCGCGGCCATCAATCTATGGATTCGATAATGCAAGTGAGTTAGTACGTTTGTTTGTTTCTCATCAAATTGAGAATTTATATTATTTTGAAAGTCAAATTTAACACTTCTTGTGTTTTTTCACAATATAAGTGCATTAATTAGGTGTCTATCGGTTTCTTTGAGTTAATTATTTCTATTTAAAATTATTAACATGTATTAATAATAATATTATTATTATTCTTATTATTATTATTATTAATATTATTATTACTATTATTATTATTATTATTATTATTATTATTATTATTATTATTATTATTATTATTATTATTATTTTAAACCAAGCATTTATCATCTCAATGCTATGATTTTACTTTTAGTTAAAATAAATTGGTGAGAAAATATCAATTAGGAGTTTAAAACATGGCAGAAACGATAGATTGCTGTAATAAATGCAATTATATTACCAAATGCAGAGGATTAAAAAATCTCTTTTTTATCAGGATTTCTATCAAACAAAAAAAAGTTTTAATATTCTCGAAAGTCCTATATTTTTAGCGCAGATCTGGTTACGCATAAATCTGCTTATTTAGCATTTTTATTCATAAGGGCTAAACAGGATAACTGTAAAATTCGTGGCGTTCAGTCATTTTTGCGTTGGCAGGCGAAACATGGATTTGGTAATGGAAAAGTCTGGTACTTTGCAGATCAATGACTCTCCTACATATCCACAGAGTGAGAACCCACAAAGTTTCTGCAGTGACATCTAAATACTACATATAATCTCAGCATAGATTTCTGCAAGCTTCAAGTATGTTATTTACTTCCTATGACGTAAATAATACAACAAAATATTATTAGTTTGTTATTATACTAATCGAATCTGCAGTTCAATGCAGGATTCTACGGGTTCCGGGTTGCATTGTTACCTAAAATATATTGTCACAGGATAGCCTCGATGTTCGTTCTAGGTTATTTAGCCGTAAATTAAGCACAATGAATTTATTAAAAATTTCACACGACACTTTATTTAATTCTTCAATTATCAACAAACTACTGTTCACAGATGCGGATCAATGATAATCTTCTTTTAATTGTTATCTCAGAACAATTTTCCACTCACTGATAAATCAATTCTCCACAACTTATTGTCACAATGTTCACCACAAGACCTGCTATCGCAGATTGACTGCGGTCTTCTGTCTACGCCCTTATATAAGCGCGAGGATAGCTCTAGAATCAGCTTCGAGTAACTTGGAAGCCCAGAAGCCTCTGGCTTCCGATCTTTCTCCAAGGGGAAGGGACATACTGGTAGAACCATCTGGCAACACACTCCAGATAATTCGCCGGCTGTGCGGGTCCTCTAACTCACCATGGGCGACTCGCCCGCGTATTTCAAACGTCGCTATGCTCGACACGTAACAATATTTTTCTCTGAACGCAATACGAGATCCATCTTAGCTTCGTTATTAAAACTGAGACATCATTGAGATTTTATACAGATTAAAATTATTACTAGTGTTCGCTCATTAGTCGAAATTCGATCATAAATAACACGTCACCTTACTTATCATCTCACATTGTAATATGGTAGACATTGTTGGTTTTAAATTGTATTATTTTATTTTATTTGACATTGTACTAGACATTATATATATATATATATATATATATATATTGGAAATGGATTAACTGACACCTTAAGATTACTATCATTTTGCTTTGACATTCATTTGATGAATTACATTTTCTATTTGTTCTTGACATTTCTTCTTATTTCCGTTTTTGTTGTTTATATAATAATATAACAATATAAAAAGGATATGTGACAGATATGTATTGAGTGTTGTACAAATATTGAAGAATGGATACGTAAGGAGCGTTAAGTATGATGAATAGAGACTTCCTAAGTAAAGACTTCGATTCTATGTTGAAGATAAGGAAGAAAAACGTTTCCAAATTCTTTATTGACGATTTAACTCATGCCCAAATGGGAGTCAATGACCAATCACACTTCAATGAATTTTGATTTACAACCAATCACAGTCGTTTTTCACCTCGAATTAATCAATTTAATTTTATCACTTTAAAATCAAGCTCCTCCTTTTTAACATAATGAATAGTAAAAGCATTATTTTGCAGTGACTGACTAATAAATACGTTCAATATAACAATTTATACATTAAGATGTAAGAATCTTAGAATGCAAGTGGTTCCCAGATTGTATATATGTATATATATATATATATATATATATATGTATATATATATATATATATGTATATAGTGCATGAATTTAACCAGTTTCTGCTTGCAGGTTATAATATAAAATATTTATAGTAATTTATTACACCACAAAAAAAAAGATACCAATGTTTGCACTGTCTTAAACGTGTGTTAAATAGTTTACGAGCTAAGTTATATTGTTTTGGTAGCAGGACTTTGTGGACACCCTGTATAGTTAGCAGTAAGTCAGGGCCACCCCCGAAGGTAACACAATAAATCACAGGATAGGGGAAACACACCCAGATCCGAATTGAGATTTAAATCTGCTACCCCGCCCGGAATCTAACCTGGGCAGTCGGAGTGAAAGGTAAGAACTCTTCTGAACATTCACAGCAAATAATTCCCCAAAATGAAAGAAAATTAAGAAATGTTCGTCTTCTGGATGTAGATAATCGTGTGATTAAATGTAGGAATATATGAAGAACACTTTAAATTAATTGTATTTGGTTTTATTAAATTTAATTAACGTTTGTGGTTAATTACATCAAAATTAGATGTTGTAATGACAGTCATTCTACGTCATTCGCGGAGCATGTTGTTTTAATGACGTAGTTTAGCCCAGTTACTGAGATTTGCCTTATGAAACTTGATAATAAAGACGTCCTCGGTGTGTTAATGATGCACTTGGTCTGTGTTGGCCGCATGCACGGTCATCTCACGTCCAGAAACTTGTCTCCCTGGGGAAACTACCCAGCGCGCATCTCCTCTATTCTGATCGTTTTGTATTCAGACAATCAAACTAAGCTTCAATAATTAATACTGTATAATTGCATATTTTCTCGCTTTAATCCAGCTTTAAAAGGAATACACAAGTTTAACTAATCCAACACATTGAAGAAATGATTTTTCTTTTTCTTTACTTTAAAAAGGTAGGAAGATAACTGTAATAAGGAAAAATTGTAGTGAAAAGGAAAAAGACTTCCACATTCAAATCGGGATGATTTTCTCAATCTTCAATTATTAATTTCGTATAGAATTGAGGCAAGACTAATGAGAATAATAACACTGGTCAACATTATTTTGTCTCATGACTACCAATAGTTGTACTTAATGCAGTTTTTTTATCGTGTTTTGAAATATCTATTCGGAATTTCTCCATCACCCACAGTTTTTTTTATTTCAATTTCAATTAATGGATTTAAATAATTATTTATTACCAAACGTTTTTTCGTCCATTTGTCCATTGTAAAATAAAACGGGAAACACTTTCATCAGGAGATTTCAGCTATGGAAAAGAGATATCAAGCCAAATGGAATCCTAATATGCTGGCCGATTATTCTTGGACCATCAAGGGGTGCTCCACAGGCGAAATATAGCAGAAAATAGCCATTTCTTACTTTCTAGATGAGTCCGAATGTTCGAACATTGTGTAGTTACGAATGCATAAAATATTAAAGTGTTTGAAATTGTAAATTCCTGTCTCTCAGAAACCTTGCGTGATGGAGAAAACCCGATATCATATTTGAATTCAGGAGAAAAAATGCTATGATAATCACATTTTTTCTTTCTGAGACAAAAAAAAAATAGTTTTTGTTGCTCAGTGTTCTTAATTAATTAACTAACTCACTGGTACTATCGAACCCGTAGTTCCATGGCCTCGCGGACATAAGCTCTCCATACATCCCTATCCTGAGGTAATATTTTCCAATTATTCCCTGCATAATCTACTTCCCTCAAATCATAGTTAATGTTATTCTGCCACCTCATTCTTGGTCTACCAACTGGGCGTTTTCCCTCTGGTTTTCCTACAAGCACGTCTTTCATTTCCTATTCGTGCCACATGTCCCATTATTATTATAAAAATTATTTATCTTGTAAGATACAAACTTTTTGATTGGAAAACAAATATACTAAATATGTTAGATAAATAATACTTATATGTTATATTCCTCATCAGTAGGTTGAAATATAGAGGAATAATTCTGTTACATCAACAAAGCTCAGTTTAACATCTCACTTTATAGGTACTTTTACGTGCCACGCGCCACCCGGGCCTTAGAGTGGCACGACCTGTCGGGAGAGGGATTTTAAACTGTGTATCACGAACATCCCTCCATGGTATCTTTACCTTGTCGTGGTGGAGTGGCTTGCGTGCTTAAATGATCCTGAGAGCTATGCCGGCGGTAGCATTGCTGCCGATAGGGTTACCCATGCCGGACTGGTCGAAGGTGATAAGCCAGACGAAAAAAGTACCTTGGGCGAAAGAGTGACGATTTTTCACCGTAAAAATACAACCGTCAAGAAATGCGGACATGGGTTCATCTGGGGTAAAATTTTCCGGAGGTCAAATAGTCCCCCATTCGGTTCTCCGGGCGGGGACTACTTCAGGGAACCCATGTCAAAGGCTCAAACACAGGGACATGTTCCTAGGAACATGGAATGTTAGGACTTTATACAATAGCGTGGCACTAGAGATATTAACGCGGGAATTGGATAAATTGCCCTTGGATATAGTCGCTTTACAGGAAGTTAGGTGGCCAGGAGAAGGTAGTCAGGAATCTGGAAGCTTTGCATTATACTATGGGGGTGCAGAAAGACCTGCATTTGTAACGGGTTTTTTAGTCAGAAGGAGGATCCTATCCGCTATCCGAGATATTAAATTTGTTAGTGATAGGATATCATACATAATTCTAAAGGGTAAACGACATGATTTTATAATTGTAAATGTACATGCCCCCACAGAAGATAAAGATGACAAGATCAAGCATGAGTTCTATGAAGAATTAGAATGCTTATTTGATACCCTTTCACTATATCATATGAAAATTGTCTTAGGAGATTTTAATGCAAAAGTGGGGCGGGAAGATATATTCAAACCAACAATAGGCAAATTCAGTCTTCATGAAGATAGTAACGACAACGGGGTTAGATTAGTCACATTTGCCACATCAAAGAATCTCATTCTTAAGAGCACAACATTTCAGCATAAGGATATTCATAAATACACCTGGACGTCCCCAGATGGAGAAACTCGGAACCAGATAGATCATGTATTAGTGGATAAACGCTGGCACAGTAGCATCATTGATGTTAGATCAGTTAGAGGGACAGACTACAATTCGGATCATCATCTGGTCAGAGTGAAAATCAGACAACGGCTATCGCTTATGAGAGGAACGAACGCTAAAGATTATTCTGTAAAATATGAATTAAAAAACTTGAAAAATGATGAAATGCGGCAAGAATACCAAATCAAAATAGCTAATAGATTTGAAGTACTGGAATCTTCAGACGACAATGTGGCAAACGAAGAAGAAACTGATATAAATAAAGAATGGGAGGCTATAAGAGATACTATTAAATTGTCAGCATCAGAAAGCATTGGTTGTTTAAAAAGAGGCAAAACAAGAAATGGTTTGATGAGGAATGTGCCGACATTGTAAAGAAAAGAAAGCTAGCAAAAATGAAATGGTTACACGAGCCAAATGAGGTAAATTTAGAGCAATTGGGTAGTGTTAGAAGGGAAACCACCAAGTTACTAAAGAGTAAAAAGAGGGAATATTTGAGAGAGAAGATTAATGATCTTGAAATGAATGCAAAAATAGGAACATTAGAGAATTATATCAGGGAATTAGGATAGAGAAGAAGGGGCTTCAGGCTAGAACAAACATAATTCGGAATGAAAATGGGATATGATTGCAGATTCTAGGAGTATATTAAATAGATGGAAAGGTTACTTTAATCAGCTATTAAATGTACATACAGAACAGGACATTGAGGAGGATAAGTTACAGACAGCAGAAATGCTAGTCGCAGAGCCAAGTGCATTAGAGGTTGAAATGGCGATTGAAAAATTGAAGATGTATAAAGCATCAGGTTCAGATGAGATCCCAGCAGAACTGATAAAATCAGGGGGAGAAAAATTGATGGACAAGATACGCTGGTTGCTTAGTATGATTTGGGAAAAAGAAGCTCTTCCAGATGAATGGAAGGAATCAATTATCTTACCAATTTATAAGAAAGGAGATAAAACTGATTGCAACAACTACAGGGGCATCTCATTACTTTCAACTTCGTACAAAATTCTAACAAATATATTAGTAAGCAGACTTACTCCCTATATTAATGACATTCTAGGAGATCATCAATGTGCATTTAGAAGAAACAGGTCTACAACAGATCAGATTTTCAGTATAAGACAGATTTTAGAGAAGAAATGGGAATATAATGGTACTGTACATCAACTATATATGTAGACTTCAAAAAAAGCATATGATTCAATTAAGAGGGAGAAGTTATGTAGTATCCTGCTGGAGTTCGGAATTCCTAAAAAGTTGGTTAGACTTATACGAATGTGTCTAAATGGCTCAAAGAGTAGGGTGCGTGTAGGCAAACAGTTTTCAGACACTTTTGAAATCCAGAATGGGTTGAAGCAAGGAGATGCACTATCTCCTCTACTATTTAATTTTGTACTAGAGCATGCCATTAAATCTTTAGAGAATGAGGAAGGCTTACAACTCAATGGTATTAATAAGCTGTTAGTTTATGCTGATGATGTAGTACTACTGGCCGATAGCGAGGAGATACTAAAGGCCAACACGCACACACTATTGAGTAACACTAAGAAATTAGGACTGGAAGTAAATATCAGTAAAACTAAATATATGGTCACACGTAGAAATTCAGTATATAATGGAAATGGACAGCTAATGACAAATGAGGGAAATTTTGAGGAAGTGGCTGAATTCAAATACCTGGGAACAATAATCACAAATAGGAATGAGATGCACAAAGAAATTAAACATAGGCTCAATTCTGGAAATGCGTGCTATTATGCATTGCAGAGACTCTTGATGTCCCAACTCCTTTCAAAAAACGTTAAGCTGAAAATATATAAAACTATTATTTTACCAGTTATATTATATGGGTGCGAAACATGGACTCTTACTTTAAGGGAGGAAAGGAGATTACGAGTATTTGAGAATAAAGTTCTTAGGAAAATTTTTGGACCAAAGAGAGATGAACAGACAGGTGAATGGAGAAGACTACATAACAATGACCTACATGGTCTTTATAGGAAGCCAGATATAATAAGAACAGTTAAGTCTCGTAGACTGCGATGGGCAGGACATGTTGCACGTATGGGGAATGAAAGACGTGCATGGAAGCTTCTTGTAGGAAAGCCAGAGGGAAACGCCCAGTTGGTAGGCCAAGAATGAGGTGGGAGAACAACATTAACTATGATTTGAGGGAAGTAGATTATACAGGGAATGATTGGAAAGCATTAGCTCAGGATAGGGATGTATGGAGAGCTTATGTCCGCGCGGCCATGAACCTACGGGTTCGATAGTGCCAGTGAGTAAGTAAGTATCACGAACATACTTTTTTGGCAACACAAGGACATGGAGGCCTCTCGGAATGAGTGATCAGCTCAATGTTAGGACCTCCTCCGAGACAACACAACATTAACACGAAACATACATTTACATACTCGTACACATTCATACTAAACATGGCGAATATGATAGTAATAATCATTATGGCCAGATGATATCCAGGGACCGTTTGGTGCAGAACGTTTCCTGAATTTTTTTCTTGCCGATGAAAAAAACCCATCATCACTACCGGGATCTATTCCGGACACGCTGCGTGCAAGGGAGACGTGTATAGCAGAGCCGGGCAAACTTATTTGTATCGCGAGCCAAATGGAAGAAACATGTAGGTGGTGCCGACCATATGACCTATTATAGTTGTTGTGGATATATTATTATTATTATTATTATTATTATTATTATTATTATTATTATTATTATTATTATTATTATTATCCAGGAAAACATTGTAATGGTGTCCACTTGGAAGAAGAAGGAAAGAATACCTCGAAACTCGTGAATGCAAGAAATAAGAACTGGAATGAGAACAAGAGGACTGGAGGACATGGAATGGATGGATAGAGACGAGTGGAGAAGAAAAACGTAACTTTAGGCACAGGAATATGTGTAAATATTAAAATTCTGTATATAAATAAAATTATTATTATTATTATTATTATTATTATTATTTTATTGATTTAGGCAGTCTCTAGCGAAACGTCGGGGAACTTCAAGCCTTGAGACCACGGCCTACAGCCCGCAAATCTTCTTCAAGATCATCACATTATTATTATTATTATTATTATTATTATTATTATTATTATTATTATTATTATTATATTACCATATTTATTATTATAAGCGTGTGTTTAATTGCTACTTGTCTTGCTATGTCGTTATAACATAATTCAGAAATTTTTGTTCCATAACTGACGAATAAATATTATAAATAAATAAATAAATCTTCTTCTTCTTTTTCTTCCTTCATGTATTAGGCCAAGGCCTATCATATAGAAAATTTTCCCTAAAGCGTTTCAAATATATATATATATAAATTAAAATATTAGCATTTTTTAATTTATTAGAATGCTAGAGGGGCCGGATACAAAGTGATGAAGGGTCGTATCCGGTCCGTGAGCCATAGTTTGTGCCCCACTGGTGTATAGGTATTTCTCCGATGCTGCATTTTCCCGAAATGATATTATCCCTGAATCCATGTTTCCAATTCCAAGTTCCGAAAGCAATATTCTCGAATTTCAGTATTAATTTTTCCGAATTTCAGTTGCTTATAACTTTACAGATTTAAAATCCCAAAAGGTATCAATAAAACATTTCACCAATGAATAAACATTGACAATGACTACACTGAGCAACAAAAAATAAACTTTGCTTTTATCTCAGAAAGAAAAATATGTGATTCTGATAGTATATTGTTTCTCCTGAATTCAAATATGATATCGGTTTTTCTCCATCACGCAAGGTTTCCGAGAGACAGGAATTTATAATTGCAAACATTTTAATATTTTCTACATTCGTAACTGGACAATATTCGAACATTCGGACTCACCTAGAAAGTAAGAAATGACGATTTTCTGCTATATTTCGCGTGTGGAGCATCTCTCTTGATGCTGCAACAATAATCGGCCAGCATATCAGGATTCCATTTGCCTTGATTTATCTTTTCCATAGCTGAAATCTCCTGAGTTAGCTCATTTGGTTTTATTTTACAATAGACAAATGGACTATAAAACATTTATTTAAACAAATATTATTTAAATGCATTAATTAAAATTGAAATAAAAAAAACTGTGGGTGATGGAGAAATTCCGAATACATATTTGAAAAAAGATACAAAAACTGCATTAAGTACAACTATTGGTACTCATGAGACAAAAACCATGTTGATCAGTGCTACCTGTTGCCAGGAGCCACTCATTTCATAAGTACAATTACAATAACTAATTTTAAATCCTTAGATGATAGACCAATATTAAGATAAATGGTTTGTATGCAGATACAAAAAGGAAATCTGAGTTAAGGAAAGAGTGGAGAATGCTGAGTTTGCAGTGAAATACCTTCTCTTGAGCAGAACACTATGAATGAATGAATGTCCTCTTATGTTACCAGATTGTGAGAACTAACAAGTACAATGAATGATGGCTGAGATATGCAGCATTATAACATCAGCACGAGGAGGGCAGAAGCTCCAGTTGGATCGTTACGTGTATTTGAAGAGTAGCAATAGAACAGTACCAAGTGCCTATATTGAGACTGTAGCAAAATACGAATAAGTGTGTGCAATTACTTCTGGACCACCAAATATCTGGAAGTGATAAAAAAGCCTAACCAGTGTCCACATATTTAAAATAATATTAAAGTAACTTTAATTGTAATTAGTCCACCGCTCTGTGGTCTCGAGGTAGCGTGCTGCCCTGTCACGCAGCAGGCCCGGGTTCGATTCCCGGTCGGGACATACTCCTTGATGAGCTTTTATCGGGGTTTTTCCTCACCTGTAAGACAAATGTCAGGAAGCTTAGGGCCCAACGGTACCCCAAAATCTTCTGCGCATCATCATCATCATCATCATCATCAAGATCCTTCACCGGTGTGAAAAGCAACCACATCTATAATTCCTAATAACGCTACAAAGCCTAGCATGAAAATGATATAATTGCAGCGAAAGACCTGCCCTCGGGCAAAATTGCTATGGATGGAATTGTGATTAAATTGATTTATTACCGATAACCAGTATTAATTTAATTTTTAATCCGGGAAAAAGTATTTCGGGAAAACAGAATTAGTTAAATTCGGGAAAAATGTATGTACAGAATGCGGATTCGGAAAAATGTTCTTCGGGACAGAAGATTCGGGAATTTGTACTTGAATCTGGTAAAAGTAAAGTTGACACACCTACAAAAGCTCTTTCAACAACTACATATGAGATTTATTTATTTTATTTATATTTATTTAGCCTGGTAGAGTTAAGGCACATTTGGCTTTATGGTTCTAATTATAGTGTTAGCAACCTTAACCCTAAAAGAACCCTATATTCTAGGAGATCCAGATAACTTTACTCCCGCCAATCCCTTAGTAACCCCTATTCATATTCAACCAGAATGATACTTTCTATTTGCCTATCAGGACAAACATATATTACATCAGAATATAACAATCTCAAAGTAAAAAAAAAATGTTAGGGGTAGCACGAAAAATGCACATTTCCTACCATATTATTAAAACGTTAATTGCACAGTCTGCTCATTTTCAGCCTCTTTGTATAGAAAACTAACATTAGCACTTCTTCTTCATCTTTTGCTTCATGAAAATAGGCCTTTTGACCTGTTTTCACATCAAGTGGGATTTAATGAATCCTCCCATCTAGTAAATGGGCGTCCAACATTTCTATGTCCTATTGGTTTGTACTTTAGTAACAGCTGAGGGATTCTATCTGTAGGCATTCTCTTGACATGTTCATACCAGGTGTTTCTCATGTTGTCAATTCTATTTGTTAAATTGAAAATATTTAAGTCCTTCCTAATATCCTCACTTCTTTTCTTGTCCAAAATTGTCACACCCGCTACTGAACGTAAGAACTTCATTTCTGCAGTTTCTAATTTCCTTCTGTCTGAACGGTTAAGAGTCAAATTTTCACTTGCATATGTTAAGATAGGCACTGCTAAAATTTTGTAAAATTTTAGTTGTGTGCTCCTCAAAGTTTTATTTTTCAGTGTCCGTCTTATAGTGCCACAGATTCTGTAAAATCTATTTAATTTAATATTAATATCTTCCTTCTGGCAGTATGATACGTTCAATCCTAAATAATTAAAATTGTTCACCTGTTGTATTATACTGTTATTAATACTAATTTTACACCCCATACGGTCTTTCCCGTTGAATGCCATTACTTTCGATTTACTTTCAGAGATTGTCATATTGAATTTATTTGCTATTTCGTTTAATTTATATGCTACTATTTGTAAATTGTCTTCTGAAGAGCTAAGGATTGTCTGATCGTCTGCAAACAGTATGGTATTTAGAATCGTACCGCCAACTTTAAACTCTGTGGTTAAATTTGATTGCCATTGTACAATGATCTCGTCTATATATATACTAAAGAGTGCAGGAGATAGCGGGCATCCTTGTCCGACCCTTGATTAATTTCTAATGTATTATTGCTCATTGTAGCTCCTTTATCAATCATTATTTCTGATTTAAAATATAAGCTTTGCACAACTTTGACAATGTGTCCTGGAAACCCTTTGTCATACATTATTTCCCATAGTTTATTTCTTGACAGTACATTAGCACTTTTAACATTAATTTCTTCAAACTACGAGCAGAATAAATTGCATTCTACTACTAAAGTTAAAAAACAAAGTACGAAATAAAAGTTATAAAATGTGTGACCAAACTTTGAATTAGAAGCAAAGAGATATGCAATATATTTTAGAGATTAAGAAACACGTTTTTCTGCAGATAAAGAAATGTAAATGAAGTAAGATTATTAGTAGCGCGTGTTTTAAAATTAGTACGCGAAATGTCACTACGCATTGCGGTGTTACAAAATGTCCACATCCTTGTAATTGAACTTTGTGTATCTTCGTAAAGTTAGCTTGTGCAATCCAAGTTTTGTAATCAAAATAGTTGTGTGTGTGTGGAAAAGTTGCTAGAGCAACATGGGGATTAAAATGCAACCACACGAAGTCCATAATCCGACGAGTTTTCAAAATTCACATAAGCAGAAATCCCACGACATTTGAAACTTACACACTATTGCTTAATTACTTCATGCATTTCTCCATCTGTTTATTTATTTATTTATTATATATAAATTCTCAAAGGGTCATCTCTTTCTATCTCCAGGATCTGAATGTCATGTATACATAACACATGTATTAAATTCACAATAAAAGTAACATGCATTTAGATTTTATCAGAACACTATGAGGTTTAATTTAAGAATTAAATTAATATTTTATTTCCAATATTTAGGATGTGATATAACTTATAGAGAAAAAAAAGATATAGAAAATAAAGTAAATAAATTTCAGGCTATTTGTGGAACCATAAAAAGAACCTTAGGTCGGAAAACAAGGAAAGATACGAAGCTTAAATTATATAAAACAATGGCTGTTCCTTTGTTGTTGTATGGAAGTGAAAATTCGATAATGAAATCAAGGGATAAAAGCAGGATACAGACTGCGGAAATGCTATTTTTACGTAACGTGAAAGGATGCACAAGAGCGGATAGAATAAGGAATGAACTATTCGAGAAGAATTAAATCTATACAAAATTGAAGATAAAATCAGCGAAAATAATAAGAAATGGACAGAACACTTAATGAGAATGAACAACGAAAGAATACCAAAAAGAACCTTCCTGTGTAATCCTAGAGGAACAAGAGATGTTGGCCGACCACGTAGAAGATGGACTCCACTTTTAACTTCGCCGGAACAGGCTGCATAGCCTAAACCTTGTAGTAGAAGAAGAAGAAATTAATATTTTTATTGCCACACCTCATATACTTTTTCTTCTATACCGCAGTTTCGGAGCTTATCTCCATCTTCAGTAGCCTCTGGTCGACCGGTGTTATGTCGTTTCTTGGCGGTTTTTTTCGCCAACGACATAACATCGGTCGACCACAGGCTACTGAAGATGGAGATAAGCTCCGAAACTGCAGTATAGAAGAAAAAGGATATGAGGTGTGGTAATAAAAACATTAATTTAATTCTTATACACACATTTGACATAATTTTAAAAGTATAGTTAGTTTCTTAAAATATTGGGGGAACAATGTATGAAGCCCTATTTATTTCACTATGAAAGTTATTTCATTTTTTATTTTCAATATCACTACTTTTTAATGCCCCAGGTTGTCCTTTTGGACATTTCTGTTGTTCTCTCCTGGCATTGGCGTAATTGTAATCCACTTCTGAGGTTGGGCAACTGGAAGGCGGACTTACGTTGTCCCGATGATATGATGGGTGATGATGATGATAGTGGTGCGCCAGGAGAGTCCTTAATCCTAAGCTTAATGTAAGATGAATATGAATGATGATGATTGTGATGGTCATATGATGTTCGGGGACCGTTTGGGCCTTAAAGTTTCCTGACATTTGTCTCACAGGTGAGGAAAAAACCCGATAAAAAATCTCAACCAGGAAACTGCCCCGACCGGGGATCGAACCCGGTCCCGCTGCGTGACAAGGCAGCTTGCTACCTCGAGCCCACAGCGGTGGACATATCACTCAATTTAATAAGTAGTCTATCTGGTACTACAATGAGGCCTAATATACTATTTCTAATTTGGAATTATGTTTAGATTATAAACATTTGTTTTCCATTCTTTTTCATTGATTGCAAAAAAAAAATCTAAATTACCTGAGTATTTTAATATGTAGAAGAATGTTGATGTAGAAGGATGAAGATAGAATAATTGTTTTATTCTTATAATGATTCAAAAAATTGCTGTTTTCTACCCTGAATGATTAATTGATGAATCGGAACTCCTTTCAAAAAACGTTAAACTGAAAATATATAAAACTATTATTCTGCCAGTTATATTATATGGTTGCAAAACATGGAGTCTTACTTTAAGGGAGGAAAGGAGATTACGAGTATTTGAGAATAAAGTTCTTAGGAATATTTTTGGACCAAAGAGAGATGAACAGACAGGTGAATGGAGAAGACTACTTAACGATGAACTACATGATTTTTATAGGAAGCCAGATATAATAAGAATAGTTAAGTCTCGTAGACTGTGATAGGCTGGACATGTAGCACGAATTGGGAATGAAAGACATGCATGAAAGCTTCTTGTAGGAAAACTAGAAAGAAAACGCCTAGTTGGTAGACCAAGAATGAGGTGGGAGAATAACATTATATAGGGAATGATTAGAAAACATTAGCTCAGGATAGGGATGTATGGAGAGCTTATGTCCGCGCGGCCATGAACCTACGGGTTCGATAGTGCCAGTAAGTAAGTAAGTAAGTATAGGTCAGGATTTTTCGAATGGAAATTTGTTTATATCAGGACCTATGTGATTTTGTTTGAAGATGTATGTTTTTGATTAAAGTTAGATATGTACATAAATTATTAAATTTGCTTTGTACGTCTTATTAATTACTAACTCTTGTTTAATTAACTCGAAACTATTTGTTTTCAGTTTATGTAACAATATTTTGAATTAGTAATTTCTCGAAGTGAGTTTTATACCACGGTTCTCTGTTTTCCAATGTTTTATCATTATTTAATTAATTTTATTATTCGCTTTAGAGAATGTAATTAATTTGACAAAGTAATGGATTAAAGATACACTATGAAGACGACCTAAGTGTAGTATTAGAAAAAAGATAGAAAATTAACTACTGCCATGCGTGGTCACAATAGCCGTATCGCAGATCATGCAATTTGCTTCATCGAGTAAATGAATCCAAGTGGGCCACCGCAATTCCATAGGGAACATAAAAATCGCGATCCCTAAGGGTGTCAGAATGGCCACACTGCGCAACACACGACTTGCTACGTCGAATAAACGAACCCACGTGCCTGAAGATATAACTGGGCTACTCCGATTCCCGAGGTGACATAAATATCGAGATTCCCGAGTGTGTCGGAATAGCCACATCGCAACGTGGGCAATGGGATTCGCTGAGTAAATGAACAGAAATGCTTAGGAGTATAAACTGGAATTCCAGATTGAAATAGTGGATTACGAATAATGACAAAAAGTATTTTTTATTACGTACAATGAAGAATTTCATATGTATTGCAGAAGGAGAATGCATCTTAGTTTCCTTACAGTGCTGTAAGCCTATAGAAAATTTCCATTTACGAATAACGATGAAGCAATTAATAAATATTTGGAGTATGCACTCCTTTCCTTTTTTTCTTTTTTTTTTCATAATTTAGTAATATTTCTAAAATAGGACCAATTGGTAAGTAGCAGAAACTGAGTTTGTGCTTTTGTTCATTTTTTTAGTTCGGTGAATACTGATAAGATGAAGATGCATTGAAATTATAAAATTTCTACGAGTTGCTTCTTTTTGGTGAAACGTTTTCATATAAAACCATGAATTTTATATAAAAACGTTAAAGAACCAAATACTTGACGTTCCTTCGTTATATTCAGGACGCATTCAACTAAATTAAAGTAATGAATGCATTAAAATACATTAAGGAACAAATATGAATGTTCTATCCCTCATGTCATCGTCGTGATCATAAATATTCAGCAAATTCGAAATATAAAGTTTTTAATTATTTAAAATTCGCTGCAACTAAGAGTGAAAATTATACTTTTTATGGAATATTAAATATCGAAAACTATATATATACTATATAAGCTATAAGTCCATTGCTGTGGTCTCGAGGTAGCGTGCTGCCTTGTCACGCAGTGGGCCCGGGTTCGATCCCCGGTCGGGGCAGTTTTTCTGGGTGAGGTTTTTATCGGGGTTTTTCCTCACCTGTAAGACAAATGTCAGGAAAATTTTAAGGTCCAAACGGTCCCCGAAATCATATGGCCATCAACATCATTATTAATATCATCATCCTTCACCGGTGTGGAAAGCAACGGGAAACTACCACACCTACAATTCCCTAGCAAAGCTGCAAGCATAGCATGAAAATGCTATGATTTCAGGAAGGACTTGCCTTCGGGCAGAATTACTATGGATGGATAAACTATAAGTTGCATAAGGCAAACAAATTAATGAAGATTTTATTATTCATTTCATCTCATATGCTTAGTATAATTAAAATTTCACAGGAATTAAAGAATGTCTTATTGCAACTCTCTTTGAATCACATCCTTGCACTTTTAGATATACGTAAGTATTTTAAATGTTCATTATATTTTATTCTTTACTAAGACAGAGGACGAGTTGCAAATCGCTACCCATAAATTAAATGAAGGAACAAGTAAATAAAATATGCGCATATCGAAAAAAAAACTAAAGTAATGGCTTTCGGTGGATTAAACCACATAAGATGCAAAATAAATATCAATAACAAATAAATACAAACAAGTAAACAGTTTCAGCTACTTACGGTTTAACGTATCTTACTTACAAAATAATGATATAATCTTAAAATTAAATATTAAAAATTACACAATTAAATTTGTATAAAACTACGGCAGTACCTATATTAACATATGCTAGAAAAAATTGAACACTTAAAAATCAGATAAAAGGAAGACAGAAACAGCTTCAATCAATTTCTTACGTTCAGTAGCAGGCTATACTTTGTTAGATAATAAGAAATATAATGAAGAAATAAGAACCGAATTAAACATATACAGTGTCATGGATAAAATTGAAAATTCAAGATCTAACTGGCTCCAACGTACAGAAAAAAATGACACCAAATAGACTCCCACAAATTTTGCTTCACTACCAACCCAAGTAAGAAGGAATATTGAGCGCCCTATATCTAGAAGGAGGGGCACGGTAGGTCTATGGCCTAACTCCATCACGTAGCAGAAGAAGAAGAAGACTAACCCTACTATTAAGTGAGTATTTTCAGGTATGTGTTATCTTACAAAACACTCAGTCAGTTAATAATTCATGAAAGGCGATTTATTATTATTATTATTATTATTATTATTATTATTATTATTATTATTATTGTTGTTGTTGATTTTTCACTGTTGCAGATTTCACTGAGACACTAGATTAAGATTGATATTAAATAGTAGTAGTAGTAGTAGTAGTAGTAGTAGGACTTTATTAGACAAAAAGTAAGATATTTACAATATTATTTACAAATATGGGTCGTACGGGCAGTAAGCCGTACCTGATATTAAGTAAAGCCACGTTATGTGACGGTCAACAATGTACTCTTTCATAGAACAAATTAATATTTAGTCTATAATTTTGGCCTACATTGTAATATAAATCAAATATTATGTTACTATTTTATTATTATATACAACTTTCCTCATTAGAGGATTGCCTCAAGGACAAAGTGATATAGACAATTCATTTTTTGAATTTATGAAATATATTTTGTAAATACATTTTAAAAAATTCAAATTGTAGCCTAATTGTAGTATACATACACAAAGTAGAAATTGTGTAAAAACGGTTTCTTAAAACTGAAATTGATCCTCTAATGGCAGCGATGGCAATTTTAGAAAGATACACCCTGTCCAAATCTAAGGAATTCCAAAATTTGGCTAGGAATCCTGGTATAGTACCTCTTGCCCCGATCATCAATCCTGGTGACAGTTATACTATCTAATTGATATTTATCTTCGTAATAGTCAATTGTTGGCTCATATATGGCTTTCTTTTCACAGTCAACTTCCTCAGGTTGGCCACTATGAGTCTCAAAACGAATTGTGGGATCTAATATCATACCAATTTTAGAAGATGGTATAAATGCAATAATATCTATTCGTCTGTTACTCCCATTAGTGGCCACACCATGTACTTCCTCATAAACTGTGTATCCAAAATCTCGCAAGGCTTCTGCCATCATATTTCGAATAGTGTGGTGCCGAATGTTTCTCAGTGATTCTCCAAACGGACAGGCCCCAAGGACGTGTGCAAGGGTTTCGTGCTCTCTGCGACTTCTACAGAGGGTATCGTCCCTAGAACTGCCCGGCAAAGAACGCATCGCCGATACATTGGCTTGCATTTTAATCGCTTCTCTCCATTCGATATATCTATTATTCGATATAATTTTTTGACAGTACAGTAAAATACCCTTATTCCCGAGAGATATGTTCCGTAAATATGTTGCGAATACAGAAACCGTGAATATGGAATGGTAATTTGTTTTTAAACAAGTTTATAGAAAGTATAAAAGCATATTTCTGGGACAATAAAACGAGTATTTACAATCTTGTTCCTTTCCATCAACTTTATCCGTATTTCCCCTCTTGTAAATGTTTACTGTAATGTATTGATTTAGGCTTTCACGGCCGGAGTTGCTATGATGATCTTGAAGAAGATTTCCGGGCTGTAGAACGTGGTTTCGAGGCTTGAAGTTCCCCGACGTTTCACCAGAGACTGCGTCTGGCATCCTCGATGATTGTCTTGAGACTGGTATATTCTCCAGAATTAATTCAGAAACTGAAAGGCAATATTTTGTTTATGACCATCGACTCGGCCGGATATCAGATGTTTTGAATGTTGGAAATTTGTTACAGGTTTTATAGAATGTATAAAAACATATTCCTGTGAAAAATGTTTAATAATCTATATTTTAGTTTTCACTTTATTTTACGATTTAGTAAACGGTAAAGTAATCACACTATAAATCTTAGAAGGCCATTGGGATAGTGGAGTCTCCCCGACCCTCCAGATTGTAGCGTATTGTCTTTATTGCGTGCCTCCAAATAATAGGCATACGTAGTAACAAATTATATTTACAAAATAGCAGGGTAGCTAAAATTTAATTGCAAGGCCTACTGTATTTTATTTGTGACTAGCGTAAGTCCCGTAGTTCCGCGCCAAGACTTCTTGCCTTAACCACTCGGCTACGGCGCGACATCAATGAAAGACAACAATTGTTATTGTGAATTATCCGTAAGAGATATGCTGTCGCGGATTTTTTTTGTAGAGCTTTTTGAAATATTCAGTTTTGTGAACATTAATTTTGAGTATTTCTTATGGTTTATGCAGCGTAAGCCATTTAAGCGTCCGAAGAGCTACTTTTTTCACTTTTCCACTACAAAGGGCGATTTTTAAGGTGTAGGGGTTGAGTATCGGAACTCTCTTATAGCCTATGTTCATCCCGGGAATCTCTTGAACATATTGCAAAAAACCCCATCACAATCGGATCTACGGTATGGCCGCGCATAAAGTACGAACAAACAAACATACAAACAAAACAAACAAATGATTTTTATATATAAGATTAAAAACATAACACACGTATTTGATAATAGCAACTGTTTTTTAACTCCTTCATTCAGATTAGTCATAGTAAGAGAAGTAATTAACATTTTTAAAGTTTTAATTTAGTAAAGGAAAAGTGAACCCACAACAGGCCCGGAAGCCCTTGGGGTAGTAGGAGGTTAAGGCTCCCACTTTTCCTAGACAATCGGCACTTTATGTCAGCCCTGCGTGACGGCCGCCTTTACCCCCAGAACAAGCGTCTGGTACTCATTTCCGTTAGAGGCTGAGTCGACCCCAGGGCCATAATGCCGCCAGAGGGTTTAAGTCAGTTTAAAAATCCTGACCCCAACGGTACTTGAACCCTCGACCCTCCGGCTTGTAGCTCAGTGCCTTAACCACTACCCTACGGCGTGCCCCCTAAAGTTTTAATTTATCCAACTGTATTCTGTCTTGTCAGCTGGACTTTGGAAATATTAATATTCGCTCCATGCACATTTAAAATTTCATGTTACGTTGAATGCGGGCACAAAGTACTTGGTTATTACTTTGCCTATAAGAGAGAACATTTATTTTCACTGTGCTGCCAGCAACAACCTGGCTGGGACAAATTGACCGCGAAACGTCAAGAAAGTCTTTTAAAAACTGAAATATATATCCGGAGATAACAGAGTCAGGAACAAAAGAGCCGGAATTTATGGAGAGTACGTTGGCAATTTGTGTTGTGATTTGTAATGGAGTGTCAAAAGTGCTTTGTCATCACGTAAAATGCTCCGATAGCTTTCAAATGTTTCATGAAATAGCGCTCTTATTATTCTAGAGAGAAAAAAAAATGGTAAAAATGAACATCAATTGAACCGACAAGCAATGTAACCACGCTTTAGTGTTCAATGGTCACACAATGTTTTTTTCACACTATAACAAAGTCCATTTTAACTCCATTGTTCATTAGATTGTTTTAAAGAGAAAACAGAATTGGCGCTTTCAACGTAACAATGTATGTAATAAACATTAAATTATATTAAAAACAATGGTTTTGAGTCTTTACATGGTTAACAGAATAGAGTTAACATATTAAAAAGACTATTTAACTCATGCTCCAAATGGGAGTCAATGACCAATCGCGTTTCAATGAATTTTGATTTACTGCCAATCACAGTCAAATAAGTTTATCGTATTAAAGAAAGCTCCTCCTTTTTTAACATTCTGAATTGGCCAGAGCGTTATTTTGCAGTGACTGACTCTCTAAGAAATATGGCTACCAGATTGTATATATAGTGCACTAATGTAAACATATGGTGCTTGCGGAATATAATACAAAAACATTTGTAGTAATTGATTATACCACAAAATAAAAAGAAACCACTGTTTGCACTTTCTTAAACGTATTGTTCACCGGGTAATAACGTTCCACAAAAATATAATTGACATATTTACATCATAGGACATCAGAAATTAATTAATATACAGTTTGATGTGTTTCATTTTTTCTCCACTAGGGTGCATTCTTACAATATTGCGATCCTTTGGCAATAAATAATATGATCTGGTTGCAGTGATGAACAAGTGAAGCATAACAAACGTTTCTCTTTTGTTTTTAAACATCGCCGTTTACATTAAATATATAATTATTTTAAAATGACTATGTTTAAATAATGATTTGTGAGTAAACAGTTTAATTTCATTCGTTAAACAGTCCTAACAAATGCCACTCTTGATGTCCAAATGTTCTAGATAAATTCACTCCTCACTTGGTGAGTCGTGAATTTATCGATAATTTGGAAATCAAGGGTGACATTACTTATGATAATAATTGCTTGGTAATCAGTTTTAACATTTGGCATACTGAAGAACAATGGAGTACCTGTGTTAACTAATAGGGTGTTTACTAGAGTATTTTTAAAATTCAAAATTAGGCCTATAATTATAAAATTGTATTGTCGGACCAACGGATCTGTGCCCCTTCAGCGCTGCTGTCGTACTTAGAAAAGTTAACGCCTGTACTCAAATCATTCCACGTGCTTCCCTCCCACCACGTCAGACAGCAACCACGATAATTTTCCGAGTAGAGATGTTGCAAAACTTCCATCAAACCATGTCATGAATCTTGAAAATTTAATAATGTAAGGTTAATTATTACTTCTTCATATTTAAGTAGGTCTAATGACGCTGATTGACTTTTATTATTTGCTTAGTAATATTCCTTTCGCCACTCTGCGCTACAGTGTTCATGTTGAGTTGACAACACTAAATTGCATGTACAAATGACACTGCGCAACAAAAACTATTTTTTTTTGTATCAGAAAGAAAAATATGTGATGCTGATAGTACTTTTTCTCCTGAATTCAAATATGATATCGGTTTTTCTCCATCACTCAAAGTTTCCGAGAGACAGGAATTTATAATTTCAAACACTTTAATATTTTCTACATTCGTGACTACACTATATTCAAACATTCGGACTCACCTATAAAGTAAGAAATGACGATGTTTCTTCTATATTTCGCCTGTGGAGTCCCTCTTGATGGTCCAACAATAATCGGCCAGCATATTAGGATTCAATTTGCCTTGATATCTCTTTTCCATAGCTGAAATCTCCTGAGTTAGCTCATTTTGTTTTATTTTACAATGGAGAAATGGACGTAAAAACGTTTATTAAAAAATAATTATTTAAATCCATTAATTGAAATTGTAATAAAACAAACTGTGCGTGATGGAGGAATTCCGAATTCATATTTGAAAACACGATCAAAAAACTTCATTAAGTACAACTATTGGTACTCATGAGACAAAAATCATGTTGACCAGTGTCATGTGTCCCCCAAGAAGGCTCAAAATTAAGAGTAGTGGGAGGGGCGAAAGAAATGAGAGAGATAGGAATGCAGGAAGGGAAATTATTTACCGAGGCAGGAAAGGAATTAGAGTTCCGTTTACATAACTTATGGAGGCGCAGAACCGTTGGTGATACAATGTCTATCGTATCAGTCGTCCTCAACTAAAACAATTTATGTTTATAAAAAAACACTATCAAACTTTTTTTTAGTATGACTGGTGCAACAGGTACCAATCTTATAACAGTTTAATCAATAGTTTCAAAGGTTGTTTACCGTGAATTTTAAAATTATTGTTTCTAATAATTGACTAAATTAGTTTAATGTGGTGCATAGACCGAGCAAGTTGACTCGAACTCTTTCGTTTGAGACTCTTATTCGGTAGTTACCGGGTTCAAACCCCAGTGCCAACCAACCTGAAAAAGATTTTCTAGCTAAACTTTACAACCTGACGTAACGTTTTAATTCATAAACTCCTGTCAAATTTTATTCTTAGGGATTCACGTTTAAATTATTTCCCATCTTTTCAATGATTTTTACATTTTTCTAATGATTATTTCAATATTTTTAAATGATATTTACCTACACAAGTAACATGGCGGTTTCTGACTGTGTGTGGAACAATACAGAGAACATTCAAAAATAAAATTAGAACAGAAACAAGATAAAAATGTATAATGTTATGGCAGTTCCCACAATATTGTATGGATGTGAAACTTGGGCTCCAGTGAAGAAACAGAAGGATAGAATACAGACGGCGGAGATGAGATTCCTAAGACAAGTAAAAGGATGTACAAGACTTGATAAAATAAGAAATGAGGATATAAGAGAAGAATTGAAGGTACAGCCTTTATTGGATAAGGTCACGAATTACAGACAGAAATGGATTGATCATACGGATGGAATGAGTAAGGAGACATATCCATTGTTAGCGAGAAATTATCAAGCAAGAGGAAGACGTGATGTTAGAAGACCTAGAAGACGTTGGGCTGATGCATTATGAAGTCGGAACGGGCAATTGCCTAATCCCTGGAGTGATGATGATGATGATGATGTAACATGAAGACTGGCAGACTTATTGATTTAACGAATATGCAACAACAAAGACGTGTTCGAGTGCAGCCAACAAAGAGTATGTACTAATTAACTGCACACAAATACTTCAGAATTTCAGAACTAACTATTTATTTTTGGGCGTTGCATTCCTTCACAGATTAGAGTGCTTAAATTACGTTAGGTTAGCTTTTACATTTGTTTTTCATAGGTTAGAGCACTTAAATTGCGTTCGGTAAGCTTTTAGGTTTGTTAAATGTCGTGTATATGTTGACTGTATCCCGTGATTTCATAGTGTAAACCGCGTCGCGTTTGTTGGCGCATGGGCACGTTGTATGATTGGAACTTAGAAAAATTGTTAGCGTCACAATTTGTAAAGTATTTCCGATTTTCTCCTAATTTTCCTCAATCAGCAAGGCAAATGCTAGGTCTCACCTGAACTTCTTCCTTGTCAACTGTAGTGCTTTTTAAAGTGAGAACCTTGGAAGACCACTGTTGCACGATGATAAGAGAATACCTAGAAAAGAAGTACAAGCTTCTCGCAAAGAGAAAATGCACACGGTGATTAAATCTAATTACATGAAGTTAGTATATCTATAAAGCTAGAATTAGACCTACTGAACTAAATCTAATTGTATAGCCTTATCTATTTTTCGACCCAAAATTAGAGTAGTTTAACTATTTTGAGAATAGAAAGAATTCCTAAGTGTATTTTTGTTGACCAGTACAATTATGATTTATTATAATTAATTATTAATACACATACACATATGAAAGTATAGATAATTTCGATTATGTCCACACTTGGTAGTGACACATGTCACCAGAATCAGGCTGTTTGTGGCGTGGAATCGATGCTATTACAAACACAGCAGGCTCTGCTACAACGCGTCTCCCTTCAAATCCCACCCGATCGACTAACGTTATTAAGCCTAACAAATCCCTCTGCTCAATACACTACATTCAGGTACATATCCCTCTGATCTATCTTTCACGATAAAATTCATTTCAATGTCTAAAATGTTTCACAACCTGACTACACTAATTGAACAGTTGCCCCGAAAACAGACCTAACCCATGAACTGTTACTCATGACTTGACTAACTTATTACGCCACTTTGTTACATATAGATCACTATTCGCTTGAATGCCAACTTTTAAAACAAATAAAATAGGTCTAGAAGAGAGCACATGCACCATGCCGCGATATTTTCTGGATAGAATACAAATCTACTGAAAACTGAACTTTCGAATTTTTGTGGGGTATATCTTTCTTTCGGGGAAACTATTCACTTATTTACAAAATTATTTTAAAAAATAGTTAAGAATTTATATTAGAAAATAATCAATTATTGTCCCTCAAGACAACAGAAACATTCCGACATTTGTGTCTAGATTGGCATGCTACGAGTTAATTGCAAATCCAGAAAATTGGATGAACTTGGGTAAATTACTGGAGAAAACGCGGAAAATAAGAACAATTCTCATTCGTGAATAAAGAAACATGTTAGCAAAAACATAACCTAATTAATGTATAATATTATTGTATTATTATCTAATTGTAATATTATTGTGCTTTTGTTTTTTTACGTTATATTATTACCGAACATTGTTTTATTGTAACGGACTGTCAACAGTACGTACGGCTTGCTGCCCGTGCGACCTATATTTGTAAATAATATGGTATGTATCTTACTTTCAATCTAATAAAGTCCTACAACTATTACAACTACTCATTTCATGTAGCATCTAGTTCCAGCCCAGTCGATAGATTTTTAATTGTGTAAAAGTCCTGAGCATAGATTGCATCGAATGGAAAGTAAAGTAATAATTCTCATGTTGTACAATTGCGAAATATAAAAGAACCTCAAGCCTGAAATAACAAACCAGTGAGCAAAATGTATTCGATTTTTCAACTCTAGATTTGATTTGCTGCGCTGAAGATCTGAGTTCTTAAAGACCATCTTTCATAAAATACTAACTTTTCATGGGTAATCTTGGAAGGTTAATAATCATGAATTCATTATAAGTAATGCCACGAGTGATTTCCAGTTTATCTAGAGGATTTGGAAATCAAGTGTGGCATTTGTTAAGAGTATTTAATGAATAAAATTAAGGTGTTTACTCACAAATCATTATTTAAACATAGCTATTTAAACATATTTATATATTTTAATGTAAGCGGTGATGATTGAAATCAAATGAGAAATTTTTGGTTATGTTTCATTTGTTCCTCACTACAACTTAATCATATTACTTATTTACAAATAGGATCGCAATATTGTAAGTATGCACCCTAGTGGAGAAAAAATTAAACACATAAAACTGTACATCATAACCAACATTATAGATTGATTATTTTTTTCGGAAACAACTCAGTAATATCATTATTTAAAAACACATTTACTGAACACAAAATTATCAAATGTGTAGGTCGAAGGAATCTATTCATTATATGCTATATTCAACGATTTGTTAGAGAGTCAGTCACTGTAAATTGTAATGCTCTGACTTGTTCAGAATATTAAAAAGGAGGGAGCTTTCTTTATTTTGGAATCAATTACCGAGGTGAAACACGACTGTGATTGGTTGTAAAACAAAATTCACTGAAACGTGATTGGTCTTTGACTCCCATTTGGGGCATGAGTTAAACAGATACTGTAACCCTAAACAGTATCCTCATATATTAAAAGTAGTATAAAATGCAGTTCCATTGCAATTTAATTTCGCTATTGAATGTATCTTTAGGAAAATTAGCGGAAAAAATTGAATTTAGATGTGAATGGCGATCACTCATTTATAGGAAACCAGATATAATAAGAACAGTTAAGTCTCATACTGCGATGGGCAGGACATGTGGCACCATTTGCGAATGTAAGAGGGATTTGGACGCTTCTTGTAAGAAAACCAGAGGAAAAACTCTCAAGAATTAGGTGGTAGAATACCATTAGCCATGATTTGAGAGAAGTAGAATGTAGAAGGAATGATTGGAAAACTTTAGGATAGGGATGTATGTAGAGCTTATGTTCGAACGGTCATGAATCTACGGGTTCTAATGTGCCAGTGAGATAGTTAGTTGTGGCGTTCACCACATCCTTGCCTAAGTAAAAGTAAAGTTATCCCACAACAGGCCCGGAGGCCCTTCGGGTAGTAGGAGGTTAAGGCTCCCACTTTTTCTGGACAATCGGCACTTTATGTCAGCCGGGTTGTCAGCCCTGCGTGACGGTCGCCTTTACCCCCAGAACAAGCATCTGGTACTCATTTCCGTTAGAGGATGAGTCGACCCCAGGGACATAGTGCCGCCAGAGGGTTTGGGTCAGTTTAAAAATCCTGACCCCAACGGCACTTGAACCCTCGACCCTCCGGCTTGTAGCTCAGTGCCTTAACCACTACGCTACGGCGGTAGATTACTTAAATCTAACAGAAGATTATGTTAATAATTTAGCAAAAAATGTTTTTTAAACTCCTGAAAATAAATTGCATTAGATATGAACACACAGAAATAACGAAGTAAATGGAAACTCGAAGTGAGCGAAAGATAACATATAAACAATTTGAAATAATCCTTAGGAAAAGTTAAATATTCAAGTATCTAGGATCATTATTTTCTATCTATCTTCGGGTTTTACAGCTGCTGCCGTTTTCCCATGCCAAACCTCCAAAGCCTGCGATCTTGAGCATCTTCAATGTTTAGACCTCTTGCTTGCATTACTATCTTCATGTTTTCCTTCCATATTAACTTTGGTTTTCCTCTTTTCTTCTTTCTGCTCGGTTGCCAGTAATTTTGGCCATCACTCATTTTCCATTCATAAAATATGTCCTAACCATTTTAATTCCTTCTCAATTTTTTCAATTATGCCTTCTTCTGCTTCCATTATGTTTCTATTTTCCTTATTTGTGACGTGTTATAATTTAGACTTTCTGGCACTTCTGCGTAAATAATCATTTCTAGAGCTATTAGTCTATTATTGTAGTACTTATTGATTGTCCGAACCTCACTTCCATACATTGCAACATATTCCACCAATGTTTTACCAATATATATTTTTGTGTCTATCTACATATGCTTATCCCACCATATGGAATTTAACGACGATATTATTTTGCTACTCAATTAAATTATATGCTTTACGTTCTCTTTGCCTATACCTTCAATGTTATCCATAATTATTCCCATTTTTTTTCACTTGCTTTATTTGAATTCCTTCTTCCAATGTTAAATTTTCTCTTTCATTGCTATTTATTGACAAATACTCTGTTTTTTTTGTAAATTTACCGTTTAAGTCCTCCGGGAGGGAGGGTCCCGAATCTGAAGATTTTCAGGCTCGTAAAAGATCCTTAAGCCTGAATAAAAAAGCCTCTAAGCAAAATTTACCCAATTTTCCCCTAGATGTCAGTATGAGGCGGAACACTAACCACGGACCACTCAAATGGCATCTATACGAAAACAAGTGTGACTAAATTAGTATGGTTCAAATTCTTCCCTGTAGGGGGATAGCGCCTAAATCTCTGTTAAGGGAAACATGGACTTACAAGATACAAGAAGATTATTTATTATTATTATTATTATTATTATTATTATTATTATTATTATTATTATTATTATTTATTATTATTACCATTATACCAATATTATATATTATTATCATTATTTAACACACCAAAGTCATGTTCATGAAAAAAAAGCCCCCAATTAAAGCAGGAAATTCGTTTTAATTTTCATTTCTATGTCTCCTATCGTGTTGGCTCGATGTCTAAGAATCTAAAGATTAGAATTTATAAAACAATCTTCGTGGGTTAATCTTTGGACGTAAGACATGGTTACTTACTCTAAGAGAAGAAAGAAACTAAAATAATTCGATAATACGATCCTAAGACAAATATTCGGTCCCATAAATTTGAGAATGGAGGATACTTCAGAAAGAAGTCCTCCACAATTTATATCGTTATCCTAATCACATAGCTCGAATGGGCAACAGTGGAAGTGCTTTCAAAATTTATACTGGAAAACTCTTAGCAAGAAATACTTTGCTACGGCAATGGGGCATGGGCTTTGAGGAAAGGAGAAGAGAGCAGGATAACTTCTAGCGAAATGAGATTCATGAGGTATACAGCAGGATATAGCAAATGGGATCACAAATGCAATTACGATATTTTGAAGGAACTACGTTTAGAACCAGTCATTTTGTACATACATAGATACCAGAACTACTGGAAAAATCATTTGCGACGAATGAGTTCAGATAGAATTCCCAAGGCCATGCTTCGTTATTGTCCAGCAGGGAAGAGTTCTCTGGGCGTCCAAGGAAACGCAGGATACAAAATTAATCAGTGAGATCGTAACAGGACTGTAGGCATAATACTTGGTTGGGTGAAGAAGAAGAAGAAGAAGAAGAAGAAGAACTTTGGGGTAAAGTAATTAGAAAGGCCTAGAAATAAAATATTCGAATAGATATTGGGGAACTGCACATAAAATCGGAGATATCAAATTGATTCAGTTGGCTGATAATATGAATTAATGGATGACCTTGGAGAATACGTATTAATGCTATGAAAAAAAACAGTAAACGCCCAGATATTAGACCAAGAATGAGGTAGGAGAAGAACATTAACCATAATTTGAGGAAAGTATATTATACAGGGAATGACTGGAAAACATTAGCTCAGGATATGGATGTGTGGAGAGTTTATGTCCGCACGGCCGAGAACCTACGGGTTCAATAGTGCCAGTGAGTTAGTTAGTTTAGAAAATAATATAGCCTATATTTAAGTTCATCAACATCATAATCATCCTTCACAGATTTAGGTATTTGCCTCTTCCGATCTCATATCTGTTCAGCCCAGCGCTTTCTTGGTCTTCCCACCTATCTTCGTCCTACAAGATCATATATATCAGTGTCATCTTTTGTGTCATATCCTCTGTCATTCTCTGCAGATGTTCTATCCAATTGTTTCTGTGTTCTTCTATTTGATGAAGAATTATTTAAATTATTAAAAAATATTTAAGTTTAGGCTTCAAACCAATTTTAATTGGACGTAACACATTCGTCGGAGATTCGAAGTCAAGACCGCATGAATAATAAGACAATCCCTCCTTTTTTACACGCTTTATATTAGCTTGACCTGTATCTATCTATCTATCTATCTATGTAACGGAATCTTTCAACGCGATTTTCACCCACTTAAAATCATCGGATCGACTTGAAACTTTGTATACTTGTAGAGGACCCGTGACAATACAATAATTTCATATTTATTTTCTAAAATCCTGGCCATAATCATCAGAAAATCAAGAAAAGTGTTTTTGTATCAATGTAACGGAATCTTTCAACGCGATTTTCACCCACTTAGAAACATTGGATCGACTTGAAACTTTGTATCCTTGTAGAGGACCCGTGACAATACAATAATTTCATATTTTGTTTCTAAAATCCTGGCCAGAATCATCCGAAAATCAAAAAAATGAAAACTGGTATAATAGGTCGCGGACTTGTCGACTTTTTAGTCAATCGTTGTAAGAGCTCAGTTGGTAGAGCAGTGAACTCTTAGTGGTATATAATTTCAGCAATCCATACGTCGCTGGTTCAAATTCGGCTGGGAGGGTTTTTTTTATAGAAGAGTATTACTTTTACCTCATACTACAATAGTATCGAATTTAAAGATATTTACATTTTTATCTTATTCTGTAAAATATTAATACTAAAAAATAAATAATAGTTTTAAAAAACTAAAAGAACACGCTTGATTAGAAAACTAAAAAATGAAAAATAATATTAATTTCTAATACGCTTGGGATAAAATAAAGTGGTCAACAAAAAAATCATCTCCAACACATACAGAATAAAATTAGAGTTATCAACAAAAAGAAAATAATTTTACCATCAAAAGCGTGGGGTGCTTTTTATGATAATTACATTTTATTCTTAGAGAGCTTACTTTTACCAATATCTGTTTATTATCAAATATATTAATTGATATAGAGCACCCCACGCTTTTGATGGTAAAATTATTTTATTTTTGTTGATAACTCTAATTTTATTCTATATGTGTTGGAGATGATTTTTTTGTTGACCACTTTATTTTATCCCAAGCGTACTGGAAATTAAAATTTATTTTCATTTTTTAGTTTTCTAATAAAGCGTGTTCTTTTAGTTTTTTAAAACTATTATTTATTTTAAAGACAACTAGTAGCTGTTTATCCATCTACTTTTGATCTTGAAGATACAGCTGTCGAGAGACGTTCTTGCTCTATTACAGGAATGGGTTTGCCTTTTTACTAGCAATAATGTTGATAGAAGTAATCGGTTTTTTTAGAGCCCAAGTATCAAGTTCTTGCTATCGCAATGCACCACAGTTTACACATCTCATGGGGCTATGAACTTAATCCTATTGAGTGGTTTATACTGATTGAATGAGACCAAACCAGAGCGACGACCAATCACAGTTCTCCATCGCTTAGTTGAAACGAATCCGGATGTGAAGAAAAAAACAGACACTGGAACTTCAACCTGAATGATTGCACTCTTTTCATTCACATATGAATAAGAGATGAAAATATTGCCATTTGAGTTTTTAATTTCAATTCAAAAGTTAATCTCTAGCAATATTCACTTCAGCTTATTCTATGGGCAGATCAGTTAAAGGTTAGTTTCATAACAGGGGGGTATGTAATTATGATTTTATCATTGTTAAGTTACGTTATTTTACTTAACGACGCTCCTAACCTCAAAGATTATTAGCTTAGCAATTCAAAACAGGTCGTAAAAGACACAGCAAATTTAGCTCAGGGGTATCTTTTTTCTGACTTGAAGTTCTTATACATGTCGTAAATTTACTCATGTTCAGGATCTTTTTACGCACTGAAAAATCTAGCTATCTCTGCCGGGTTTTAAGCCACGAACCTCTGAACTTAAAGCGAGCATGGTTGCCACTACACTCAGATTCAACCCAGGAAGTTACTGTGTGTTTGGAATAGGGCACTGGGTTGCCATTTTATCAGTATTTTCTTGAGAGAAATCCTTAAATAAAACTCAAATATGCACCACAGCAGGTACAGAGTTGTAGGTTGTAGCCGTCCAAGCTACCCCCTCTTAAAAAAAACAGTTACCACTTGTCACTGTGCTCATGCGGATCTGTACTATCCTGTGTGAAAGTGTCGACTCTCATATTTAAGCCTACTATAAAACTAGTTTGCATGCCGTAAAAGAAAAAATATGTTTTTTAAATGTATAATATATAGATTTGGAAAAAGCAGTGCTACCCTTCCCCCTCCTCCCTCCCTAAACAAACAAATACCATTATTATGAGTTTGGCAACATTTACTCCTGTACGTAGGGGACACTGGCGTAGCCCTTAAGGTCTACAGTAACTTCCTGGGTTGAATTATAGTGTAGTCCACCAAAACCGACGATTTTATCGTAAAATATTAATGTACTTCTAGGGCTGAGAAAGTATCGATATCAGGGTAGTAACTAATTGCTATTGTTTACAAAATGCGTGTCTTTGTCGAGCATCTCCACTGCCTGCTCGGAGCGGAGAGTGTGTATGTTCGACTCTCCTCAGTAATAGACCTGTTTACGTGACGTGTGGTTGTATCAGAATACCGAAACAAAAATTGTGCAAAGATGAGTCCATTCCTATACAAAGCGGACTGTACTAGAAGTCTGTACCGAGTAGCACGTATCAATGTGCAGTTTGTAAACATAGCGGTCTAAGTACGATGCAGCTTAACCTATAACCCATAATTTTTTTCAGCCCTATGTATTAAATATGTACATTTGTCGTAAAAATCACCCAGTGAGCTATATCTCACAACTATGATTGTTTATGGTCTGAATTACAAGCTGACACCCTTCTAACTAATAACTCTTATATGACATTTATCAAGTAAGCACATGTTATTTAATTTCAGGAGTTTGGTAACGTAAAATTATTGTTAATAGAACAATAGGCCTAACTGTCTTGTCATTTTAACATATTCGCTTCAGGTTTAAATGCTCAATGCATTTTCCCAGAAACCGGATTACTTTTATTTTCAGACATTCAAAACAACAAAAGATAACGGTACATTATATCATAATAAGGGTGAAGGCAAAAACACATTCCTCTACTATTCATAAATGTTATCAGGAGATTGCCCTAACAAGGGATGTACAAAATATTGCAAAATATATAACAGTAGAATTAAGCGAATGTACCTCGTCTTCTGAGTTGAAAGTAATTTAACAGTCTACCTCGTCTTTTGAGGTGAATGGGTTAAGATTAACTGTTCATTTTATTCATTTATAACTTTCAGACATTTCTGTTACTTTGTTTTGATGGTATATTTCCGAAATATTAAACTTATTCGTGAAACTGTTGACCATGTATATTTAGAGGCTGTCTGTCAGTAGCATCATCCATCGTTTTATAACGTGTTTCGACAGTATATGTATGGATACTGTGTGCATATTCCAATTACAAACATTGGAACATTTTAAACATAATTGCATAAATATTTCAGATATTGCAGAACATTTTAACAATTATCCATTACTTCATTAATTAGTCTCAACATGTCTCCACACTATCCCTTGCTCTTTAATGCTTTATTCAACTTTGTATATTCTATATTCATATGAATTTATCATTTTCTCTAATATCATTGTATATCCTGACTAATGATTTATTATTGCCATTATGGTATGTATTACTTACTTACTTACTCACTGGCACTATCGAACCCGTAGGTTCATGGCCGCGCGGACATAAGCTCTCCATACATCCCTATCCTGAGCTAATGCTTTCCAATCATTCCCTGTATAATCTACTTCCCTCAAATCATAGTTAATGTTGTTCTCCCATCTCATTCTTGGTCTACCAACTGGTCGTTTTCCCTCTGGCTTTACTACAAGAAGCTTCCATGAACATCTTTCATTCCCCATACGCGCAACATGTCCTGTCCATCGCAGTCTACGAGACTTAACTCTTCTTATTATATCTGGCTTCCTATAAAGACCATGAAGTTCATTGTTAAGTAGTCTTCTCCATTCACCTGTCTGTTCATCTCTCTTTGGTCCAAAAATTTTCCTAAGAACTTTATTCTCAAATACTCGTAATCTCATTTCCTCCCTTAAAATAAGAGTCATGTTTCGCATCCATATAATAAAACAGGTAGAATAATAATTTTATATATTTTCAGTTTAACGTTTTTTGAAAGGAGTTGGGACATCAAAAGTCTCTGCAATGCATAATAGCACGCATTTCCAGAATTGAGCCTATGTTTAATTTCTTTGTGCATCTCATTCCTATTTGTGATTATTGTTCCTAGGTATTTGTATTCAGCAACTTCCTCAAAATTTCCCTCATTTGTCATTAGCTGTCCATTTCCATTATATAATGCAGTTCTACGTGTGACCATATATTTAGTTTTATTGATATTTACTCCCAGTCCTAATTCCTTAGTGTTACTCAATAGTGTGTGCGTGTTGTCCTTTAGTATCTCCTCACTATCGGCCAATAGTACTACATCATCAGCATAAACTAACAGCTTATAAATACCATTGAGTTGTAGGCCTTCCTCAACCTCTAAAGATTTGATGGCATGCTCTAGTACAAAATTAAATAGTAGAGGAGATAGTGCATCTCCTTGCTTCAACCCATTCTGGTTTTCAAAGGTGTCCGAAAACTGTTTGCCTACACACACTCTACTCTTTGTGCCATTAAGACACATTCGTATAAGTCTAACTAACTTTTTAGGAATTCCGAACTCCAGCAGGATACTATATAACTTCTCCCTCTTAACTGAATCATATGCTTTTTTGAAGTCTACATATAGTTGATGTACAGTACCATTATATTGTATTATCGTTGTTATTCCAGTAGCTCAGAATCTTCTGCCGAATATGGAAGCCGTTTTCCGATAGGCCTACAGGTTTTTATGATTTTAATGTAGTTGTGGACGACGGCGCCTAAAAGGTACTTATTTTATTATTTTATTTTGTGACTAATGTAGCAACGGGAAAGTATTATGCATTTTATTATTATTATTATTATTATTATTATTATTATTATTATTATTATTATTATTACTATGATTTGAGGGAAGTAGATTATACAGGGAATGATTGGAAAACATTAGATCAGGATAGGGATGTATGGAGAGCTTATCTCCGCGCGGCCATGAACCTACGGGCTCGATAGTGCCAGTGAGTAAGAGTAAGTATTATTATTATTATTATTATTATTATTATTATTATTATTATTATTATTATTATTATTATTATTATTATATTACGATCAAAGGGGAAGGGAAAATAAATCCGGCAAAGGATTTATTACCATAAATATATTGTTTCTTGGTGCTTATTACTATACATGTCCATCTCAGTGGGCTCGGGCTAGCGTCGCTCCCTCGTACGCCTTGATTCGGAAGATGTGCTAACTTAGAGCAAAATGATACCATGAGCCACTATATAAAACTAGAAATCTATTGCAAAAATCGCGGAGCAGCGCTGGTTCAATTTGTTTCTCTAGTTGCGATAAATCATTATGTACTTTCAATTGTTGTTTATAAACGTTACACAAGAATCAAACCTAACCCGCTTTTTCTATCAATGTTTATCTGAATTCATTTGCTTGCTTAATTTATTTTTAATGCAAGTTTAATATTTCAAACAATATTATTTGATTTGTATTGTAGCCTATTATGATGGTTGTCCAGCAGCTCGCTTTGTTTCCCCGCAGCTGTCATATATAATTAATATAAAGATGCCGACTACCGCCACTATAATAACTCCGCATGTTAATCACTGTTGGGCGGCACCCGCTTTTATATAAACGGAAAACCATGATGGTGAGGCGATAAAATACCTGTTATGGCAGTCGTCCTCAACAAAATCTATTTGCATAAAATATTCTGCTAGGCCTTTCGAGACCGGTTCCACTTTCAAAGCTGTTCATTGGGTACTGGTTTTGTTTAACGAATATGTTGTATATAATATACAAAACTAATAATAAACTAAACAACGTCATATCAAATAAAATAGAATACTGCAGCATATACAACAACAAAGTAGTATAT
Organism: Diploptera punctata; assembly: GCA_030220185.1. NCBI lineage: Eukaryota > Metazoa > Arthropoda > Insecta > Blattodea > Blaberidae > Diploptera > Diploptera punctata. The sequence goes on from JASPKZ010003882.1 coordinate 1,357,044, forward strand.
AAACTTAAATACAATAGTTGTGAAAAATGTTATATAAGCCGTACAACCAGAAATTTTAAAATAAGATATAACGAGCATTTCACCGATTTCGTAAAAAATGGAGGCAAAACAAGTTTCGCTAAGCATGTTACAAACACAGGTTATCAGTTCATATTAGAAAACACCCTCTCAATAATGGAAGGTCGAGGGTTCAAGTCCCGTTGGGGTCAGGATTTTTAAACTGACCCAAACCTTCCGGCGGCACTATGGCCCTGGGGTCGACTCAGCCTCTAACGAAAATGAGTACCAGACGCTTGTTCTGGGGTAAAGGCGGCCGTCACGCAGGGCTGACAACCCGGCGGGCATAAAGTGCCGATTGTCTAGAAAAAGTGGGAGCCTTAACCTCCTACTACCCCAAGGGCCTCTGCATAGAGAAAACGATAACAGGAAAATAAATATGTTAGAAGAGATTGTAATTATATGTATGAAGCAAACAATAAATGATAACCTGCTAAAGGAGAACACGCCCCGCTATACAATATACTCTTATTATTAGAATTACAATTAGTAGGAATTAGAAAAAAAAAATATATATATATACACCGTGTCCCAATCAAACCTCCCACATTTTAATTATAACTCTCAAATCATGTGGAATTATGAAATGAGGTTGAATTAAAAGAAAGAGAAACTCAAAGAATGTTTGTTTTCATTGTTGCAGTTAATTCATCTGTCGCATGTTGGACAATAATGACATAAAACAAAATGGCGACTCCTCATCAACGAGCACAAACTGTTTTCTGGTATGTAAAAGACCGCTTGTTTGCGACTCCAGTACAAGATCTTCATGATTTCCGAACCCGTATCCTTGACAGAATTGCAACAGTACCAATGGACATATTGGACAGAACGTGGTACCAAATCGAGTACAGACTTGATATTGTTCGTGCTACTAATTGTGCACATATAGAGGTGTTTTAGTGTGTGGCAACGAAAATTCTTTGAGTTTCTGTTTCGTTTAATACCGACCTCATTTCATTATCGCGCATACTTTGTTAGTTATGATAAATTAAAATGTGGGAGGTTTGAATGGGACATCCTCTATATATATATATATATATATATATATACACAATTTTATATTATCACAGTCTAGATTATCGTATCATAAATTTCAATGTTTAGATTCCTTTGAAGATAGGACATATTGGACTGAATTATAAACGAATTTCCTAACTTTATGCGGGTATTTAATGTCTTCAAGTGTATGATTTTGATTCGCTAATAACGATTTATAGTCTATAAACATTTCAATGTTTTCATCTTTTCATAAAAATAATGCATATTGTCACCCATCATGAAAAGCTATAATTCGAAAATGCGCATATTTATGTTTTTTTCTGCGTTTATATCCGCTGTGATCTCGACGTAACGTGCTGCCTTGTCACGCAACGGGCCCGGGTTCGATTCCCGGACGGGATAGGCTCCTGGGTGAGGTTTTTTCGGGGTTTTTCCTCACCTGTAAGATAAATGTCAGGAAGCTTAGGGCCCAACGGTCCCCGAAAATCATCCGGCCATCATCATCATCCTTATCATCATCATCCTTCATAGGTGTGGAAAGCAACGGGAAGCTACCACACCTATAATTCCCTAGTAAAGTTCCAAAGCATAGCATGAAAATACTATGACTGCAGTGAAGGACCTGCCCTAGGGCAGAATTACTATGGATATCTAAACCAATTTCCTTGCAGACATTTGGAAGTATTACATTTCTCACTACCTTATTAAAACTACATGTTATTACATTATTGTCACAGACTATAAAACTTGTGAATGCATTCATATATATATAATTTTTTCTAACGTTATTTCCAAGAGTGAAATTGAATAACAATTGCGATGATGCATTACCTTGTTTCAATCAATTAGTGATGGAGATATTATTGCATGTCTATGTATTTTGTTTTGGGAAAAAATTATTATAGCATCTAACTTCAGTAGGTCTGTTTGGGACTTACGATTAATTTCAAGACTTAAGAGTTGATACATGTGAATCTTTGAAGGATTCTAAACTCCACAAGGAGGCAGAATGTCAAAATTTAAATGAGTTTGTGTTTACAGGGATAACACATCTCAGAGATAACTTTATAAACTAGAGTTTCCCTAACATTTTGATTCAAAAGCGTGCATTACAAAAATGTTCGTTTGGTTTTCATTCAAAAGCTCATGTAAAATCCTGTGTATACAATCATGATAGTCACAAACTCAACCGACAAACTTTTCAGGGATGTTGGTTGAGAGTTTCTATATGGAGAATACGTGGTAACAGGTTTACATATTACAGAGTAATTAAATCTATATTTTAAAAACTCGGCTAACTTTGTGTATGTTAGATAGAATTTTTAGTTATTCGAACTAAAATATTTTTGTCTGTCTCCTCGGATGCTGGTATATACGACAGTCCATAATATTTCGTAGCACAATTTGTCTTGAACACGGCGGATGGCATTTTAAACAACTACTTTAATTATTATAAGTAAAAATTTTATACCAGTAGGCCTTTTACAAGAAAATCGAGCTACTTTTTTTTGCACGTGTTCCACCTATTTGTTCTAGTGATAACTAGACATACCTATAGGTACGTACACGCCGCGCGCGCGCACCATGTTCGTCAGATTTGGACGGGGTTTTCAGGTGCGCGCGAACGGCGCGCGCGCGCGCGCGCGCGTCTCTCACCACGATCCACTCATTGTCGGTTTTTTCCACGAACACTTTGATGGTTCGCTGTTTATATTTGGACGGGTACCTGAGAGGTTCGTTGTTTTCGGTGCGCACCTATTATTTGAGTAGTATGGAGTGGTCAGAGGAAAACATGTTAAAACTTATTGATATTTATAGAAGCAAGCAATTATTGTGGGATCCTCAACATAAGGATCATTTTTAAAGTCATTGAAAGAAGATGCCTGTTTTTTTTTCAATATTATGTGTTTTTTTTTTCGTGTGTGCTGTAATTGTATGAATAAATTAGAATTATTTAGAAAACATTATTTATTTAAGACGTTCATTTCATAATATTATGCATGAAGTATCACAAAACAATACAATATATAAACACAGTTATTACTAATTATTTATTTATTTCTTCAAAGACTCCAAAGAGCAAGATTGCTCATGTTAAGGGGCAATATACAAAAAATAATGGCCATAAAACAATTAACAATAAAAACAAGAAAACAAATTCAGGCATAAGTTTAAGTAATACAAACTACTATAGATGCACAATATATATACATATAAATACAATATTTAAACAGGATAATATTAATAATAACAAAATTAACTAAGAAAGCAACGAGAAAAAATATTTTTAATACAATTAGAAAAATGTTTAACATTCGTGAAATGTTGATATTCAATAGGTAAGTTATTGTAATGGTTGATTAATGCATAACGAATCCCTTTTATACTTTTTTTTTAGAAACTAGTATCTTTGTGCAATAAAGTACAGCCTCTAGTATAATAATCATGTACATGTTTATTAAAAATTAAGGTCATGTTATGGTGAGATAGATTCTTAATAATTTTAAACATATATATACAAATCATATATTTTTTTTTAATTCCTTTAATGCTATAATATTTGAAAAAGTATAAATAAAGTTATAAGATGTAATAAGTAATAAGCGTGACCAGACGTCCCGATTTTGGCGGGAGAGTCCCTATTTTTAACAATCTGTCCCGCGTCCCGCGGCATTTTAAAAAAAAGTCCCTATTTTTTAGGAAAGAATGCATGACAAGCGGGAGAACGGAAAGGGAATAGACATGGTTGGTTTTACACCTGCTCTGCAAAATGTCTACTGAAGGTTTGTGGGTTTCCTATGGATCGCAGGAGGTTCGTTGAAATTAATCATTTCGACGAACATAACACGCGCCGCGCGCGCGCCGTTCGTGTTCGCGGCGCGCATATGTGTACGTACCTTATTAGCAACTAATGCATTTCTTAGATGAGAAAAGGCTGATTATTATGTTCAGAAGCTATAATTTAAGCTTGAGATTATTTTAAAAGTGATCCCACTACAGGCTTTAGAAGACCCAGGGGATAGTAAGAGGTTGAGGCTCCCACATTTCTATAAGTCGGCACGAGATGTCAGTGATGGTAACGGTCGCTTTACTCCAAGAAAAAGCGTATGACACTTATTTCAGTTAGAGGCTAAGCAGACATGATCTTGCCAGAAGGTTTACGACAGTATGAAATTCTGATACCAGGGGACCTTCCGGTTTGCAACGTATTACCTTAATCAACTATGCTACGGCGTACCCTTGATGTTATTTTACGAGCCAAAAATCATCAAACTCAAGACTCACGTGTTAAAGTTCCTCCCGGAGAACTAGTTCCTTGAACGTTGTCATCCTAAAAATGCATCAACCCTGGTAGCTGTTCCGTATCATCTGCAGCAGAGACAAGGATCTTAACACTTCCCGGTATACCATCAAGAGTGATTATTTCATTGTGTACTTTACTCAATGTCATAGACAAGATATTCATTATAAAATTTGTATACCTGTTTATTGTATAAACATCAATCCTAAAACACGAAATTCTTAACGGCATTCTAGGGGGGGGGAAGGCACACTACTTTGCGCAGTCTGTACTTAGCACTGAACTTAAACCTACACCTTCAGTTTAAAATTTTATTTTAGGATATACGAAATATTTTGGTTCATAATTTTCTAACACAAATATACAAGATAAATCATAAATTACTCTGGTCAACATGATTTTTGTCTCATAAGTACCAATAGTTGTACTTAATGCAGTTTTTTATCGTGTTTTCAAATATGTATTCGGAATTTTTCCATCACCCACAGTTTTTTATTACAATTTCAATTAATGGATTTGAATAATATTTTTTTTAATAAACCTAGATTTCTTTCATTTAAAATCTTGGCGAAATGAGCGATGAGCACGGGGAAACACATTCATCAGGAGATTTCAGCTGTGGAAAAGAGATATCAAGGCAAATGGAATCCTAATATGCTGATCGATTATTCTTGGACCATCAAGAAAGATGCTCCACACGCGAAATATAGCAGAAAATCGTCATTTCTTACTTTCTAGGTGAGTCCGAATGTTAGAATATTGTGTAGTTACGAATGTAGAAAATATTGAAGTGTTTGAAATTATAAATGCCCGTCTCTCGGAAACCTTGCGTGATGGAGAAAACCAGATATCACATTTGAATTCAGGAGAAAAAAATACTATCAGAATCACATATTTTTCTTTCTGAGACAAAAAAAACCAAAGTTTCTTTTTTGTTGCTCGTGGTATTTTTAGAAAACTATTTAAACTAAAGAGAAAACATAGTAAAATCATCATCATCATCTTCCAGGGATTAAGCCTGTTGGCTCGTTCCGGTTTCATGAAAGCTAGAATTGTTAAAATTGTTCAGACCATCATCTGCGTGGGCGTCCAACATTTCTCCTGCACATAGTAAAATATTTAACTACAAAGAAAATACATATAACAATGTAGAATATATTATATATCTTAGTTAATTAAGCAAATCACAGGCATTATCGAACCCGTAGTTTCATTGCCGTGCGGACATACATCCCTATCCTGAGCTAATATTTTCCAATCATCCCCGAGAATTATGCCGGCAGTAGCATTGCTGCCGAAATGGTTACCCATCCCGGATAGGTCGAAGGCGATAAGATTTTATGTATCCTGTATTTCTATGTTTTATTTTTAGTTTAAATTGTTTTTAGCACAATTTATGAATAATCTTGTATCATTTTATTATAAACGAAGTGCTTGTATATCTTCGAAAATCAGATTTTAAACTGAAAACGTAGCCTTAAGTACAGTGCTAAGTGCAAACTGTGCAAAATGTTGTATTCTTCTTTTCCAGAACGTTGTTAGAGATAAAGTCGTTTGTGCATACAGCATGAGGCTGTATCATGGACTCCGAATCCAGAGTTTGTGCTGTGGGATTGGTGTATACACAAGTTTGCTTTTAAATGCAGTTATTCATTCATGCCGTGATCAATACCTCTTTGCACATTATGTTCTTCTAATGATTATCCCAAAATACTACACATTCCAGACTAGAGAAGGCACATTCTTGCAATATTATTGGCGCAGAACATAGTCATTCTGAAAACGTGAGTTCTATAGTGAAGCGATTATAGTGCTTCCAGATAATTAGGTTTATCAGATATCGATATTCATATCCGATATGTAGATATTTTCACATCTCATTTAACTTCGTTTGGTTTTTTTTATTTTAATGTTGTTTTGAGATGCTTCAATATCTTAGTCGTATTAAGTTTCATCATCATCGTCATATTCTAAATTGAATGGCATGACAGTAAAGTCATTTGTGTCTTCTTTCAGCTATCCTTTTTTCATTTTTTGACAGTAATGGCATCCTATAATAATTTCGGAGATTGTATGCCGTCATGGCACCTACATAAATTAAAATAAACAAACGATAAAACACAGAATTTATTGTTACAGTTTTTATCATCAGAAAAATAAAAAATAATGGCTTTCAAGGGGCGCTCATCCAGTTCGGACAAAGATAATATTAGAAAATAAACCAATAAAACAAGTGGTAAGATATAACTTCCTAGGTTGCGAAATATCATACACAGCGGAAACAGATATAAATAACAAACTAAATAAGTTTAATTATATAACAGGAACACTAAAAAGAACTTTGAAAAACAAAGCCAGGAAAGACTCTATAATGAAATTATACAAGAAAATGGAGTTCCTATTATTACTTATGGACCCGAAACATGGACTGTGACAACATAACAATCTGCCAGAATAAAAGCTGCTGAAATGAAATTCCTCAGACTAAAAGCAGGATATCAAAGAACAGACAAAAAACATAACACAGAAATAAGACAACTAAAAGTAGAGGAATTAAACACAACAATTGTGAAATACAGAACGAACTGGAAAAAGCTCTTATCAAGTATGAGTGAGAATAGAATACCAAAAGCAGCATACAACTATTCACCACGAGGAAGAAGAAGTTTGGGAAGACCAAAGAAAATATGAAAACAGCAGCAATTTGGAGCCGGAACAGGCTAATAAACAAGCCCAAACCGTGACGAAGAAGAAGTTTTTGGATAATTACCTAAGAGAAATATGTATGTTGATTTTTTAATTCCAAAAAGTCTTAAAATATAGTGAGAAGTTGAGCTCAAAGTAACCTAAAATCATCATATTTGCAATATAAAATATGTATTAGTCATTTCTCAGACAGCATAGCCAACTTATCACAAAAACCTGCTAACAAATAAGCGAACGCTAAACTAATCTGGTGTACTAACTTCCTCATTTTCTCACCCTAACTTGATCAAACTAACACTAACTTGTCCATTTTCTCACCCTAACTTGCTTACTCATGTAGGTGGATTCTTGGGATAGAATCCCCTTATATGTGAACAAACGTGTTTACAATTGGCTGTAGAGGAACATGTGATATCACATTGGCCAACACGATGCTAAAAGTCACTTGTTCTCCGATTAAATATTCACTGGTGGTACGGTGGCACTGAATAGCCATAATTTCTGTTAAATCTTCTAAAACAGTCTTCCTTGGTCTTCTTAATTTCCTTTAAAAAATGCTGTAAGAATGGAAATAAAGGTAGTTTGAATTAGGAGAATTAGACCTATTGCTGATGGATGGTTTGTGGGAATCATTGTTGCGTATTTTGTGACAAAGGGGGTACTTTTTTACCATTAATTTCATCAAGTGCTTGTTAATTAGTACTTTTTGTCTAGTTTAGCCTTAACAATCGGCTCCATAATATTTTTATTCTTGCAGGTTACGTTATATCACTTTTTGTCAGGACCCAATTTTCATCTTATTTCAAAGGTAAGATTTTATACATTGTTAACTCTTCTCTTTCTTTAACTTACAGTATAATACAATGTGAGGTTGGGAAGTGGTTTTCACAGAAGCGAGGAAAATGTTTAAAAACCGAGCGATAACGAGCTTTTTATTTCCGATATTCTGAAAAACACTTCACAATCGTGATTTGTTCATTATTTTTGCGCGAAGGCGTTTTCAAAATAATAAATATTAGTAAAATAATAACATCTTTGTTGGAAATATTTGTGTTCAATATAAACAATTAGTCCACCGCTGTGGTCTCGAGGTAGCGTGATGCCTTGTCACACAGCGGCCCCGGTTTCGAACCCCGGTCGGGACAGTTTTTCTGGATGAGATTTTTATCGGGGTTTTTCCTCACCTGTAAGACAAATGTCAGGAAAACTTTAAGGCCCAAACGGTCCCCGAAATCATATGGCCAGCACCACCATCATCATCCTTATCATTATGATCATCATCATCTTTCACCTACAATTGCCTAGTAAAGCTGCAAAGCATAGCATGAAAATGCTATGATTGCAGTGAAAGACCTGCCCTCGGGCAGACTTACTATGTATGGATAAACAATTGACTAACGTTAACAGTGTGGACAATGTTTAAGAGTTGAAATACAGTAGGCCGTGAGAGCAAATAGTGATAAAATGACAGCAAGTACGTACTTATTGTTTTATATTGTTTTAAATAAAGTTCAATTCATTTAAGATGCAATGATTTTGTTTCGTATAATGTATATTAACACTACCTTTTGGATATTTTTTGTTTAATACATTGTATGTAGTATACATAGAGGGAGTGGTTTTACTTCCTACACGCTTTTGTAATATGTAATATTACAGCATAGTTATTTCATTACAGTATAGTTATATAGGTTGGCATCCCCGAAATGTAGGAAGTTAAACTTTCAATCATGATCGTCATTGCTATAATTACGACAAAACGCACTATCACGCAAAAATATGTTTTCCTCAATTTATTTAACTTATTACAATATAGTCCACCGCTGTAGTCTCGAGGTATCGTGCTGCCTTGTCACGCAGCGGGCCCGGGTTCGATTCCCGGCCGGGACAGGCTCCTGGGTGAGGTTTTTTCGGGGTTTTCCTCACCTGTAAGACAAATGTCAGGAAGCTTAGGGCTCAATGGTCCCTGAAAATTATCCGGCCATCATCATCATCCTTATCATCATCATCATCCTTCACCGGTGTGTAAAGCAACGGGAAGCTACCACACCTATAAATCCCTAGTAAAGCTGCAAACCATAGCATGAAAATGCTATGCTTGCAGTGAAAGACCTGCCCTCGGGCATAATTACTATGGATGGATTACAATATTATTATAAGCTCACTCTTAAATAGTTACTTGACAATTTCGATGTTTGCTTAATTAAATGGACATGAAATCAAAAGAGGACAAATTTCACAATATAACACATTTATTTATGGATTCTTTTGCAGCTAAAACTTCAATTATTGCCTGTGGAAATCACTATCACAATTTATTTGAATATTCGCACAACTTCGTTTAAAAAACGAATTGTCAAACAAACTACGTTAATCTGTTGTTACCAAAACCAAAATGCGATCCCGATAGAATTTCAGGAACAAAATAAAACGTTTTAATTCACTTTCGCTGTACAAAGGCGACATTTCTAAACAAACAGTTTTGTTGCATAGAAATTCTCCGATCACAGGTATGAAAGCCGTACGTTTCAAAATACTGTAGGGTTGTATTGAAAAGTTTTATTTTTCTCTCTCTCTCTCAAGCTACCCGCATGGAAGTGCTTTGTAGCGTACATTTGACATAAAAATCTGATCCGTTTCCACACCACTGCACAACTTCTAATCCGCACGAAACAAGTAGGTCTACATACAGCGTAAACTACACTCAGATTCAACCCAGGAAGTTACTGTGTATTTAGAATAGAGAACTGGGTTGCCATTTTAACAGTATTTTCTTGAGAGAAACACTTATATAAAACTGACGATTGCAACACAGCAGGTACATAGTTGTAAGTTGTAGCCGTCCAAGCCACCCCCTCTTAAAGAAAAAACAGTTATCACTTGTCACTGAGCTCTTGCTGATCTGTACTATCCTGTGTAAAAGTGTCGACTCTCATATTTACTATAAAACTAGTTTGCATGCCGTAAAAGAAAAACTATGTTTTTTAGTACGAAAGGACCAGGTATGAAAAATAATTTTTAATTATTGAACATTATTAACTATTTTGGCAGATAAATTTCGAAAATGTACTGCTAACCTTGCCCCTTCCTAAACAAACAAATACAGTTATTATGAGTTTGGTAACATCTACCCTCTGTACATAGGGGGAAACTAGCGTAGCCCATAAGGTCTGTAACTTCCTGGGTTGATTTAGAGTGCAGACAAAGGATTATACTTTATACGATATGTGAGTTACATTCCAATATCTTTCGGATTGTGTATGAAAATCTTTGCTATCATCATTAGCCTTTCACGAGATAGATCTGGTGATCTGTTATGATCTGCAACTATCTCTTGGTTTAGGCTAGGGGCATGGAAATTTCTAAAAATTAGCGACGATCACGATATGCGAATATGTCCAATGTGCGGGAACTTTGAAGATGAGATACATATATTAGGAAAATGTAATGATTTAGAATATTGGAGACGTCAGTTATTACCGGAAAGATTTCTAAATTCAAATCGGGAAAGATTGGCATGCTACGAGTTATTGGTAAATCCAGAAAATTGGATAAACCTCGGTAAATTTCTGGACAAAATGCGAAAAATAAGGACAACACTCATTCATGAATAAATATATGTTATCAAAATGCAATACCATTAATTATTAACAATTATATATAAATTAATTAGTGTATAATGCTATTGTGTTATTATTTAATTGTAATATTAATGTGTTTTCTTTATGTAATTGTAGTGTTAATGTTTTTCTAGTGTATAATGCTATTGTGTTATTACTTAATTGTAATATTATTGTGTTTTCTTTATGTAATTGTAATGTTATTGCTGTTTTTGTTGTTTATTTTTCTTTACACTAGTACCAATTATTACTTTATTGTAACGGACTGTCAACAGCACGTACGGCTTACTGCCCGTGCGACCCATATTTGTAAATAATATTGTAAATATCTTTCTTTTCATCTAATAAAGTCCTACTACTACTACTACTACTGCATCCTCCAACAATATACAATATGTATTTCCTGTAGTTAGTACCGAAGAATCTGCATAAGTGTTCTTGACCATTCCATTCTATCATATATCCTCGAATAAACAAATGTGCATATATATATATATATATATATATATATATATATATATCCATCCATCCATAATGATTGTGCCCGAGGGCAGGTCTTTCACTGCAATCATAGAATGTTCATGCTATGCTTTGCAGCTTTGCTAGGGAATTATAGGTGTGGTAGCTTCCCGTTTCTTTCCACACCGGTGAAGGATGGTGATGCTGATGATGATAATGATAAGGATGATGATGGCCATATGATTTCGGGGACTGTCTGGGCCTTAAAGTTTTCCTGACATTTGTCTTACAGGTGAGGGAAAACCCCGAAAAATCTTCACCCAGGAGCCTGTCCCGACGGAATTGAACTCTGATCCGCTGCGTGACAAGGCAACACGATACCTCGAGATGACAGTGGTGGACATATATATATTTCCTGCCCGATCGTTCAATTCTCGTGTCATGGGTGATCGACAAAATATAAGTTACTTTTTATCATAAAATTCATTAATTAAGATGTATTAATTAAGTTCGCAAGAAAACTCCTCACTGCCATCTGTTAAGCGTGCATGATGACGTCACACTGTTGTCGCGTGGAATATGTCGATGATGCAGATGACTACACATCTCACATAAAAAATAATATAATCCGATCGCAGCGCCACCTACCGAGATTAATTGTGAATCTAAACCATCCACTAAAAGATTAATCAAAATCTATCCAGTCGTTTAGGCAGTTATTAATTTCGGGTTTCAAGTAAACCTCCACTTCTAATTGTCGGATTTCGCTCATTTTTGGCTAATGCCTACCTATATATATATTAATACGATATTCTGGGTTTCGTTGTGAAACATCGACAAATGTGACCGCTAGAGCGATTTTTAAATTTTCACTTCAGGTGATCTCGTATAATTAACGGTTTTAGAGAGTTCAATTGTGAATCTAAACCGTCGAGGGACCCCATTAAACTCACACAAAAATTTTCATCAAAATCGATCCAGTCGTTTAGGAGGAGTAGAATGTCATACGTACATATTAATTATATAACCTATATAAAGATATACAAATCTACCCCGTGTGATCTAGGGGTTAAGTTCCTGTTATCTGGCCACAAGGGTCACGAATTCAAGCCCGTATGATGTCGACAGAATTTTTTTGGATGGAAAAATCCAAGGTAAAAGTTTTCCGGATAGGCTTTAAGCAGTGGGTCCTGCGTCTGAAGATATTTGAGCTCATAAAAGTATATCAAGTCTTAATTAGAGCCTATGAAAAAAAACTGCCCTTCCCAGCCATGTAATCATCATCATCATCATCTTCATTCATGGATTAGGTCTGTTGACCCGTTCCGACTTCAGCCCATCTCTTTCTAGGTCTGCCCACATCTCGGGTGCCTTTAGGTTTGTATTTTGTTATTTGTTTTGGATATCTATCTTCATTCATTCTGTCTATGTGTTGCTTCCATTTTTGTCTATATGTATCCATTTTATCAGTTATTGCAAATATTTCAAGTTCCTGTCTTATTTCTGTGTTCTTGATTCTGTCTTCCTTAGTGCACCCTTTAACAGATCTCAAAAATTTCATTTCTGCCGCCGTTATCCTACTTAGGTCTTGTTTTTTATGTATCCAGGCTTCTGAACCATAGAGCAGTACCGGTACTGCCAACATTTTATAAAATTTCAGTTGGGTCTCTCTTGTTGTTTTGTTATTTAGTGTTCGTTTTATCGTACCACATATTCCCTGGAATTTTGCTATTTTATTATTTATATCATTATCATAATTAAATGAAATGTCACATCCTAGATAATTGAGATGGTTCACCTGTTCTATGATTTTGTTTCCTATTACTATTTTCGATCTGATTTGATTTTTCCCTTGGAATGCCATTACCTTAGTTTTTTCTATGGATATTTTGAGATTATATTGTTCACATATATTATGTAGTTTAAAAATATTCCTCTGAAGTTCGTCTTCTGTATTTGCTATTATTACCTGGTCATCAGCGTATAATAATGTTTTCAAGTAGTGTGTTTTATCTAATTTTATTCCTTTATTTGTTTCTTCGTTCCATTTTTTTATTATATCATTGATGTATAGGTTAAATAAAACTGGAGAGATACTGCATCCTTGTTTAACTCCTTGATTAGTATGAATTTTATTTTTACTTACTTCATTTCTAGTTTTTATAACAAAATTTGTGTTCCAGTACAAACTCTTTATAGCTGCTATTAAGTGTTTCGGAATTCCTTTTTCTTTTAAAATTGTCCAGAGTTTTCCTCTGTCTACTTTATCAAATGCCTTGACAAAATCAATAAAAGCTATGTGTGTTTCCATGTTATATTCTCTTCTTTTGTTTATAAATTCTTTTATCGTAAATATATTATCCATACATGAACGCCCTGGTCTGAATCCACTTTGTTCTTCTGTTAACATTACCTCTGTTATTTGTTTTAACCTAAATGTTAAGATTCTTGAGTATATTTTATAGCCTGCAGTTAAAATGCTTATTCCTCTGTAGTTGTTGCAGTCTTTACATTCTCCTTTCTTAAAAATAGATTGTACTATTGCTGTTGTCCAGGTTTCTGGTATTGTTGCTTGTTTCCAACATAAATTTAAAAAATGTAATAATCTCAGTTTAAAAAAAATTCCTCCATATTTTATTAATTCCATATTAATTCCGTCTATTCCAGCTGCCTTTCTGTTCTTTGTTGTTTTCAGTACTTCTTCTAATTCTTCCATTGTTATCATATCTATTCCTATCTCACACTCATATATGTTATCTTTAGTTATTTTATTTTCATTATACCACAGGTTTTTATAATGTTCTTCCCATTGTTTCTCCTCAATTGCATTGATCTGTATTGTATCTTTTTCTTGTTTATTTAGATGTTTCATTACTTTATAGGCTATTTTTTGCTGCCCATGTATATCGTATTCTAGTCTGCTTATATATCTATCCCAACTGACTTTGTGTGCTTTTTTAATTTCTCTTTTGGCTATTGCACTTTTATGTTTGTAATCAGCTCTTAATTCTGGTGTTCTATTCTGTAAATATTTGTGATAAGCCTCTTTTTTATCTTTTATTATCCTCTCTAATTCTTCATTCCATATTCTTAAACCCTTCTTGTTATATATTTTATATTTTGTTCCTAATGCCTCATATGCTGCTTTATCAATGCTTTCTTTTATATTATCCCATTCTCGGTTTATTTCTTCGGAAGTAGGTTTTAATATTAATTGTTCATTTAGCCTATTCTGATACAGATTTTTGTATACTTTTATCTTGTAATAAATGTACTTTGAATGTGGTCTCTTTATTTCTATATTTGTTTTTAGTTTTCTTCCATCTCGCTAATATATTTATTTTTGAGATTACTAAATAGTGATCTGAATAGATGTCACTTCCTCTAAATACTCTCGTATCTGTTAATAATGATGATGCTTTCTTATTGATTAACACATAATCTATCAGTGAACGAAAACCTCGTGCTGACCATGTGTATTTGTGAATATCTTTTTTCTTATAAAATGTATTTGTTATTTTAAAATCATTAAAAATTGCAAATTGTTTTAATTCTTGTCCATTTTTATTTATAACATTTTCTCCATGGATCCCAATTACATTTGCCACTGGTTGATTCCCCACTCTAGCATTAAAGTCTCCTAATAATATTATTATGTCGTTCTTGTTTATCTTATTTATTTCCTTTTGTAGAGTAGTATAAAATGTTTTTATTTCTTCATCTCTCCCTTCCTCCGGTGCATATATTGCTATAATTGTCATATGTCCTCTATTATGCTTAAATCGCATTGTCATTATTCTTTCGTTAATACAATTATACGTGTCTATTTTGGATCCCCATTTCTTATCCACAAATATCGCCACTCCTGCTTTCGCTCTTTCTTTCTGACTTACTCCACTGTAAAACATCATCATATCATTTATCATTTGTGATCCTTTCAATTTTTTCTTTGTTTCTGAGGCAGCTAATATATTTATACTTTTATTTTTCATTTCTTTTGTTAGTTCAAATTCTTTGCTTCCCAAGCCTCTGACATTCCAAGTCGCTATTTTAAGCTGGTCATGTATTCCAAAACTCTTTTTATACTTTTTCTTGCTGTGGTCGTCATAAGGTTTATCAATCCGGCTTTTCTTCTGCTGAAGTTTATGAGTAAGTTATTTTTTACTAGTAGAGGTTACCAGCCTCTAGCCAAACCCCTCTTCCTGGAGGGCAGGGAACTGGAATTTCGGAGTGTTCGTCTCCTAGAGAAGTTGCCTTCACTACGGCTTTGGGGACTTCTCTTCTCCCCACGTAACCCTGTGGACGGGGCCCTACCCAGGTACTACCCACTGGGCGAGTGGGACCTGGAGCTCACAAAAGGGCAGGGGCGCCTACTCCCTGGAGTGGACCTCTATCAAGGGTTCCACTCTGTTACCCTAGCCATGTAATCTCTTAGTTAATTACTAGGGGTGTCTTTGAGGAGATGAGCTAACTACTTGTGAATTGTTGACAGGCTGCTGGGTGAGGTTTTTTTGGTTGGTTTTTCCTCACCTGTAAGACAAATGTCAGGAAGATTAGGGCCCAACGATCCCAGAAAATCATCCGGCCATCATCCTTATCATTCACCGGTGTGGAAAGTAACGGCAAGCAACCACACCTATAATTCTCTAGTAAACCTGCAAAGCATAGCATGGGAAAACTCTGATTGCAGTGAGAGACCTGCCCTCGGGCAGAATTACCAAGTATTTATTTATCTTCCATCCATAGTAGTTCTGCTAGCTTTACTAGGGAATTGTAGGTGTGGTAGCTTCCCGTTGCTTTCCACACCGGTGAAGGATGATGATGATGATGATAATGATAAGGATGATGATGGTGATGATGGCGATATGATTTCGGGGACCGTTTGAGCCTTAAAGTTTTCCTGACATTTGTCTTACAGGTGAGGAAAAACCCCGATAAAATCCTCACCCAGAAATACTGCCCCGACGGGGGATCAAACCCGGGCCCGCTGCGTGACAAGGCAGCACGCTACCTCGAGACCACAGCGGTGGACTTATCTTATCATGTAATATTAAGCTTGCATTGCTCAATGTCAAAAATGTAATTATAACATCGAAATAAAGAAGCGCCACTGCTATATAGTAAAAGAATTCTCTTTAATTTGCGTTCTTGTTATAGTAGTTACTAGGGTGCAGTGGAGACCGAGTTCTCGCTACCTCTCGTAATAATAGAGAATATATAAAAATAAAAATAAATGCTTGTACTAGATTTGCTTGGCAGCGTAATTGGTAGCACAATGGAGTATCAAATCAAAGGTCCGGGTTCAAATCCTGTCCAAGCATTTATTTTTCTTATCATATATATATATATATATGGTATGATAAGAAAAATAAATGCCTGGACGGGATTCGAACCCGGATCCGGGTTCGAATCCCGTCCAGGCATTTATTTTTCTTATCATACCATATTAAGCTTGCATTGCTCTATGTTAAAGATTTAATTATAACATATATATATATATATATATATATATAATTTTACGTTCATAAAAGTACATTGTATTTTGCTAAATTCAATCAAGAAAATTACTTGTCGATTTGAAAGATCATGTGATTATTGTGAGTTATTCTGCATACGAAGTTCATTAATATTTATATCAGCAATTTGTTTATCACTTCTGACCTAATTGTTTTCTTTCAATTTACATTATGTTTTCTATAGCTCATTAGCATCTCTTTTAAGTGTCCCATGTCTCTCGAGCCTTAGAGAGAGACCACGTTTCAGAGAGGATCTCTAATAGTGGATCATAAAGGGTCGATTCTTTTTTAACATACAATGACATGTCGGGACTCTTCGGATAATTGATCAACTCAATGGTAGATCCAGTTCCGTGCATTACGGACATTTAAGACAAGACACAAATTCACTCAACGGTTTAGACTAAACAAGACAAAAATATATGGGTATTTATGGTGGCCAGATTGTATTCGGAGATTATTTTGGCCTTAAATTTTGATTATATTTGTATTAAAGGTGAAAACAAATCCGGGTAAAAATCTGACCCAGTATAGTTCTGTTGAACGAGGATCGATCCAAGGTCTGCAGCTTCCAATCCAACTACTTTGCTCCTAGACTCTATAGGTATGCATAATTGTCAAGTAATAAAATAATCTAATATATAAAAATCAATGTTTGTTTGTTCGTTCGTACTTAATTCGCGGCCATACTGTTGATAATAATAATAATAATAATAATAATAATAATAATAATAATAATAATAATAATAATAATAATAGCTTTATTTTACCTGGCAGAGTTAAGGCCTTAAGGCCTTGTCTACCAATCAACCAGGTTTTAAAAAAATACAAAAAAAAAGTCTTAAATCTAAATTACAATATATATATATATATATATATATATATATATATATATATAAACGATTACAAGTTATGAATACAATACAACTAATATTTATAATGTATTTTGATTTACTCTAAATTTAACGAATTAAATATATAATATGTACAATATATATAAAAAAACGAGGAAAAGATTAATGACATAATATAAAATTATATAAATAGAGAAAAATTAATTATTAGACAACAGGTAACTGTATAAGCGTGACTTAAAGGTTCCAAGTGTGCGGCAACTCCTGATATCTTGAGGAAGGAGATTCCAGGAGCGGGCAGAGGCTACTGTGAAGGAAGTAGAATAAGAGGAAGTGCTTTGAAGAGAAATTGTTAGCAGACTGCTATCTTGTGATCTAGTGTCAATATTGTGGTAAGAGGATAACTTCTCAAATCTGGACGCCAGGTAAGTAGGGATGTAGGAATTCAGAAGCTTGAAAAGTAGTGAAAGGGAGTGCAATTTACGTCTGTCAGTAAGACGGAGCCAAGAGAGGTTATTAAAGTGTTCGGAAATATGGTCATAACGGCGGATATTGAAAATGAATCGAACGCAAGCATTATGAACACGCTGCAGTCTCTGTGACAAGTCATAGTTTAGATCATTATATATAATGTCACAATAATCGAAGTGTGGTAACACAAGATTCTGCACAAGGATTTGTTTTAACGAAACTGGGAGAAAATTCTTTAAACGTCTAAGATAATGTAAGATGGAGAAAGTCTTTTTACATATATGTGTTTCACTTGTGTTTGCCAGGTTAAATTTGCGTCTAGATGTAGTTCAAGATCTATTACTGAAGAAGAATAAGGGATAATTATATTATTTATAGTAATGTTTGGAAGTGTAGATATGTCAAAGGTTGTAACTAGTCTTTGTTGTCCCATTAGAATTACTTGTGACTTGTTAGGATTTAGATTTAGACCGATACTTGAAGACCAGTTAAAGATGGATATGAGATCGTCATTCATTTTTGTCAAGCTGTTATAGAGAGAATGAGGAGGTGAATGTAGGTAAATTTGGAGATCATCAGCGTAGAGGTGATAACGGCAGTGCTTTAGTACAGTTGGCAAGTCATTTATGTAGATTGAGAAAAGAAGAGGTCCGAGAACACTGCCCTGGGGGACTCCAGCCGGCACGTTGCGCAAAGACGAAGATCTAGAGTTTAATGAAACGTATTGTTGACGACCGTGCAGGTATGAGTCGAACCAGGATACAGCGCTGTCAGACAAGTGTAGGTGGTTGAGCTTTATCATAACTAAGTCGTGGTCTGCTGTGTCAAAAGCTTTGCTGAAGTCAAGTAAGGTTAAAGGAGTCAATTGACGTCTGTCCACGGCTTCACGAATATCTTCAGTAATTTTTAGCAAAGCTGTGGTTGTGCTGTGACCAGATCTAAAGCCGGATTGATAAGGATCCGATTGTGATGGGGCTTCTTGCAAAATATTCAGGAGATTCCTGGAATGAACATGTGTTATAAGAGAGTTGTGGTACTCAACTCCTACACCCTTAAAAAATCTTCATTTGTAGTGAAAAATGTGAAAATAGTAGTTTTTTGTACGCTTAAATAGCTTACGCTGCCTAAACCATAACAAATACACAAAATTAATGTACACAGAATTGAATATCTCAAAAAAACAAAAATCTACCAAAAAACCCACGACAGCATATGTTTATCTTTTACGGATAAGTCACAATAACCATTTTTCTTTCATTGATGCCAAGAAAATCGAGACGAGTACGTAGATACAAACATAGCAGCACATGGGGGTATTCTTTTGCGGATAACTCGCAGTATCGAATTTTGTCTTTCAGCTCATTTATGCCAAGAAGATCGGGATGAGCAGATTCCCGGACAACGCCGGGTAAACAGCACGGGGCATCTAAAAATAATTACGATACAAATGTTTCCTTTCACTTATTTAACTAAACATAAAACACATTAAATTTCGTATTTCAGCTCATTTATGTCAAGAAGATGGGGATAAGTAGATTCCCGGGCAACGCCGGGAAATCAGCACGGGGTATCTAAAACATATAAATGATAATTATGATTCCTTTTACTTATTCATCTAATCGTAAAATCACATTAAATTTCATTTATTTAGGCGTAGCAGTGCACGCCGGGCATTAGCTAGTAAAATAATAACGTAAGGTACCTTTCAACAAATATATTTCATGTAATACTTGTCATTAATAAAACTAAATATATGGTCACATGTAGAAATACATTATATAATGGAAATGGGCAGCTAATGACAAATGAGGGAAATTTTGAGGAAGTGGCTGAATTCAAATACCTAGGAACAATAATCACAAATAGGAATGAGATGCACAAAGAAATTAAACATAGGCTCAATTCTGAAAATGCGTGCTATTATGCATTGCAGAGACTCTTGATGTCCCAACTCCTTTCAAAAAACGTTAAACTGAAAATATATAAAACTATTATTCTACCAGTTATATTATATCGATGCAAAACATGGAGTCTTACTTTAAGGGAGGAAACGAGATTACAAGTAGGCCTATTTGAGAATAGAGTACTTAGGAAAATGTTTGGACCAAAAGAGATGAACAAACACGTGAATGGAGAAGACTACATAACAATGAACTACATGGTCTTTATAGGAAGTCAGATATAATAAGTACAGTTAAGTCTCGTAGACTGCGATGGACAGGACATGTGGCACGTATGGGGATTGAAAGACTTGCATGGAAGCTTCTTGTAGGAAAGCCAGAGGAAAAACGCCCAGTTGGTAGACCAAGAATGAGGTGGGAGAATAACATTAACTGTGATTTGAGGGAAGTAGATTATACAGGGAATGATTGGAAAGCATTAGCTCAGGATAGGGATGTATGGAGAACTTATGTCCGCGCGGCCATGAACCTACGGGTTCGATAGTGCCAGTGAGTAAGTAAGTGATATTTGTCATTATTATTATTAACAAGGATTGCATATGTGAATTAACCATCATCATCATCATCTTTGGCGTGACGGTCCTTTCAGTTTGACCTTAGCCTCCCCCATAACAACCATCCATTATCTTCGGTCAGTGGCCTTATTTCTCCAATTTGTTATTCCAATCTTCCGTATGTCCGCCTGTTCATCGTCCATCCATCGTAAACTAGGCCTCCCAACTTTTCTCCTTCCATCCAGCTTAACGTTTGGTATCATCCTGGGCTAACGTGTCTCCATTCTGCAAATATGGCCCAACCATTCGGCACGCCTAATTTTAATATCTATAACTATATAGTTCATAATTCGGAATGAAAATGGGGATATGATTGCAGATTCCAGGTATATATTAAATAGATGGAAAAGTTACTTTAATCAGCTATTAAATGTTCATACAGAACAGGACATTGAGGAGGATAATTTACAGACAGCAGAAATGCTAGTCGCAGAACCAAATGCATTAGAGGTTGAAATGGCAATAGAAAAATTGAAGATATATAAAGCATCAGTTTCTGATGAGATCCCAGCAGAACTGATAAAATCAGGGGGAGAAAAATTGATGGACAAGATACGCTAGTTGCTTAGTATGATTTAGGAAAAAGAATCTCTTCCAGATGAATGGAAGGAATCAATTATCGTACCAATTTATAAGAAAGGAGATAAAAACTGATTGCAACAACTACAGGGGCATCTCATTACTTTCAACTTCGCACAAAATTCTAACAAATATAATAGTAAGCAGACTTACTCCCTATATTGATGACATTATAGGAGATCATCAATGTGCATTTAGAAGAAACAGGTTTACAACAGATCAGATTTTTAGTATCAGACAGATAAAAAAAAAGTAAATGGGAATATAATGGTACTGTTCATCAACTAGGCCTATATGTAGACTTCAAAAAAGCGTATGATTCAATTAAGAGGGAGAAGTTATATAGTATCCTGCTGGAGTTCGGAATTCCTAAAAAGTTAGTTAGATTTATACGAATATGTCTAAATGGCACAAAGAGTAGGGTGCGTGTAGGCAAACAGTTTTCGGACACTTTTGAAATCCAGAATGGGTTGAAGCAAGGAGATGCACTATCTTCTCTACTATTTAATTTTGTACTAGAGCATGCCATTAAATCTTTAGAGAATGAGGAAGGCTTACAACTCAATGGTATTAATAAGCTATTAGTTTATGCTGATGATGTAGTATTATTGGCCAATAGCGAGGAGATACTAAAGGCCAACACGCACACACTATTGAGTAACACTAAGAAATTAGGACTTGATGTAAATATCAATAAAACTAAATATATGGTCACACATAGAAATTCATTATATAATGGAAATGGACAGCTAATGACAAATGAGGGAAATTTTGAGGAACTGGCTGAATTCAAATACCTAGGAACAATAATCACAAATAGGAATGAGATGCACAAAGAAATTAAACATAGGCTCAATACTGGAAATGCGTGCTGTTATGCATTGCAGAGACTCTTGATATCCCAACTCCTTTCAAAAAACGTTAAACTGAAAATATATAAAACTATTATTCTACCAGTTATATTGGACGCGAAACATGGACTCTTACCTTAAGGGAGGAAAGGAGATTACAAGTATTTGAGAATATAGTACTTAGGAAAATTTTTGGGCCAAAGAGAGATTAACAGACAGGTGAATGGAGAAGACTTCATAACAATGAACTACATGGTCTTTATAGGAATCCAGATATAATAAGAAGAGTTAAGTCTCGTAGACTGCGATGGACAGGACATGTTACACGTATGGGGAATAAAAGACTTGCATGGAAGCTTCTTGTAGGAAAGCCAGAGGGAATACGCCCAGTTGGTAGACCAGGAACGAGGTGGGAGAATAACATTAACTATGATTTGAGAAAGTAGATTATACAGCGAATGATTAGAATGCATTAGCTCAAGATAGGGATGTATGGAGAGCTTATGTCCGCGCGGCCATGAACCTACGGGTTTGATAGTGCCAGTGAGTAAGTAAGTAAGTAGCCTATAACTATATAGTTATCTTTAAATAGGTTATATAGGCCTACTTCCTGGTTAGTTCTTAATCTCCAGATACCCTTATCCTTAATTGGACCATATATTTTTGTGAATTAATATATACTTATTTCATTAGAAAAATATATAATTAAAATTATTCTTATTTCCACAAAGTTCAAATATAAATTTACAACTACCCGTAATCTGCGAACGACTCTCTTGCATCATTGGAGCATGTATAAAATGATTCATTTTAATTGATTTTCAGATTTGTTCAAAATGTTTTTAATTCAGATACATATAATTTTTTCAGGGGTAGACAAAAATTTCCACCATGCAAAAAAAGATTAAAATTACAGTAAATCTATGTAGTAGTATATTATGATGCTAAGTTGGTAAGTTGTTTTTACAGAAGCGAGGAAATGTTTAAAAACCGAATGATAGTGAGGTTTTAATTTCCGAGATTCTGTAAAACACTTCACAAACGTGCGTTGTACATTATTGTTTGCGCAATGGTGTTTTCATAATAATAAATAATAGTAAAATAGTAACATCATTGTTGGAAATATTTGCGTCCATTATAAACAACTGACTAACGTTAAGAGTATGCGCAATGTTTATCAGTTGAGATTAAAGCAGGCCGTGACACTAATCAGTCATGTAATGACGGGAAGTACGTATTTATTGTTTCATATTGTTTCAAATAGAATTCAGTTCATTTAAAATGCAGTTATTTGTTTCGTATGATGTACATTAACACTACATTTTGGATATATTTGTGCCTATGTAAATGGCAGTGGTTTTGCTTGCCGCATGAGGTTTGTAATATGTAATATTACAGTATAGTTATTTAGGTTGGCAACCCGGAAATGTAGAAAGTTGAACTTTCAATCATGGTCGCAATTGCTGTCACTACGACAAAACGCACTATCACGCATAAGTACTAACTAAATTACTGCGTACGACTCCTTACTTTCCTGTGTGAATAATATTTTCATTGTTAGCTCTTAAAATGACAATGTATCCTATAGGACACATCAATTGGTTCAATTTATTTGATATTTTTAATAAAACAGAAGAAAACGAACGAGTAGAAATTACTTGAATTGATGTCGAATTACACAGTATACTGAATAATAAACAGTTATGCATCATTTCGTTTTCTCTGCGGTTCGGCACATTTAAATAATTGACACGAGAGAGTAGTGGTTAACTAATACCCCAAGCTTACGTTCAAAATTCATATTCGATATCTACAACATAAATCAAATGCAGCAATTGCAATTTTATACCCATTTTTTCAGGTCGAATACATTGTCACGTAAGATCAAGCTTTTACTGTATAAAAGCGTGATCCGCAGCATGCTACTGTACGGATGTGAGGCCTGGAGCATCCTCGCAAAACAGCATAAACGAAGAATACAAATTATACAAAATAAGTGTTTGAAAATAATTTTTCAAGCACCCCGTTTCATAAGGATGACAGACCTACACAACGTAGCGCAACTTCCCCATATTGACGCCATGATAACTGAAAATGTAAGCAAGATACACAAATTTACATCTTTGCATACAAATTTTATGGGACGCTTGCCCTAGTGGCGTGCTGTACATAGAAACATATTCATCCGATTTACTCCTCATTAAATCCAGCCAGAGATTTGGCGATGTGCTCTCACCTGGAGTAGCGTGGCTCATTCCACAATGCTGGATTTCCGACTCTCGGCTTGAAAGCAATGTGGTTTCTGATGTCTTGCTTCAGGTCATCACATCCCTATCTCAGTCCAAATTTCATCACCATTCGCACACAAACGCTAGCGCCGCGAAATAGGCTCGGGTTAAGTGAACTATAACCCCGTAATGATAGCCACTATTAACTTAGCTGCCAAAGAGCCCTAGTGGGTTCTAACATACGCAGCACACAGGGCGAAGCTAGACTTCGCCTTATCCAGTCAGTCAGTCAGTCAGTGGTTTACCAATTTATGGGTTAGATGTTATTTTATTTCAACTGATTATATTCCTTTATAAAACTGCATTAAGGGGGTGATGGGTGAAATTTATATTTTCTACACTCTTTGAGCTAGAGACTTGTGTTTCTGTACAAACATTCACTGTATGATACATAATGATGGGTTTATGTTTCATGCTTGTGAGACATTTATTTTATGAGTTATTAAATATTATATTTGTTTTAAATTTGCATAAATTATAATTAAATGGGTTCCACAATGTTTTAGTAAAATGTCTGACTTTTTTACAAGACCCATGTAATATTTAGAAAAACATCATGCATTAGAACTCTTATAATGTGAATACAAGGGGAGAATAAATGTAGTACCTCATGCGTGGAATTACAAAAAATAATAATAATTGTATACATTTTATTTTTTACTTCTTAAAATACTACTTCAATCATGAAACCCTTGCATTACTTTGTTATCCATTGTTTTTAGGACATGCAGTAAACATTTGAACCTTCTAGGACAAAATTTCGGAATTCCATTCAATTTTTAATGTACAAAAATGCAGTGAAAATAAAAGTGCGGAAAAACAAGTCTAAAGGTTTGCATGCAGGTAGTATTTAACTGGCGCATCCTTTTAACTCTTACGTAATTTAGGGCACTTAGAAGCCCCATTGGCCTCTGAAATATTGTCAACATATACATTAGAGTACAGGCTATTTTTTATTACAAAAAAAACAAAAAATGCCCATTTTGATGTCAAATGGTCAATTTTTCACCCATAACCCCATCTTAATAGGCTATAGGCTACGTATTTTTAAATTAGACTTAAATATTCTCTAATAGTATAACCTACTGAATTAAAAATATAGAGTATTGTATGTGCGAAATTGGTGTTTTCAAAGTCAGGAATACGTGTGTAATATTGCAATGATAGTATTAACGAAAGCAACATTTGAAGAAAAAGCATTGCTCGATGCTCGTATTCGGGAGATTACAGATTCATATCTGGAGTCGGACAAAATAGTGCGTATTTCGTCATTCATCAGGTGATTTTTACGTTTTCAAAGTCTACTAAAATCACAAAGTTGGGTTAGATGACAGAGATTAAGAATCTTATGGTAGATTCCAGATTTAAATTCTGGATACACCAATTTTTGCGAATATTTTCATGGATGTTGTTAAGTCGTCTAGGAAGATTCTGGATTGAAATTGAATTACCACCAGCCACCCATAATTAACCATAGTTTCGTAATTTTAAAATTAAATCAATGAACTCTTACGAGGAAAAAAAAAAAAAACATTAGCTACATACAACAATCACAGGTCGTGGCATCATGCTTTGGCCAGAGCTCCTGAAGCGCTGATTTAGTCACCATGGGAAATAAATTTTTCTCTTGAAATTTGGGTTAGTTTATAGGACCGGCGCGGCGTTGACCAGTCACCACAGTAGTAATTTGTTTAGCTGCGGTAAGTGGTTACTCCAAGTTGACAGTTGGGAACCCGACATGTCCCACCTTTCATCGTCCACCTCTCTGATTGACACATGTGGTTAGAGCCACCATTAGATCAAGGACCTTCAAGGCTGTTGCACCATAGAGTTAAAACTACGTTCATTCAACAAATTATATGCCCAATCTAAAGATTCCAAATATTTTAAAATAAAGTGTCTATAAATAAATAAATGTAATGAATTTATACCTAACACATTACTACACATAAAACAGACATATACAATATATTGGTATGTGTATATTTATATAAATGTATTTACAAGTATATATTTATAAAGGCGTAGTCCAGTGTTGAGTCATAGCCTCTCCTTTGCCAGGAGTTACTGTACCTAGTTAATTTAGTTACCTTATTTAACACACACACACACACAAACACATTACACAATTATAATTACAACATTGATATATAATGTGTATCAATATCTTAATACAACAAATCAATGCTCCAGGTTCATACCACCAGTTCCAGTGAAACTGAAATCATCAGACAACAGCAGAGAGAACAGCAACGACAACTGAAGAGTACAATTATAAATAATGCACAAATTACCATAATTGTATGAATAATTGTAATAATTTGAAATATATATAAAGAAAAGCCTGATGTCCTATTTTGGCCCTCAATATAGAATCATCCGAAAGCCATACTTGGCAAGATCCCGCGTGATCGACTATTCCGACTGAGGTTTCAAGCGGTTTCCCTCAATCCAAGAGCAAAAGCTGGAATATAATCCCTAAAGTCTGCTTCCGACTTCACTTTGGTACCACGTCATGAACGTCCAATTTAAATTCAAAATTTAAACCGGGGCTAATGTATTTTACAGGAACCCGGGGTCTACCTATAAAGGCGAACCAAAATGGATCGCTCACCGCCAACACTTAAGTTTATCTATCTATATATCTATCTGTATATATATATATTTGCCCATATATGTCATGAATGGCATGCGGACAACATACCGACTCAATGAGACATCTAAAAGGCAACTAAAGTATTTCTAGGATATTGAGATAGGTAAATTTTTGCTTAGAGGCCTTTTTAATCAGGTTTAAGGATCTCTTACGAGAATGAACATCTTCAGACTCGGGGTCAACGGTTTAATGTCCCTCCCGGAGGACTCGCTCCTTGGATTTTTCCATTCTAAAAAATCCATCGACCCCCCCCCCCCGGCCGCGTTTTGAAACCGCGACTCTCGGGACCAGAGGCAAGGAGCATAACCACTAGTCCACCGCGGCCGACTATATACAAATAGACCAAATATATTATACTTACTTACTCACTGGCACTATCGAACCCGTAGGTTCATGGCCGCACGGACACAAGCTCTCCATACATCC
The DNA here is from genome assembly GCA_030220185.1 of Diploptera punctata. Lineage (NCBI taxonomy): Eukaryota > Metazoa > Arthropoda > Insecta > Blattodea > Blaberidae > Diploptera > Diploptera punctata. The sequence continues at coordinate 1,384,345 of JASPKZ010003882.1, forward strand.
CTATCCTGAGCTAATACTTTTCAATCATTCCCTGTATAATCTACTTCCCTCAAATCATAGTTAATGTTATTCTCCCACCTCATTATTGGTCTACCAACTGGGCGTTTTTCCTCTGGCTTTCCTACAAGAAGCTTCCATGCAAGTCTTTCATTCCCCATACGTGTAACATGTCCTGCCCATCGCAGTCTACGAGATTTAACTGTTCTTATTATATCTGGCTTCTTATAAAGACCATGTAGTTCATTGTTATGTAGTCTCCTCCATTCACCTGTCTGTTCATCCCTCTTTGGTCCAAAAATTTTCCTAAGCACTTTATTCTCAAATATTTGTAATCTCCTTTCCTCCCTTAAAGTAAGAGTCCGTGTTTCGCATCCATATAATATAACTGGTAGAATAATAGTTTTATATACTTTCAGTTTAACGTTTTTTGAAAGGAGTTGGGACATCAAGAGTCTCTGCAATGCAATAATAGCACGCATTTCCAGAATTGAGCCTATGTTTAATTTTTTTGTGCATCTCATTCCTATTTGTGATTATTGTTCCTAGGTATTTGAATTCAGCCAATTCCTCAAAATTTCCCTCATTTGTTATTAGCTGTCCGTTTCCATTAAATAATGAATTTCTACGTGTGACCATATATTTAGTTTTATTGATATTTACTTCCAGTCCTAATTTCTTTGTGTTACTCAATAGTGTGTGCGTGTTGTCCTTTAGTATCTCCTCGCTATCGGCCAATAGTACTACATCATCAGCATAAACTAACAGCTTATTAATACCATTCAGTTGTAAGCCTTCCTCTTTCTCTAAAGAATTAATGGCATGCTCTAGTACAAAATTAAATAGTAGAGGAGATAGTGCATCTCCTTGCTTCAACCCATTCTGGATTTCAAAAGTGTCCGAAAACTGTTTGCCTACATGCACCCTACTCTTTGTGCCATTTAGACACATTCATATAAGTCTAACTAACTTTTTAGGAATTCCGAACTCCAGCAGGATACTATATAACTTCTCCCTCTTAATTGAATCATATGCTTTTTTGAAATCTACATATAGTTGATGTACAGTACCATTATATTCCCATTTCTTTTCTAAAATCTGTCTTTTACTAAAAATCTGATCTGTTGTAGACCTATTTCTTCTAAATGCACATTGATGATCTCCTAGAATGTCATCAAGGAAGTTGTTAAATATAATGATTGAAAATAATGAAATGAAAATAAATGTTCTTCCTTTATTAATGGTTTTATGGCCAATTAATGTTTTAAACTCTTTGTGAAGAGTACGTAAGATTTAATTTCATAGAATAAAATTTCGGGAGTAAGTCTGCTTACTAATATATTTGTAAGAATTTTGTACGAAACCAAATATATTATACCAACCGGAAATTTTTCTAAATTCAAATCGTGAAAGACTGGCATGCTACGAGTTACTGGTAAACCCAGAAAACTGGATAAACTTGGGTAGATTTCTGGACAAAATGCGGAAAATAAGAACAACACTTAATTCAGGAATAAATAAATACGTTAACAAATTGCAATACCATTAGTTCTTAATAATTCTATATAACTAAGTTAATGTATAATGTAATTGTATCGATATCTAATTGTAATATTTTTGTTTTTTGTTTTTTTTTTATTTACGTATATTATTACCAAACATCAACTTATTGTAACGGACTGTCAACAGCACGTACGGCTTACTGCCCATGCGATCCTTATTTGTAAATAACAGTGTATGTATCTTAATTTTAGTTTAATAAAGTCCTTATGTATTATTATTATTATTATTATTATTATTATTATTATTATTATTATTATTATTATTATTATTATTAGTATTAGTATTAATATTATTATTATTATTAGTATTAATATTATTATTATTATTATTATTATTATTATTATTATTATTATTATTATTATACTATTACTATTATTATTATTATTATTATTATCATCATCATCATCATCATCATAGTACATTCACGAATTTAGGCCATTTGTTGACCTGTTTCGGCCTCAAGAGAAACACCATCCAGAAGTCTTTTGAGTGGACGTCCTGGTCTTCTTCTTCCTGCAAGTTGATATCTTAACATTTGTTTGGGTATTCTGTGATCTTCCATTCGATGATTATTATTATTATTATTATTATTATTATTATTATTATTATTATTATTATTATTATTATTATTATTATTATTATATACCGAAAGCAAGAAATATTTTATTACTGCACGTTTTATGTATTTATTAAAAATGTATCATTTTACTACATTTTACAGTTAAATATGTGAATTATTCCCATGGGTTATGAATAAAAAGCGGTTCAATTTGAATCTATGGTAATTTTCACCTTACAAATCCCTCAAACGAACTGCTGATGTATGCATATGTCTACATTGTAAATTCATCCCTGAGGTCCCATTTACAACCCCCAACCCCTCATTACTGCCGTAGGAGATTTTTATCCTCTATCCACAATGTTAAATTGCTTCATTTTGATTTAACAGTTACATTAGTACATCCATAAAAGAAACAATACAAATTGCTGATATTTGCCTCTTTCATAATATTTCCACGTATCCTCGAATAACAGAGATTAGGGTACTTAATTAGAAGAATTCCAAACAATTCAAGCATTAAGTGAATTACCTACCTGATCTGTATAATAATAATAATAATAATAATAATAATAATAATAATAATAATAATAATAATAATTTTATTTATAATCAGAATTTTAATGTTTGCACATCTTTCTGTGCCTAAAGTTTTATTTTTCTTCTCCACTCGTCTCTCTCCATCCAATCCGTGTCCTCCAGTCCTCGTGCTCTCATTCCAGTTCTTATTTCCTGCATCCACGAGTTTCGAGGTCTTCCTCTCCTCCTTCTTCCAGGTGGACACCATTCCAATGTTTTCCTGGGTAATCTTTCTTCTTGCATTCGTCGTACGTGCCCATATCAATACAATTGATTATACGTTATATAATATACTATTGAATAACCAATGTTCATTTTTTCTCTTATGACAGTATTTCTTATTTTGTCTAATTTTGAACACCTTGCTGCTCTCCTCAAGAAATCCATTTCCATCGACATAAGTTTTGTTCTAAGTTTTTGTTGAATTTCCAAACTTCAGCTCCATATGTGCCAGTACTTCTCACTATTGAATTATATATTTGTATCTTATTTTTCCTGGTTATATCTTAATGATGATGATAATAATAATAATAATAATAATAATAATAATAATAATAATAATAATAATAATAATAATAAAAATTTTACTAGGAATATTCCACATTACACTGTTTCTCTTCAACCGAAAGTGATTTGTCGCCAGAGGTTACCGTCTAATGCATCTTCTTCCCTCAAATCTCTAGCTTCCATATACCTCGTCATTCGATCTACCCATCGTTCTCTAGGACTGCGTCTTCCACTTCTTCCATTAGCTTTTCAATCAAGGATCTTCTTTGGTATTCTATCTTCTTCCATTCGTATGAGGTGTCCAACCCCATTTCAAACGTTTTTTCTTCTATTTTTTCTAATACTTTTTTTTCAACTTGCATAATTTCCTTTATTATGCTGTTTCTGACTTTAATAATAATAGTAATAATAATAATAATAATAATAATAACCGCTGTGGTCTCGAGGTAGTGTGCTGCCTTGTCACGCAGCGTGCCCGACTTCGATCCCCGGTCGGGACAAGTTTCCAGGTTAAGAGATTTTCGGGTTTTTTCCTCACTTATAAGACAAATGTCAAAAAACTTTAAGTCCCAAATGGTCCCCGAACACCATCTGGCTTTCATAACCATCATCATTTATATTCACCTTAGATTAAACTTAGGATCAAGGGCTCTCCTGGCACACCACTATATCACCATCTTCATCATCATCACTCATCATATACCGGAGTAGTCATAACACTACCTTCCAGGCACCCCAACTTCAGAAATTGTTTACAAATTACGCCAATGCCAGGAGAGAAAACCAGAATGTTAAAAAAATGACAACCTGAAGCATTGAATAATAATAATAATAATAATAATAATAATAATAATAATAATAATAATAATAACAATAATAACAAGAACAATAATAATAACAATAGCAATAATAATAAATCGAACGACAACCTTACAATTTTAATGCATTGAGTCTATTGTGATTATTTAATTGAAAAGGAGTCTCGCCGATAGAATCAGATCATGGCGTTCGAGATTTATATTTGGATGATCCCAATTTATAATTCCGATGCCGGATTAACTGACTACTTCTGATTTTTCAGAATCTTCAAGACAAATTTTCGGTTGATATATTTATTATTACCAGGATCACCAATATTTCTGAATACAATAAAAATTGAACCGTTGAACTTCTAGAAAACAAGGTGTGACAATAATAACAGTGGAAAACGCTGTCCTACTATAGACCTACAAAACTTAACATTTTGTTGGTGATATGAGATATGTAACTTGATAAATCGACTATAGAGTGACATAAAAATAATATGTATACTGAACCTACTTAACCCTTACTAGACTACAATACACGATCAATAATATAGGGAGACACTAAACAATTCATAAATAAATATTTCCCCTTGGCATAGGCCTATACTCGCACAAATAAATTAAACATAGGTTCAATTGTGGGAATGCCTGCTATTATGCATTACACAGACTCTTGACGTCCCAACTCCTCTCAAACAACGTTAAACTGAAAATATATTAAACTATTATTCTATCAGTTATATTATATGGATGCGAAACATGGACTCTTACTTTAAGGGAGGAAAGGAGATTACGAGTATTTGAGAATAAAGTTCTTAGGCAAATTTTTGGACCAAAAAAGAGATAAACAGACAGGTGAATGGAGAAGACTACTTAACAGTGAACTACATGGTATTTATAGGAAGCCAGATATAATAACAAGAGTTAAGTATCGTAGACTGAGATGGGCAGGACATGTGGCACGAATGTGGAATGAAAGACGTAGTCTACATGGAAGCTTCTTGTAGGAAAACCAGAGGGAAAACGCCCAGTTGGTAGACCAAGAATGAGGTGGGAGAATAACATTAACCATGATTTGAGGGAAGTAAATTATACAGGGAATGATTGAAAAACATTAGCTCAGGATAGTGATGTATGGAGAGCTTATGTCCGCGCGGCCATGAACCTATGGGTTTGATAGTGCCAGTGAGTAAGTAAGTATTGGCCTATGCTCATGGAAGCACTCTTTGCCTTTATGACAGCCTTTTTTCTAGGAGGAAGACTTTTGAATAAGCATCTGAATATTTATGGAATAAATATATATTGCCGTGTCCCGCAGCGGGCCCGGGTTCGATTCCCGGTCGGGACAAGTTTCCTGGGTGATGTTTTTTTCAGGGTTTTTCCTCACCTGTAAGACAAATGTCAGGAAATGTTAAGGCCCAAACGGTCCTTCATTATCATCATTAACATATTAATTAAATTTAGTATTAAAGCCTCTCCTGGCGCATCATTATCATCATCATCACCTATCATATAAGTTATCATCGGGGCAGCGTAACTGCGCCTTCCAGTCGCCACAACGTCATAAGTGGGTTACAACAGCGCCATGCCAGGAGAGAATATCAAAATATCGAAATGACTAGATGATGGCATTGAATGAATAAATAAATAAATACATAAATATATGTATGTATATAATATATATATCTCGGCCGCGATACACTAGTGATTATGTTCCATGCCACTGGTCCCGAGGGTCGCGATTCAAACCCGGCCGGGGTCGATGGATTTTTTTAGTTTGTAAAAATCCAAGGAGCAAGTCCTCCGGGAGGGACTTTAAGCCGTGAGTCCCGAGTCTGAAGATTTTCAGGTTTGTAAAAAATCTTTAAGCCTGAATAAAGAGACCTCTAAGCAAAATTTACCTACCACACCATCCTTGTTATACCTTAGTTGGCTGCTAGATGTCTTATTGGGTCGGTATGTTGACTGCATAACAATCATACCATCTGTTGGCAAATAAGCGTAACTAAATTTACTTGGACCAGTAACTCCTAACAAAAGAGAGGCTATGATTCAACATTGGGCTCTTACGCCATTGTAGGCATATATATATATATATATAAGAATTCTTACCGGGGAACAAAATGGTGTATTGTATCCTGTGAACAGTTAACAAACGATTTTATATATTATTTATTAAAAATGTTTTATAAGCCAAGATATTTATAAAATAATACGTTAATTAATATAAACACGATTTTTATCTTTGTGATCAAAACTTTGATAATGCATAGCGGCATTTTCCAACAGGTGTAAGCGGTGGCAGATAATTTCGCAACTAGACGCAATACATATATTCGCCTGCCTTTAAAGTCCAGTCCTGTACTTTCATCTTCCTTCAGCTTTTGAACGTACGATCTTTGTACAAAAGGCCAAAATGTAGTAAAGAGAAACCACTAAATCTCAGCATGAAATCTAACTGCTATTCGCAGCTTGAAGCCTAACTGCTAAACTGTACTTAAAGCACGTCATTTAATACATGACACGTTTATCAGTTTGTAATATTCGTCTGTGGTTTGACTCTGCTTCTCTCTTCTTATGCCGTTATGTATTACGATACATTTTCTCAGAATATCAATCCAGAAACCCAAAATGGGGGCTTTAGTAAATCACTTCATACACAATTGATAAGCAGCAGCTGATGAACTTGTATGTAACCACATACTATAATAGTTATTTTACGACAAAAGACTGAAAATGAGATTTTATTGATGAGTTTTCTATAAATAGTAGTTACTTAATTATCATTTGACAAATTCAATCCCCCAATAAAATTTTACCAGCATCTAAATCTCCTACTTCATCTGTAAGCATTTAACCTGCTACTTCTTTTGTTACGTTATATATTTTTCAATGTATTTTGACTTGAACTTTACCCCACGTTAGGTACATATATTAATTTGTGTTTCTCTTTAATTTATCATGTCTATATTATTAATATTATTATTATTATTATTATTAAAATTATTATTATTATTATTATTATTATTATCATTGTCTAAAATTTTGATTGTACATGAAATTTACATTGCAACTTTTAATATATTTTAACTCTTTATAATTAGTATAGTGTATATACAATCTAAACCAGCGGTTCTCATTACGCGGCCCGCGGGCCGCATGCGGCTCCTGAAGATATTTATTAAGGCTCTTGGAATATTTTTACCTTTATTACATTACATTTAAATTTTAAATTCTGTATAAAATAATATTATCTTTATTGAAATTCTACAAAACTTTGGATATCCCTGTGTCATTTCGAGCAGTACAGTACCGCACGTGTTCAACAAAGCAATGCAATGTCCTGGCTAGTGTTATTGGTTTTGAATGTGTGTACGTTTGTTTTTAAAACCGTTTAAACTTCTACATTGTCGTCCGAATCTTTCACAATGAAATATTATACAATTTAGTTTCTATGAACAAGCGACTGGATACTGTGTGTTACCTAATCGGTTGAAGTGAAGTGAAGCGAATTTTAGTGTATAATAATGGCTGGTGTATTTTTTCGAAAGGGAAAAAGAGAAAAATTCGAAGATGAAGGAAGAGTTTTTCAAGATACTTGGGAGCATGCATTTTTCTTCATACCTGCTAAAAAGGAAGGCAGTGCGATGTGTTTATTATGTCGAGACGTAGTTCAAGGTTATAAACGATTTAATCTTAATAGGCATTATAAAACGGTGAATTCAAATTTTGAGTGCAAATATCCTAAAGATTCTAAATTGAGAGCAGAAAAACTAAAAACATTAAAAATGCCAATAGTGTCTGAACGGAAAATAATGTTGAATACCGTAAGTGAAAATAAATTGATAACAAAAGCATCATATTTATGAATTAGCAGAAATTTTAGCACGCAAAATGAAACCGTTTGCCGATGCAGAGATTTTTAAGGAGTGTTTTCTAGTCGTTTGTGACACATTATTTTCTAAATTCCCAAATGCAAAACAGATAAAAAGTGACATACAAAAGTTACAACTTTCCGATTCTACTTGTATTAGGAGAGTTAACGAAATGTCTGTAGACATGCTCCTTTGTACTCTCGATGAAATTCGTGAATGTGACTATTTCAGCCTTGTTTTGGATTCGTCCACAGATATTAGTTCCACCTCTCAGTTGCTTTTATTTGTTAAATATCGTAATAAGATAGGGATTATAAAGGAAGCATTTTTAACTGTAATACCTATGACAGGTCAGACACGGGGAATAGATTTTTTTGAAGCAGTTAAATCTTTTTTTGATAAATACAAAATTGACCTAAACAAACTTTTATCAGTGTGCACCGACGGTTGTCCCTCAATGGTGGGTTGTCATACAGGATTCCTTTCTCTGTTAAAAAGAACATTTAAATAGATACTTTTTATTAACATACCATTGCATTTTACATCAACAAAATCTTGCTGCTAAATTTGACGAAACTTTCAGATCTGTGATGAAGAAAATAATTAAACATTGTTAATTTCATTAGATCACGTGAACTAAATCTTAGGCAATTCATAGAATTTTTTTCAAAGAGCTTAATTCACAGTATGATGATGTTATTTATCACAATGAGGTCAGGTGGCTGAGTAAAGGAAGAGTTTTGGAACGATTTTTTATTCTTCGCCATGAAATAAAACTATTTTTAAAGTGAACGAGTTAAAGAATCCCCTGAACTAGACTCTTCTTCATGGTGGTTAAAAGTTGGCTTCCTGGCTGACATAACAGGAATAATGAATGCTGTCCAAATTAAAATGCAAGGAACAAACAAACTTATTACTCAGCTCACAAATGAAATTTTTTCTTTAGAAGAAAAATTAAAAATGTATACAGAAGAACTTAGTAATAATGATTTCACTAGTTTCTCATGTTTCCAACATCTTATTGAAGAATATTCAGAGGAAGAAATAAACTTACAACCCTTCATAGAATTGCTCACTGTACTACACCATGGTTTTAGCGAGAGATTTAATGATTTTAGAAAGTTTCGAAACCCATTTCGATTAGTTGAAAATCCCTGGTCATAACGACAACAGATGTAACTGGGTTGTCAATTTTTGGTCGTGAGATTAGAAATCTAAAAAAAATAACTTATTGATCTCCAGCAGGATTCAGAACTGGAAGGTATTTTTCAAGAGAAACAAAAAACGAATTGAATTTTAGAGTTTTGGAATACAGTTCCAGAAAAAACAGTTCGAAAACTTGGTGTCGTGTGCATATAAAATTCTGTGTCTTTTTGGATCAACGTATGTTTGTGAAATGACTTTCAGTAAGATAAAGTTCATCAAGGGTAAACATAGATCTCGTCTCACCAATGTAAACTTGGAAAACCTGTTGCGGATATGTGTGGCAAATCAACCAGCTCGTATTGACAAAATTGTGTAGGAGAGTAGCAGAGTTCGACCATCAACTTCACAGCAGTAATCTACACAACTGTAAGTTGCCTTAAAATTATGTACAGTACCGTAATAATAATAATAATAATAATAATAATAATAATAATAATAATAATAATAATAATAATAATAATAATAATAATAATAATAATAATAATAATAAAATAATAAACAGTTAATTATTAACAAAAATTAAATTACAGTAATCAGTGATTGTGTTTTGTCCATAAATGTAAGAAAAAAAGCTGCGTGTTACCAAGACAGAACTGTGAAATTTGGTGCGGCTCTCGAACAGATATGGTTTCTTATATTTGGCTCTCTTGTAATTTCTAGTGAGTACTACTGATCTAAATTATAAACATACATTTATAATTTGTGCTGGTTGAGTGGAAGAGAAGGCTTTAGATTTCAACTTTGCCAGAATAAATAAGAAAAATTATTATTAATATGATTACATTTATAGTGTTCTGCCCTCAGGCAGATCTTTCACTGAAATCATTGCATTTTCATGATATGCTTTGCAGCTTTACTAGGGAATTATAGGTGTGGTAGCTTCCCGTTGCTTTCCATACGGTGAAATGGTGATGATGATGATGGCCGAATGATTTTTGGGGACCTTTGGGCCCTAAGCTTCCTGACATTTGCCTTACAGGTGAGGCAAAACCCTCGAAAGAATCTCACCCAGGAAGCCTGTTCCGACCGGGAATCGAACTCGGGTCCGCACCTTGACAAGGCAGCACGCTATCTCGAGACCACAGATGTTGATTGTTATTATTATTATTATTATTATTATTATTATTATTATTATTATACATATTTGTTCAACAGCAGAATAGGCTTACATTGTTACATGTAAGAAGAAATTGGTAATTACTGTGGTATATTTCATCATTTCAAAATGCACAGAAGAGAAAAAGTATGAACTCTTGGTAGTATGTTTTAACCAATGCCTAAATTTATGGGGTATGAAAAAATATTATGCATAGTGGCCTGGAATCTTAGGTAAAATTAACACAAATTTTATAAATTGGCAATATGAGTCTACATTTTCGTGTTTGAAAATGTGTTTAGTAATAAGACTTCGTGACAAATTCATGTTATATGCAACATCTTCCTGTGGCCAAAATTAAGTTTTGATTCTCTCCTCCATTCGTCTCTACTCTTCCAGTCACCATCCTGCAGTGTCCTGTCCTTCATTAAATTCATAGTTCCTTCTGTCCAGTCTTCTTAGATCTCCCTCTTCTTTTCCTCCGATTTGTAACTTACTCCAAACCCCTGGCAATCTACCTTCATTCCTCTTCACATGTCCATACCATTGTAATTGGTTATTTCCCAAAAATTGTAGAATTGTTTCATTAAAGTTTATTTTTTCTCATTTTCTAATAACAGTAACAAATGTCCCATGTTTCTAATCGGAACAAAAACACGTGTACATCTTCGTTTGGTCTACGATCATATTGTTTCCTCACACGCAGGGGGTAGTGATCGATTCCATTGTTATATTACATAGTTGAGACTTGTTTAGGACTTTCTTTAACTGTAAGGAAAATGACAGGAAATTGTAGCTGCAACATTCCTAAAAAGTCATCGGGCTCATAATGATTTTCAATTAAATTTATAAAAAATTTAATTTAGACAAATTATTGGGATATAATGAAATCGAATCAATGTAGATCCATCAACGAGTGAGTGTAGAGAGTCTGTCAATTTCGAGTGGTAGCATCCAACTCAGAGGTATAACTCCCCACAGCCATTATCCCCAGGCGGAAAAAAAAAAGCGAAACGTCATCTATTCTCCGAATATTACATAATCATACATTCCAAAACAGCGATAAACATAATCACATTATATTCAATCACCAAAATAAACAGGTCACTTGTCATAAAGTGTGGGGTTATACATATGTTTTATTATTTCCAATTTTGTATCTATAATTATTGGTATACTATATATAGACATGTCTAACCGTTATTATGTTATTAATATAGAATTTTATATTGTTATTTTAATATCCATCCATCCATCCATAGTAATTCTGCCCGAGGGCAGGTCCTTCACTGCAATCATAGCATTTTCATGCTATGCTTGCAACGTTACTAGGGAATTGTAGGTGTGGTAGCTTCCCGTTGCTTTCCACACCGATGAAGGATGATGATGATAATAATGATGATAAGGATGATGATGGTGATGATGGCCATATGATTTCGGGGACCGTTTGGGCCTTAAAGTTTTCCTGACATTTGTCTTACAGGTGAGGAAAAACCCCGATAAAAACCTCACCCAGAAAAACTGCCCCGACCGCGGATCGAACCCGGGCCCGCTGCGTGACAAGGCAGCACGCTACCTCGAGACCACAGCGGTGGACTATTTTAATATAACTTATTAAAATATGTCATAAAGATGTAGGCCTATTCTCCTTTTATAGTTTGCCATTGTATATACTTCAGCAGTCACTTGATAACGAAAAGTCAGTCTAAAGATTGCAGAATTCTATATATATATATATATATATATATATATATATATATATATATAGGTCAAATAAGGAAGTACCCTGTGTAGGATGTATACAGGATGTCTCTAGAGTGAGAGTGCCCAACTTACCCCAAACCAGTACAACTAAAAGAAAATAAAAATCTCAATTAAAATGAATAAAATCCTTAAATAAGGGAAGATTATTCATAACATTAAAGATAAAAATAAACTAAATATGGTAAAAAAATAATAAATATAATTATTAGTTGAATAAAATGTTTGTTCCTTTGTTCCACCAGACACAGCAGTAGCCCTAACAGGAAAATTGCAATGTGACAAATTACAGTTAAATTGACTATAACTATTCTTCTTCTATGGCGCTACAGCCCGATGTCAGGCCTTGGGATCCTATATTAAGCCCCTCCAAATCTGTCTACCCAGTGTCTTCCTTTTCCAATTCCTCACTCCTAGAATCGTCTTTGCATCCTCGTCCTAAGCATCAATCCATCTGTTCTTCGGTCTTCCCACTTTTCTCTCTTGCCCCCTATAGTTGTATAGAGAATTTTCTTTGAGATACGTCTGTTCCCCATACGATGAACATGTCCTACCCACTTAAATCTTTTGAGTTTAACAATCGTGGAAATACACGGCTCCTTATATAGTTCACATGGCTCACTATTATATCTACTTAACTATGTGTCACCTTCTTTAATCAGTCCATAATTCCATCTTAAAATTTTAAAAGAAATGAAGATGTTAAGAGCAATAGCAGGATACCAAAGGACCGATATAAAGAAAAACGAAGATTTAAAAACAGAACATCTTCTTCTTCTTTTCTGCGGCTTTCCCCCACTTGTAGGTTTGACGTCATCATTTTCCTTCTATCTCTATCATTCCAATCTCCCTCTTCCAAATTCCTATCATCCATTATAGCTCTGACGTAGGTTTTCTATTTTCATCTTGGTCTGCCACGTTTATTTCTTCCAGGGGGTGACCATTGGTATATATTTCTTTACCATCTTTCATTTTCCATTCTTTGTACATGGCCATACCATTTAAGCGTTTGATTTTAAATCCTCTTAACAACAGATGTGGTGACATTCATTTCTCTCCAAAGGAATTCATTTCTTATTTTATCCTGTCTTATTTTTTGGAGGCTTCTTCTAAAATAATCAAATTGAACTGCTCTAATTTTATTCTTTTGTAATTCCGTCAGAGACCAAGTTTCACTTCCATATGACAAAATATTCTGTATTATGCTCTTATACATTTTCATTTTAGTTTCCTTTGTAATATTTTTATTCCAAATTATTCCATGTAATATCTTAGTTGCATTTTTTGCCATTGCAATTTTAGTCTGTACATCTCTCTCACAGGTACCTAAACTTGTAATTATTGACCCAAGATATTTAAAAAATTCACACTTTTTTATTTTCCCTGCTTCAAGTATGAGGTCATCCACATCCTTTCCCAAACACATATATTCTGTTTTCTGTAATTTTGTATTCAGTAAAGAAAACAGAACTTAATATATTTAATATCTGTGAAAGAATAAAATACTATCAAAATGCTTACCTTCAGCACGTATTGCGAATGAATGAACAGCGCATACCAAATGTATAATTATGAACCAAAAGGAAGAAGATTGTTGGGAAGACCATTGAAGAGATGGGAGGACCAATTCGACCTATAATGAGATCGGAACAGGCCATTGGGCTTAATCCTTGTTGTTGCTAATGATGATGATGATGATGAAATTTTAAAATGACAAGAAATAATACAACAATACTTTTCAGCTGATACGCAGTAAAAACTATCAGTGTTTTTTTTCTCACTTTGAATAAATAACTTTTAATTAAGGTAAGTTATTAACTTAATGCACTAAGTATACGATTTCGTATGCGTTTTTCTAACGTAGCCTATATTTAAAATTGCGATTGTAAGAAATGCCAACATTAGAAACAGAAATCAGCAGTAAAGTCTCCCCATCTTTAAAATATACGGACCAAAGTTACGCTGAGTGGACTATAAATCGATGTTCGATCAACAAAACGAACCGACAGAAAATAAAGCATCGTTTTTTATAAATGAAGAGCTCGACTAAATAATTACAATCATTAACAGACGTCCAGATGAGAGCGACTGTGATATTTTTGAATCATTAAAATTTTACTGTAGACGAACTAACCGTTACGCCACTGATATAATATATATTTACTCATTATAATTCATGATGCACTTTCGTTGTCTGCACTAGCATTCGAACTTTAAATATTCATCGCTGAAGTAAAATAAATGAAACGCTTGATCATGTGATATTCATAGCTGCACACAATACAGTACAAATTCAAACACTCCCCCCCCCATGTCTATATTTAAACAACTCTCCAAGTTTAAAATTTCACGAAATCTCTTGCATAAAGCTAATCTAATTGGTTAGAATATTGCACGTTACAGAGTAGCGTTGCTAAGTGCTAGCGCGCATGAATTTGAAATGACCCAATTCAAATCCGAAGTTCACTTTTCTAATCTTGGGTAGCATGTCCTCCATTAATCTCAAAGTTCGAAATTGTGACACGGATAAGGTTAGGGTTTTTTTTAGGGTGAGGAAAACTTGACAACGTGGATTAATTCTGAGGGGAAGTTGGAAGTAGGTCCCATAATTATAGTTATGCGTTTATTCCTGCCCAATATTCAAATTCAAGATGAAGTGGTAAATGAATGATGTAATGGGACATGGGATTTCCGGATCAAATACCATATTCTGAACCTTACGGAGGATCAAGCTTTTGAGATGTGGATATGGAGAAGGATGGAGACAAAATAAAAAATAAAGATGTGTTAGACAGAGTGGATAAAGGAAGAACAATGCTGAAACTCATATAGAAGAGGAAAATAATTTGGATTGGTCACTGGCTAAGAAGAAACTGCCTGCTGACGAATGCCCTAGAAGGAATGGTCAACGGAAAGAAAGTTAGAGGCAGAAAAAGACATTAAATGATAGACAATATTAAAATAGCTCGTTTATATGCGGATACTAAAAGGAATGTTGAATAAAGGAAAGAGTGGAGAATGCTGAGTTTGCAGTGAAAGACCAGCTCTTGAACAGAACACTATGTATGTTTGTATGGAGGATCCCATCTAAGACTGCCAGCAACCGGAAGATGCCGTACGGCATGTTTTATTCCCACCTTGTTTCTGGGTGTGTGTCCTGTCCTTGCGTCTATATGTGAGAATAACAGAAAAATTAACAAAAAGGTAAAACAAGAAGGAAAACGGTGTAAACGAAAAGAGGGGGAAAAATACGAATGTACAACTTCAGCACATTCTGGAGAGAGCTGAAGGTGACTCAACCAGGGAAATACTCAAGTGGACATCAGAGCTCTCATTGTGGTTGAAACGAAAACTTCTCCGTATTGGTGTTATACTGCTAAAAAATATGAAAATACATTGCTAGGATACTGCGTCTTTTTGAGGAATATAATATTTTAAGTATAAGACCGATAATAATATAAATAAATGGAAATATGTCACTGGACATCATCTATTTATTTTAATTCGATGTCCCAGATTTGTCATTTTCACAAAAAAAAATGAATACATCTTAGAAGAATTACACATGGAACCTTTAGAAAACAAAATTTCTAATTATAAGTTAAGATGGATGCAACATGTTCATCGAATGGAAGATCACAGAATACCCAAACAAACGTTAAGATATCAACCTGCAGGAAGAAGAAGACCAGGACGTCCACTCAATAGACTTTTGGGTGGTGTTTCTCTTGAGGCCGAAACAGGTCAACAAATCGCCTAAATTCGTGAATGTACTATTATGATGATGATGATATTTTATTGTGTTCTCTGCTGGCATTGGCGTAACTGTTACCCACTTTTGAAGTAAGTTGGGGCGCCCGGAAGGCGGGGGTTACCCTACCCCAATTATATGTTAAGTGATGATGATAATGGTGCGTCAGAAGAGTCATTATTTCCAAACTTAATCTAAGACGAATCTGAATAATAATAATAATGATGGATGGCCATATCATGTTCTGGTACTGTTTGCGCTTTAAAGTTTCCTGACATCTGTCTTACAGGTGAGGAAAACCTTCGAAAAAACCTCACTCAGGAAACTTGCACCCAACCGGAGATAAAACCAGGGTCCGTTGCGTGATAAGGCAGCACGCTACTTCGTGACCACAGCGGTGGATCATCAATTATATGCAGAATTCGGAACAGTGTACGATTCATTAAAGAGGTAGACATTGTAGAGTATTCTGATAGAATTCCGAATTCTTACGAGAGATTTGTACGAATGTGCCTAAATGGCACAATGAGTAAGATGCAGGTAGGCAAACAGTTTTCAGATACTTCTGATATTCACAATGGGTTAAAGCAAGGAAGCACATTATATCCTACAGCTATCTGCTTTTCAGTTTTATACATGAACATGCAACCAATCTCCAGAGGAAAAAAGAGGTATTAATCACTTTTGAAAAATTATGCTGATGTCATATTAAGCGGTAGTGAGGATATACAAAGGCGAATAAACGCATTCTATTAAAAACTAGGAGAGTCAATATTAACAAAATTAAAATATGGTCACACGCAGGAATGGATTATTAAATGAGAATTATTACTTAACATCAAAAAAGAAAATTTTGAAGAAGTGGCAGAATTTAAATACTAGAAACAATAATTGAGGGGTCTAGTGAGAGAGGGAGCTATGCCATTTTGAGAACAAATGGAAATAATCAGTGCTATTTACATTAAAATTTATATTTTTTCCTTTTTCATAGTTTACGTAACAGTAAGTTAAAGAAGAAAAAAGTTACCCCTTTATTGTACAGATAATTTCGTAATACATTGTTTTATAAAATCCAGTTTATTTCCATTTCTTCTCAAAGTGGCATCGCTCCCTCTCTCATTAGACCTCTCAATTATAAACAGGAATGAGGTGCTGCAAAAATTAAACACAGACTTAACCCTATAAACGCATGCTATTGTGCATTTCAAGGTCTCCTGTCATGCAAACTTCTTTCAAAAAAGTATTAAACAAAAAATAAACAAATACATATTATGTAAGTAGTTCTTCTATTATTTATATTATTTGATTCTATGGATGCGAAACATGGCCTATTAATTTAAAAGAGGAGAAAACATCTGGAATATTTGAAAATAATGTTGCTAGGAAAATGTTTAGACCAAAAGAGAGACAAACAATTAGTTGAACGGAGAAAACTATATAATGTGAGCTACATGATATTTATGGGAACCTTTATGTAATAAGAACAATTAAGTCATGTTATCTGCGATGGGTAGGACATGTGGTATGTATGAGGAATGAAAGAGTAAGATGGAAAATTTTCTAGAAAAACCAAGGGAGTAGCGAATAAATCAAGAATGAGATAAGGAATAACATTCATTATGTATGATTCGTCCATCGCTGTGGTCTCGAGGTAGCGTGCTACCTTGTCATGCAGCGGGCCCGGGTTCGATTTCCGGTCGGGACAGGCGCCCGGGTGAGGTTTTTTCGGGGTTTTTCCTCACCTGTAAAACAAATGTCAGGAAGCTAAGAGCCCAACAGTCCCCGAAAATCATCCGGCCACCATCATCATCCTTATCATTATCATCATCCATCACCGGTATGGAAAGCAACGGGAAGCTACCACACCTATAATTCCCTAGTAAAGCTACAAAGTATAGCATGAAAATGCTATGATTGCAGTGAAAGACCTGCCCTCGGGCAGAATTACTATGGATGGATGGATAATTTGAGGAAGGTGAATCGTACATGAATGATTGGAAAACATGAGCTCAGGATAGGTATGTATGGAGAGTTTATGTCCTTGTGACCATGATCCTTCGAATTCGTTTCTGCCAATGAGCTAATCAGTTATCGTCAGTAAAAACACCAAAAAAAGGAGCAATATGAAATGTACGCTAAAAATTGTAGTGAAAGAGTATATTACCAACTATTTTAATTATGCACTCTTTTCAAATATATTTTATTATCAGCCCTTTTTAATCAACAATGAGAAGAAAATAATGAAACCTCTATTATTTTTGCCCCTAATTTACGGTATGGACATTCTGGCCAAATAACATGAGAGACAGTTATTGGCTACAAACTCGCCTCAATTATTTGTAGTAGGATATTTTTCTTTCGATGTTTTTTATTTAAATTAACACATTTCAATTCTGGATAGAATCTAATTTAAGATGGAACAATTAATGTTTGAACTGGGATTTGAACCCTGGACTCCTAGTTCCACGTACTAGTGTGCTGTCCATTACACCATTCAAACGACAATACAAAGATTAACATTTCTTTCAATTTATACAATTCTCGTTTGTCCGAAAGCTAATAGCTGTCGCTACCATCACGCCAACTGACGGCTTCATTTGGACGAAAATTGTATAAGTTTAAAGAAATATTAATGTTTGTATCGTCGTTTGAATGGTGTAATGGACAGCACACTAGTACGTAGAACTAGGGGTTCAGGGTTCAAATCCCGGTTCAAACATTAATTTTCCTTTCTTAAATTAGGATATACTCATCGAATATAAAAACTGTACCTCTGAAAAATGTCCACACCCCCTGCAAAAAGTCGCAATTAATTTTATAGTAGAAGTTCGTAGTTAAATCCATCACTCAATCAAATAATTAAGGAATAACTATTAACAATTTTATGATTGACTAGCCACCAATAATCCATCCATAGTAATTCTGCCCGAAGGCAGGTCCTTCACTGCAATCATAGCATTTTCATGCTATGCTTGCAGCTTTACTAGGGAATTGTAATGTAGGTGTGGTAGCTTCCCGTTGCTTTCCACACCGGTGAAGGATGATGATGATGATGGTAAGTATGATGATGATGATGGCCATATGATTTCGGGGATCGTTTGGGCCTTAAAGTTTTCCTGACATTTGTCTTACAGGTCAGGAAAACCCCAGATAAAAACCTCACCCAGAAAAACTGCCCCCCGACCGGGGATCGAACCCGGGCCCGCTGCGTGACAAGGCAGCACGCTACCTCGAGACCACAGCGGTGAACCCAACAATAATAATAGAAGAATTTTCATTTGGGATTATCATGGTTGAAATTCAGGAGCCAACTAAACTAATTACATATCCTCGCAGTACTTTTTAATCGATTAAACGTAAACGTTTACATAGTATTTCATGTTAATATAATGAAGCATATACGGTAGCCAGAACAAGTGATACACAAAGGGTGTGGTTATATTTGATATTCTCCGTCCAGCAATGTTTTTTCTTTTTTAATTGGACCGTCAGTATTAACAAAATAAAGTGGTGGAAAACTTGGTAATTAAGACTCGAACGAATTCTTCAATATGTGAAAGTTTCTTAGCAGATAGGAATTCAAGTAGACTGCAGCCTGTAAGGAAGGGGTTGTCCACCTCATTATCATTCTACATATTCATTATCTCAAAATTGCCTAATCTCGTTCCACTAAAATAAAATCCAGGTAGACAAAAAGTCAAGAAATATTCATTATTTTGTAGAAAATTTCAAAGAAAATTGCCTCGCTATAATCAAAATACTTTTATTGCTAAAAACGTTTTAGATTGAAACGAAAAACAAATTATTATAATATAAAATTATAAAATATAATTATAATTTTAATGATGATTCAGTTCCAATTACACTGGTAAACATGATTTTTGTCTCATGAGTACCTATAGTTGTACTTAATGCAGTTTTTTATCGTGTTTTCAAATATGTATTCGGAATTTCTCCATCACCCACAGTTTTTTTATTTCAATTTCAATTAATGGATTTAAATAATTATTTTTTTAATAAACGTTTTTTCGTCCATTTGTCCAATATAAAATAAAACCAAATGAGCTAACTCAGGAGATTTCAGCTATGGAAAAGAGATATCAAGGCAAATGGAATCCCAATATGCTGGCCGATCATTGTTGTTGGACCATCAAGAGGATGTTGCATAGGCGAAATATAGCAGAAAATCGTCATTTCTTACATTCTAGGTGAGTCCGAATGTTCGAATATTGTGTAGTTGTGAATGTAGAAAATATTAAAGTGTTTGAAATTATAAATTCTGTCTCTCGGAAACCTTGCGTGATGGAGAAAACCGACATCATATTTGAATTCAGGAGAAAAAATACTATCAGAATCACATATTTTTCTTTCTGAGAAAAAACAAGTTTTTTTTTTTGTTGCTCAATGTTATTTAATGATAATAATTGAGCTTTAAATGTCAATAATAAAAAATTAGTAGTTTCATCATTTTTTTTTACCTTCATATGTTATCAAAATTATATTTTTGTGACTATTTAACTCATGTCCCAAATGGGAGTCAATGACCAATCACATTTCAATTTTTTTTATTTATAACCAATCACAGTCGTTTTTCACTTCGATTTTATCAGATTAATTTTATCACTTTAAAATCAAGCTCCTCCTTTTCAACATTCTGAATAGGTCATAGCATTATTTTGCAGATACCGCATGTGGCTACCAGATTGTATATATAATGCACGAAAGTAAACACATAGTGCTTGCGGGAGATAAAAATAAAAACATTTGAAGGAATTGATTATACCACAAAAAAAGAAACCACTGTTTGCTCTTTCTTAAACGTATTATTTCCCAGGCTTGAACGTTGCAGAAAAATACAACTGACATATTCACATCATAGGGCATCAGAAATTATTTAATAATCTGTAATGATGTGCTTCATTTTTTCTCTACTAGGGTACATTCTTACAATATTGCGATTCTATTTGGCAATATATATGATCTGGTTGCAGTGATAGACAAATGAAACATAACGTTTCTCATTTGTTTTTAAACATCGTATTTTACATTAAATATATAAATATTTTAAAGTAACTATATTTAAATAATGATTTATGAGTAAACAGCTTAATTTTATTCGTTAAATAGTCCTAACAAATGCCACTCTTGATTTCCAAATTCTCTTGATAAATTGGAAATCACTCGTGGCATTACTTATGATAATAATTGACCTTTAAATGCCAATAATAAAAGAATTGTAGTTTCATCATTATTTTACCTTAATATGTTATCAAAATCATATTTTTTGTGAAAAATATGTCTCAATCATCAATATTTAACCCTCGAATTGGCAAGACACTAACTTCACGTATCAGTTATTAAATAAATATGACGGGCCGCAGTGAAATCGAAATCAATTATAACTCTTATTATTAGGTATTTGTGTAATTATATATCATCATTCGGTATAATGGCAGCTACCGCCGTCTTCCGGAAACCAAACGCCATTCCTCTTTGTCCATCCATTAATCTTCCTCCAATCCTCTGATATCCATAGCCGCTTGTACCCCTTCTATCCAAGTTTTCTTCGGTCTTCCTCCTTTCCATTGGGATCCATTCCATAACAACTTTAGGCAATCTTTGCTCTGGCATTCTTTTGACATGGCCTTAAAACTGTAATATTTTCTCTTCTATAATGTCTATGATGTCCGGCTCCTCTCGTACACCCATAATTTCCCTCATTTCTTTATTTCGTATTCCATCCATTCTAGATTTTTCAGCTGATCTTCTTCAAACATCTATTTCTGTACTTAAAACTCTTTTCATTTCCCTGTTATAATACATATAATATATAACACAATTGTGAAGAGTATATTATTATATAGGGCGGAAATATGGACGTTGGAGTAAAAACACAGAAATAAATTATTAGTCTTTTTTAAGAAGATCGGCAAGAATATCAAAATTAGACAAAATAAAAAATAATACAATAAGAGAAATTATGAAAGTAGAAAAGGATATTGTAGAAGAGATTGAAGAGCTATGCAGGCGGTAGTGTAACTACCAACAGGGCCTCCCATGTCTGACAGGTCATGGAAGAAGATCCAGACTAAAAGAGATACTCATCGAAGAAGAAGGGCTAGTAACTCACTTCCAAGATGTAAAATTCTATATTACTCACAGAAACATTCACGAAGACAACAATTACTATGGAAGGACGTCACTATACCCCGGATCTCAAGTGAATGAACACGCAACAAGCTGCCAGCTTTCATGCGTAGAGGAAGAAGAAGAAAAAGAAAAATAAGATTGAAGAATATTTAATTTTAGGAAGTTATATTTTGAGGCTATTTCAATTATATTATTTTTAGTCTGGACATCTTACCTCAATATTAATGATGATTTGTTCTTGGACATGTTTCAAAACAATTCTGTTTTATCGTCAGCTTTCCCAGACTAAAAATAATATAAGATTGAAGAAATTCAACTAAGATGATATGGGCATATAATGTGAAGAAGGGACACAGAAACAAACAAACAAGTATTATAATAGATACCTCCTGGAGAAGGGAAACGTGGTAGACCAAAGCCAACGTGGATAAAGGGAATTCAAGGCAACATGAAGAAGAGAAATATGAGAGACGTAGTCACACAAGATCGGAAAGTGTGGAAGAAAAAAATATCTATATTTTGGTTGAGGATACCTGTGTAAATAACAGAAAAAATCCCGAATTTTAAAAAAATTGTAATTTAGCAAAAATGTAATTACTGGATATGAGGTGTAACACTAAGAAATTAGGACTGGAAGTAAATGTCAATAAAACTAAATATATGGTCACACGTAGAAATTCAGTATATAATGGAAATGGACAGCTAATGACAAATGAGGGAAATTTTGAGGAAGTGGTTGAATTCAAATACCTAGGAACAATAATCACAAACAGGAATGAGATGCACAAAGAAATTAAACATAGGCTCAATTCTGGAAATGCATGCTATTATGCATTGCAGAGACTTTTGATGTCCCAACTCCTTTCAAGAAACGTTAAGCTGAAAATATATAAAACTATTATTCTACCAGTTATATTATATGGGTGCGAAACATGGACTCTTACTTTAAAGGAGGAAATGAGATTACGAGTATTTGAGAATAAAGTTCTTAGGAAAATTTTTGGACCAAAGAGAGATGAAGAGACAAGTGAATGGAGAAGACTACATAACAATGAACTACATGGTCTTTATAGGAAGCCAGATATAATAAGAACAGTTAAGTCTCGTAGACTGCGATGGGCTGGACATGTTGCGCGTATGGGGAATGAAAGACGTGCATGGAAGCTTCTTGTAGGAAAGCCAGAAGGAAAACGCCCAGTTGGTAGACCAAGAATGAGGTGGGAGAACAACATTAACTATGATTTGAGGTAAGTAGATTATACAGGGAATGATTGGAAAACATTAGCTCAGGATAGGGATGTATGGAGAGCTTATGTCCGCGCGGCCATGAACCTACGGGTTCGATAGTGCCAGTGAGTAAGTAAGTAAGTAAGTAAGGATATGAGGTGAGGTATTATACACTTAAATTTATTTCTAAAATTTATATAGTTTATATTCGTGCGTTTTCTTCTGTTTTATTAAAAATATGGTTGGTTGGTGTCTAATGTGCTGCATCTAACACTGAAGTCAGTAGCACTCTTGCTCTCCAGTGCTTCGTAAGTTTTGGAAGTTTCCTCTTTGACGGCTGAAAAATCTAATATATAAAAATGAATGTTTGTTTGTTTGTTCGTACTTTAAGCGCGGCCGTACCATTGATCCGATTGTGATGGGGCTTTTTGCAAAATGTTCAAGAGATTCCCGGGATGAACATAGGTTATAAGAGAGTATGATACTCAACTCCTATATCCTTAAAAATCGCCCTTTGTCGTGGAAAACGTGAAAAAATGTAGCTTTTTTGGATGCTTAAATGGTTTACGCTGCCTAAACCATAACAAATACACAACATTTATGTACACAGAATTGAATATCGCAAAAAGCTCTACAAAAACAGTCTGCGACAGCATATGTTTATCTCTTACGGATAACTCACAATAACCATTTTTGTCTTTCATTGATGCCAAGAAGATCGAGACAAGTACATAGATTCCTGTGCAAGCATAGCAGCACATGGCGGGTATTCTTTTACGGATAACTCACAGTAACGAATTTTGTATTTTAGCTCATTTATGCCAAGAAGATCGAAATAAGTAGATTCCCCGGCAACACCGTGTAATCAGTACGGGGAATCTTAAAATAATTACGATATACATTTATAATTATTTTTCCTTTTACTTATTCAAATGATCATAAAAACACATTAATTTTCATTTATTTAGGCGTAGCAGCGCACGCCGGGTATTAGCTAGGATTAAATAAATGAAACCAATTGTTGTACCCTATAGAATACATTGTCAATTTAATGGTTAAAATAAATTGATAACACTTAGGCAGAAGAAAATTAATGGATGGTCAAGTTTTATAATGAGAATCTACATTATTATTGCAAAGAATCAGTATCCATCCATCAATCCATAGTAATTCTGCCCGAGGGCAGGTCCTTCACAGCAATCATAGAATTTTCATGCTATGCTTGCAGCTTTACTAGGGAATTGTAGGTGTGGTAGCTTCCCGTTGCTTTCCACATCGGTGAAGGATGATGATAATGATAAGTAGGGCAAGGCAATTAATGATTTTGCATCTTTTTCTTATGAAGGTTGAAACATTGCTTGCATATATGAAAATATACAGCATTAAAAAACGGTTCAAATAAAAGCAATTTGTTAGGGCATTTTTAGCATTTTCTTAACTTTTCTTAGGGATAGGTCATTTTTTTGGCAATTTTTAGGTCATTTTGAGCATTTTTTGACACTTTTTTACATTTTCCGGAAGGCTGTGACATTATTTGTATTTGATTTAAGATTTTTATTATAATTCAGTATTTTTCA
Organism: Diploptera punctata; assembly: GCA_030220185.1. Lineage (NCBI taxonomy): Eukaryota > Metazoa > Arthropoda > Insecta > Blattodea > Blaberidae > Diploptera > Diploptera punctata. Next base: position 1,408,999 of record JASPKZ010003882.1, read on the forward strand.
TTGTCAATACAATTTCTTGGAATTAAGTAGTTGTTTTGCTAACTACTACCCCTATTTTTCAAGGTATGTGCATAATGATCTTGCCCACTTCTTGGAATTTTATTCAATTTCTTAGAGCTTATGTTAACTTCTACCCTTATTCTGATTGTTAACTGCAATTCAAAATTGCTGTAAAAGTGCACAGTGTATTTGAAATGGATTTTCTGCAATATAAGGTACTGTAATATGTATTTTTTAAATACTTTTCTTTTAATATTTTGATGTTAAGTTAAATTTTATGTAATTCAGTAATCAAGTGAGTACTTAATTTAATAAATAATATTTTTATTGGTAATTCTTAACTTTTTATTTGTCATTTTTTTATTGGTCATTTTTTGCATTTGTATTTTTTAGGTCATAAATGCATTTTTTATTTTGAATTTTTTATCAATTTATAGGTCATTAAATGCTTTGCCCTAATGATAAGGATGATGATGATGGCCATATGATTTCGAGGACCGTCTGGGCCTTAAAGTTTTCCTGACATTTGTCTTACAGGTGAGGAAAACCCCCAATAAAAACCTCACCCAGGAAAATGCCCCGACCGGGGATCGAACCCAGGCCCGCTGCGTGACAAGGCAGCACGTTACCTCGAGACCACAACGGTGGACAGGAATCAGTATATTGAATAATTATTATTTATATTTTATTAGACGGTGGTTAAGCTGCGAGGATCATTATAAAAAGTGTGCTGTATAATAATAATACAGTGCCCCACGCGGTACTTCCTAAGTAAATGATTTTTAAATTAAATTATGTAAATCTTTTAATTCTCTGGGTTCTCCGCTGAATAATAAATTGTTAATTTCTGAGATTAAATTTCACAATTCGCACTAAGTTTATTTTTAGCAAGGAATATTTAATATGGTTTCATACATTCACACTTTATTCTTATTTGCAAACCAATATAAAGTATTTTTACTCACTAAACTTGTAAAAGTTTTTAAATTGTTATAATTTTATTATGATTTACAAATAAATCTTGCCCTATGAGATGGATATTAATGAAAATTCGAAAAGCTTCTTTCTATCAAAATTCCAATTTCTATTACCACCAATCCTTACAGTAAATCAACATAATCTGCATAAGCCAACATACGATTTTTCACCAGTCACTTTCAATCAATCCTCCCTTGTTGTCCTTTCCTGATAACATATTCCGGAGGAAATTCCATCATCAACATTCATGTTTTAGCAAGCTTCTTCCTGTAACAGCTCTACATAAATCTCTCAGCAATTTAACTGGTTTCTTATCAAATGGATGGCAATTCCAAAACCATATAACATGGGTAATTAGCTATCAATGAAGATAATACTCGTACGTATTGCTGATTCGGGTGTTTACCATTTGCGAGTCAGAATTCCTTATGTTAAAGTCAATACAATTACTATGTCAACAATAGCATATTACGATGCGAGGTTGGGAAATGGTTTTTACAGAATCGAGGAAAACGTTTAAAAACCGAGCAACAAGCAGGTTTTTAATTTCCGAGATTCTGTAAAACACTTCAGAAACGTGCCTTGTACATTATTTTTTACGCGATGGTGTTTTCAAATAATAAATAATAATAATAAAATAATAACATCTTTGTTCGAAATATTTACGTTCATTATAATCTATTGACTAACGTTAACAGTGTGGACAATGTTTATTAGTTGAAAAAACAGGAGGCCGTGACACCAATTACTAATAAAATGGCGGCAAGTAGGTATACTGTTTTATATTATTTCAAATAAAGTTCAGTTCATTTAAAATGCAGTGTTTTTTTTTTTACCTTATAATGTATATTAACACTGCCTTTTGGAATTGTTTTTGTATATACATTGTATGCAGAATACATAGAGGGCAGTGGTTTCAATATCCACATGCGTTTTTCAATATGTATTATTACAGTATGGTTATTTTATTACATATGTAGGAAGTTGAACTTTCAATCATGTTCGCCATTGCTGTAAGTACGACAAAACGCACTATCACGCAAAAAGGTGCATTTCACAGGTTAAATTTTAAAATATGCTGTATAGTATTTGTGAATGATAAACATAGATTATAATTACTGTTTTTACAATATTTATGTAAAAGTAACGAAAAAAACAACATTTAATTATATGATTATAATGACAACAATAAATCATTGACACTGCTGAACTGAGAAGTTCACGCTGCGCGTATATAAGCCCTCCATAAATCCCTATCCTGAGATAATATGTTCCAGTAATATCCTGTCTAATTAATCTCCCTCAAATCATGGATAATATTATTCTCCCACCTCATTCTTGCTTATCTACTGAGCGATTTTCTGTGTTTTTCCTACAAGATGTTTTCATGTCCCTCCATAAATCCCTATTCTGAGTTAATATGTTCCAGTATTCTCCTGCCTAATTAATCTCCCTCAAATCATGGATATATTCTCCCACCTCATTCTTGATTATCTACTGAGCGCTTTTCTGTGTTTTTCCTACAAGATGTTTTCATGTCCCTCCATAAATCCCTATTCTGAGTTAATATGTTCCAGTATTCTCCTGTCTAATTAATCTCCCTCAAATCATGAATAATATTATTCTCTCACCTCATTCTTGCTTATTTACTGAGCGCTTTTCTGTGTTTTTCCTACAAGATGTTTTTTCCTACAAGATGTTTTCATGCCCCTCCTTAAATCCCTATTCTGAGTTAATATGTTCCAGTATTCTCCTGTCTAATTAATCTCCCTCAAATCATGGATAATATTATTCTCCCACCTCATTCTTGCTTATCTACTGAGCGCTTTCCTGTCTTTTCCTACACGATATTTTCATGCCCCTCTTTGATTCCCAATCGCACCACGTGTTCTGCCCAATACAGTCTATGAGATATAACTGTTCTTTTAAAGTAAAAAAAAAAATTATACCACAAATGACATTAATACATTTTCCTCATTTTTCCTAGTAGGCCTATTATGAGTTTTTCGAGATATTTCCTCGCCTGTAAGACATATGTAAAGAAACATTAAGTACCAAACGGTCCCCGAACATCATATGGCCATCATAATCATCATCATTCACATTCGCTTTAGATTAAGTTTAGGATTAAGGACTCTCCTGGCGAACCACTATAATCATCATCACCCATTACATCAAAGGGACAGCGTAATCCCGCCTTCCAGGCGCCTCAACCTCAGAAGTCGGTTACAATTACGTCAATGCCATGAGAGAAGACCAGAAATATCGGAATGACAACATCGGGCATTGAATAATGATAATGATGATGATAATAATAATAATAATAATAATAATAATAATAATAATAATAATAATGATGATGATGATGATGATGATGATGATGATGATGATGATGATGATGATGATGATAATTTATCATATCTGTTAGATATACGCCGTCTACTGTATCATTAACTTGCTTTCTTTATTTTTATTACTAGATATTATTTCATATGATTCAATTAAGAGCGAGAAGTTATATAGTATCCTGCTGGAGTTTGGAATTCCTAAAAAGTTAGTTAGACTTATACGAATGTGTCTAAATGGCACATAGGGTAGGGTGCGTGTAGGCAAACAGTTTTCGGACACTTTTGAAATCCAGAATGGGTTGAAGAAAGGAGATGCACTATCTCCTGTACTATTTAATTTTGTACTAGAGCATGCCATTAAATATTTAGAGAATGAGGAATGCTTACAACTGAATGGTATTAATAAGCTGTTAGTTTATGCTGATGATGTAGTATTGTTGGCCGACAGTGAGGAGATACTAAAGGACAATACGCACACACTATTGAGTAACACTAAGGAATTAGAACTGGAAGTAAATATCAATAAAACTAAATATATGGTCACACGTAGAAATTCATTATATAATAGAAATGGACAGCTAATGAAAAATGAGGGGAATTTTGAGGAAGTGGCTGAATTCAAATACCTAGGAACAATAATCACAAATAGGAATGAGATGCACAAAGAAATTAAACATAGGCACAATTCTGGAAATGCGTGCTATTATGCATTTCAGAGACTCTTGATGTCCCAACTCCTTTCAAAAAACGTTAAACTGAAAATATGTAAAACTATTATTCTACCAGTTATATTATATGGTTGCGAAACATGGACTCTTACTTTAAGGGAGGAAAGGAGATTACAAGTATTTGAGAATAAAGTACTTAGGAAAATTTTTGGACCAAAGAGAGATGAACAGACAGGTGAATGGAGAAGACTACATAACAATGAACTACATGGTCTTTATAGGAAGCCAGATATAATAAGAACAGTTAAGTCTCGTAGACTGCGATGGGCAGGACATGTTGCACGTATGGGGAATGAAAGACTTGCATGGAAGCTTCTTGTAGGAAAGCCAGAGGGAAAACGCCCAGTTGGTAGACCAAGAATGAGGTGGGAAAATAACATTAACTATGATTTGAGGTAAGTAGATTATACAGGAAATGATTGGAAAGCATTAGCTCAGGATAGGGATGTATGGAGAACTTATGTCCGTGCGGCCATGAACCTACGGGTTCGATAGTGCCAGTGAGTAAGTAAGATATTATTTTAATGATCATTAAAATTGTTAAAAACTACTATACTACTTTGTCAGTCAGGTGAAATTTTCATTCAGTTTCTAATGTTGTAATTATTGTATTGTTGTGTTTTAATGTAATATTTGTTTTTTTGCGCGATAGTGCATTTTGTCGTACTTACAGCAATGGCGACCATGTTTGAAAATTCAACTTCCTACATTTCGGGGTTGCCAACCTAAATAACTATACTGTAATATTGCATATTACAAACCTCGTGAGGGAAGTAAAACCACTGCCCTTCATGTATATTACGTACAATGTATATACAAAAATATATCCAAATGGTAGTGTTAATATACATAAACGAAACAAATCACTGCATTTTAAATTAACTGAACTTTATTTGAAACAATATAAAACAATAAATACGTACTTGCCGCCATTTTATCACTGAATTGATGTCACGGTCTCCTGTACTTTCAAGTAATAAACATAACCACATTGTTAACGTTAGTCAGTTGTCTATAATGAACGCGAATATTTCCAACAAAGATGTTATTATTTTACTACTATTTATTATTTTGTAAACACCATCGCGCAAAAAAATAATGTACAACGCACGTTTTTGAAGTGTATTACAGAATCTCGGAAATTAAAAACCTCGTTATCGCTCGGTTGTTAAACATTTTCTCATTTCTGTAAAAACCGCTTCCCAACCTCGCATCGTAATATACTATTTCCCTGATTAAGTGAAAGAGAAAGTCTTAACTGCACCAGGCTAAATAAGTAAATGAATAAACATAATAAATGTAATATATAAAAATTAATGTTTGTTTGTTTGTTTGTTCATACGTTATACACGACCATACCGTTGATACGATTGTGATGGGGTTTCTTGCAAAATGTTCAGGAGATTCCCGGCATCAACATAGGCTATAAGAGAGTTATGATACTCAACTCCTACACCCCTAAAAATCACCCTTTGTAGTGAAAAACGTGAAAAATAATCATTTTTTACGCTTAAATGGCTTACGCTGTCTAAAGCATAACAAATACACAAAATTAATTTACACAGAATTGCATATCTAAAAAAAAACTCTACAAAAAAGTCCGCGACAGCATAATTATGTATATCTTTATCGGATAACTCACAATAGCCATTTTTGTCTTTCATTGATGCCAAGAAGATCGGGATAAGTCGATTCCAGGACAAGCGTGCACTGCCGATTGTGATGGGGCTTTTTGCAAAATGTTCAGGATATTCCCGGGAAGATTATAGGCTATAAGAGATTTTTAATGCTGAAGCCCGTCACCCTTAAGAATCACCCTTTGTAGTGAAAAAGTAAAATAAAAGTGTTTTTTGTACGTTTAAATGTCTTATGCAGCCTAAACCATAACAAATATTCCAAACTAATGTACACAGAATTGAATATCTCAAAAAAACTCTACAAAAAAAGCTCGCGACAGCATATTTTTATGTTTTATGGATAACTCACAATAATCATTTTTGTCTTTCATTGATGCCAAAAATATCGGAATAAGTAGATTCCCGGGCAAGAAGAGCAGCAGCACGGATAACTCGAAATAACGAATTTTGTCTTTCAGCTCATTTATGCCAAATGCATCGGGATACGTAGATTCCAGGGCAATGCCTGGTAATCTGCAGGGGGTATATAAAAATAATAACGATGTAAATTTATAATTATTTTTCCTTTTACTTTTTCAACTAAACGTAAAAACACTTTATAATTTATTTAGGCGTAGCAGCGCACGCCGGGTATTACCTCGTAATAAATAAATAGCAACCTCTTTTTCGTGCCCAATCGATAATTCACCCTCCGTACTCTGTAAACAATAGGATATTCGTAAAATCAGTTAATAACACTCCATATCACATTAATCAACCAGTTGAAGCAGTGGGAAGAATGTTTTCAAACGATCTTGCAGTAAAGCATGGCTTAAGAAATCACTTCATTGTCGGATAATATAGATTATAAAAAGTGACGCAACAGGGAGAAATTATTATTCTTAAGAGTAGATTAGTATTTTTTTTTTTTCCTTCTGGCGCGACAGGCCTAGAAGGCCCTTAGCCTACCATCGGGCTGCTGGCCTCACATCCACATGTGTCAATCACAAAGGTAGATGATCATCAGCCAGTGTAGAGGTGAAATGTGGTCAGCATGTCGACTCCCCAGCCGTTATAGCTGGTTTTCTCAACCTGGAGCCGCTACTTATTGTAGCTACCCAAATGCATCACGATGCTGGGTGGGCACCGGTCCCATACTGGCCAAAATGCCATGAGAAAATGTCTTCCCCCATGAAGACTCGAACCAGCGCAAGTCCCGTAGCTCTGCGCCAAGGTTTCCTGCCTTAACCACTCAACTACGGCGCGGGACGATTAGTAAATAATAGGCTAAACAAAAGTAGGATCAGAATACAATACTACTAGTGATATCAAGATAAAACAATAAGAATATAGTATTTTTGTATATAAATAGAGCATGCAGTCTAGTAAGGACTACAAAATAAAAAAAGTTGGATTATGTTGAACAAGCTTTGATATTATATTGAACAAAACATTTTTAACTACAAGGCTCTAAAATACAGCTCCAAATCTATCACTATAGGGAAGTAATACAAATTCTTATTGGAAGATTGGATAACCTTCACTACCCGCCATCGGCGCAGCGTCCCGCCTCACTTCACTCCGCTCTTAACTCATGCAAGGATGTACATATGCTCCGTACAGTGTGTTGTCATTGCTGGATTCAGGCTTCGATTTCTATGCCTTGTAGTTAAAAACGGCAGATTTTTTGACAAGGCCTTGGTATATCAAAACACTTCTATCAGAGAAATTTCAAGATAGGTATCGGCATGCAATGGTTGAGACATTCCTTGTTATATTTATTAATATTCTTCATGCAAAACAAATGTAAGAAGACCACAGCATGCCGAATGGTGTAATAGTTGTTAGGAAATAAAAAAATCTGCGATTTATAGTTTCTCTAACAAGATATTCTTCTTCTTCTTCACTTCGAAAGCTAGGCAAGAATTGCCTGTTTCGCCTCACAGTTCTTCTGTCCATCTTTTCACTGGCCTTCTTACATTCTTTGAATCTCTTGGCTTGTAGTTGAATGCTGCTCTTGGTAATCTTGTTATATTCATACTTTCTACATGTTTAAACGATTTCTCTCTATATTCTTCGATTTTCTCATTCTATGGATATATATATATTTAACTCTGTTTCTGCATATGTCGTCGTCCATTAAATCTGCCCGGCTGACCCTGTGAGAGAGATGAGTTTGGATATTTTTACATGGTCGGGTACCAGCCCAGACGCACAACCACATTCGCTAGTGGATCGGGGATTTATTTCGGAGTTTCCTTCTCCTAGACGGGTTGCTAACCAAAGCTTTAGAATCCCATCTACCCCTTGGCTTGCAGGTTTCCTCTTCCGCCTTCTTTACCGTTGAGAACAATTTTCTTCATCCGCTTCTGAAGCCGTTGAGGTATCCCTCGCTGGAGCTAGTTCGCTTCCCTTCTCCTCTTACTAGATAGCAAGCTAGTTAAAAACCAGACTTCCCTATCTAATCGTCTGGATCATCAGGTACTGAGCCCCTCCCACCACAACAAGGTCTAGTAAGATACTAAATACAAAATTGGTACCTGGTAAATCAGTGAACTACTTGATGAAGTTTAGTAATTTAGTTGAGGACGATTGATTTACCAGGTAATAATTTTGTATTTAATATCTTATTACATAACCTTGACGGTGCTTTAAGTTGAATTTTAAAAGTGATGATATTCTAGCAATTTCGTGTTGCCTATGGAAATGTTACAAACACCCCAGGAAAAATGTCCATTTTATTATCCTATATCAATGTGCCCTGAATGTAATATTATGGGATAAACATATCAAAAAAGAAACTAAAGTTAAAATTTTTAAAATAATAGTTAGAAGCATTATGGCTTATGGTTCAGAGGTTTGGACTATAAATTATCAGATGAAAATAAAATTAATGTAGCAGAAAATGACGAAGGCTTACAACTGAATGGTATTAATAAGCTGTTAGTTTATGCTGATGATGTAGTACTATTGGCCGATAGCGAGGAGATACTAAAGGCCAACACGCACACACTATTGAGTAACACTAAGAAATTAGGACTGGAAGTAAATATCAGTAAAACTAAATATATGGTCACAGGTAGAAATTCAGTATATAATGGAAATGGACAGCTAATGACAAATGAGGGAAATTTTGAGGAAGTGGCTGAATTCAAATACCTAGGAACAATAATCACAAATAGGAATGAGACGCACAAAGAAATTAAACATAGGCTCAATTCTGGAAATGCGTGCTATTATGCATTGCAGAGACTTTTGATGTCCCAACTCCTTTCAAAAAACGTTAAGCTGAAAATATATAAAACTATTATTCTACCAGTTATATTATATGGGTGGGAAACATGGACTCTTACTTTAAGGGAGGAAAGGAGATTACGAGTATTTGAGAATAAAGTTCTTAGGAAAATTTTTGGACCAAAGAGAGATGAACAGACAGGTGAATGGAGAAGACTACATAACAATGAACTACATGGTCTTTATAGGAAGCCAGATATAATAAGAACAGTTAAGTCTCGTAGACTGCGATGGGCAGGACATGTTGCACGTATGGGGAATGAAAGACGTGCATGGAAGCTTCTTGTAGGAAAGCCAGAGGGAAAACGCCCAGTTGGTAGACCAAGAATGAGGTGGGAGAACAACATTAACTTTGATTTGAGGGAAGTAGATTATACAGGGAATGATTGGAAAGCATTAGCTCAGGATAGGGATGTATGGAGAGCTTATGTCCGCGCGGCCATGAACCTATGGGTTCGATAGTGCCAGTGAGTAAGTAAGAAATGGGCTATTGGAGAAGATCTGCTAGGATATCAAGGAGAGAGAAAATTATAAATGAAGTTATAAAAGAGAACATGAATGTACAAAACTCAATTTTAGAATTTATTCAAAAAAGCAACTAAAATGGTACGGGCATATTGGAGGATGAAAGATTACACTGGTCAACAAAAATGATCTAGTTTTCTTTAACAAGAATAAAAATATGATATTTTAGAAGTATTTTTTTATCCTGAATTTAAATATAATTTCAGTTTTTTCCTATCAGGCAAGAGTTTTCTGTGATATTCATTTACACTTTTTATAATTTTTAATAAAATCCATCTAACACTAAGTCATTCTGACTTACCTAGAAAGTGGTAGATACTGATTTTCGGGCATATTTTGCATCTGGAACATCTCTTTTCTTGGTCCAAAAGTAGTCGGTCAGCATATTAGAATTCCACTTGCCTTGGTACCTTTTTTCCATTGTGGAAATTTGCTGATGAAAACGCTCTATGTGCTCATCAGAGACAGTCCCAAGATTTTCCGGAAATAAGTCTAAGTGAGGGTCCAAAATGTGTATTTTTAAGATCAAAGAGAAGGCTAAAATCAATTTTAAAAGAGTAGCTGTCACAAAAAAAACTATGCCTGATGGAAAAATTCTGACTACATATCTGAATTCAGTATGAAAAAATGCACTAGATTCACTAATCAGGTTTCTTGTGGAAAAAACCTTGTCGACCATTGTTACCGAAGAAAATAATAGAATGGACACCATCAGGAACGAGAAGGAAAGGATAACCAAATCTCACGTGGATCCAATGGATCAGAGAAACTTTGAAGGACGGGAAATAGAGGAAGAAATGCGTTATAATAGAGACGAATGGAGGAAAATTATAATGCGAAATCATTGGTGCCGGAAAAATGTATAACATTGTTAAAACCGGATATATATATTTTCCTATATCGGAAATAAATAATTTAATCTACCAAGCTTATTATAAAGGATTTTGGACATCATATGTAGAGTTGATTAAGATAAAACAGAGGTAAGTAAATATTTAAAAATTAAAATTGGTTATCAAAATGTAATATATCATAATGAAGATTTATATCTAATCTAAGCGTATATGGTGCGTTAGGACTAAATATAGACTTTGATTCAGATAAGGTAAGATATTATCTAGAATGGAGATTAGAAAGTTGGGTGGGTTCCCTGCTTACCACATTAAGATATTAAGCGGCCGTCTCCCAGCAGCTCTGCTTGATTTACAACTCTATTACTCGGCTTGCAAACTCACCTGAAATCACAAACACAGTCAACCATGAATACCAATGTTAAATCTGATACTAACATTTAAGCGGTGGATACCCTCTTTTGTTAGTCTAAATTCAAACTTTTGAATGTTTGTTTAATAATTCCTAGGAAAAGACCCAGTTCGCAGTAAAATTGTTATTAATAATAAAATATTGAAACAAACCAACACATTTAACTATCTCGGATACCAAGTTACATACGGAGAGGAGAATATTTTAGTCAAAACGTTATAAAATTTAACAGAGTAACAGGAATTATAAATAATATTTTCAAGCCAAACACTGCCATTAAATCTTTAGAGAAAAAGGAAGGCTTACAACTCAATGGTATTAATAAGCTGTTAGTTTATGCCGATGATGTAGTATTATTGGCCGATAGCGAGGAGATACTAAAGGACAACACGCACTATTGAGCAACACTAAGAAATTAGGACTGGAAGTAAATGTCAATAAAACTAAATATATGCTCACATGTAGAAATTCATTATGTAATGGAAATGGACGGCTAATGACAAATGAGGGAAATTTTGAGGAAGTGGCTGAATTCAAATACCTAGGAACAATAATCACAAATAGGAATGAGATGCACAAAAAATGAAACATAGGCTCAATTCTGGAAATGCGTGCTACTATGCATTGCAGAGACTCTTGATGTCCCAACTCCTTTCAAAAAACGTTAAACGGAAAATATATAAAACTATTATTCTACCAGTTATATTATATGGGTGCGAAACATGGACTCTTACTTTAAGGGAGGAAAGGAGATTACAAGTATTTGAGAATAAAGTACTTAGGAAAATTTTTGGACCAAAGAGAGATGAACAGACAGGTGAATGGAGAAGACTACTTAACGATGAACTACATGGTCTTTATAGAAAGCCAGATATAATAAGAACAGCTAAGTCTCGTAGACTGCGATGGGCAGGACATGTTGCACGTATGGAGAATGAAAGACTTGCATGGAAGCTTCTTGTAGGAAAGCCAGAGGGAAAACGCCCAGTTGGTAGACCAAGAATGAGGTGGGAGAATAAACATTAACTATGATTTGAGGTAAGTAGATTATACAGGGAATGATTGGAAAGCATTAGCTTAGGTTAGGGATGTATGGAGAGCTTATGTCCGCGCGGCCATGAACCTACGGGTTCGATAGTGCCAGTGAGTAAGTAAGTAAGCCAAACACAGTACAGCAACACACACCAACCAGAATTTATAAAACACTGGCCAGACCCATATTATATTACGGCTGTGAGGCCTGGACAATTCGCAGTGTAGATGAACGAAGACTAACTGCGACAGAAATGAAATTTATGAGACGTACTGCAGGCTACTCAAGAACAGACCATAAAAGGAATTCTGAGATTCTCAAAGAATTACAAACAGAATCAGTCATGGAATATGTACAAAAATACAGAAACAATGGAAATCTCACGTAAGAAGAATGAGCAGAACAAGAATACCACGTCAGATCTTTAATTACCAGCCTCCAGGAAGAGATCTTTGGGCAGACACTTCAAACGTTGGATTGAGACCGTAACAGACCACTAGGTCTATCACATAAAAAGAAGAAGAAGAAGAAGTTTAACATTTTCATTCCATTAACGCAGTTTAACTTCTCACTTTATAGGTACTTCTACGGGCCACACGCCACCCGAGCCTTACACTGACATGACCTGTCGGGAGAGGGATTTTAACTATGGATCACATACATATCTTTTTATCACACAAGGACGTAGAGGGCCTCCCCGAATGAGTGATCAGCTCAATGCGAGGCTTTCTCTGAGACAACACAACGTTAAGACCATTCACACGCATATCCATATAAAACATGGCGAATACGATAAAGATGCTGTTTAATAATATAAAAATTTTCCTCATTTCGTGTCCAACTCAGGATTGGGTCCAGTAATGAGATGAGATGAAGCTCCTATATTTATAGAGGTCTCTGAATGACAAGGGTGCCGGCCGACCACTTCTGACGCACTGTGACAGGGGCGGATGAATAAAATGAAACGAAATGGACGAGATGAGTGTGGAGAAATGATGGAATGAAATTTGTGGCAGGGGAAAATGGGAGAAACTCCGAGAAAAACCTGTCCAAGCTCCGTTTCGTCCACACGAAACCCACTTGCAGTGACCGAGACTCGATCTCGGGACCCCAGTAATAGACTAATAATAATAATAATAATAATAATCCATACATAGTAATTCTGTCCGAGGGCAGGTCCTTCAGTGCAATCATTTCATGCTACGCTTGCAGCTTTACTAGGGAATTGTAGGTGTGGTAGCTTCCCGTTGCTTTCCAAACCGGTGAAGGATAATGATGATAATGATAAGGATGATGATGGTGATGATGGCCATATGATTTCGGCGACCTTTTGGGCCTTAAAGTTTTCTTGACATTTGTCTTACAGGTGAGGAAAACCCCGATAAAAACCTCACCCAGAAAGCTATCCCGACCGGTGACCGAACCCTGGCCCGCTGCGTTACAAGGCAGGACGCTACCTCGAGACCACGGTGGTGGGCTATAATAATAATAATAATAATAATAATAATAATAATAATAATAATAATAATAATAATAATAATAATAATAATAATAATACCACGTTCAAATTATATGTATAAGCATTAAGAAATTATTTACATATTATTTGCTCCATAGCGCAAGTGGCTAGTCACTCGAGTTCGCGATTCGATCATTCCGTGTGTGGTTCATGTAGGACGAATCGGAACTAGGCCAGATTTTCTCAGAGTTTCTCTTATTTCCTATGTCAAAAAAATTGAAAAAAACGTATTCTTACCACTTATCCACACTCATATCATTCATATGGAGTTCAAATCCCTTATAGTGAGACAGTAAAAATTCTAGGAGTATTTATTAACAAAAACTTAAATTGGAATACACAAATAAACCATACATGCAAAACAGTCTTCTCAATAATACATTCATTAAATCGCGTAAGAAATTGTCTGTCATTCGCTCTTAGGAAAATGTTAGTAGAAACACTTGCAATGCCCCATTTTGATTATTGTGACACTCTTTTTACAGACTTAAATATTATTTTCACTCAAAGACTTCAACGTGTTCATAATTCTTGCGCACGTTTTATTTGTGGTATTCGTAAATTTGACCATTTTACTCCGTCCCTGGAACAATTATCGTGGCTTCGTCTAAGAGATCGTAGAACTGTCCATTCCCTATCCCTTCTCTATAAAATACTTCACACATCATCGCCTAATTATTTATCACGCCGCTTCATCAGACTATCCGACACACATAATCTTGACACTCGATCCCATCAGCACATTGTCCTTTATCCCTCCTCATCACACTGTATATTATTCATTATCCTTTACGGTCTCACTTACCAAAACATGGAATTCCCTTCCGCTCTATGTCAGAGACTGTCAAACTATAACATCCTTCAAGAACAAACTAAAGAATTATTTAATAACAAACTAACTTATACACCTCACTGATAGTATTCTTTTAACCATTAATTAATTCAATTATTTATGAAAATAATATTAAGAATAACAAATATTTTCTTTTGCTTTGTTATAAATATTGTATAATCGTAAAATTAGTTTTCTATATCACATTATTTTTCTTTTTTTATATACATTAGACAGGGACAATTTAATATGTTTTGCTTGTATACATTTTATTATTAGATTTAGTCTTAATTTTAACTAACATTAACTGGTTGCAATTAGATCGTAATATAATAGATATTATCTTTTTGATCAAATTTTTATTTAGTATTTAATATTAGAGTTAATTCAAATTGTTATATTCTGATGTAATATATGTTTGTCCTGGTGAGCGGAAGAGAAGGCCACATGGTCTTAACTCCAACAGGCTAAATAAATCTAATCTAATCTAATATCGTTATATATAATTTCATCTGCTCCTGTAAGAATGTGTCAGGCCTGGTCAGCTGGTAACTGTAGTCCTGTATATCACAGACCTTCAATAAAAGGGATTTCATTTTATGTTATCTCTCAGCCTGGTATTATATCGGACACGAGTAGAGAGTTTACATTATTTTAGTAAATTAATACTTAACACACAAAATAGATCTTATTACGATAGTACAAAATAAATAAATAATAACTAACTCAGCAGCACTGTCGAATCCGTAGGTTCATGGCCGCGCAGACATATACTCTCCTTAATCCCTATCCTGAGCTAATGATTTCCAATCATCCCCTGTGAAATCTACTTCCTCAAATCGTGATTAATGTTATTCCACCACATTCTTGGTCTACCAACTGGGTGTTTTCCCTCTGGTTTTCCTACAAGAAGCTCTCAAGCACCTTTTTCATTCCCCATTCGTGCCACATGTCCTGCCTATTGCAGTCTACAGTCCACTGAAGTTCTTATATTTGGCTTCCTATAAATGCCGTATAGCCCACTGTTATGTAATCTCCTCCATTCACCTATATGGTCATCTCTCTTTTGCCCAGACATTTTCCTAATACTACTACTGCTACTACTACTAAAACTTAATTAAATTTATTGACATTAAAAATACAAAATATGAATTAATAAAAATATTCTGGAACTTGGTTGTAGGCTCATTATATGTTGTATAATGAACTGTTCAGTAACCTTATTTTCGAAGTACTTTAGTCGGACTGTTCATTATATAAAAGGGAACGTTTTTCCATAGACGAGTAGCCAAAACAAGGTAGGATGAGAAGTAGTAAAACATTCGATGTAAAGATACAGAAAGAGTTTAGTTGTTTATCGATCGTGTGTGTGTGTTAGCTCTGGTGGGACGACGATGAATAGAATTGAGTTTAAAGGGAATGGGGTGATGAGGTGGACAAAGCATGGTTTAAAATAGAGGCAATCTATCATTCCCAATCTTCTAATTGCAGGCAAGATATTATTTCAAATTTTGAAGTTATTTAATCTTATTTGCGGAGGTTTTATATAAAACGCGCAGTCTTTATGATCATGTGGGTTAATATTAAGTCATAATAATTGAAATTTGGCATATTGGGTTGAGACAAGTTCTCATTTTAAAAGAAAAAGGGGAATTTTTTAACGCTTTAGGGAAAGAAGGATTGAATATATTTATTTTACAAATGTATCTTAATATGAGCCGCCAAATAAAACTTTCATCAAATTGGACACCGATATTTTTCACGTAGAATTAAATCAATATCTGTTTTTAAGCAATTTTAATTGTCTATTTTTAGTCTAAGGTTAATCATAACGCCAGACGTGTGAACTCCTATATAAAATTAAAATATAATTGGCACGAAAGTTCTGAACAGCCAATTTCGACAGAAGTGAATTATTTCGCTAGCTACCATAAGACACTACAAGAAATCTCATAGCTAACGTGTCGAAATCTCTGAAACTAAATTTACGTTATCTTAAACGGACGTAGCTACTACTTTTTTCAAGTAGCTACTCAGTTATCACGAAGCTGGGTGGGACTGATTTCAGACACGTAACAAAAAGTATGTTACAGACTACGACGTAAAGAAAGCCATCATGCGAATAAAAACCAAAGCAGAAGGAACTGACCGTATAAATATTACTTTACTGAATAAAATAATCGAAGCTATACTACCTACTATAACTCATATTTTTAACTCCTCACTACAAACTTCTACATATCCCTCATTGTGGAAACAAGCCCTCGTACGTCCACTGCCTAAAGTTAAAACGCCCTCAACCCCGAACGACTTTCGACCCATTAGCATTTTACCTACTCTTTCAAAAGCTCTGGAACGATTAGTCCATAAACAACTGACTGAATACCTAAATGATTACAACCTTCTAGATCAATTTCAGTCAGGCTTCAGGACAGGACACAATACAAATACTGCTCTACTAAATATTTGCGAAGACATACGCGAAGCTGCTGATAATCGAAAACTTACCGTTCTTACATTACTGGACTTTAGTAAAGCATTCGACACGGTAGACTTGGACTTATTGTTGCATAAACTTAAAAACCTCTTACTCTCTGATAGTGCCACGAAATGGTTCAATTCCTACCTTCATGAGCGCCAGCAATCTGTTATAGGAAATCATACATTATGTTCTTCTTGGTCCTTCCGTAAAGCTGGGGTTCCACAGGGTTCGGTACTTGGACCTTTGCTTTTTTCAATCTACATAAATGACATATCTAACTCCCTAAAGCATTGCAAACATAATTTATTTGCAGACGACATGCAAATCTACATCCACACAGACAAATATTCACTAAATGACGCTGTTGCCAAAATTAACGAGGATCTTGACTCACTAATGACTTGGACAGTTAAATATGGACTGCAATTAAATCCTACAAAGTCACAATCAATCATTATGGGTCATCAGAGACTATTATCTACAATTAACCTAAACACAGTTTCGCATGTGTCACTAAACGGAGTTCAAATCCCTTATAGTGAGACAGTAAAAATTCTAGGAGTATTTATTGACAAAAACTTAAATTGGAATACACAAATAAACCATACATGCAAAACAGTCTTCTCAATAATACATTCATTAAATCGTGTACGAAATTGTTTGCCATTCGCCCTTAGGAAAATGTTAGTAGAAACACTTGCAATGCCCCATTTTGATTATTGTGACACTCTTTTTACAGACTTAAATATTATTTCCACTCAAAGACTTCAACGTGTTCATAATTCTTGCGCACGTTTTATTTGTGGTATTCGCAAATTTGACCATGTTACACCGTCCCTGGAACAATTATCGTGGTTTCGTCTAAGAGATCGTAGAACTGTCCATTCCCTATCCCTTCTCTATAAAATACTTCACACATCATCGCCTAATTATTTATCACGCCGCTTCATCAGACTATCCGACACACATAATCTTGACACTCGATCCCATCAGCACATTGTCCTTTATATCCCGCCTCATCACACTGTATATTATTCATTATCTTTTACGGTGTCACTTACCAAAACATGGAATTCCCTTCCACCCTATGTCAGAGACTGTCAAACTATAACATCCTTCAAAAACAAACTAAAGGATTATTTAATAACAAACTGACTTATACACCTCACTGATAGTATTCTTTTAGCAATATTAATATATTTAATTATTTATGTAAATAATATTAAGAATAACAAATATTTTTATTTGTTTTGTTTTAAATATTGTATAATCGTAAAATTAGTTTTCTATATCTCATTATTTTCCTGTTTTTTATATACACTAGACAGGGACAATTTAATATGTCTTGCTTGTATACATTTTATTATTAGTTTTAGTCTTAATTTTAACTAATATTAACTGGTTGTATTATAGATCGTAATATGTATATTAGATATTATCTTTTGATCAAATTTTTACTTAGTGTTTAATATTAGAGTTAATTAAGATTGTTATATTCTTATGTAATATATGTTTGTCCTGGTGAGTGGAAGAGAAGGCCACATGGCCTTAACTCCACCAGGCTAAATAAATAAATAAAATCTTAAAAAAAAAAGTCTGCGATATAGTAGAGTCTACTCTAAATTCGAATCGGATATGCATGTTAACTGTTAAACCACAGAGATACCAAGGATAAGCTCGTATGATTCGGAATTTGTTTTTTATGACCTATGTTTTCAATATTTTAAACATGTTTTGAATGACCTTCATGATTTTAATAATTGACAGTGTTTTGAACAAAAATCAAGTCTAATTGAGGAAGACAGACATAAAAAACTGTGGTCTCGAGGTAGCGTCCTGCCTTGTCAACGCAGAGGGTCCAGGTTCCATTTCCGGTCGGGACAAGCTTCTTGGGTGAGGATTTTTTCGGGGTTTTTCCTCAAATGTAATACAAATTTAAGGAAGTTTTGAGGCCCAAACGGTCCCCGAACATCATGTGGCCATCATCATCTTCAACCCCAGTGTGGAAAGTAACGGGAAGCTATCACACTTATAATTCTCTAGTAAAGCTGCAAACCAGAGCATGAGAATTCTATGACTGCAGTCAAGGACCTGCCCTAAGGGCAGAACACTATAAATAAAATATTATTATTTAAAATTTTTACTGCGTTTTCAATCAAAGTAAATCAAACTATCAAGTGAATCAAGCTAAATATTAGGAAATAATTATGGATAACATTGAATGTACAGGCAAAGAGAACATCCATCCATAGCAATTCTGCCCGAATGCAGGTCATTCACTGCACTCATAGCATTTTCATTCTATGCTTGCAGATTTACTAGGGAATTGTAGGTGTGGTAGCTTCCCGTTGCATTTCACACCGGTGAAGGATGATGATAAGGATGATGGCCATATGATTTCGGGGACCATTTGGACCTTAAAGGTTTCCTAACATTTGTCTTATAGATGAGGAAAAACCTCGATAAAAACCTCAACCAGAAAAACTGCCCCGACCGGGGATCGAACCCGAGCCCGCTGGGTGACAAGGAATCTGTTGCAATGTATGGAAGTGAGGTATGGACAATCAATAAATACTACAAGAATAGACTAATAGCTCTATAAATGTATTATTTACTCAGAAGTGCCAGAAAGTCAAAATTAGAACATATCACAAATAAGGAAATTAGAAACATAATGGAAGCAGAAGAGAGCATAATTGAAAGAATTGAGGAAAAGGAGTTAAAATGGTTAGGACATAATTTAAGAATGGAAGATAAGCGATTACCGAAACTACTATATCAATGGAAACCGAGGAGAAAGAAGAAAAGAGGGAGACCAAAGTTAACATGGAAGGAAAGCATGGAGATAGTAATGCAAGTAAGAGGCTAAGTATTGAAGATGCCCAAGATCGTAGGCTTTGGAGGTTTGGCACGGGAAGACGGCAGCAGCTGTAAAATCCGAATATAGGTAGATACTGCGTTTTCAATGTGTCATATAGATAATATTTCTGTGAAGAAAAACCAAAATTTCTTCTCAGACGAAAACAAAGTACATGAATTTTCGCCACATAAAAAATTCATCGAACATGGCCTTGACCAATGCTGATTCGGACATTGTTCCCCGGGCTTCAGATCCGGATAAACATTTTTCTTTGAGGACAGGATTTAAAATAAGCAATTTAATCTCTTGGTAACAACTGACTAGCTAGCCTACTTGAAACCAGAAGCAGAGAAATTCGATTAAGAAAAATATAAGTAAGATTCCCTATACTGTTATCTATTACTGAGTGACAGCAACCCTTGAGTTTGCCTTGGATACTTCGAAGCTGTCGTGAAATACATTTACGTACTTTATGTCACTATCGAATATTGATAATGAAAGAGTAATCTAAATAAGACATTGATTTAATGTACTGAATATGTTTAATAATAGACCTATTCATACAAGTAGGATAAGAATAATAGTTATTAAGTAGACAAATTCCGTACATTATTTGCAACCAACGTAGTTCCAAAAGTTTTCCAATTTACAACAGTGAGTTTTCCTTTGTTCATGAGATTATATTATCGGAATGCATTATTAGAATACTTCATAAGTTTGAACTATTTCTACATCTTAGATTACATACTCGACCACGAGAAAGAGCAGCGGCATCTTCTTGCAATAATTAATATTAATACTTATAAAATAATAATAATAATAATAATAATAATAATAATAATAATAACAATAAAGCATTATTTAAGCTGGCAGAGTTAATGCCATAAGGCCTTCTCTTCTACTCAACCAGCGAATAATAAAATAATACAAAATTACATATTTATTACAATTTTTTTCAAATGCTCCAGATTGCCTTTCGACATTCCTGGTTTTCTCTCCTGGCACGGCGTACTTGCAACCCACTACTGAGGTTGGGGCGCCTGGAAGGCGGGGTTACGTTGCCCCGATGATATTATGGGTGATGATGATATTGGTGCGCCAGGAGAGTCCGTAATCCTAAGCTTAATCTAAGATCAATATGAATGATGATGATTGCGATGACCATATGATTTTGGGCCTCACCCGGAAAGACTGTGCCGACCGGGGATCGAACCGGGGCCCGCTGCGTGACAAGGCAGCATGCTACCTCGAGACCATAACGGTGGACATTCTTTTAAAATTATTAGATATATTTAAAAAGCTTTGGGCACAGGAAGTTGTTTTGTTACATTGTAAACCTGTTTATAAGTAAATTAGGGTGTAGCTTAAACAAAAAAAATGCGGATGTGGTCTAATATTAGCTAACACTAACAAAATGTGGAATAAAATAAGAAAAGTAAGTAAAGCTTCCTACATTAATATTGTTACAGCAATTTTCTTTAAAAAAACACTCACTTTAAATTTGGATACTAAATAATTTTCTGCAAATGAATCAACTCATATAATCAGCAAAGACAAAAATAATATGTTATTCTATAAAAAAAATATTATATTAGTTTTTATCCAGACAGCAAACAGTTTTCGGACACTTTTGAAATCCAGAATGCATTGAAGCAAGGAGATGCACTATCTCCTCTACTATTTAATTTTGTACTAGAGCATGCCATTAATTCTTTAGAGAATGAGCAAGGCTTACAACTCAATGGTATTAATAAGCTGTTAGTTTATGCTGATGATGTAATACTATTGGCCGATAGCGAGGAGATACTAAAGGACAACACGCACACCCTATTGAATAACACTAAGAAATTAGGACTGGAAATAAATATCAATAAAACTGAATATATGCTCACACGTAGAAATACATTATATAATGGAAATATACAGTTAATGACAAATGAGGGAAATTTTGAGGAAGTGGCTGAATTCAAATACCTAGGAACAATAATCACAAATAGGAATGAGATGCACAAAGAAATTAAACATAGGCTCAATACTGGAAATGCGTGCTATTATGCATTGCAGAGACTCTTGATATCCCAACTCCTTCCAAAAAACGTTAAACTGAAAATATATAAAACTATTATTCTACCAGTTATATTATATGGGTGCGAAACATGGACTTTCACTTTAAGGTAGGAAAGGAGATTACGAGTATTTGAGAATAAAGGACTTAGGATTAGGAATATTTTGGGCCAAAGAGACATGAACAGACAGGAGAATGGAGAAGACTACATAACAATGAACTACATGGTATTTATAGGAAGCCTCATATAATAAGAAGAGTTAAGTCTCGTAGACTGCGATGGGCAGGACATGTTGCTCGTATGGGGAATGAAATACGTGCATGGAAACTTCTTGTAGGAAAGCCAGAAAGCCAGAGGGAAAACACCCAGTTGGTAGACCAAGAATGAGGTGGGAGAATAACATTAACTATGATTTGAGGGAAGTATATTATACAGGGAATGATTGGAAAGCATTATCTCAGGATAGGGATGTATGGAGAGCTTATGTCCGCGCGGCCATGAACCTACGGGTTCGATAGTGCCAGTGAGTAAGTAAGAGTAAGTAAGTTTTTATCCAGACAGGTGAATGGAGAAGAATAGTGAACTACATAGTCTTTATAGGAAGCTAGATATAATAAGAACAGTTCAGTCTCGTAGACTGCGATGGGTAGGACATGTGGCACGAATGGGGAATGAAAGACGTGCATGGAAGCTTCTTGTAGGAAAACCTGAGGGGAAAACGTCCAGTTGGTAGACCAAGAATAAGATAGGAGAATAACATTAACTATGATTTGAGGGAAGTAGATTATACAGGGAATGATTGGAAAACATTAGCTCAGGATAGGGATATATGGAGAGCGTATGCCCGCGCGACCATGAACCAACGGATTCGATAGTGCCAGAGAGTTAGTTAGTTAGTTATTCGTTTTTATAGGTGAAAGTATGCTTATGTTATATATTCTTGGTTCATTTACTTACATGGATTTTTTTTTAACATAAATGCTTAATTGAACTTTAATTTGTGTATTTTGGAAAAATAAAGACCGTGACTTTCAAATTTTTATTTTAAAATATTTCATATTCTGAAAGTTATTAATGAATTTCGTTCATGTAAACCAAAAATATTTTAAATTTATAATTTACAAACATAATCATATAAATATATACGTGTACATTTGTAGAACCTAAACACACATAAATATAGCCTATAAATCACATAATCATTTTATGTCCAAGGCTTTACAAATAATATGATTTTTTTAATTTCTTTAAAATTATTTTTTTAAGAATTGCCCATGTACTTAGTACTTGGCTCTTGAACAACTGATACATAACTTTTGTTTTTCTTGTCATACCTGAGTCAGTAATTCAAGTACACTCATCAAGGACATTTTTTATCTTGTACTGATATGCCTAATTATTGATAACTATCGATACAAAATATTTTAAGATTTATAATCTTGTAGTAAAAGATTGATAATCAAGACGAGATGTAGACATTGGGCATTTATGCCAGTTCTTGTTTGATTATGCGCCGTTTCACTGGAGTAAGTACAAGCTGTATATTTCTCATTATTGTATTGGTTTATTATGTATATTTAGACTATTTAACTCATGTCGCAAATGGGAGTCAATGATCAAATCACATTTCAATTAATTTTTATTTACAACCAATCACAGTCTTTTTCACCTCCATTTTATCAATTTAATTTTATCACTTTAAAATCAAGCTCCTCCTTTTTAACATTCTGAATAGACCAGACCATTATTTTGCAGTGACTGGCTCTCTAAGAAATACCTTGAATAGAACAATTTATATATTAAGATGTAAGAATTATAGAATGCATGTGGCTACCAGATTGTATATATAGTGCACGAATGTAACCAGAAAGTGCTTGCGGGAGATAATATAAAATCATTTGTAGCAATTGATTATACCACAAAAAATAAACCAATGTCTGCACTTTCTTAAACATATTATTTCCCTGTTAATAACGTTCCAGAAAAAACATAACTGACATATTTACATAATAGATATAAAAAAATAATTGATATACAGTTTGATGTGTTTCAATTTTTCTCCACTAGGGTCCATTCTTACAATATTGCTATCCTTTGTCAATAAATGATATGATCTGGTTGAAGTGATGAACAAATGAAACATAACAAACGTTTCTCATTTGTTTTCAAACATCGTCGTTTACATTAAATATATAAATATTTTAAAATAACTGTTTTTAAATAATGATTTGTGAGTAAACAGCTTAATTTTATTCGTTAAATAAGTCCTAACAAATGCCACTCTTTATTTCCAAATTCTCTAGATAAATTGGAAATCACTCGTGGTATTACTTATGACAAACCTATTTAGATCTATATGTGAGGTGTTCGTCATTTTATTTATTTCGTACAATATGGATTTTTTTCATATAGAATCCTTTATTTTTTTATTTCTGTTGTCTGGGAAATGCATACATCCACATGATTTTCTTCCATTATGTCTAATACATTTGTAGTTCAATGAATGTGCTCACTTTTGGCTAAGTTTCTTCACCAAATTTGGAAAGTCGAAAGCTAAAAGTATAGCAGTGCTATTTTCTAAGAACTGCCTGAAGCTAAACATGACAAAACATTTATATGAGGAGTCTGAAATATTCCCTGAATTTATAGTACATCCAGGTTTTATTTTCCCTGCATCAAAATGATATTTTGTATTAGTTGTGCCTATTAGAAGTTTATTCAGTGACGCTCTCTAACATATAAAGTTATTTGCTAATCGATTCAATCCTTCCGAAGTGTTATATTTCATGCTTGAGGATATTTTACGTGAAATTAGATCAACAATTTTATCTTCATATTTTATACTTTGAATGTTTACGACCTGGAAAAAAATCACAGGACCATATAAAACCGCGAACCTCAGATCAAGAGCCAAGCACGGTAGCCATTAGGTATCCAGTGCGAGTCAGGAATCAACAGTCATCTCAAGAGATTATTAGTATGTCAGAAAAGAGCAAAAATATCCGATGTTCTTTTTTAAGTAATCTGTGTTCATAATGCTTGCGTTCGATTCATTTTCAATATCCGCCGTTATGATCATATTTCCGAACCCTTCAGCAACCTCTCTTGGCTCCGTCTTACTGACAGGCTCTTCTTGGACCTACCGTAAAGCTGGAGTTCCACAGGGCTCGGTGCTCGGCCCATTGCTTTTTACAATCTATATAAACGACATATCTGACTCCCTAAAACATTGCAAACATCATTTATTTGCGGACGACATGCAGATCTACCTTCACTCAGACAAATATTCTTTAAATGATGCGGTAACCAAAATTAATGAGGACCTTGACTCGCTAACGGCGTGGACAGAGAAATATGGACTTGAATTAAATCCTAGAAAGACACAAGCAATCATTATGGGCCATCAGAGACTATTATCCCCAATTAACACAAATGCAGTATTACATGTGTCACTTAATGGGGTTCAGATCCCTTATAGTGAGACAGTAAAAATCTAGGAGTGTTTATGGATAAACATTTAATTTGGAATAAACAAATAAATAACATTTGCAAAACTATCTTCTCAATAATACACTCATTAAATCGTATAAGAAATTGTTTACCGTTTTCTCTAAGAAAAATGCTAGTAGAAACACTCGCAATGCCCCATTTTGATTATTCTGATACTCTTTTTACTGACCTAAATACTGTTCTTACCCAAAGACTTCAACGTGTTCACAATTCTTGCATACGTTTTATTTGTGGTATACGTAGATTTGATCACGTTACACCATCCCTGGAACAATTGTCATGGCTTCGTCTTCAAGATCGTAGAACCATCCATTCCCTATGCCTACTCTATAACATATTACACACATCTTTACCTTATTATTTATCACACCGCTTCACTAAACTCTCTGATACACATAACTTAGATACCCGATCCCTTGAGCACAGTGTCCTCTATATCCCTCCTCATCATACTACCTATTATTCGAAATCTTTTACAGTTTCTCTTGCTAGAACATGGAATTCACTTCCACCCTATGTCAGAGACTGCCAAACTTTACCATCTTTCAGAAATAAATTGAAAATAAAATCACTAACAGAAACAACTCACTAATACTACTTTTTAAGAATTAATAATGCGTTTTTGCATTATTTAATAAAAATAGACTTAGGATTTGTTAATATATTTACCTAATGCCTTGTATAAAAAGCGTAGATTAATTCATTGTAGTGTATTTTTTTTTCTCTTCTTTTTATGCATAGTAGATTCGAGCTGTTATTCCTTTTTTATTCATTGTATCATTAATTTAATTTTAATTGTATTTAGTTTCATTCTATTATTAGACATTAATTTCATTATTATTCAATATGACAGATAATTAATTGTTCAATGACTATTATTGTAACTATTTTTTGTATTCATATGTAACATGTTTGTCCTGTCTAATATGACTACTATTGTATTTTTTTTTTTTGTATTCATGTGTAACATATGTTTGTCCTGTTTTATATGACTATTTTTGTATTTTTTTTTGTATTAATATGTAACATATGCTTGTTCTGGTGAGTGGAAGAGAAGGCCACATGGCCTTAACTCCACCAGGCTAAATAAATCTAAATAAATAAATATCTAAATAAATAATTGCACTCTCTTTCACTACTTTTCAAGCTTCTGAATTCCTATACTCCTAGTTACTTGGCGTCCAGATTTGAGAAGTTATCTTCTTACCACAATATTGACACTTGGTCATAAGTTAACAGTCTGGTAACAATCCCTCTTCATAACACTTCCTTTTACTGTACTTCTTCCACAGTAGCTTCTGCCCGCTCCTGGAATTTCCTTCCTCATGATATCAGGAGTTGTCGTACGCTTGGCACTTTTAAGTCACAGTTACACAGTTCCCTGTTGTCTAATAATTATTTTTTCTCTATTTATTTAAATTTATACCATGTCATTAATATTTTTCTCGTTTTTACACGCTTTATATTAGATTGATCTGTATCTATCTATGTAACAGAATCTTTCAACACTATTTTCACCCACTTAAAAACATTGAATCGACTTGAAACTTTGTATACTTGTAAAGGACCAATGACAATACAATAATTTCATAAATGTTATATAATATATAATAGGTTGCGGACTTATCGACTTTTTAATCCATCGTTGTAAGAAATGAATGTTATATCCTCTGGTAGCTCAGTTTGTAGAGTGGTGGATTGTAGTGGAATATAATTTCAGTAATCCATAGGTCACTGGTTCAAATCCGGTCCGGAGGGTTTTTTTAGAAGAGTATTACTTTTAGCTCATACTACAATAGTATCGAATTTAAAGATATTTACATTTTTATCTTATTCTGTAAAATATTAATGATAATTTTGTAAAATTACCACATTGTAATTTATCCAAAAAATATGAGAAGGATACGATTAACTGTAACTATATATCTATATTAAAATATTCTAAAATATTATAATAATTTTAGATAATAATAATTTTAAAAAATATATAATTATATTCGTGCCTAGACACTAAAAATATCGTAAGCAATTAAATTTTCATGGGATTCCGGTTTATGACAATAAATTAAACTAAAAATTAAAAAAATAAATAATAGTTTAAAAAACTAAAACAACACGCTTTATTAGAAAACCAAACTTAAAAATAAAAAAAAATAATAGTTTTAAAAAACTAAAACAACACGCTTTATTTAAAAACCGAACTAAAAAATGAAAAATAATTTTAATTTCCAACACGCTTGGGATAAAATTAAAGTGGCCAACAAAAGAATCATCTCCAACACATCTAGAATAAAACTAGAGTTACCTACAAAAAAATTATTTTACCATCAAAAGCGTGGGATGCTAGTTATGGTTTTTACGTTTTCTTAGAGACTTTACTTTTACCAATATCTGTTTATTATCAAATATATTAATTGATATAGAGCACCCCAAGCTTTTGATGGTAACATTATTTTTTTGTAGATAACTCTAGTTTTATTCTAGATGTGTCGGAGATGATTTTTTTGTTGACCAGTTTAATTTTATCCCAAGCGTGTTGGAAATTAAAATTATTTTTCATTTTTTAGTTCGGTTTTCTAATAAAGCGTGCTGTTTTAGTTTTTTTCAAACTATTATTTATTTTATATATCTTGTACATATTTTATTTAATTCGTTAAATCTAGAGTAAATGAAAATACATTATAAATAATAATTATATTTTATATATAACATCTAATCGTTTATGTTTAATGTAATTTAGAAGTGAGACAATTTTTTTTTTATTTTTTAAAACCTGGTTGAGTGGTAGACAATGAATTAAGGCCTTAACTCTGCCTGGTAAATTAAATGTATTATTATTATTATTATTATTATATTATTTTATTATTATTATTATTATTATTATATACATTGAATTTCACTTGGTCTGCGGCCGATAGCGGGAAAAGTGATTGGAAGCATTGAGTCATCAACTCGCGTTGCCCACGCAGTGTCCACGCTAGTGGCCGCAAGTCGATTGAACCTCACTGCATTAGCACTAATTATATGTACATTTTATTTATTGCATATCTGTATATTAGGAGATTTTATGTAACTTTGTGTATTTATTAAATTTTAATCAATTAAGCAACATTAATTCTACATTAGAAGAAAATGCATAAAAACTTTAACTCGCAAGTGAAATAGTCCCTAAATATATTTTCTAAAGACAAATTCGCATTCGTTATTTTAAGATGCATTTCAAATAAATTAAAATAAAAGAATACTCCTAATTAAAAAAAATACAGTATGCTACAACCAGAAAAATATTTTATAAAAATAGTTCCTAAAAGTATCTTTACGATTACTATGAATTACACAGTAAGATGTGTTTATATTCTAATGTGAATTATTTGATAATAAACAAATACAGAAATTGAATGCAGATTTCTGCAGTTTTTATTCCAACTATTTGCACATTCTGCGAGTGAGCGAGCGTTTTCAAATATAAGATATAGTGTAGTAAGAAGCAGAGATGTTGTAAAGGATGCATGATAAAGACTGGTGTATTTATAATAAATAATATTTTAAAGAAAACTAAAACAACACGCTTTATTAGAAAACAAAACTAAAAAATATCATCATCAACAACAACAAGGATTAAGCCCAATGGTCTGTTCCGATCTCATTATAGGTCGAATTGGTCCTTCAATCTCTTCAATGGTCTTCCCAACATTCTTCTAAAAAATAAAAAATAAATAATAGTTTAAAAAAACTAAAACAACACGCTTTATTAGAAAACCGAACTAAAAATGAAAAATAATTTTAAATTCCAACACGCTTGGGATAAAATTAAAGTGGTCAACAAAAAAAAATCTTCAACACATCTAGAATAAAACTAGAGTTATCTACAAAAAAATAATGTTACCATCTAAAGCGTGGGATGCTCTATATCAATTAATATATTTGATAATACACAGATATTGGTAAAAGTAAAGTCTCTAAGAAAACGTAAAAACCATAAAAAGCACCCCACGCTTTTGTTGGTAATTTTTTTTTGTAGATAACTCCACTTTTATTCTAGATGTGTTGGATATTATTTTTTTATTGGCCACTTTCATTTTATCCTAAGCGTGTTGTAAATTAAAATTATTTTTCATTTTTTAGTTCAGTTTTCTAATAAAGCGTGTTTTTTTTAGTTTTTTAAACCATTATTTATTTTTTTATTTTTTAGTTTGGTTTTCTAATAAAGCGTGTTGTTTTAGTTTTTTAAACTATTATTCATTTTATTAATTTCTAGTTTAATTGATTGTCATAAACCGCAATCCCATGAAAATTTAATTGCTTAATACTCTTCTAAAAAAATCCTCCGGGCCGGATTTGAACCAGTGACCTATGGATTACTGAAATTATATACCACTACAGTCCACCGCTCTACCAACTGAGCTCTTACAACGATTGACAAAAAAGTCGGTAAGTCCGCGACCTATTTTACCGGTTTTTATTTTTTTATTTTCTGATGATTCTGGCCAGTATTTTAGAAAACAATTATGAAATTATTGTTTTGCCATGGGTCCTTTACAAGTATACAAAGGTTGAAGTCAAACCAATGTTTTTAAGTGGGTGACAATCGTGTTGAAAATTCCGTTACATACATAGATGGACAGATACAGGTCAAGCCAATATAAAGCATGTAAAAAGAGGTTATATTGAACATACAACAGTGAAACATATCCTAGAACTTGATTTATTTTTCTTCTAAGTTAAATACTATTTGCATTATTTAATGCGAGTTCTCCATACAAAGCAATTTTCCTCGTGTTATCATAGGACTCTTTTTCCTCATTGTGTTTAATTTTGATTGGCTCCTCTTTAAATATTAGATTATTTCCAGAACAATTATTGTTATAATGGGATTATGTAGATTTTACTAAAGCGCATGGATTTTTAACATTAAAAACACGATATGATGCAGATATTATTCTTATCCTATTGAGTGATATCAGAGATAACGAAAAATTTGTTCGGCATATTTACTTCATTTTTACACGCTTTATATTAGCTTGACCTGTATCTATCTATATATTTATCTATGTAACTGAATCTTTCAACGCGATTTTCACCCACTTAAAATAATTGGATTTACTTGAAATTTTGTATACTTGTAAAGGACACGTGACAATACAATAATTTCATATTTATTTATTCTATTGTTAAATTTTCCTCTGCATAATAAGCAATATGCTGTAACATAATTTATAGTTTATATGTAACCGAGAGGTATTAGTGCCGACCAACCGGAATGAGTTTTCCTTTCTGATTTACTTCAGTCGTGTAGGCATAACTTGGGTAGGAATTTCATTACTAGAATCTACTCTATCGAATTCATAAATTCATAGCGTCGATAAAGGACATAAACAAATAGATACGATATGATATATATCACCGGGTTCCTGCTCTTAGGATAGAATAGAATTCCTCTTCAGGGAAAAAGGAGATGGTCTTAGATCTATTAGTGAAGACGGAACAGGCAACTCTTGACTAAACCAGGAAGTGAAGAAGAAGAAGAAGGAAAAAGAGAGGAAGATAGGTACGATGATTTTTATAAATATAAATCTCGCAAATATTTTTACTGTCAAATATAATTGATAGATTAATAATCCTACGTGTTATCAAATGAGTATTTTAAATGTATGGGTTATCTTTTAACATCACAGCCACTTATTACATGAAGAAAGGTGATTATGACTGAATTCTCACTTACACTGCACTTTCTTTAGTACAAAACCACGTTAGTTATTATGTAAAGTCACGTTAAGTGGCGATTATTAATGTATTCATCCATAATACATTTATATAGGCTATATTCAGTTGCTAATTTATATTTTATTGTAAAATAAATTTCAATTTCAGATAAATAAAGTCAGTCAAATGGAGAACACTACATAAAAGAGAACTAAGTGATCTTTATGGAAAATCAGATACAATAAGAACAATTAAGTCTGGTAGACTACGATGGGCAGGATATATGGCACGAATGAGGAATGAAAGACATGCATGGAAATTCCTTGTAGGAAAACCAGTGGGAAAACGCCCAGTAGGTAGGGCAAGAAGAGTGGCAGAATAACGTTAACTATGATTTGAGAGAAGTTGATTATACATAGAATGATTCGAAAACATTAGTTCTGGATAGGGATGCATGGAGAGCTTATGTCCGCGCGGCAATGAACTACGGGATAGATAGTACCTGTGAGTTTAGTTAGTTATTATATTATAAATTAAATATTCTTCTTCAATATTAATTTGTCTACCGCGCTGTGGTCTCAAGGTAGCGTGCTGCCTTGTAACGCAGCGGGCCCGGGTTCGATCCCCGGTCGGGGCAGTTTTCCTGGGTGAGATTTTTATCGGGGTTTTTCCTCAACTGTAAGACAAATGTCAGGAAAACTTTAAGGCCCAAACGGTCCCCAAAGTCATATGGTCATTATTATCATAATCATCCTTCACCGGTGTGGAAAGCAACGGGAAGCTACCACACCTACAATTCCCTAGCAAAGCTGCAAGCATAGCATTTAAAATGCTATGATTGCAGTGAAGGACCTGCCTTCGGGCAGAATTACTATGGATGGAATATTAATTTCATCAGCGATATTCCTGTTCATATGACTATACTTGAGAAGAAAGATTGCAACAGTTATAGTTGTCGTTGTTTCTCAAACATCAGTAACATGGTATAATACTGGGGCTCTAAATCCCAACACGCACACACTATTGATTAACACTAAGAAATTGGAACTGGCAGTAAATATCAATAAAACTAAATGTATGGTCACACATATAAATGCATTATATGATGGAAATGGACAGCTGGTGACGGGTGAGGGAAGTTTTGGGGAGGTAGCTCAATTCAAATATCTAGGAACAGTGATCACAAATAGGAATGAGATGCACAAAGAAATTAAATATAGGCTCAATTCTGGAAATGCGTGTTATTATGCATTGTAGAGATTCTTGACGTCCCAACTCCTTTCAAAAAAACGTTAAACTGAAAATATATAAAACTATTATTGTACCATTTATATTATATGGATGCAAAACATGGACTTTTACTTTAAGGGAGGAAAGGAGATTACGAGTATTTGAGAATAAAGTTCTTAGGATTTTTTTATCAAAGAGAGATGAACACACATGTGAGTGGAGAAAACTACATAATAGTGAACAACATGGTCTTTATAAGAAGCCAGATAAAATAAGAACAGTTAAGTCTCGTAGATTGCGATGGGCAGGACAGGTGGCACGAATGGGAAATGAAAGACGTGCATGGAAGCTTCTTGTAGGAAAAACCAGAGGGAAACGCCCAGTTGGTAGACCAAGAATGAGGTGGTAGAATAACATTAACTATGTTTTGAGGGAAGTAGATTGTACAGGGAATGATTACAAAACAATAGCTCTGGATAGAGATGTGTAGAATGCTTATATCCGCGCGGCCATGAACCTATGGGTTCGATAGAGCCAGTGAGTTAGTTTCTTAGTTAATACTAGGGCTTTCAATAAGTAATGGCAAAGCTATTGTAAATCAGTGATTCTAGTGGTGACCATTGTAATCTAATAGTATGTTGTTGAGCAGTCTTTGTTACATAAATCAGCGATATTGAAAATCTTGAAATAGTAATATTTTGTGAATATATTCACTGTTTCTCACATCTAGTAAGCAACACCGCCCTAAACATATGTTCAGTAGAATTTGTTTAAAAGTTGAGATTTGAAAGCACTCTAACTTCCACCAAACTCACCAGACAGGAGTCCTTGTGACTGTAACATGTTCTCAAAGATCAAAGAACATCTACGAGACATTCAATTCCAATCAAGATTTGTTACGCAGAAAACTCTAGGTCGATTACATGAGAGATTCCATAAATGGTGCTGCAGATTGAGTGCTCCTTATTCCGAGGATTTGGCAACATATAGTTGACTTGGCAGGAGACTATAAACTAAGTTCGTAATATCAAAACTAACCTAAATCAATTTTATGACGTTATAGCAGGTGTCATTACTTTTTGAATGTCATAGTACATTGTAATATTTAAGATTATCATAAATATTCTGACGAGTTAATTTTTCATTGGGGGTTAAGTCCCGCAAACCGCAAAGATCGAGCCGCTAATGATTAACAGTTTTAGCACAACTAAGCTTGAATAACCAAAAATAACCATAAAAATAATTAACTTCTTAAAAATTATATTGCAGACTATCCTCAGTAGCAAAGGATCAGATACTAAGGAAAAGTTCTTGGCCACATGTAAAGAATGGTGCATGGATGATGATGCACAGAAGGAGAAGAAGAAAACGTTGGAAGAGCTCCTGAGCAAAGATAAGTCATTATTGGAGGCCAAAGAAAAAGAGACAGGGAAGCTTGGATTACATCTTGCAGCTGAGAGCGGGAATCACATACTTCTGCAGTATTTACTAAGTCAGTACAAGTTCAACAGAGAATTCAGTGTGGAATCATCGGAGACTACCTCCACTAGTACATCTTCTGTAACTCCACATATTATCCATATATCCAGGTAATTAAATGTGTATAACTAATAATTCAAAACAGGTCTTGCAAATAGAGTTAAAGACCGTATTGTTTTTTTTTCATAAATATGCTTCTGTCTGTGGTACCCAAAGTAAAAATTCACCCGAAATCTAAGCCACGACCCAGGTTTTCCAATTCTTTATTGTTTCCATAACAACTATAAAATGACTGAAAATTCAGAGAAATTGTTATGAAACCATAGACATGATTCAGAAATTTGATTTTAGTAATTAACAGCCGTAGATTTTCAGTTTTTATGGTTGTCAGAGAAACGATAAAAAATCGGAAAACTGCGGTCATGGTTTAGACTTCGGTAGAGAAATTCGCCCTAAAGGTTGGGGAGTCTAAATTCTGATCACATGTCACTCCTATATTGGCCGAGGAATCGTCCTCTTCAGTGTTAACACTTTTGGATGTTAGGACGCAATAGACAGATAGGCAAAGGTTTCTAAACCTATCGCTCAATGAAGTTGTTGTTGGTGTTGTCGTTTTTGTTTTTGTTTTTGTTGTCGTCGTCGTTGTTTCTGCTGTTGTTACTATTGTCACTGCTGTTGTTGCTGTTGTTGATGCTCCTGTTGTTACTGCTGTTGCTCTTGCTGATGTTGTTACTGTTGTACTGTTGTTGCTGTTGTTGTTGCTACTGCTGCTGTTGTTACTGTTATTGCTGCTGTTGTGCTGCTTCTGCTGTTGTTGCTGTTGCTGCTGTTGTTACTGCTGTTGTTGCTGCTTCTGCTGTTGTTGATGCTGCTGTTGTTGCTGCTGTTGTTACTGTTGTTGCTATTGTTGTACTGTTGTTGCTGCTGTTGTTACTGCTGTTGTTGCTGTTGCTGCTGCTGTTGTTACTGATGTTGTTGCTCTTGCTGTTGTTGTTACTGTTGTTGCTGTTGTTGTACTGCTGTTGCTACTGTTGTTGTTGATGCTGTTGTTACTGTTGTTCCTGCTGCTGTTGCTGCTTCTGCTGTTGTTGCTGTTGTTGATGCTGCTGTTGTTACTGCCGTTTCTGCTGCTGTTGTTGCTCTTGCTGCTGTTGTTACTGTTGTTGCTGCTGTTGTTGCTACTGCTGTTGTTGTTGCTGCTGTTGCTGTTACTGCTGTTGTTGATGATGATGTTGCTGCTGCTGTTGCTGTTAATGCTTCAGCTGCTGCTGTTGCTATTACTGCTGCAGCTGCTGCCGATGTTGTTATTTAGTGAGAATTTCCAGCTTTCCACTATACCGCCATGTACCTGTGTCTATTTAGGGTACTAAAATCGTCAAGTTATGATAAATTGCACTGTTATTCATAAACGGCTTCTGAATAGGATGCCTAAGGTCGTAAAGTTAAGGCAGACTGCAGTGGATTTCATCGACAGATTTTTGTGTAGGGTACTTAAAAATCTTTAGGGGGCACGCCGTAGCGCATGGTTAAGGCAATACACTACATTGCCGGAAGGTCCAGGATTCGAGTCCCGGTGGGTCAGGACCCAAACTTTCTGGCGGTACTGTGACCCTGGGGGTCGACTCAGCCTCTAACGTAAATGAGTGTCTTATGCTTGTTCTGGGAGTAAAGGCGGCCGTCACACAGGGATTACAACGCGGCTGACATCAAGTGCCGATTTTTTAGAAACAAGGGGGAGCCTTAACCTTCTACTACTCCAAAGGCCTCCTAAAGCCTGTATGGGATCACTTATACCTTTAACTTAAAAGTTTAAAGTTCATCTTTCAGAAACAAGCATATATTTATGCAACCACTATTTCGTGAGAATTTTTCTGTTCCAGTACACCTTAAATATTGTGTTCTCTAGAATAATGCAATAACCACATGTTTAGCATATTGTTACTATTATTATGATTATTATTATCATCATCATCATCATCATTATTTTTAGAAATATTCTACAATACAGTGTTTCTCCTTCAACTCAAAGTGATTTGTGCCAGAGGTTCCTGTCTAAAGCATCTTCTTCCCTCAAATCTCCAGCTTCCATACTTCTCTTCACTCCATCCGCCCATCTTTCTCTAGGCCTGTCTCTTCCATTAGCTTTCCAATTAAGGATATTCTTTCGTATTCTCTCTTCTTCCATTCTTATGAGATATACATACCATTTCAAACGTTTTTTCTTCTATTTTTCTAATTTTTATTTTCAAATTGCATAATTTCCCTTATTGTGCTGTTTCCGGCCTTATCCCTTCTTGAAATTTTTGTCGGTCGCCTCGAAAAATCCATTTCTACTGCTAACAGCTTGTTGACTTGTTTTCTACTTGTTTTTTAACACAAAAATAAAACACAAGAATTTATTATTATTATTATTATTATTATTAATATTATTATTATTATTATTATTATTATTATTTAGTGAGAATGTAGACAAGTGGATAGACAATCAAGGACGTACAGCTCTCCACTACGCTGCCATGCAGCTGTGCGAACAGGAAGACCAAGGCAGATATTTAGAATGCGTGAAAATGCTGATAGGTGTTGTGGAGATCAACCGACCAGATAAAGATGGCTATACGGCCGTCACATATGCAGTAACGCAACGAAATAAAGATCGCCTTCTTGCTATGCTTAATTCACATGTTAGAAAAAGCATCAACCTGGATATATCAACTGCAGATGGCGGCCACACTGCCAGATCAGCCATCAATAAATTCTATCCAGAGATGAGTGAAGGACTTCATCAGGTGCCGGAATTTTCAAAGGTAATTATCTTATCTAATCAGATTCTGCAGAAATAGAGCTAAACAATATATGTTTTGTGGAAGATTACGGAGATCTCGTAATCTATATCTTAACTTATCTCCTACCTGCCGCTTTACCCACCATCTGCTATGTCATCCGGAATCCACACACACGCCTTTATTTCATAAGTGTAAAGAACGCAGTTCTTCCAACTTTCTCTGCATGTCTGATGTAAGTAATGTAATTAATTCTATGAACTAATATTAAAAGATGCCGGGCTATGAGGCCGTGATCTATAACTGGTGTTTCTTCCAGACATTCTCCTCTCAACTGCGGAGGGCATCTTCTGTGGCCGAGTGCTTCTGGGTGGTGTTCCCTTGTCGTAGACTCGACTGTGAATGAGTCGTTTCGAACCACTACTGAGGTTACTTAATCAAAGTTAAGATGACTATTTGACTCATGCCCCAAATGGGAGTCAATGACCAATCACATTTCAATGATTTTCGATTTACAACCAATCACAGTCGTGTTTCGCCTAGAATTTACCAACTAAAGTTTATCATAATAAAGAAAGCACCTCCTTTTTAACATTCTGGATAGGTCATAGCATTATTTTGCAGTGTCCGACTCCCTAAGAGATACGGCTACCAATTTGTATATATAGTGCATGAATGCCAACACATAGCGCATGCGGGAGTTAATATAAAAACATTTGTAGCAATTGATTATTCCGATTGAGGGTCTTTCCACTTTTCAGCGGTTGCCCTTTTACCAGCCAGCTGCTGGCCCTTCACATCCACATGTGTCAATCACAGAGGTAGATGATCAACAGCCAGTGTACGGGTGACATGTGGTTAGCATGTCGAGTCCCCCAGCCGTTATAGCTGGTTCCTCAACCTGGAGCCGCTACTTATTGTAACTACCCAATTGCCTCACGATGCTGGGTGGGCACCGGTCCCATACTGGCCGAAATACCATGAGAAAATTTCTTCCCCCATGGAGACTCGAACCAGCGCAAGTCCCGTAGCTCTGCGCCAAGACTTCCTACCTTAACCGCTCGGCTATGGCGCGGGACAGCAATTGATTATACCACCAAAAAAATAAACCACTGTTTGCACTTTCTTAAAAGTATATTTTCCCAGGTAATATTCCAGAAAAATGTAATTGTCATATTTACATCATACATCAGAAATTAATTAATATACAGTTTGATGTGTTTCATCTTTTCTCCCCTTGAGTGCACTCTTACAATATTGCGTTCCTTTGGCAATAAATAATATGATCTGGTTGCAGTTTCACATTTGTTTTCAAACATCGCCGTTTACATTAAATATATAAATATTTTAAAATAACTATAGTTAAATAATAATTTGTGAGTAAACAGCTTAATTTTATTCGTTAAATAGTCCTAACAAATGCCACTCTTGATTTCCAAATTATCTAGATATATTCACTCCTCACTTCGTGAGTCGTGAATTTATCGATAATTTGGAAATCACTCGTGGCATTACTTATGATAAAAACATATTTGAAAAACTATTTGTTTATTAACTAGATTTTTATGTTTGCATTATATGGAAAACAGTGAGAAAGGCTTCCAAAGCTCATAAAAGTATTTTAGTTGAGGAAGGCTGAATTTCTCAGACACAATGGAATAGGATTTTCACAGTGTCCCGCGCCGTAGCCGAGCGGTTAAGGTAGGAAGCCTTGGCGCAGAGCTACGGGACTTGAGCTGGTTCGAGTCTCCATGGGGGAAGAAATTTTCTCATAGTATTTCGGCCAGTATGGGACCGGTGCCCACCCAGCATCGTGAGGCAATTGGGTAGCTACAATAAGTAGCGGCTCCAGGTTGAGGAACCAGCTATAACGGCTGGGGGACTCGACATGCTAACCACATGTCACCCCTACACTGGCTGTTGATCATCTACCTCTGTGATTGACACATGTGGATGTGAAGGGCCAGCAGCCGGCTGGTAAAAGGGCAACCGCTGAAAAGTGGAAAGACCCTCAATCGGACAGTTTCCCGACAAGGGAACTGTCAACAAATGCATGCCGAAACCTACATTGAAATCTCTTCCATGGAAGCAAAGTGATGTACAAAGGCTGTGTCAAAAATGATATCTGCCGTTTTAATTGCAAGACACTAAATACCAGCGTCAAACCCTTCGTTTAATCAATAGGCAAGTAATACATCACTTGAATTGGTAGATTGGATGACCTTCATTTCCTGCCTCCGCTCCGAGTCACGCCTCACATCACTCAGTTCTTACTCATGCAGGGAGTCCATCTTCTCCGTAAAGTGAGTTGACATTGTTGGATTCTGGCTTAGATTTCTGTGCCTTGCACTTAAATACGGAAGATTTTTTCTTTGACTTGGCCTTGATACATCACAACGCTTCTCTGGGCGATATTCCAAGGTAGTTTCGGCATGCATTGGTTGACAGTTACATAGAGTTCTGCTGAATAGCTACAAGGTAAGGAAATTAAAAATATGGTTAAGAAATTTGGTCTCGCTAATCGTGTGATATTCTGTATTCTAATCTGCTAATCAATGGCATTATAATATTATAATGATATTGTGAGAACAAAAATTAATGTCTGAACCAGGAATCGAACCGTGGTCCTCTAGTTCTCCAGACTAGTGTGCAGCCCACCACACCATTCTAGACCTGGCATAAACACTAACAATTCTTTCCACATATACAAATATATAATTCTCGATTCGTCCACTGTCAGGTACGTGTCACTACCATCGCCAACGGCCGGCTTCGTTTAGAAGTATCTATATTTGAGAATTTTACACAACCACATCGTTTACTGCTTATAAAAGTGATGGTGTAAAATTCTCAAATACAGATACTTCTAAACGAAGCCGGCCGTTGGCGATGGTGGTGACACCTACGTGACAGCGGACGAAACGAGAATTATAGATTTGTATATGCGGAAAGAATTGTTAGTGTTTGTGCCAGGTATAGAATGGTGTGTTAGGCTGCACACTAGTCTGGAGAACTAGAGGTCCACGGTTCGATTCCTGGTTCAGACATTAATTTTTCTTTTCACAATATCATTATAATATTATAATATGATCCATTATTGGAACTGTGTTAAAATAACAGTATTGAAAAATGTTAAATAATCAATGACAGCAAATCTTCGGCTGTTTGCAGTAATCGTGACATGTATTTATTATTTTAGTTTTTCTTAAACATCAGTGTTACTGTAGTCTCTTACATAGCACATTTCTCTGTTGGCAGGATACTCAAGAGAAAGAATTACTACATTCGCTTATTGAAGGAAGTCTACAGGAATTCAAAAAACTGCTATCTCGTATCGAGGACAAGAATCCATATTATGAGGAGCCTTTCCACGCATATCTAGTCGAGATAGCTTGCGTTCTAGAACAAAGAAACGAATTTCTAAAACTCCTGTTAAAGCATGTTAGTCCGAACGTCACTAATGACATCACAAAAAAACCTCTTCTCCATCTGTCTGTCGAGAATGCTAAGAAGGAGACTCTGGAGCTACTTCTTCAACATAAAGATATTAAAATAGGGTTGAGAGAGTTACGGATGCACTGTACTACATCACGCTGCTAAACAGCAAGTTGCAGAACACATAAGTGTTACACGGCTTCAAGCGTGTGTAGACATGCTTCTTAGTTACCAACAGTCAAAAAGTGAAAAGAAACCCAAAGGAAGATATAAATTCCAACGAATATTCAATCGATGGTATAAATCTACTGATGATACAACAATGAATTATTATGTTTTGAGTGTTGGAAGCACTGATAATAATGGTGACACACCTTTACATTTAGCAGCTCGTTTTGGACACGAAGAAACAGTTAAAACTCTTCTCAAGAATGACGCCAATCTGCTTGCAGTGAATTCTAAAGGAGAATATGCTATAACTGTAATGGATGCTGATGTACTTCGTAACTTCCTGGATGACCAAGTAGAAAGTGCTAATGTCTCCATAGAGGACAAGGATTTCTATCTTGAATTCAATTACAAATTTTTAAACCGAAATTCGGAAGATCAAGATTTTCTGGATTATACTGGCATGAAAGCTTTGAGTCTTTTATCGGAAAGAGAACATTTACACGAATTGCTTAAACATCCAATTCTTGAGAGTTTCCTTAATCTACGCTGGGAGAGAGTAAGATATTTCTACTACACAAACGTTTTTCTTACAATCGTATTTGTTTTAACGCTAACTAGCTATGTCCTTGTCGTCTATGATGAAACTGTAACTTCTCGTAACTGGTATGAAAACTTTATTCATGATAATTCCGATGTAATTCTCCTAATACTCTTGATCTTAGTTTTATTGCTAACAGTAAGAGAACTGTTTCAGTTTTTATCCAGACGAATTAAGTATATTTTAAGTTTTGAAAATTATATTGAATTTCCTCTTCTAGTATTTTCATTTTTAGTTATAATCTCTGAATGGTTTGAAATTGGAGATGAGGCAGAAGCTCGGAAATACTTGTCACCTCTAATCATACTGTTAGCATGGACGGAATTAGTTCTGATTACAGGTAGAACTCCTTTACTCTCCCCACAGCTAGAAATGTTGAAAAAGGTTAGCAAAACTTTCCTTCAGTACATGCCGTGGTATATGCTCGTTATCTTGGCATTCAGCCTCAGTTTCTACTCTTTGTTCAGAGATGTTCGTGGCGACAATGTCACCAACCAATTTGAAAGTCCAACAGGAGGATTTTTTAAAACAATCCTTATGATGACAGGTGAATTTAGTATGGATGAAGAACTGTACGATGATGTACCCTATCTAAGCCACATAGTGTTCGTGATATTCATTTTTCTGGTTGCCATAGTAATGCTGAATCTACTTAGTGGTTTAGCCGTAGGGGACACCAACCATATAAGACAAAAAGCAGACGTATTAAGCCTAGTGTATATTGTGAAATTAGTAGTATATATGGAAGAAATTGCCAGTACAATTTTCATAAATCTGGAGCCTCCAAAACACATAAGATTGTTTCCACAAAAGTACAAAAGAAAAGTTGTCATCGGCATAGAAAAACATATAATACAGTCTGCATTGAACATTGTGACCAGCAAAAAGAAATCTGCCCGTAATAAAAGTGTCGGGCCAAAGTATTCAAAAAAGATAGGCGATGATATTTCTAAATTGGATGAAAGTACAAATCAGTTATTAGATTCTTTCGAAAAACGCCTTAACAATATGGAAAGAATGATGAAACAACTTATAGTTCTGAATGGAGGTATCCCTAGGGCACATCTTGATTAAATGTAGTATAAATAAACAAAAATTATATGAAGTTTCCAAAAATTTCTCATAAGAATAAAATCTTGTTTTCTGAAATTCAGCTACTAGAAATAAAATATTTGATTATCATCTTGTGCGATTATGAAATGCAACATTTCCACACTCACGTTGAAGCGATAAATATCTGCAAATCTAATTTAATTTATTTCTAAAGTCAATTAATTTAAGTGATGCATAATATGAAAATGCACAAAGTAAAGTCTGATGCATAAGTGATGTCTGATATTCATAGTAGTGTGCCGAGTTCGGTACCATATAATAAAAAATAATAATAATAAAATAAAATAAGTTAAGATATGCCTTCTTAGGTAAAATCCGTCGCCCTCAACTTATAAAATATGTAATCTTTATGCCTCTAAGGCCTTTCAGGACACCCGTCCCATCTTCAGCAGCCCATTCTTCGCTACAGCATCAAACATCATACTGGATGCTGTAGCGAAGAATGAACTGCTGAAGATGGGACGGATGTCCTGAAAGGCCTACAGGCATAAAGATTACATATGTTATAAGTTGAGGACGACGGATTTTACCTAAGAAGGTATATTTTAACTTATTTTATTTTATGACTCTCCACCTCAACGCTTTTAACAATGAATTTTATTAGTATTGAATAAAAAAATAACTTAGACGCCTATGGGCAAACACCATGACTGCGCATGAAAATATACCTCCACTTCTTCCTAATTTTGCTCAGAGTTTCAACATATTAAACAAGGTCATATTATTGAATTAATATTTTGAAAACCACAAATTTGTAAAACAAACTGAATGCTGAATCAATTGAAAACAAACTCCGACCTCCCCAAAAGTATTTTAAACATTTACCAGACAAAATTTAACAACAAAGTGCAAATGTAAGATTAAACTATTTATTTAATGTCAAGCACGAGGAAAATTAAAGTAAATAATCTACCGGCAAATAATTGTTAAATAACCCTTATTGGACTAATTGCTACGTAACTCTATACACTAGGAATTAAAAATCACTTGTTAACTTTTCAAATAAAAGAATGCAAACAAATGTATAAAAACTATGGTCCAATATTATAAAAAACCAAAAACAAATAATATTTTAGATTGAATGGCT
This sequence comes from Diploptera punctata, assembly GCA_030220185.1. Taxonomy (NCBI): domain Eukaryota; kingdom Metazoa; phylum Arthropoda; class Insecta; order Blattodea; family Blaberidae; genus Diploptera; species Diploptera punctata. The sequence goes on from JASPKZ010003882.1 coordinate 1,451,649, forward strand.
TATGGGATATGTCGATTCTTAAATAAAATGAATCAACGCACAATCAACACAGGCCTATACCACTAACTTGACAACTATCGCATTGTGTTAAATTATTCTTTACTTCAGAAAATCAACGGACTTTAGATAAAAATACTGGAGTTAGTAATTGTTATGGAAAGCCTGTAACTCGAAAAACAAACATTCATAAAATTTTATACATAAAAGTTTATAGGTAACTATTTGCATCGTTTATATTTGATAAACCAGCTTCCCAAATTTAACCAATTTTTTCGATACCCCATGAATATATATATACTTTGCAGAGATAATACCTTCATTTGATTGTTTAAATCGAAATAAATAAAGTTTACACATTTGAATAATGAAATTACAACTTATTTTGTATTTAGAATAAAACAACATAAACAATGAAGTAGTTTCAAAAAATAAAATATAATATTGCCAGACATTTTATTCAAAACTTTCAATATCCATATAGCATTAAAAAACAATAAAACTTCAATATTATTTATTACGATAAATGTACTATTAAAATCGTAATTTGACAAATATTGAAATCAAAATAATATTAAGTTAATAATTTGTCAATAATTAAAATGAATCTATAAAAATAATGAATTTTTTAGACTTTTACCAAATTTCAAACCCTGAAGAGACCTCTTTAATTAAAAATGTCTGTGAGTCGGAGCAAAATAATGGTAACCACATCAGTGAGAATCAACAGGAATGACAACATTCTGCAAAAATAAATACAAAGCTTTTAAAAAAAAACTTAAATGTTCCCATGTTGGCCGCTGAAAATCCCCTACAACGTATTTTCCCAAAACTCGAAACTGCACATCAAATATGTATATTTCTAATGCATTAATCTTTATTTGAAAATAGTGGAAAGTGAAATTAGTAATAAGCTCACTATCAGTCACTGAAAAATGTAAAATAAATTCTATGTTGCATTAAAACTATTTCCATTGATACTTTAACATTTCCTATGTTTCCTGTGTTGTTTTTCTTATAATCTGACATGGACAACTTTAATTGACCTTACAAGCCACTGCAATGCTCTACTTGTTTTGTGTGACTATTTAACTCATGCCTCAAATGGGAGTCAATGACCAATCACATTTCAATTATTTTTTATTTACAACCAATCACAGTCGTTTTTCACCTCGATTTTATCAGTATAATTTTATCACTTTAAAATCAAGCTCCTCCTTTTAACATTCTGAATAATTCATAGCATTATCTTGTAGAGACTACATGTGGCTACCATATTGTATACGTAGCGCACGAATGTAAACACATAGTGCTTGCGGGAGATAATACAAAAATAGTTTTTAGCAATTGATTATACCACAAAAAAAGAAGCCACTGTTTGCACTTCCTTAAACGAATTATTTCCCAGCAAATAACGTTGCAGAAAATTATAATTTACATATTTGCATCACACGACATCAGAAATTAATTAATACCTATAATGTTGGTTATAAATTTCACCATAAATCCATGGGCAAACGTCTAACAAGAATGTCTAAGCATTGATAGGAGGAATATATTAGGGAACTGAATATCTGAAACATGAGCTGGATTCAATTGGATGACGATTGGGGCCAATGAAAGGTGTTAAGGAGGGTGATGGGCGAAAAATGGACCATTTGTGATTAAATTGCAATTATTTTTGTTTTTTGTACTAAAAAATAGCCTGTACTCTAATGTATATTTTGACAAAGTTTGAGAGGCCTAAGTTCCCTAAATTACGTCAGAGTTAAAAGGTGCGCCAGTTAAATGCAACCTGCATGCAAATCTTTAAATTTGTTTTTCCACACTTTTATTTCCACTGCATTTTTGTACATTCAAAATTGAATGGAATTCAGAAATTTTGTCCTAGAAGGTTCAATTTTTACTGCATGTCCTAAAAACAATGGGTAACAAAGTAGTGCATGGGTTTCATGATTAAAGTAGCATTTTAAGAAATAAAAAATAAAATGTATGCAGTTATTACTTTTTTTTTGTAATTCCACGCATGAGATACAACATAATTTTTTCTCCCTTTGTATTCGCATTATAAGAATTCTAATGCATGATGTTTTTCTAAATATTTTAGGGGTCTTGTAAAAAATCTGACATTTTACTAAAAAATTGTGCAACACATTTAATTATAATATAGGCATTTTTTAAATATAATATTTAATAACTCATATAATAAATGTCTCACATGAATAAAACTTAAACACGTCATTATGTATCACGCAGTGAATTTTTGTACAAAAAATAAAGTCTCTAGCTCAAAAAAATGTAGAAAATATAAATTTCACCCATCAACCCCCTTGAAGAATGATACACTCATCCTACGGTCACCTGAACTATGTAATTAGCTAAGTTTGTTTCAGGTCACCTCTCTTGCGCGATTACTAACCGTATCTAGAGCTCTCTATATAGTATTTTTTTCTTTACAATAGGGACTGAAAAAGAAATTTACTCTGCTCGGTGTGGGAAACTGAATAGGTAGGCCCTCCTTGAATTTAAAAGTAGCGAAATTTAGTCAGGAGGCAATATCACACTGACATATGTAATTTCCTGTCCTGTCATCTGCTAGTCAGAAGTATTTTTGTAAGAAGCGCCTTACTGCTATATATATAAACATTTTTTTTTCGGAAATAGCTTTAAAGATTTCATATGTGCACTTGTTGTGTATATACAGAGTGTTACCGAAATGAGTGCAGAATTTTCGTGTGGTGGTAGGGAACATCCGTACAAGTATTTTAACACAATGAACCTTGGGTCGGAAATGCGTTGTTGTGGGTCTACAGAATAAAACAGCATTGAAAATTGTTGAACACATTGTTGTTTAATATTTAATTTTAGGAAGTTATATTTTGAGGTTATTTTAATTATATTATTTTTAGTCTGGACATCTTACTCAATATTAAACTGGGAAAGCTGACGATAAAACAGAATTGTTTTGAAACATGTCCAAGAACAAATCAACATTAATATTGAGGTAAGGTGTCCAGACTAAAAATAATATAATTACATTGTTGTTTATTTATTAATTCGAAGAAAAATGGAAAGTATTACATGTTATTTTACAGTAATTGTTGGAAATGGCGACCATTGACCGGGATGCACAGCTCCAGAGCTTGTAGTAAGGACGTGGCAACGGCTGCGGAAATAAGGGAGCATCCAGATTTGCTTCTTACAGTTCATCAGTCCGAGTTGTGCATCCAGGTCAATGGTCATTTCCAACAATTACTGTAAAAATATCTCTTAATATCTTTCTTTCAAAAGTAGCCAGACATTTTTCATCCGACTTTAAAATAGTCCACCTTTCTGATGCATATGTAATTATTGGTCTTATAAGAGTTTTATAAAACAATAACTTTGTTTTCTTCATTATTAACTGTGATCTTAGATATTTTCTAAGTCCAAAGAAACATAGGTTTGCAGCTATATGCGTTTTTGAGTTTCTATATCATTGTCATTCTTACAAATAATTTACTTACTTAATACTTACTTAATACAGGCTTTCCACTTTACACGAGTTTGTCCTTGATTCCTACTTTCCAGAGATTCATATCTTCCCATTGTCCTTCTTCCATATCCCTCTTCATCATGGCATCATATATTCCCTCATACCATGTTCTTCTACTTCTCCCTCTCTTCCTTCTGCCTGGTACCATCCAATCTAACACATGTTTAGGCCACTGGTCCTCCGACATCCGTTGTACATGTCCATACCACTGTAAAGCTCTCTTTGTTATCCTTTCGATAACAGTTTCTTGTGCATCCATTTCTTGTCTGATATATGTATTTCGAATATGTTGTAGCCTGGATATTCTCATACTTCTCCGTAATCCATCCATTTCTGTCGCCAAGATTATTTTCTGCATCCTTTCATTTATTGTCCAGCTTTCTGATCCATATGCAAATATACTTTCTATAATTTCTGAGTCCAAATATTTAAACGTATCAACAGTTTGGAATTTGTATGAATATATTACAAAATGCAGTGGATAATGTGAACATTCCTTGCTGGAAGATAGCATATATTTAGCCTTACATCGATCCATAAAAAAAGAACAATGTACGCTGGAGGATAACACACCATCCTCAAATGTCATACAATAAAATGTATTAGGAATAACAGGTGTTCAGTAGGGTAAGTCTATGAAATAATATCCGAAATGAATTAACTCACAATTGGTTTGTATTTTTATGTGGAATTTATTACAACTAGTAACTTTCAGAGTATAAAATATGAACGCTTTCTACAAAACCATGCATTATAAGAGCTCTTTCTGCGAAATTGATTCAGAGTTTTATTATTTTACAATCCAACACCTTTATCATGATCGCATTTAGCATTGAAGCGTTAAACTAACACTCTGATCTACTGCTACCTAATACTAGCCAAGATAATATTTTCTTGATAAAAAGTTAGCTTTAAAAATAACTTAGAAGCTTACTTCAGTTCATGGATAGAAATGGTTCGCTTCAGGAAAGTAAGTAGCAATATTTCATGTTCCTAGTGATTTTATGTTATCTTCCTTATTAGCAAGTCTTATCGAGTCTAGGATATTTCGTATAAATTGTAGATCTAGCAGAAGAGCTTTTTATTTAATTAAATTCTTTATCGTGGTTAATTTTCAAATTTAGCAGGCATAAAGTTTCACAAAATGACTAAATAATACACATTACTAGAGATGATACACGAGTTCTGTTGGTAGCTCAACTGTTAGCGAATTCAGAAAAAAATGTAACCATTGAGGTTTTACTTATGAAAATATTGTTCTAACATTTTTTACAAATTAAAGATTGTTATTTTATACATAAATTTGGATCGCAGTAGCCGAACGGTTAAGGTAGGAAGCCTTGGCGCAGAGCTACGGGACTTGCGCTGGTTCGAGTCTCCATGGGGGAAGAAATTTTCTAATGGTATTTCGGCCAGTATGGGACCGGTGCCCACCCAGCATCGTGAGGCAATTGGGTAGCTACAATAAGTAGCGGCTCCAGGTTGAGGAACCAGCTATAACGGCTGGGGGACTCGACATGCTAACCACATGTCACCCCTACACTGGCTGTTGATCATCTACCTCTGTGATTGACACATGTGGATGTGAAGGGCCAGCAGCCGGCTGGTAAAAGGGCAACCGCTAAAAAAGTGGAAAGACCCTCAATCGGTAATAATTTACATATTTTATCGAATAATACCCAATGAGAGTGGTATTACAATTTACAACTTACACGTATCGTGTGATATACCAAAACCAATGCTCGGCATCTTTATAAAGTAACGCAAGAATAAACATCACAACAAAAATATTTTTTTGAGAATATGTATCATAATTCTATAACAAATTTTGATTAAGTTTACCTCAAGAAATTCGTGCTTCAATTCTACGCACATTTTTTCCTGAGAAAATAAAATTCCATGAGATATGTTTCATTATACGCCTATTTACCCAAAGGAAATCGAACTTAAATTTGCACAAATTACTTACACTCTGTATTGTATATCCGCAACTCAATATATATATATATATATATATATATATATATATATATATATATATATATATTGTTTTTACCTTAATGACATGATTATAATAGAAAGGCCTTACGGAATTAAGTCTGCTGGAATAAATAAAACATTATTACCATTGTTATTATAGGGGCCTTATTATTATTATTATTATTATTATTATTATTATTATTATTATTATTATTATTATTATTATTATTATTATTATTATACTATTACTGTTATCGCTATTAGGATCCACTATTACTTTTACCGATAACTAACTCACTGGCACTATCCAATCCGTAGGTTCATGGGGGCGCGTAAACAAGCTCTCCATACATCCCTATCCTGAGACAATTTTTTCCAATCATCCCCTGTAAAATCTATTTCCTTCAAACCATAGTTAATGTTATCCTTCTACCTCATTCTCGGTCTACCAACAGGGCCTTTTCCCTCTGGTTTTCCTACAAGAAGCTTCCATGCACATCTTTCATTCCGCAATCGTGCCTCATGTCCTGCCCATCGCAGTCTAGGAGACTTAACAACTGTTCTCATTATATCTGGCTTCCTGTAAAGACTATTTAGTTCACTGTTATGTAAGCCTTCTCCATTCACCTGTCTGTTCATCTCTGATCTAATGCTTTCCAATCATTCCCTGTATAATCTACTTTCCTCTAATCTTGGTTAATGTTATTCTCCCACCTCATTCTTGGTCTACCAACTAGGTGTTTTCCCTCTGGTTTCCCTACAAAAAGCTTCTATGCACGTCTTTCATTCCCCATTCTTGCCACATGTCCTACCCATCGCAGCCTACGAAACTTAACTGTTCTTATTATATCTGGCGTCCTATAAAGACCATGTAGTTCACTGTTATGTAGTCTTCTCCATTAAACCCGTCTGTTCATCTCTCTTTGGTCCAAAACTTTTCCTAAGAATTTTATTCTCAAATACTCGTAATAATCTCCTTTCCTCACTTAAAGTAAGAGTCCATATTTCGCATCCATACAATGTAACTGGTAGAATAATAGTTTTATATATTTTCAGTTTAACGATTTTTGAAAGGAGTTGGGACGTAAAGATGCTCTGTGATGCATAATAGCACGCATTTCCAGAACTGAGCCTATGTTTAATTTTTTGTGCATCACATTCCTATTTGTGATTATTGTTCCCACGTATAACTATTATTATTATTGCTATCACTATTATTACTGTTACTGTTACTATTACTATTATTATTATTATTACTTTTATTATTAGTATCATTATTATCATTATCATTATTATTATTATCATTATCATTATCGTTATTATTATCATTATCGTTATTATTATCATTATCGTTGTTATTGTTATCATTGTTAGTATTATTATTATTATTATCATAAGTATTATTTTTATTATTATCATTATAATTATTATTATCATCATTATTATCATTATCATCATCATTATCATTACCATCATTATTATTATCATCATTATCATTATTATTATCATCATTATTATTATCATCATTATCATTATTTATCATCATTATTATCATTATCATCATTATTATTATCATCATTATTATCAGCATCATTATTATTATCATTATCATCATTATTATTATTATTATTATTATTATTATTATTACTATTATTATTATTGGCTGTTCCGCAAACGGTTAGAAGTTCGTCTCTCACCACTGGAATCTTGAGATCAAGTCTCGGTCACTCCATGTGGATGTCATGATGTACGAAACGGAGCATGAGCAGATTTTTCTCTGGATTTCTTCTGTTTCCCCTGCCTCAAATTTCATTCCAACCATTTCTCCAAACTCATCTGAATTATTTCCTCAGGCGTGGTTCAGCCGGCACCCTTATCGTTCACAGATATCTATAAATATGGGGGTTTCATATCATCTTATTCGTCGACCCGATCATGAGTTGGACGCGAGTTGCGTATATTATTTCATTAGTATGCATTCACAAAATTGTATCCTGCAGAGACCTGCATTTTGCAATTAATTAAAATATTTTGTGTTCTATATTTGTTAAGTACAATATTATCTCTGAGAAAATGTTCAAAGTTTTATTATGCAGTTTTATGATTCTGATAAAATATAACTCTATTCTCGTTACATATTTAATCTATATGAAGTTATCAAGAAACTTTAAAGACAGAACATGATGTCATACATAGATGTTATCACGATTATCAAGTGAGAACGTGTTCATCAAGTGATAACTGTAACTGCCTACTTATGTAAAGAATAACTGTAATGCTACAAAATAGTTCGATATTCTTGCACGTGCAGAATTACTGTTACCTTTCCTACCAATATCGCTTATCTCAAATATTTTCTTTGAGTAAAATCTCACTTCTGCTGTTATTTTTGTTACTTTTATATTTATAGATGCTTCGACAATCAAAGTATCCGTCTATAAATTTAGGGTTAATCTGCTAGCCCGAGTAATAATAATATTTCTTTGCCATGTGTTTTCTACAGATGGTCATTGATCAAATTTTAATTATATTATGAAACTGTTAATATGGCAAATAGCTCTGCTAATTAAATTATGTCTTAACGATTGAAGTTACAAACAAATATACAGTATTTAGTTGCTTTGTTGCGAAGTTCGATCAGAGTGCCCCCCGAATACAAGTATAAAACTCTACCATCTGAAAAAGTCATTCAATATTTTTAATAAAAATATCCCCAACTTACGCCCAACTCAGGGTCGGGTCATGTGATGAAGCACCCTACATGTAGAGGTCTGTGATGAAGCACCCTATATATAGGGTCCGGCCGATGAACCATCACGATGGCAGATGAACGAAATTAAATTAAATGCATGATATCAGTGTGGAGAAATGGTGGAATGAAATTGTGGCAGGGAAAACGGGAGAAAACCCCGAAGAAAACCTACCCAAGCTCCGTTTCGTCCACCACGAAACCCACTCGATCTCGGGACTCCAGCGTCTAAACACTTGCGCTACGGAGCAGCCATTAAGTAGTTTTAATATTAATAATAATTATTTTAATGTATTCCTTTATAACTGAATTTATAAACAAATATGTTTAGTTGGTTGCCCGCGGAGATCGATCCCAGTGCTCACCAAAACAGGCCTAAAACTCTACCATATGAACAACTTATTCAGTAGTTCCAATTTTGTTTTAATCAAAGCTGTCAAGTTGCCATTACGACATTTCTGCTATTCTATCTTGGCATGGCGTACATGAGGCTAAGACGTCTCGATGGCGGGTAATTTTAAAGTACTAATATTTATTTTAATGTCCACCGCTGTGGTATCGAGGTAGCGTGCTACCTTGTCACGTAGTGGGCCCGGGTTCGATCCCGGCTCGGGGCGGTTTTTCTGGGTGAGGTTTTTATCCGGGTTTTTCCTCACCTGTAAAACAAACGTCAGGAAAACTTTAGGGCTCAAACGGTCCCCAAAATCATATGGCCATCGCAATCATCATAATTTATATTCATATTAGATTAAGCTGAGGATTAGGGACTCTCCTGGTGCACCACTATCATCATCACCCGTCATATCATCGGGGCAACGTAACCCCGCCTTCCAGGCGCCCCAATCTCAGAAGTGGGTTATAAGTATGCCATGCCAGGAGAGAACACCAGGAATGTCGAAAGACAACCTGGGGCATTTGCAAAAATATATTTATTTATTTTAATTTGCAAGAATCTAAATAAGGCAAACCTGTATCAAAGTACACGCCTAACATACATACTGACAAAGGAACCATTCTTCGTAGAAGAGCTCCACCTGGACCTTCTCATACTGGCAACAGATGCCTACAAATATCTATTGAGAGAACTCAATGAGAAGAGAGAACAGATTTACCCTGAGTTCTGCGCAACGGATGAGATGATCTACAGGGAATGGACAGCAGCTAGATACGACCTCAGACACACCGTGACAAGAGTCGCGGTCCATGTTTTCCACTACAGGATGTGCACAACAGTGAAGTGCCATAACCCAGAAGAAAAGTGCAAGTGCAAACTATGTGGGTCGCACTGCGACTGATATCGCCTATTACAGTGTAAAAACATAGGAACCTCGACAACAGACTTCTGTAAAACATAAAAACAATTCTCTCTACATGGCCATTGGCTGTAGTAATATCTGTTATTATATTAATTGTAATGTTATTTTTATAAACACAATCATTTCTACCGTTTTCCCAATATTGTAAGAGAAACAGAGATAGACAAGTTACATAACTCCAATGGATCCGTACTTTTAAATTTTATGGTAACCCACAATGAAGATATTAAGTAAAATGTTAAAATCTGAAAATCCATACTTGATGTATCAGTCGTCCTCATCTAAAACAAATTTCTGTTTAAAAACTTCGTCAAACATTAAACAATGTAGATCTTTTACATGCTGATGATGGAAGATGGGCCTTTCTAATAAACGATAAGCACACTGTAATCTTACTACAGTACGTACATTACGAAAAATACTCAAAACATAAAATTTTGAATTGTAAAAAATGCTGACGTAGTACGCGAAAACGGATCTCATATTTGTAATCAGTGTGAAATTGTGATTCAGAAACGCTCATTTATTTCAAAAAAACAAAATCTATGCAGAACAGTGTTATTCATCCTAATGAAAATTTAACCCAACGTTTTCCTCGATGATAGAGGAAAGTCACTAAAAAAGTAGTTACGATGATAGCTTCGAATTTTATCCGCGACCCCTTCAATTTGCGTCTACAAAGATACTGACCGAATCAATCGCTCGGTTGTCTAATAGTCTTAAATTTTATTTGCAGAACTTATTATAACGGATATAATGTATACTTAATTTCCTATTTTGGACCAAAGAGAGATGAACAGACAGGTAATGGAGAAGATTACGTAACAGTGGGCAGGACATGGGGAATGAAAGACAGGCATGGAAGCTTCTTGTAGGAAAAAGAGAGGGAAAACGCCCAGTTGATAGACCAAGAATGAGGTGGGAGAATAACATTAACTATGATTTGAGGGAAGTAGATTATACAGGAAATGATTGGAAAAAATTAGCTCAGGATACGGATGTGTGGAGAGCTTATGTCCGCACGGCCATGAACCTACGGGTTCGATAGTGCCATTGAGTTAATTAGTTGGTAGTTATATTTAAGTATCATATATCGAATTTCCTAGTTCAGATCCTGAAATCGGTCAACCTAACTGGAATTCTTCTAGTTTCCCCTCAATCATCCTCTTCAAGATATTTTTTTTTTCACTGGCACTATCGAACTCGGAGGTTCATGGCAGTGCGGACACAAACTCTCTATACATCCGTATCCTGAGCTAATGTTTTCCAATCATCCCCTGTATAATCTACTTCCCTCAAATCATATTTAATATTATTCTCTCACCTTATTCTTGGTCTACCAACTGGGCCTTTTCCCTCTGGTTTTCCTACAAGAAGCTTTCATGCACGTCTTTCATTCCCCATTCCTGCCACATGTGCTGTCCATCGCAGTCTACGAGACTTAACTGTTCTTATTATATTTGGTTTCCTATAAAGACCATGTAATTCACTGTTATGTAGTCTTCCCCATTCACCTATCAGTTCATCTCTCTTTGGTCCAAAAATGTTCCTAAGAACTTTATTCTCAAATACTCGTAATCTCCTTTCCTGCCTTAGAAGAGTCCATGTTTCGCATCCATATAACTGGTAGAATAATAGTTTTATATATTTTCAGTTTAGCATTTTTTAAAGGAGTTGGAACGTCAAGGGTGGATTTCTGTCCCTTTTAGGAAAAGCATGGTTTTCATGTAATGCATAATAGCATGCATTTCCAGAATTGAGCCTATGTTAATAATTAAAATAATTAAAATTCTACAAACTACACACTTGTATACAATATTAAAAGTTATATAGTTAGATTATAATTTAATATCCCTCTTTAACAGCTCATCATTACCGTCGTAATTCAAATCTGGACATGAAAGGGCTGACTAATTTTGCTCGGAGGTTTCTTATTTCGGACTTGATGTTCTTTCACGTGACATAAAACTTCGTACGGGACCCATGGCTTTTACTTCTCATCCGGACGAAGCTATGCTCAGGATTTTTACACCCATAAAATCATTCGACATCGACCAGGTTTTAATCCGCGAACTTCGAAACAAGTGACGAGAATGATAACTACTATCAACCAGGATCGACTAACATTAAATATCATGAACATACATCAGGTAAACTGACGCTCATGTCCTAGACTTGGTACAACTTTCCTGCTTTCAGTAGTAATGAAGAAAAGGTCATTTTAAAATGTTGTTACTGTGGACAATACTACTATAAATATAATTTACTTTATCTCAAAACTATATATTTTATACAAAAGAGGTTTCTCTACAGTCACTATACATTTTCAAGAAAACACTACTTTTTTTCTTTGTATAAAATATTAGCTTAGAGGAACATGTTTAGCACAGAAGAACGGATTGCCATTGTTTGTGCACGGATACGCAGATTGTCATATGAAGATGCCAGAACTGAATTTACCTATTCATTCCGTAAACCACCGCCGCCAAAGACACACATTTGTCTGCTTTTGAACAAGTATAAGTGTACCGAAGTGTGCGTGATGAGGCACGTCATGGACGACCGCGCATATCAGCAGAAACTGTGCAGCAGGTTCAAATTGCCAGTGATAATCCGAAAGCATCAGCTTGACGCCTCAGTAGGGAGTTGAATGCTCCTCGCAAAACAATGTGGGAAATTCTATGTTTCACACTGTGAGAATTTCCTTATTATGTTTGCTTGATTTACGGAATCGCATCACAGAAGCAGCTGGCTTTTTTTACGGTTTAAATGTTAAAATCTACATCTCGTTTCACAGCTGAAAGATGGAGAATGTGTTTTCACTTAAATGGCGGTCATGTAGAAAAGCAGTAGAATATGTGTAAAACTTCACAATTATATTGATTTTTCAATTAATGCCTTCCTTCATTCAAATGGACAATGACTTTAGAGACAACCTTTATATTAAATGCAATCTACCATAATGTAATATTGAAGCCAAAGCTATTAATAAAGTAATAACTCTAATCCAATTAGATAAACTTACCTGAATTTCAATACTTTGGTATTTTATAATAAGTTACTAGAAATATAATACTTAGGGCTCGGAAGTTGAGAACCTATAAAATACCTTTAAAAAAGACCTAACAATTTCCTAAAAAAGACTTAAAAACTAGAAAAAGGACGTAAAAAGCGTTGCGGTTCCTAACGAGTGGATAGAAACAACCTCGCTGTCTTCACCCTCTGTTCGAGATAATGTTCACTAAGTGGCTACTTCTTAGAAATTTTGAAGTAGAAATACAATAGTTCAGGTGATCAGTAGGCTGGTGGTTAAAAATAACGGGATATTTTGTGAGGTTTCAATAGTTTCTCGCGGAACAAAAGTGTTCGAAATGTTAAAAGTATTTGCAAATTAAAACTATAGTCCGTTTGCTCAATTAAGATAATCTTCCCGCGCAAATATTTGAAGGGATTAGGGGCGGGGGGGGGGTGAATTCTCTGTGTACTTGAAGGCCAGCGTCAGCTATAGGAAAGGTCCGAAATTCTTTCTTTCTTTCTTTCTTTCTTTCTTTCTTTCTTTCTTTCTTTCTTTCTTTCTTTCTTTCTTTCTTTCTTTCTTTCTTTCTTTCTTTCTTTCTTCCAAGGTATTGTACACTTTGTATTGCATTTAGTGGTGAGTTGACGTATTCATTTTGCTACGTGAAGTATTTTTTCAACGATGAGTGTTAACATATTTTAGAAACTTCGGCTAGTTGCTCCCACTCTCCGACTGGCCGTGCAGCAACCATTTGAAAATATATGTGGGAAGATTCTCTTAATTGAGCAAACGGGCTGTAGATAGTGTTTTTAAAAATAAGTTGAAATTGAGACTAGACTCTGCGGATTCTTGAATTATATAAGTGGTATAAATGTAGTCAAAAGGAGATAAAATTGCAAAAAAAACCGTTAAGACCTAAAAAAAGCCGAATAAGCCAATAAAGTCGAAAAAGGACAAAAGAGGACAAATAAAACACATCATTTTCCGTCCTACAATGACCCTACACATATATACATACATACATATATATATATATATATATATATATATATATATATATGACTACGCCAATGTTGGAATATATTAAACAGTACCAACTAAATTTGAAACACCATCTTGAAAGAATGAGTTCAAATCGGTTCCCCAAAGCTGTTTATAATTATATACCAAGAGGACGAAGATCACTGGGCCGTCCTATGAAACGCTGGAGGGAAAATTTTCTATAGGATCGTAACAGGCCTTGGCCTAATACTTGGAAGGAAGAAGAAGATATATATATATATATATATATATATATATATATATATTCTAAAGTAATTCTGCCCGAAGGCAGATCTTTCACTGCAAACATAGCATTTTCATGCAATGCTTTGCAGCTTTACTAAGGAATTATAGGTGTGGTAGCTTCCCGTTGCTTTCCACACCAGTGATGGATGAGGATGATAATGATAGGGATAAGGATTATGATGATGGCCGGATGATTTTCAGAGACCGCTGGGCCCCAAGCCTCCTGACATTTGTCTTATAGGTGAGGAAAAAACCCGAGAAAACCTCAGCCAGGAGTCTGTCCCGACCGGGAATTGAACCCGGTCCCGCTGCGCGACAAGGCAGCACGCTACCTCGTGACCACAGCCGTGGACACACACGCACACGTGTATATATATATATATATATATATATATATATATATATATATATATATATATATACACACTATGTTGGGCCTCGTTTTGGACATAAAATAAAAAAAAGGACTTTTCCTCAACTTCCGAACCCAATATTAGTGCTAATATAATACTATGCTAACTAAATAATTATATTTTCTCCAGAATATTTTTCACAGTGAGACATCTGTTGTTGAGGAGACATTCCTCGCGACTTGTAAAGAATGTTATTCGGATAATGATACGCAAAAAGAGATAAAAATAACTTTGGAGGAACTGTTGAAAAAGGATATGGCATTGTTATATGCCAGAGAAAGAGAGACCGGGAAGCTGGGAGTACATCTTGCAGCTGAAAGCGGTAACCACATTCTGCTGAAATTGCTCTTGAGTGCGTGTGAAGTCAATGGTTCGAGCACTACCAACTCCAGTGTACAGCATGCTATTGAAATTCCAAGGTAAGTGTGCGCTAACGCTATGTTTTTTTAATTCATTTTCACGGTTCCTGCTGCTGAATCTAGGAATGTACACTTAGTAAAAAATAAAGAATGGGCCGACTCTTGATCTCGACTATTTTAAGTTCTAACGCGGGATTCACACGAGTAAACTAATTGCACAGTAAAGCAACAATACGTTTCCCTTCTGCCTTTAAAGAGCATTCTTTCAAACACAGCGAGCCAGCGAACGCTTAGCTAAGTGCTTAGTGGCTTGATTCATATGAAAAAGGTCACAGGTTCGATTCCTGATGAGGATAATTTTTTAAATTCTTAAAATGCTTTCTACTTAATCTGTTTTTCTACCCTTAAACAAAAAACGAACCAACTATTATTATTATTATTATTATTATTATTATTATTATTATTATTATTATTATTATTATTATTATTATTATTATTACTAGGGCCCGGATGTTAATGACCTCAAAATGTTTAAAAATTATCTATAATATTCCCTTAAAATTCTCTTTAAATGACCTAAAAGTGTAAAAAAATGACCTAATGAAAATTATAAAGTTCATAATAATTAACTAATTAATAATTATTAATTTATTAATTAGAAATGGTCTAAGAGAAATAATGATTATTATTGATTGGGGTAACTATTCGAAAGCAATTCCTGTTCTTAGTAGTAATATAAAATAATTTGAAAAATAATTATTATCACTAGGTCAATTTCATTTCTATTAAACTAATATGAAAAAGTTATTAACTAAACATTGCAATACACCTCCATGGTCATCCTTAAATTATTTATGAAAAGTGAACGATCGGAGGTTGTCAGCTAACACGGCTTTATACGGTTTAATGCGTCTTCATAACATTTTATGAAATAGTTTTTACGCAATGTTGATTCGTCTGGAACAGTATGACCTACAGCTTCAAGAAAATCACGTAGTTTAGAATTGTTTAGTTTTTCTAGTTGAATATTTGTGCACTGACAAACACTTCACATAATTCTTTTAAAAACAGAGATCACTTGCTATTTGATGTGGAAGCAATTTATTTTAACAGTAATTGGGACACTTTTCTTTTGTTCACAGTTTTAAGAGCCCGCAAATGTTTCTCGCGCCCGAAATGTTGATGTACTGTGAAACGTTTATCTGCAGCGACTTTCATTTCGCACACGTTGCAAAATAATACACTCTCTTCAGTTGAAAATAGGCTACTTGTTCACCGATTTCTGTTACATAGTGTCTTGAACGGATAGCACTTAGACGCTTTTTGTTTTGGCATTTTGCACTGCACGAAAATCAATACAACCATACAGAAACGCTACTCTCGTGAGACAAACGGAAATATTACAAATCGAAAGATTCCTGCATTGAAGAGGGAGTCCCGAATCAATCCATGTGGAGGCAGAGCACAGTGGTTTCACGTTATATTGAGGCAACGCACTGTGGTTTCTCACTGACTTGCCTGAGCACAAAAAACAAGGTAGCAAAAAATACATAAAAATGAACATTTAACCATAAATTATTTAAAAACTGGCGTATGAAAGTACGAAAAATAAATAAAATGACCTAAAATAATAAGTAAAATTTGTAAAATGAATTTATCAGAAAACAAGTGGAAAAAATACATTTTAATGACCTATAAAAACCTCATACCGGTATATCTAACATATTTATTGCACAATGCACTTAATTATTGATCTGCATCGTCTCTGATAACTCGTAAAAAAGATGACTTTGTATCAAAATCCGGGCACTAATTATTAGTGTTACTATTATTATTATTATTATTATTATTATTATTATTATTATTAGTGCTAAGAGCGGACGTGTCTACCATGTTGGTGTATTTCGGAACTCAATTAGAAATGAATAATTTAAAGTGCAGAGTATATTAAAAGGTGCAAATTAACATCAGTGCAGTGAATATTAATATCATGTGTTTTTAATAATAAATAATTATTTATCAAAGGTATTTATTTCAACTATGGAACATTACAACCTTTTTCTCTATCACGAGTTTCCAGAGAATCATCCCTATGGTCATACAATTTATAAACTGTGGTGAACTCCGCAGTCCGAGAAGACCCCTCCAATTTCTATTACCATTATTATTAATATTACTATTATCATTATCATCATTATTATTATCATTATAATTATCATTATCGTTATCATTTCATTATCATTATTACTATTAGCATTATCATTATTACCATTATCATCATCGTCATCACAATCATAATCATCATCATAATCATCATCACAATTGAAGGTGGTTGTTAGATGTGATGTCCCACGTTGTAGAGACATTTGAAGATATATGATTATATTTTGTATTGTAAGCCCATGTTTCCCTTTACAGAGATTTAGGCGCTCTCCCCTACAGGGAAGAATTTGAACCATACTAATTTAGTTACACTTGTTTTCGTATAAATATCATTTTGAGTAATCCGTGGCCAGCGTTCCGCCTCATTCTGACATCTAGAAATCCAAGGTAGTACTAGGACAGGAAAATTCGGTAAATTTTGCTTAGAGGCCTTTTCATTCAGACTTAAGGATTTTTTACGAGCCTGAAAATCTTCATTTAAATCACTGTTATTTGGCACGGCACTCATGACTCCTTCAGAGGAATGAGGGGAAGTTTCTTACATAAATAAGTATCGACACTTTTGTTAATAGTTAAATTAAATATTATTTATTTACAATTCTCATTCAAATTGAGATGAATCTTGTAAATGTTCAATAGTTTCGAAACTTCCGGCTCAAATTAATAAATTTCACTTATTAATAGATTATTACTTCATATATGTAATGGATGAATATTTCCAACGGTCAATTTTTCACTCACTAACATATTATTTCCACTTTATGGATTATTTATACTCCATATGATGGAAATTTATACTACAATATTATTCTCCATCACTTTGACACCATTTTGTTAACTACTATCAAGAAATGAACACTAATTCTCTTATTTCTCGATGACTCGTTGTTTTACATGTCTAACTTCTTTCAAGTATTGTAGCCACCTTGTTATTCTGGGAAAAATCCCATTTCATTTCTGTTATAACCTGAAAGTTCTGATTGGTCCAACTCAAAAGGAAGGAGTACTACTGGCTGACTCCCGTACAATTCGTCCAATCCCATTTATTTGTTTATAAAAAATTGTCAATTCAAATATTCTAAGTACTTTTACATATTAAATCAGTTTGAAATACATCTAACTGTATTCACAGTTTATATTGACCAGTTTGAATTTTATATATATACTTATATAAAAAAATTTAATTCTCTAACTCAATCTTATTTCCATTCTTAATAGAAATAAATATAATCATATTTAAATATTAAATAAAAAACCCTTATTATTTTTATATGGGGATAAATATCCGGTTTTACAATCATCATAATCAATAATAATAATAATCATCGTCCTTGTCGTTATTGACGTTATTGTCGTTATTGTTGTTATTGTTATTGTCGTTATTGCTGTTATTGTTATCATCATCATTGTTATCATCATTGTTATCATCATAGTTATCATCATCATAGTTATCATTATCATCATCATAGTTATCATCATCATCATAGTTATCATCATCATCATAGTTATCATCATCATCATAGTTATCATCATAATCATCATCATAGTTATCATCATAGTTATCATCATCATAGTTATCATTATGATCATCATAGTTATCATCATCATAGTTATCATCATCATAGTTATCATCATAGTTATCATCATCATAGTTATCATCATCATAGTTATCATCATCACAGTTATCATCATCATAGTTATCATCATCATCAAAGTTATCATCATCATAGTTATCATCATCATCATAGTTATCATCATCACAGTTATCATCATCATCATAGTTATCATCATCATCAAAGTTATCATCATCATAGTTATCATCATCATCAAAGTTATCATCATCATAGTTATCATCATCATCAACATAGTTATCATCATCATCGTCATAGTTATCATCATCGTCATAGTTATCATTATCATCATAGTTATCATCATCATATTTATCATCATCATCATTATTATTATTTATTATCATTATTATTATTATTATTATTATTATTATTATTATTATTATTATTATTATTATTATTATTATTATTATTATTATTATTAGCGATACAGAGAAGAGCTGGATTGATGTACTAGGCCGCACGCCACTGCACTACGCTGCCATGCAACTGTGTGAACAGAAAGAGAGTGAACGGTACGTCAGATGCGTCGAAATGCTTCTTCCCGTCGTTGAAATTAACCGGCCAGACATGGATGGATACACAGCTATAACATATGCAGTAACCAATCGCCATAAAGATCGTCTGCAAGTTATTCTCAATTCCCAGTTCGGCAAATTCATAAACCTGGATATTTCAACTGCAGATGGCGGCCACACTGCTAGATCTGCCATCAATAAATTCTACCCAGAGATGAGTGAGAGACTTCACCAGATACCGGAGTTTTCAAAGGTATTTTAAAATTATATGTAACATTTTAAAATATTTTTACTACTATTTTAACTAACCCACTGGCACTATTGAACCCGTAGGTTCATGGCTGCATGGACATAAGCTCTCCATACATCCCTATCCTGAGCTAATGTTTTCCATCATCCGCTGTATAATCTACTTCCCTCAAATCATAGTTCAATGTTATTCTCCCACCTCATTGTTGATCTACCAACTGGACGTTTTTGAAAGTTTTAGTGGAGAGGTTACGTCCGCACAGATATGAACCTATGGTTCGATCGTACCAGTGAATTAGTTTTTTATTGGATCCATCCATCCATATTAATTCTGCCCGAGGGCAGTCTTTCACTGCAATCATAGCATTTTCATGCTATGCTTTGTAGTTTTACTAGGGAATTATAGGTATGGTAGCTTCCCGTTGCTTTCCACACCGATGAAGGATGATGATGATAATGGCCGGATGATTTTCGGGGACCGTTGGGCCCTAAGCTTCCCGACATTTGTCTTACAGGTGACGATAAACCCCGATGAAAACCTCACCCAGGAGCCTGTCCCGACCGGAAATCGAACCCGGACCCGCTGCGTGACAAGGCAACACGCTACCTCGAGACCACACCGGTGGACGTTTATTACTTACTTACTTACTTACTCACTGGCACTATCGAACCCGTAGGTTCATGGCCGCGCGGACATAAGCTCTCCATACATCCCTATCCTGAGCTAATCCTTTCCAATCATTCCCTGTATAATCTACTTCCCTCAAATCATAGTTAATGTTATTCTCCCACCTCATTCTTGGTCTACCAACTGGGCGTTTTCCCTCTGGCTTTCCTACAAGAAGCTTCCATGCACGTCTTTCATTCCCCATACGTGTAACATGTCCTGCCCATCGCAGTCTACAAGACTTGACTGTTCTTATTACATCTGGCTTCCTATAAAGACCATGTAGTTCATTGTTATGTAGTCTTCTCCATTCACCTGTCTGTTCATCTCTCTTTGGTCCAAAAATCCTCCTAAGTACTTTATTCTCAAATACCTGTAATCTCCTTTCCTCCCTTAAAGTAAGAGTCCATGTTTCGCACCCATATAATATAACTGGTAGAATAATAGTTTTATATATTTTCAGTTTAACGTTTTTTGAAAGGAGTTGGGACATCAAGAGTCTCTGCAATGCATAATAGCACGCATTTCCAGAATTGAGCCTATGTTTAATTTCTTTGTGCATCTCATTCCTATTTGTGATTATTGTTCCTAGGTATTTGAATTCAGCCACTTCCTCAAAATTTCCCTCATTTGTCATTAGCTGTCCATTTCCATTATATAATGTATTTCTACGTGTGACCATATATTGGTGTACGTTTATTGGATAATATATTTAAAAGCAAATTATTTAATATTACCTTCTGAAGCGTCTTCAAACACGTTCATATATAACATTTGTTTACAATTTAAACTGTCTCCTCTATTAAACTTAAAATTTTATAATACAGTCACTGACAAACGTCGTATACTGTCATATTTTATATCACTGAAATGTAATGGTCTTATGCCATATGAAGGTTTCGAAATAATTTCGAACATGCAATTTTTAACACATAAGTTATTCTAAATAGGTTATCTAATATACTCTCTCGTCAGGTCGTGTTCTTGTAAGGTCCGGGTGGCGACGGGCATGTGAAAGTCCTACAAAGGTAGAGGTTAAACTAAGGTACAGAAATGAAGAAAAGTTATTTAATAGAATCAGAT
Organism: Diploptera punctata; assembly: GCA_030220185.1. NCBI lineage: Eukaryota > Metazoa > Arthropoda > Insecta > Blattodea > Blaberidae > Diploptera > Diploptera punctata. Next base: position 1,472,609 of record JASPKZ010003882.1, read on the forward strand.
TCTAATCAAAACTTTATCGATCTATATTTTTTAAATATTAATATAAGTACCTTATATATCAGTCTTCCTCGATTAAAATGGATTTTGTTTAAAAATCTTCAATTAGTTAAAACCATGTAAATCTTTCAGAGCATGTTCCATCTTCGGCATGTCATTAGGTACTGACGTTGGCATGTAAATTGTTTAACGGATTCAACTGCGTGGGTGTGTTCTCGTTTCGCAAGTCTGTATTATTTGCTTCACTCAAAATGTCCATGTCTTCTATATCTATGTACGCCAACATCAGTATCAAATAGCATGCCGAAGATTGAAGATGGTCTGAAAGGCCAACATGGTTTTAACTAATTAACTAACTTTTTAAAACAAAAATCCATTTTAACCCATTCGCCTCAAAAGACGAGGTAGACTCGCCGGCTGTTAAATGACCTTCAACTCGGAAGACGAGGTACACTCGCTTAATTCTGCTGTTATATATTTTTCAATATTTTGTACATCCCTTGGCAGGGTAATATTTTGTTAAAATTTATGATTAGTAGAGGAATGTGTTTTGGCCTTCACCCTTATTGTGACCTCAATTAACGTTATCTTTTGTTCGTTTTGAATGTCTGAAAATAGATAATATAATTTACGGTGATTTAAATCCGGTTTCTGGGGAAATACATTGACCATTTAAACCTGAAGTCAATGGGTTAATTGAGTGACACTAATTATCAGATATTTATAATATTTCTTTTTAATTTACTACATAACCTCAATTACGTTTACAATGAATTTAATAAATATAGATCCATCTTCAACAACGTGTAACTACCAGTACAACTCTAGTAAATACGAATATTTTAAAGCTGTATTGAGTAATAATAAAATTACAAAATTTAAAAAATCAAATATATTAAGGCTAGAGGTTAAGTAAGGCGTGAAGTTTTAACAAGGAATTTATTCTAGTAAACTAGCTAATACCCAGCGTGCGCTGCTACGCCTAAATAAATTAAAATTAATGTGTGTTCATGTTTACTTAAATAAGTAAGTAAAGTAAAGTGATCTCACAAAAGGCCCGGAGGCCCTTGGGGTAGTAGGAGGTTAAGGCTCCCACTTTTTCTAGACAATCGGCACTTTATGTCAGCCGGGTTGTCAGCCCTGCGTGTCGGCCGCCTTTACCCCCAGAACAAGCGTCTGGTACTCATTTCCGTTAGAGGCTGTGTCGACCCCAGGGCCATAGTGCCGCCAGAGGGTTTGGGTCAGTTTAAAAATCCTGACACCAACGGGACTTGAACCCTCGAGCCTCCAGCTTGTAGCTCAGTGCCTTAACCACTACGCTACGGCGTGCCCCCTTACTTAAATAAGTAGAAGGAAACATTTATATCGTAATTATTTTAGATACACCCCGCTGTTTACCCGGCGTTGTCCGGGAATCTACTCATCCCGATCTTCTTGGCATAAATGAGCTGAAAGACAAAAATTAATGTACTTATGATTAGTTGAATAAATAAAATGAAATATAACTATAAATGTATATCGTATAATTATTTTAAGAATCCCCGTGCTGATTACCCGGTGTTGCTCGGGAATCTACTTATCTCGATCTTCTTGGCATAAATGAGCTTCGTTATAGTGAGTTATCTGTAAAAGAATACCCGCCATGTGCTGCTATGCTTGCACAGGAATCTACATACTTCTCGGTATTCTTGGCATCAACGAAAGACAAAAATGGTTTTTGTGAGTTATCCGTAAGAGATAAACATATTATGTCGCAGACCTTTTTGTAGAGCTTTTTGAGATATTAAATTTTGTATACATTTTTTGTGTATTTGTTATGGTTTATGCAGCGTAAACCATTTAAGCGTCCAAAGAGCTATTTTTTTTCACGTTTTCCACTACAAAGGACAATTTTTAAGGGTTAAGGAGTTGAGTATCACAACTCTCTTATATCCTATGTTCATCCCGAGAATCTCCTGAGCATTTTGCAAAAAGCCCCATCACAATTGGATCAACGGTATGGTCGCGTATAAAGTACGAACAAACAAAACAAACAAACATTCATTTATATATATTAGATTACCGTTAATTTCATCTTTATATAGGATTTATATATAACAGTCTGATCTAGTTTAATATTTTTCTATAGATTTTTAATAATATGAAAAGCTCATTTGCTGGAATGCCATACATCATCGCTTAATATAAGAGCCCATCATATTGTAAGGCAGTTTCCCAGTTCACCTAGAAATGCGTGTCGATCTAATACGAATATTAAATTCGCCGGCATATTTCAATTTAAATTATTTCCGATTTCAGTCATATGTGGTAAAAGTACATATGTAAAATATTCTCAACCTGAAATCAATTTTAACTGAATGTGCTGTTACGTTTATAAAACATGTGTGTAACAAGAATATTTAATGCTCTATATTAAAATGCAATTCAGATTCATTATTTAAAATATTTCCTCTTATTATTCAGTACATCCTATTTAAGTTCAATAAAATTCTAAAAAAAATTGTCGATATTTCTGGTGTTCTCTCGTAGTATTGGCGTAATTGTAACCCACTTCTAAGGTCGAGGCGCCTGGAAGGTGGGGTTACGTTGCCCCGATGACACGATGGGTGGTGATGATGATATTGGTACGCCAGGAGAGTCCCTAATCCTAAGCTTAATCTAAGATGAATATGAATAATGATGATGATTACGATGGTCATATAATGTTCAGGGACCGTTTGGGCCTTAAAGTTTCCTGACATTTGTCTTACAGGTGAGAAAACCCCCCGATAAAACCTCATCCAGGAAACTGTCCCGACCGGGATCGAAACCGGGCCACTGCGTGACAAGGCAGCACGCTACCTCGAGACCACAGTGGTGGAATTCTAAAAAATATATAATCGATTTTTAATCATTTCTTCTTCTTCTTTTTCTTCTTCTTCTGGCATGCAGCTCTTATAGTTTAGCTAGTGCCTCCTTGACGATGACAATCCATTATTCTCTATTTTCTGCCTTCTTTCTCCATCTTCTAACTCCCGTCCTTCGCAGATCTTCCTCCAGACAGTCCACTACCTCAATATCGGTCTTCCTCTGTATCTCCCTCTCCTGGATTTACAACAAAAATAGTTTTAATAGTTCTGCCACCATCCATTTTGATAACATATCCAGACCATTTTATTGCTTTGTCTTTTATCTGTATTACTAAACACCTTGGAAAGAAGATGGCCACAAGTTAAAAAAATTTAGTTCCGAGTTATCCGCAATGAAAGTTTTTTTAAAAGGTATAGTAAATTCAATTTTTGATATGGACACAATCATATCCTGTCTCCATTTTCTTGCACAAGACTTGTGGCCATAAAGAAATTAATTTGTAATCATTTGTTTTCTAATAGACAGTAGTCTTAACCCAATTTATGACATTTTTACACTGTGGCCCTCTTCTTCTCAAGGTGCGGTATTAGGTATGTTTTATAATTGATTTATCTCATTATTTGTCCTTATTATCCATATGTATTTATCTTTTATTGGTCCATAAATTCTCCTCAGTATCTTCCTTTCATATCCTTAATTTTCAAAACTTAAATATCTTAATTTAGACTATTTAACTCATGACCCAAATGGGATTCAATGACCAATCACATTTCAATGATTTTTTTAATTACAATCAATCGCAGTCGTGTTTCGCCTCGAATTTACAAAATAAGTTTATATATTTAAAAAAGCTCATCCTTCTTAACATTCTGAATAGGTTATAGCATTATTTTGCAGTGACTGACTCTTTAAGAAATACGGCTACCAGATTGTGTATATATAGTGCACGAATGTCAACTGATAGTGCTTGCGGGAGATAATATAAAAACATTTGTAGCAATTGATTATACCACAAAAAAAACACTGTTTGCACTTTCTTGAACGAATTATTTCCCAGGAAATAACGTTGCAGAAAAATATAATTGACATATTTACATCATAGGACATCAGAAATTAATTAATATCTATAATGTTAATTATAAATTTCTCCACTAGGGTTCATTCTTACAATATTGCGATCCTTTAGCAATACAAAATATGATCTGGTTGCAGTGATGAACTAGCGTAACAATCGTTTCTCATTTGTTTTCAAACATCGCTTCTCATTTGTTTTAAAACATGGTCGTTTACATTAAATAAATAAGTATTTTATAATAAGTATATTTAAATAATGATTTGTGAGTAACCAGCTTAATTTTATTCGTTAAATAGTCCTCACAAATGCCACTCTTCATTTCCAAATTCTCTAGTTAAATTCACTCCTGACTTCGTGAGTCGTGAATTTATCTATAATTTGCAAATCATTCGTGGCATTACTTATGATAATTAAGTGCTGTAGGCCTACATTCATGAATGATATTACAAATGTTATTTCAAATGTATGTTTCATATTCTGTATCAACAACTAAGATAAGTTAATATCCAATATCAAAATAGTTGTTACAAGGGCTAACAAAATTATTCTTCATTACAGGATACTCCAGAGAACGAACTGCTAGGATTTCTGATTGATGATAATTTGTCAGAATTCAAACAACTCTTTTCCGAAATTCCAGAGAAGAATCCATTCTATGAAGAACCTTTCTATGCGCATTTAATAGAGATAGCATGCTCCTTAAAACAGAAATGTGATTTCCTTGAAATTATCTTAGAATATGTCAATCCAAACGTGATCAACAAAATAACTAAAAAACCTCTGCTTCATTTGACAATCGAGAGCGCCAATAAAGAAGCACTTGAATTGCTATTAAAAACAAAAGAAACAAAACTCAGAACGAGAGATCGTTACGGTTGTTGCGTCTTGCATCATGCTGCTAAGCAACAGGTTATTGAACCCACAAATGTATCTCGAATGAAAGCATGCATCGATATGATTCTTACTGATCCTCGGTCTAGGAATAACAGACGAAAAAAGAAACACAAATTTCGAATGTTCGATCGACCAAACAGAACTCTAGTTGATTCACAAATATCAAACGATAATGAGACAGTTACTGACAATACCGGCAAGATAACGCAAGATAATCACATTGTATGTTGGACTGACAATGATGGTAACACCCCTTTACATTTAGCAGCACGTTTTGGCCATGAAGAAACAGTAAAAACTCTCCTAAAAAATGATGCTAACCTTCTTGCGGTGAACATTAAAGGCGAGTATGCCCTAACCTCAATAGAAGTTGATGTGCTACGAAATTTCCTAGATGACCAAATAGAAAGCGCTAATATCCCGATGGAAGACAAGGAATTCTACTTAGAATTCAACTACAGCTTTTTAGAAAGTAAATCAGGAAACACAGAAAATCTTGACAACGCAGGCATGAAAGCATTAAATCTCCTCTCAGAGAGAGATCACTTGCAGGAATTACTTAAACATCCAATACTAGAAAGTTTTCTTCATCTCCGTTGGGAAAAAGTGCGTTATTTCTTTTACGTCAACCTTTTGTTTACAACTGTATTTGTTCTTCTCCTCACTAGTTACGTTCTTGTAATCTACGATGAAACTCCAGCTGCACGTAACTGGTATGAGCAGTTTATTTACGATAATTCAGAACCAATTTTCGTTACCTTAACTATCCTTGTGTCGGTGTTATCGCTAAGAGAACTGGTACAACTTGTATCCAAACGTATATCATACTTTTTCAATTTTGAGAATTACATAGAGCTTTTTATCATAGCTTGTACTTTCTTGGTTCTGTTTTCTGACGATGTTGAACAAGAAGATGAAACTGATGAAGCCCAAGAAGAAGAAGAAGAAGAAGAAACAGAAGCACGGAAGTTCTTGACACCATTAATCATACTGTTAGCGTGGTTTGAGTTAATCATGATCACAGGAAGGACTCCTTTACTTTCTCCTCAGTTAGAAATGTTGAAGAAAGTAAGCAAAACTTTCCTTCAGTACATGCCCTGGTATATGCTTGTGATTCTAGCTTTTAGTCTTAGCTTTTATTCTATGTTCAGAGATGTCGACGATGAAGAGAATCAGTTTGTAAACTTAGGGTCCGGATTTTTTAAAACTATCCTCATGATGACAGGTGAATATGATATGAACCCAGATTTATACGATGATGTGCCCCACCTCAGCCAAATAATATTTCTTATTTTTGTTTTCCTGGTTGCAATAGTAATGCTGAATCTATTAAGTGGTTTGGCTGTGGGAGACACAAGTCACATAAGACAAAAAGCAGATGTACTTAGTTTGGTGTACGTTGTTAAATTAGTTATTTATATAGAAGAATTTGCTAGATCAATCAAAATGAATATGATGCCTCAGAAATCTATAACAATATATCCACAAAAGCAAAAAGGCAATATTATCTTCGGAATAAATAAGCGTATAATTCAATCAGCTATGGATATTGTATCACGTAAGAAAAAACTTGTCCACCATAAAAGTGCATGGACGAAATACTTTGGAAGGATTGGAGAAAATACTGGAAAAGTAGATGAAAATACAAGTAAGTTGTTGGATTCCTTTGATAAACGTCTACAGAATGTGGAAGAAATGCTGGAAGAAATAATGTATTTAATTAAAGGGCCTACATCGGAACTTTAGGATAAATTAATACATTGCAATACAATATTTTCAAAAAATCAATAAGCCTAATAAATAAGTGTTAATTTTTATTAAATAAATAGCTATTCTCTTGAATAGAAGGTAATTCCTGTTTATTCTTTCTTTCTCCTTTCGTGTTTGATATCATAAAATTATATTTCAAATTACATTTAATTAATAGTTTTAAATATCATAACTTCAAACTTATAAGTTAAATTAGAAAAATGAACAAGTTCAAAAAATAATATTTAGACATGTTTACCGTTAACAATATTTCATCCTCTTCATTGTTTTGCCACATTATATTGCTTAAGTGACAATAACCAATAAACGTAAATCTTTATAAATCGCAATATCAGAAAATATGGTATTTTCTAACAAGCGAACTGTCAACCATTGCATGCCGAAACCTACCTTAAAATTTCTCTATGAGAAACCGTGTGATTTACCAAAGCCTTGTAAAAAAATTATCTGCCGTGTTTAACTACTAGGCACAGAAATCGAAGCCAAAATTCAGCAATGGGCAACCCATTGTGCAGAGCCGATGTACATCCCTGTATCATTTAAAAGTGAGGGTTATCCAGTCTGCCAATAGAGGAGTTGTATTACTTCCCTATAGTTTGAACGAGAGATTTGGCGCTGGATTTTAGTGCCTTGCGGTCAAAAATTATATTTTTTGACACAGACTTTGTACAAGACAGCGTTTCTCTGGAAGAAATTTCGTGGTAGGTTTCGGCATGTAGTGATTGACAGTTCCCTTGTACTTACATTTAAAGAAATGAGAAATTGTGGAAACTGGTTAAATTTCTAATTTATAGCAGATTTTTATTAATACTGGGATAAATAGATAACATAATAAATGTACAAAAATGTTTCAATCAGTTATTTACGAGTTAAAGGACGTAAGGTAACTAAGTCAACACAAATGCATATTCCTGAAGATAATTATTAACGGATAAGTGAAACCTTGTACTGTTCACCATTATGAACAAATTACTTGTACACAGTTGTGACCTGTCGCCACATTCTGCAGTCATTCATATTCGGGGCTACTTATTGTAATTTGGTAGACACCCAAAATTAATTTGAACTTCCTAACTGTAATATTTAAATTGCTAATATTATTATAATGTTATCTAGTACACGCTATATAAAATCGAATACGAGTTATTTATATAATGATCAAGAAGAAACGGTAAGTAATTCGTTACATATAGCAAAAGCTACATCATATTTTTGTCATTTTAGTCTATCTACTATCAAATAAGAATTAGAAAGTGAAAATAAATATAAAATAAAATAAACAGTACCCTCTTGAGAAAAACGATTACACAGGGATAAATTTGCATGCTATCTTCAATAAAATGTTCATTAGATAACTTCTTCTTCTGCTTCGTCACGGTTTAGGCATATTTATTAGATAACGTTATCCCAAAATACAGGTCATCCCATTCAAATCTCCCAGATTTTAATTATTCGTGACTAACAAAATACGCGGAATTATCAAATGAGGCCGGTATTAAACGAAACAGAAACTCTAAGAATTTTCATTGCCACACAGCCACACACTAAACCACCTCTGTATGTGCACCATTTCTTCAATATTTTCTTCTGAAACACGTGTACGAGCACCTCCTGATTCTTTTTTAACGCTTCCATAAACTTCTCAATCCATGCCTTAATAGTCTTTCCATCAGATGCATTTCCTCCATATTCTCTCCGGTAATTTCTTTGCACTGTAATTATTGACTTCGTCTATGCATACCAGAAAACAGTTTTGCTGAGGAGTCGCCATTTTGTTTTATGTCATTATAGTCCAACATGAGACAGATGAATTAACTGCAACAATGAAAACAAAAATTCTTTGAGTTTCTGTTTCTTTTAATACCAACCTCATTTTATAATTCCGCACACTTTGAGAGTTATGAATGTTATGATTAATTAAAATATGGGAGGTTTGAATGGGACACGATGTATTATATATCGATTTTTCATCTAGAGATAGCACATGTCTTAATCATTCGTTTTAAATGTTGTTACTTATATTCAAGATGCTAACTGAATATTATTCTGATCTAATTTTTTTACAAATAATATAAAATGAAACAAAATTTTAAATAATTCCCATATAATTAAATGAAACCAGAGAATTATGTATGACTGCTAAAATTAGTCTCCGCTGTCTTCAAAATTAAGGTGAGTTCTCGAGTGTTTTTAGTACTGATCGGAGGAGGCAGTACTACATGCTCTTGGACGTCGCGTCGGTCTGAAGTGTTCTGATATCTACAATTATAATGGAAGAGGACTGCATGCTAGTGTTACCGCTTAGTGGTGATGTTTGAATTGGTATTCATGAGGTTGTGTGTTCGAACGCGACATATTTTTTTTGTATTTTTTAAGAAAGAGAAAATATAATTCTTTCTGACTTCTTCATGACTTTTATTAAAATGTTAATTAATTTATTATGTCATTATCTTATTATTTTTGCATTATGGTTGTAAATAAAAAGAAATAAAGATAGGAAGATTTTATTTTGAACAAAAATTATTTCCGGTTTTGAATCTTTGGAGACTTGAAAGCAAGTTGATTTCCTACCAGTCGGTTGCTAGCCGAAAAGTAGTAAGTCCAGTGGTGGTGCCACCATGGTAATATTCTTCTCTCAAGACACACAATTTTAGACACACTCTTACATGCAGATGATCAGACTCTTTTCGGCAATAATGAAGATGAATTACAATATTCCACTCATCATCTTAATATAATAGCCCAACGATTTAACATGGAAATATCAACAACAAAATCTAAAGTTATGGCCCTTCAAGGGAAATTCCCAGTAAGAAGTAAAATTTGTATTCAGAATTCAATATTAGAGCAAGTTAATTCATTTAAATACTTAGGATATAATCTAACTTATAATGAGGAATGTGATATATCCTTTAAAGTACAAAGCTATAATAAAGCTTTAAGAATTATCAACCAAGTTTTTAAACCATCAAAAGTGCAGAGACACACAAGAATGAAAATCTATAAAATTCTCGCTAGACCCATACTCTGTAATGGCAGTGAAGCTTGGACCATCAGAACTCAGGATGATCGTCATATTAAAGCCACGGAGATGAAATTTCTGCGACGAACTGCAGGTTATAGTCTTCTAGACCACCAAAGAAATTCAACAATAGCCAGAGAGTTAAACATCGTGCCTATATCTGAATACCTCCAAGAATATAGAAACAATTGGCTAGCCCATATTCAGCGCATGGATCGTCACAGAATACCAAAACAAATTCTTCACTACATTCCTCGAGGCAGAAGATCTGTGGGTCGACCTTTTCGGAGATGGCGGGAGACCGTAACGGGCCATTGGGCCTAATACTTGAAAAGACGATGATGATGACAAAAATTATTTCGTGGTATAAACCAAAAGAACGTAATGGCGTGTGCTTTAGAAAATTCAAACAGTTAAAAGTAAAAAAGCCAGGATTTAAAATTTAGTCCTCTCAACTCGATCACGTCTTGCAATCGAGTGGATATGGAATCGAACAGTGTCTTCAAATAACTACTGTTCTCAGCCACGATATCCCACTCATGTAACTTACTAAATCCTGAACAGATGAGAAGCCATGTTGGGTTCCGTGTTGTTAGATTTACGGGTGTTGGGGACAACTCGTTACAGAAATTTTGCCACAGAGCCAATTAAAGTATTAAGTATATTATGAAAAATCTTAAATTTAAAATTACTGTATGTCTTCAAGCTCTAAACCAGTCACTCCAAAAGTGGTCTATATCGAGTCCAATGAATCAAATATGACCTGCAAGAAGTCCATATCAAAGTGAATAGTATTCTGTCAGTTGTCAACAAATATTTGATGGTGATGGATTTGTAAAAATTCAATATTACCAAAAATAGGAAAAAGCAATGGCACATGGTATACAAGACAGGAAAGTTTGGGATCTCTGCTCTAAACTACTCCTTCCTGCGGATGCAATTAAAAATTCGACGCAAGTGATAGATTCTCCGACAAACTGCAGCGTGTTTCTAATATGAGTATCAGATTTATATTTAATGCCCGAAAATTCTGCATTTCTCCACGAATTGCCATGGCTCCATCTTGAAGATAGAAGAAAATTATGCACTGTAGTTCTCTTAATTAAGATTCTACATGCCTCGACTCTCAATTATTCAGCCTCTCATGTCCAGTATTTATCCTCCAACCATTTTATAAACACAAGATCACAACATAGTCTCTTGCTTAATATACCGCAACATAGGACATCCCATCACTCCACGCCATATACTATCTCCACTTCTCGCAATTGGAATTCCCTAGTACAGAAAATCAGGATCTGCTGGAGATTAGAATCTTTTAAAAGAAATCTAAATTTATATTTGCTCTAACCTTGGCCTGATCATTACCCCGTCTAAGATACATGTATTAATTGGTGTGTCTCGTTTAATTCATGCTATTTCTATTATTGTTATTTCTATTATTGTTATTTCCATTATTGATGTTTTTATTGTTATTGTTATTATTTTATTATTATTATTATTTTATTGTTATTATCATTATCATTATTATGTTTATTATTATTTAGTATAAATTGAAATTTAAACTGCAACTTTTAATAGTTAATATTGTATATAGATAATCTGTACTGTCAACAAGTATTCGTATATTTCTGCTGGTTGAGTGGAAGTGAAGGCCTTACGGCCTTAACCTTGCCAGAGTACATAGAACATTATTATTATAATTATTATTATTATCATTATTATTATTATTATTAAAATTCCGCTCGAGCGATTCTCGCGTATCATAATTTATTTTAATACATTGTAAATTTTAACACATGCCTGACATAATATTGTTTGTAATGCAAAAGTACGCTGTCGCTAACATGTATGGCTGCATGTAAGTCAAGATTATAATATAATACACGACTGTGGATACGGCTCAGGGAGGAAAGACAATTCATGTATCCAGGTGAGTTATCGCTGTGCACTGAATGACTCGCATTGACATTCACTCAGTGTTCTGGCTCCGCACCTGCGAGGGTTGGGGAAACTTCCAAGACCGCAAAAACCCAACACAAATACAACCTGTTGGCTCCATTCATTTCACTGCAGCATTGGCTTATGTCACTGCTTCTTTCTCAAATCACTAACTCTGTAATTTATGGAACTCGCAATTTTAATGCCACAATCACTAATATCCTCCACTTTATTATTGACATTATTATTATTATTATTATTATTATTATTATTATAATAGTAGTAGTAGTAGTAGTAGTGGTAGTAGAAATATTATTATTATTATTGATCATTAGAAGTATGAAAAATTTAATTGATGAATTGAAAATATTATGTCTACTCTATCTTAACTAATAACTTCCCAAATGTTAATAATAATGAAGATGATCCAATAAGGTTAGAATAACGACCTGATTTTAATTGTCAAACCTTTCAGATTTGGAACTGTGCTTTGCGCTAACAAATCGATCATGGAATGTTTTTACGAGAGAACGATATTGGCAAGAATTTGAACTAAAATCGCTGTAAAGATTATGAAGGATCTGAAATTAGGTATTTGCAATATCGTATGTTAGGTCTATACAGATCTGCGTAAAAATTAAACATATAAGTATGATTAAATTTCTTAAACATCATTAACAATTAAATTACTCCAGAAAGAAGTAATGAAGATCTTTGCAGATACAATTCTCAGCCAAAGGCACAGAGAGTTAGGATGACTATATTTAAGCTTCGACCGAAATTACCTTCAGAAAAGAACCTAGTACTTAATTTATAGGAACCTGAATGGGCATCAAGACCAATGTAGACACGAATATCTGACTAAGAATTATACTTCCGCTGAGGGATGGAAACGTGACATCCATCCCCAGTCAGATTTATTTCTGCCAGTACGGACATACTTTAATTGTCATGGTTTTGATTTTTGTTTAAAATCCGTTTGAATTATTTGATAACAGTACATTTACATTTTAAGACATGAATATTACAATTAAATTACAAAACAATTCTATTTGCTATTTACTTCTATTATTGATGATTATTCTAGGCATTTTTTAAATATAAAGTAATTTTTAATAGGAATTGCATAAAAATAAAATGTGTTAATACTGTTTCTCAAACGTATATATATAGTATATAATTTTTTTTGCGGGATAGTGCGTTTTGTCGTACTTATCAGCAATGGCGACCATTATTGAAACTTCAACTTCCTAAATTTCGGGATTGCCAACCTAAATAACTATACTGTAATCATTCATATTCATCTTAGATTAAACTTAGGATTAGGGAATCTCCTGGCGCACCATTAACATCAACACCCATCATATCATCGGGCCAACGTAACCCCGCCTTCCAGGCGCCCCAACCTCAGAAGTGGGTTACAAGTACGCCATGCCAGGAGAAAACCAGGAATGTCGAAAAAGAAACCTGAGGCATTTGAAAAAATATATATTACATTTACACCCATGTGCGGGAAGCAAAACCACTGTCCTCTATGTATACTACGTACAATGTATATACAAAAAATATCCAAAAGGTAGTGTTAATATACATTATACGAAACAAATAACTGCATTTTAAATGAACTGAATTTTATTTGAAACAATATAAAACAATAAATACGTACTTGTGACCTTGTGATCCATAATTGTTCTCAAAGCCTCCTGTTGTTTCAACTAATAAACATTTCCCACACTGTTAACGTTAGTCAATTGTTTATAACGAACGCAAATATTTCCAACAAAGATGTTATTATTTATTATTCTGAAAACACCATCGCGCAAAAAAAATAATGTACAACGCACGTTTGTGAATCGTTTTACAGAATCTCGGAAATTAAAAGCCTCGCTATCGCTCGGGTTTTAAACATTTTTCTTCGATTCTGTAAAAACCACTTCCCAATCTCGCATCGTACTATACTATTTTTCGGCTACCGCCTCAATTATTATTTTCCTTGAACACAGTTGAATAATTCAATTGAGTTCTTAAATTGCCAATTAAAAAGTCAGGTAAATGAACCCACACAGACCTTAGAAGGCCCTCGGATATTAGATGTTTAAGACTCCCATATTTCTAGACAACCAGCACGAATTGTCAGCTGGATTTTCAGCTCTGCGTGACGGCCACCATTATCCTTAAAACACGTCTGGTTTCCGGTAGAAGCTGAATCGACAGAACTATAGTATCGCAAGAATGTCTAGGTCAGTTTAAAAACCCTAACTACATCGGAATTGAACCCGCGACCTTCCGGCTTGTAGCATATTTCCTTAATCAACTATACTACGATTACAGTAATTAGTATGTTCACAATGCATCGATTAAGCCATTTCTGATTAAATGATTTTTTAACTATAGACATTTTCCGAAATTGTATGATATTAATTGATGATTGAATTCACATAAACAATAGAGAGCTGAGAATTGTTAGACTAATTGAGTTGGCCGTAAATGTTAATTAATTATTACTGTAATCCCGTGTTTGCTTCCGTATCATTGTTACAAACAGGCGTACGGTTCACGCCTTTATGATTACACTACATGCAACACATGGTCGGCAGAGAAGTGATCGAGTAAGCCAGGCGAAATGTTTGCGTTACAACCAGTTGTGCGCGTTACAAGCATTACAATATATAGAAGAAATTTAACTAACAGGACTTTCTAATTTGAACTTCTATAGGAAAAATCACTATGAGGTTTATTTAAGATTTAAATTAAAATTCTTTATACCTCACCTCATATCCAGTCTTCTAATTAAACCTGATCCAAAACCTAGGTGGTTTCAGCTTCAGTAATATCTCTACCAATGTTATGTCATTCAGGAGGACAATATTCTTATTAGGTAGTACAGTCTGTATAGCTATATAAATTTTAACTGTATAGACATGTATCTTATCAATCATCATCATCATCATCACTCCAGGATTAGGCAATTGCCCGTTCCGACTTCATAATGCATCAGCCCAACGTCTTCTAGGTCTTCCAACATCACGTCTTCCTCTTGCTTGATAATTTCTTGCTAACAATGGATATCTCTCCTTACTCATTCCATCCATATGATCAATCCATTTCTGTCTGTAATTCGTGACCTTATCCAATAAAGGCTGTACTTTCAATTCTTAATATCTTATCAATATTAACACAAAATACTTCACAACCTTTGATGCGAAAAAGTTTCAAAGTTCCATATGCTTGCGCCAACAAACGCGAACGGTTTACACTATGGAATCACGGGATGCAGCCAACATATGCACGATATTAGTTAACATAAAAGCCAACCTAACACAATTTAAGTACTCTAACCTGTGAAAGACGAACTAAAAGCTAACATGACGCAATTTAAGCACTCTAGCCTGTGAAAGAATGCAACGCCCAAAAATAAATAGCAAGTTCTGAAATTCTAAAGTATATGTGTACAGTTAATTAGTACATACTCTATGTTGGTTGCACTGGTACACGTCTTTGTTTTTGCATAGAATATTCGTTAAAATCATTATGATTGCCACGTCTTGATGCTAAGTAGTTAAATATCATAGAAAAAATATATGAAAATAATCGTTAAAATGTAAAAATCATTGTAAATATTGGGAAATAATTTTAAAAATGAAACCCTAAGAATAAAATTTGACAGGGATTTATGAAGGGATTAAAAACGTCGCTTCACAGATTGTAAAATTTAGCAGAGAATTGAAATACTCTATAATGAATCATGGATTAAGACGTTTAACTTCGTATTTATCCAAACATGACATATTGTACTTAATAATTCACAGGTTAGAGTGCTTAAATTGCGTTAGGTTAGTTTTTAGGTTGGTCTTTCACAGGTAGGTTCGTTAAATATCGTATACATGTTGGCTGCATCCAGCGATTCTATCGTGTAAACCGCTTCGCGTTTGTTAGCGCATGCGCAAAAAATGGAGAACCAATCTGTTTATTTTTTATTTGTTATTTTTTATAGTTTAAATAAATACAGTTATTCACTTAATTTGGTTTAATTAAGCTTCTACGCTTTCACAATATTAAATCAAATTGCAGAATTGGAATCAAACAATCAATCACCATTGCGTATGCTTCACATCAAGGTTCAATCGCATTGTGATTAAATTCCAAAAATAAACTTTCAGATATACTAACTTACTATAGTATCCTGACCAAATAAATTCCGATTCCGATTGAGGGTCTTTCCACTTTTCAGCGGTTGCCCTTTTACCAGCCGGCTGCTGGCCCTTCACATCCACATGTGTCAATCAAAGAGGTAGATGATCAACAGCCAGTGTAGGGGTGACATGTGGTTAGCATGTCGAGTCTCCCAGCCGTTACCAAATAAATTCAATTTGCTATTTCCACTATGGAATGCATTTAAAGCAATTAACGCCTTCACATCTTTTCACATACAAAATGTCTTCTAGAAAAAAAAACTTCGCCTCACAGGTAAAGTATTTCCCAATACTCTATTCACAATTCAATTTTTTTGATTTAATCTTAAAACTATGATCATGGTACAATGTATTTATAATTACTTTAGTTTTTTTAAGTGGTCTAGTACAGTTTTTATCTTGGTCCACTTTTACTTTGAACAATCCACACATCGAGTGTTTGGTTTATACTGGCGGTACTGGTACATTATTGCGATACTTAATTGCTGTATATTTTTTCCAGGAGATTTTATATAACTTTGTAGATTTGTTAGATTTGAAAAGCACAGTATGTAATATATATTAGTCGCTGCTGAGTGGGCGAGGAGACCTAAAGGCTTTCACTCACAAATGAAACAAACAATTACTAAATAAATAAATAAATAAACGTAAGCAATTGTTTTAATTTCCTCCACTGTGCGACACATAGTAATAATTGCAAATAAGTCAACGTTATTCGTACTATGTGTAAAGAAAATACATTTAAATCCCATACATCCGTTTTGGCTGTGATAAATCATATTTATTGTCATCACGATGAGTTAAAAAAGGTATATTTTGTTGATATAGTGTATTTTATAACGTAGTCTCCACATTCAGTTAAATTTTCAAAGAACGTGTTTTGGAAATTATTGGACATGGGGTAAAATGATTGCAAATCACCTTTGAGGCAACGTGAGCATTTAAGAGAGGACACGTCATTCGATAATATATCCAAACTATAACAGACAACATAATAATAATAATAATACTAATAATAATAATAATACTAATAATAATAATAATAATAATAATAATAATAATAGCTTTATTTTACCTGGCAGAGTTAAGGTCTTAAGACCTTGTCTGCCACTCAACCAGGTTTTTAAAAATACAAAAAAATAGTCTTAGATCTAAATTACAATATACATAAACGATTACATGTTACAAATAAAATTAATATTTATAATGTATTTTGATTTACTCTAAATTTAACGAATTAAATATATAATATGTACAAGATATATTTAAAAAAAGAGGAAAATATTATTAATGACATAGTATAAAATTAAATAAATAGAGAAAAATTAATTATTAGACAACAGGTAACTGTATAAGCGTGACTTAAAGGTGTCAAGTGGCGGCAACCCCTGATATCTTGAGGAAGGAAATTCCAAGAGCGGGCAGCGGCTACTGTGAAGGAAGTAGAATAAGAAGAAGTGCTATGAAGAGGAATTGTTAGCAGACTGTTACCTTGTGACCTAGTGTCAATATCGTGGTAAGAGGATAACTTCTCAAATCTGGACGCCAGGTAAGTAGGAATGTAGGAATTCAGATGCTTGAAAAGTAGTGAAAGAGAGTGCAATTTACGTCTGTCAGTAAGACGGAGCCAAAGAGGTTATTAAAGTGTTCGGAAATATGGTCATAACGGCGGACATTGAAAATGAATTGAACGCAAGTATTATGAACACGCTGCAGTCTTTGCGACAAGTCATGGTTTAGATCATTATATACAATGTCACAATAATCGAAATGTGGCAACACAAGATTCTGCACAAGGATTTGTTTTAACGATACTGGGAGAAAATGCTTAAACGTCTAAGATAACGTTAGATGGAGAAAGTCTTTTTACATATGTGTTTCACTTGTGTTTGCCAGGTTAAATTTGCGTCTAGATGTAGTTCAAGATCTATTACTGAAGAAAAATAAGGGAATATTATATTATTTATAGTAGTGTTTGGAAGTGTAGATATGTCAAAGGTTGTAAGCAGTCTTTGTTGTTCCATTAGAATTACTTGTGACTTGTTAGGATTTAGATTTAGACCGATACTTGAAGACCAGTTAAAGATGGATATGAGATCGTCATTAATTTTCGTCAAGCTGTTATAGAGAGAATGAGGAGGTGAATGTAGGTAAATTTGGGGATCATCAGCATAGAGGTGATAACGGCAGTGCTTTAGAACAATTGGTAAGTCATTTATGTAGATTGAGAAAAGAAGAGGTCCGAGAACACTGCTCTGGGGGACTCAAGCCGGCACGTTGCGCCAAGACGAAGATCTAGAGTTTAATGAAACATACTGTTGACGACCATGCAGGTATGAGTCGAACCTGGATACAGCGCTGTCAGACAAGTGTAGGTGCTACAGCTTTACCATAAGTAAGTAGTGATCTACTGAAATACGGGTGAATGTAATGGCCAGAGGCTATTTAGAACTTACATGTCTAACATTTGCCTTGCAGGTGAATAAAAACTTAAATTAAGAAATTTGTGCCAATCGGGATCGAGCCCTGTTTGCTGTTTTCAAATTTACTTGGCACTTTATATGCTCTGTCGAATCTGCGAGTTACATTCAACAAAGCATTAAACACTTCTCTATTCTAAACATTGGTTTTATTGCTAAAAAAAGCAGAGAGTATGAGAGAATCACAACCATGTAAAATTCCTTAAAACGTGACCATTTAAAAGCAAGGCTGTAGCACCTCCCTTAATGTCCTTCTTCTTCTCCTCCTCCTCCTTCTTCTTCTTCCTTTCATATGATAGACATAGTGGTCTGTTACTGTCTCAATCCAACATTTCAAGGGTCTGCCCAAAGATCTCTTGCTGGTGGCTGATAATTTGACGTGGTATTCTTGTTCTGCTCATTATTCTTACGTGAGATTTCCAGATCTTTCTGTATTTTTTACATATTGCATGACTGATTCTGTTCGTAATTCTTTGAGAATCTGAGAATTTCTTTTATGGTCTGTTCTTGAGTAACCTGCAGTACGTCTCACAAATTTCATTTCTGCCGCAGTTAGTCTTTGTTCATCTACACTACGAATTGACCAGGCCTCACTGCCGTAACATAATATGGGTCTGGCCAATGTTTTGTAAATTCTAGTTCGTGTGTGTTGCTGTACTGTGTTTGGCTTGAAAATATTATTTATAATTCCTGTTACTCTGTTAAATTTTATAATTTTTTGACTAAAATATTTCTCCTCCTCATATGTAACTTTGTATCCGAGATAGTTAAATGTGTTAGTTTGTTCTAATATGTTATTACTAATAACAATTTTAATGCGAATTGGGTCTATTCCTAGGAAAGCCATGACTTTAGATTTTTCTGTTGAGATTTCCATGTTGTAGTTTATTGCAATTTGGTGAAAAGAGTGGGCTGAACATTAGGTCATCTTCTGAATTCGCTATAAACACAATGTCATCTGCAAATAATAGGGTGTCCAAATTATATAATCTATTAAGTGGTATACTGCCATGTGGTTGTAGTCTTTAATAATTGAGTTCATGTATATTATAAAGAGCATTGGTGAAAGACCACATCCTTTCTAACTCCTTGATTAATTGGTCTGCATTCAGAGATTTTATTTTCAATCTTAACTTGGATGTAATTATCATAAGTAATGCCACGAGTGATTTCCAAATTATCGATAAATTCACGACTCACGAAGTGAGGAGTGAATTTATCTAGAGAATTTGGAAATCAAGAGTGGCATTTGTTAGGACTATTTAACGAATAAAATTAAGCTGTTTACTCACAAATCATTGTTTAACTATAGTTATTTTAAAATATTTATATATTTAATATAAACGGCGATGTTTGAAAACAAATCAGAAATGTGAGGTTATGTTCATTCACTGCTGCTTGATCATATTATTTATTGCCAAATAAGATCGCAATATTGTAAGTGGAGAAATAATGATGCACATCAAACTATATATCATAATCAACATTACGGGTTATTCATTTTTTTTAGTAAACAACTCAGTAAAATCAAGGAATCTTTCACATTATTTGAGACATTCGATGTATTGGGTGGAGAATGATGAAAAAAGATGATTGGACCTGTTCAGAACATTAAAAAGGAGGAGCCTTCTTTATCACAAAAACAGGATCTGATAAAGAGAAATCGATAAAGAGCGAGGTGAAACACGACTGTCATTGGTTGTAAAACAAAATTCATTGAAACGTGATTGGTCATTGACTAGCATTTGTGGCATGGGTTAAATAGTCCTTATAAATATTACATATAGCTTTTATCAGTTGGTGTGGGATTCCATTATATTTGAGGATTTCTAATAATTTGTTTCTATTTACTTGGTCAAATACCTTCTTTAAGTCACAGCAAAAAGCCATGGGTGTATGAGTGAAATTAAAACTCTCTGTGTTTATCTATTAAAATATTAATAATGAAATCTTCTACCTTAATGTTTGGGGGCACGCCGTAGCGTAGTGGTTAAGGCACTGCGCTACAAGTCGGAAGGTCGAGGGTTCAAGTCCCGGTGGGGTCAGGATTTTCAAACTGACCAAAACCTTCTGGCGGCACTATGGCCCTGGGGTCTACTCAGCCTCTAATTGAAATGAGTACCAGACGTTTGTTCTGGGGTAAAGGCGGCCGTCACGCAGGGCTGACAACCCGGCTGACATGAAGTGCCGAATGTCTAGAAAAAGTGGGAGCCTTAACCTCCTACTACCCCAAGGGCCTCCCGAGGCCTGTTGTGGGATTACTTTACTTTACCTAAATGTTTAACTTATTTTCTACCATATATAACTTCCTTTATATCTTCATCTATCCAAAGTGAAAATGTGTTTCCAACGAGAGAATTTAAGACAGGACAGGTCATTCAATAATATATTCAAACTACCAGGCAAAATAATATGGGTGTATATAATGAACAGAGGACTATTTAGACTTCATATTCCTAACATTTCTCTTGCAGGTGAAGAAATACTCCAAAACCTAACTTAGTAAATTTGTGCCGACCGAGGATCGAACCCGGGCTCGCTGCATCTAACGCAATGACGGTACCTCTATACCACACGTATTGAGCCGCATAATAATGTATTTATGAGGTACAATTCAATGTTTTTAAAAACATCAGAAGTTATAATGTAAATGCCAGCATTAATTTATTAATGTTGTAGACCTAGGTTCTATAAAGAATAAAATGGAAGACATATAGTGTCAGCACGATGTCTTGAGAATAAAGAAGGAAATGTCCCGAATTGCCACTGAAGATGACAACTGAAACCAATAAACTAAGAATGCGGTATCATTGGTCTCTGGAAATTAAAAAAAAAAAATGCTGTCGCCAATAAAACTGAAAACATACCACACACAAGTTTTCAAGTTGAGATATAACTAATGAAATTTATTATTATTATTATTATTATTATTATTATTATTATTATTATTATTATTATTATCATCATCATCATTATTATTATTATTATTATTATCGTCATAATTTTATTCATCTTCATTAGTTTTACTATTTTATTAATTCATCACTGATATTACTATTTACCGTTTTAATTATCACAATCGTTATTACTATTACAATATTAGTAGCATCAAAATAATTGTCATTATTATTATTATTATTATTATTATTATTATTATTATTATTATTACTTACTTACTTACTTACTCACTGGCACTATCGAACCCTTAGGTTCATGGCCATGCGGACATAAGCTCTCCATACATCCATATCTGAAAAATGTTTTCCAATCATCCCCTGTATAATCTACTTCCCTCAATTCATAGTTATGTTATTCTCCCACCTCATTCTTGGTCTACCAAGTGGGCGTTTTCCTAATTATTATTATTATTATTATTAGTAGTAGTAGTAGTAGTAGTAGTAGTAGTAGTAGTAGTTGTAGTTTTACATTAACTATGATTTGAGGGAAGTACATTGTAGGGAATGATTGGAAAGCATTAGCTCAGGATAGGGATGTATGGAGAGCTTATGTCCGTGAGGCCATGAACCTATGGGTTCGATAGTGCCAGTGAGTAAGTGAGTAAGTAGTAGTAGTTTTAATGGCTAGGGGATTAATAATGTAATATAGGAATTATAATACTGTTAATAATTGTCCTGTAATGATATAAGGGCCTTCAACGGGTCGTGCGGGTAGTAGTAGTAGTAGGACTTTATTAGACAAAAAGTAAGATATTTACAATATTATTTACAAATATGGGTCGCACGGGCAGTAAGCCGTACGTGCTGTTGTCAGTCCGTTACAATAAAGTAATAATTGCTACTAGTGTGAAGAAAAATAAACAACAACAAAAATCAATAACATTACAATTACATAAATAAAACGCAATAATACTCGTATTACAATTAAATAATAGCACAATAGCATTATACACTAAAAACAATAACATTACAATTACATAAAGAAAACACAGTAATATTACAATTAAATAATAACACAATAGCATTATACATTAATAAATTTATATATAATTATTAAGAATTAATGTTATTGCATTTTGATAACATATACGTATTTATTCATGAATGAGTGTTGTTCTTATTTTCCGCGTTTTGTCCAGAAATTTACCCAAGTTTATCCAATTTTCTGGATTTACCAATAACTCGTAGCATGCCAATCTTTCCCGATTTGAATTTAGAAATCTTTCCGGTAATAACTGACGTCTCCAATATTCTAAATCATTACATTGTCCTAATATATGTAGTACTAGTAGAAGTAGTAGTAGAAGTAGAAGTAGAAGTAGTAAGAGTAGTAGAAGTAGAAGTAATAGTAGTACCCTCATTGTTATTTGTGAATTTTTATTTCATTCAACATTTAACCATAAAAAACAGGCAAATTGATCGGCTCCAAATTTTCCAATATTGGATCCAATCAATTTGCCTGTTTTATGATTAAATGTTGAATGAAATAAAAATTCACAAATATCAATAAGGGTACTACTACTACTACTACTACTACTACTAATAATAATAATAATAATAATAATAATAATAATATAATAATAATGACAATTATTTTGATACTACAAATATTGTAATACTAATAACGTTGATGATAATAAAACGATAAACAGTAATACCAGTGAATTAATACAATGAGTTTTAATTAATAAAATAAGCCTTAAGTCTTGAAACTGTTTCATGATAACTGTTACAAATATTTTGTCCACTTGTTATTATCTATAGGGCGCATCCAAATCCCCACGCGGTGAAGTATGGGGTATATGCGTATATTATTATTATTATTATTATTATTATTATTATTATTATTATTATCATCATCATTATTATTGTAGTTCTTGTTGTTGTTGTTGTTGTTGTCTTCTTGTCCTCCCTGTGGTCTGCAGATAGCGTCGCCGTCTTTGTACGTAGCGGTCTTGTGTTCAAACCCCGGTCGTGACAAATTTACTGGGTGATGGTTTTCTCGGTTTTTTTCTCATCTGCAACTTTAAGGTCCAAACGGTTCCCAAACATCATCTGACCATCATTGTCATATTGAACCAAGTTCAGTACGAATGTGTGTATGCGATTGGTGTGTCATTCCGACCTCACCACATATTTATAGGCGAATAGCCGGAAATTTCCAGGTCCATGAACGAGATGTTTCTTCATGGAGCCCTCTCGTCTTCGATGTTTTTCGAACAGGGGAATATATGTTCGTAGAACTCTCTGGCTATTAACAAAGTAAATTCTGTGGATTCCACGACTCGTGATTGGCTGTTCGCCAATCCAGTCCACCAATACGAGGTTTCTCTCGCCGGCCCGCGCATTTTTAAATGACGCTACTATAACGCGTCACAATATTGTGTTGTCTCGGGGAAGCCCTTATACTGATGATCACCCATTCGGCGAGGCCCTGCGTCCTTTTGTGATCAAAAAAAGTATATATGTTATCCACAGTTTAAAATTCGTCTCCCGTAGATCGTGCCACTCTAAGGCCCGGGTAGCGTGTGACGTTCAAAAAGTTCCTATAATATGAGAGGTTAATTGACAAGGGAACTCTCAACCATTGCATGCGGAAACCTATTTTGAAATATCTCCCAGAGAAGCGGTGTGATGTACTAAGGGTGCGTGCAAAAAAATATCTGCCGTTTTAAAGTGCAAAGCACAAAAATTGAAGCCAGAATCCAGTAATGGAAGCCCGCTGTACGAAGCAAATGTACATCCCTGCATGAGTTGGTAAGCACAGAGTGAAGTGAGGCGGGACGCGGGATCATCGGCACGGCGGGTAGTGAGGGTTTTCATATCTGCCAATACAGGAGATGCAATACTTCCCTATAGCTTAAATGGAAGATTTGATGCTTAATTTTAGTGTATTGCAATTTTTAAAAAAAGGCAGTTTTTTTTTTGGACTCGGCCTTTGTACATCACAATGCTTCACTGGAAGAAATTTCAAGGTATGTTTCCACATAAAATGTTTCCTTGTTCCCTTGTGAGATAAAGAAGTAAAGACCAGCCACTGGATCTCCGGCTCTGATGTTTTAGGTTGTACGAGGGGTAAAGAGAGAAACTCGCCCTCTATTGCCAATAAGGGAATAGTTTTATTGGAGTAGATGTCTGCCACAACCAATCACTGCTCTTGACGCCGCTATAGCGCGATGTAAGGTTTGAAATTGGCTGAGATGTTGTCAGCTGTATTTCTGCTAACCGCATACATAAAGCCGCCCCTCCCACTGAATATCCACACCGGCAACACTATCATGAAAACGTCAGAGTCGATGATCCTGTGGCTGGAGTTTAGTAGTTTCTATCACTCTTCTTGTGAGCACGCCAACGGATCATTTTTTCTCCATTTCACGAAATTATCCAATATAACCGAACCTTGTAATTAAATTAAACGCACTAATTACATGCGGATAATTGCACATAAGCTTTGTAAGATTAATCGATGTAACCAGAAGTTAGTCACACAGCCCAACATTGTTTTCGACATTCTGTTATAATAACACAAGGATAATATTGTAAATTACAAAATTAACGCTGTGCATTACTCTAATCTTATTACCTACTCGTCGATCCCAACACCAATAACATTTTATTTTAACTCACATATTCATGTGCAATTTACATTCATCTATGGATTATTTAATTAATTACACTAATTAATTAACGTTTCACAACTGGTTTATACTAAACATAGGGTACATGATGCTAAGATTTTCAAAAAAACATTCAAATAATCTTGCTAAGACTTAATAACGCCATAAAATTATTGGAATAAATTAATTATTTTCATAATAGAATATACTAAGCATTGAGCAGATTTTTTAATAATTTTTATTCTGTGGACAAAGATCTGAAATACATAAATATCGTTAATAGCCTGTCTTTTAACGTTATTTTTAGCAAGAGATTACTACTATCGACAACTGGTTTGTATAAATAAATAAAAAATAAATGACAAGATAAGAAAAATAAATGCCTGGACGGGATTTGAACCCGGACCTCTGAGTTGATACATCAGTGCATTACCACTTACGCTACCAGGCGAATCCAGAACAAACCTTTATTTTTCTTATACATATTCTCATTATTACCAGATGTAGCGGGAACTCGGTCTCCACTGCCACCTAGTAGCTACTATAACAAGTAAGCAAATTAAAGAGACTATTTAACTCATGCCCCAAATGGGAGTCAATGACTAATCATATTTCAATGATTTTTTATTTACAACCAATCACAGTCGTGTTTCGCCTAAAATTTACCAACTAAAGTTTATCATAATAAAGAACGCACCTCCTTTTTAACATTCTCAATAGGTCAAAGCATTATTTTGCAGTGACTGACTCTGCAAGAAATACGGCTACCAGATTGTATATATAGAGCATGAATGTCAACACGTAGCGTATACGAGAGATTATTAAAAATATTTGTAACAATTGATTACACCACAAAAAAAGAAACCACTGTTTGCACTTTCTTAAACGAATTATTTTCCAGGAAATGGCGCAGAAAAATATAATTGACATATTTATATCATAGGACATCAGAAATTAATTAATACCTATAACGTTGGTTATAAATTTCTCCACTAGGGTGCATTCTTACAACATTGCGATATTTTGACAATAAATAATATTATGATCTGGTTGCAGTGATCGAACAAAAGAAGCAAATGAAGCATACCAATCGTTTCTCATTTCTTTTCAAACATCGCCGTTTACATTAAATATATAAATATTTTAAAATAACTATAGTTAAATAATGATTTGTGAGTACACAGCTTAATTTTATTCGTTAAATAGTCCTAACAAATGCCAATCTTGATTTCCAAATTATCGATAAACTCACGACTCACGAAGTGAGGAGTGAATTTATCTAGAGAATTTGGAAATCACTCCTGGCATTACTTAAGAATATTTTTACTTTATAGCAGTGACTCTTTTTCGATGTTATAATTAAGCCTTTTTGACATTGAGCAATGCAAGCTTAATATGACAAGATAAGAAAAATAAATGCATGGACGGGATTTATATATATATATATATATGTGTGTGTGTGTGTGTGTGTGTGCGTGCGCGTGCGTGTATGTGTGTCCACCGCTGTGGCCTTACGCACGGGCCCGGGTTCGATCCCCGGTCGAGACAAGCTTCCTGGGTGAGGTTTTTCGGGGTTTTTCCTCACCTGTAAGACAAACGTCAGGAAGCTTAGGCCCCAACAGTCCCCGAAAATCATCCGGCCACCATCATCATCCTTATCATTATCACCATCCTTCACCGGGTGGAAAGAAACGGGAAGCTACTACACCTATAATTCCCTAGTAAAGCTGCAAAGCATAGCATGAAAATGGTATGATTGCAGTGAAAGACCTGCCCACTGGCATTACACTATGGAATATATATATATATATATATATATATATATATATATATATATATATATTAGGAAATTAATCAAAAGGTCTGATTTTAGAAGACGGACATGGAAAAATAAAATCGTGTGACAAATATTTATATTTGGAGACAAAAATTAGTGCAGATGGAAGTCGAGATGCTGAAATTAACGAGAGGATAAATATGGGCAAATCAACAATATCGAAATTAAATGGTGTTTTATGGGATAAGAATATAAGTTCTAAAACAAAAACAAACATTTTAATACAATAATAAGGACCATAATGATATCGGAGCAGAAACATGGGAATTAAAATCTAAAACAGTAAGTAAATTCTGCAGAAATGGATTTTTGGAGGCGTTCAGCTGGAATTTGTAGAAGAGATAAAATAAAGAGCAGCGTTATTAATCAAAATATGAAAAACTTCAATTGTG
This sequence comes from Diploptera punctata, assembly GCA_030220185.1. Lineage (NCBI taxonomy): Eukaryota > Metazoa > Arthropoda > Insecta > Blattodea > Blaberidae > Diploptera > Diploptera punctata. The sequence continues at coordinate 1,499,634 of JASPKZ010003882.1, forward strand.
GATTTCATTGAAAACAAAGAATTAAAATGGTATGGTGATGTAAAAAGAATTACAGAAGACAGTTTCCCAAGAAGAATACAAGATTGGGTGCCACTTGGTAAAAGAAGGAATTGACGGCCAAAAATAAATAAATAAATAAAAATAAAAAAATAAAAAAATTGGTTTGATAGTGTTTTCAGTAGCATAAGGTAAAAAGGATTGGATGATGGAGATTGGAATGATAGAGAGATATGTAGGAGAATAACAATAGATCAATTTGGCACAGGAAGATGTGAAACATTATGAAACCTGGTTTTAACAACTTAATAAAAAAATAAAAATATGTATATATGAAAAGAAAAACGAATGCTTGAGTCGGAATTTGAACCCGAGTCTCTAAACTCTGTACGTTTAGCGCTCTAACCAACTGAACTACCGAAGTATTCCAAAACAACGATACATTTTTCTTATATATGTAGTATTCTCAATTCACACAAGAGGTAGCGGGAACTCGTTCCCCCTGACATCTAGTGGCCACTATAATAGGTAAGCAAATTTTTAAAGAGAATATTTATTTTATAGCAGTAACGCTTGTATATTTAGATGTTATAACTATATTTCTGACATTTGGTAATGAACGAAAATATAATATGAAAAGAAAAATGAATGCTTGAGTCGGGATTTGAACCCGAGTTTCTGTGTGTGTGTATATATATATATACACTTACAGTTTTTGTTTTCCTTTTCGAAGTTAAAATTCAATCATATCCCTGCATTAAAATATTACCAAAATATATAAAACTATTATTCTACCAGTTATATTATATGGGTGCGAAACATGGACTCTTACTTTAAGGGAGGAAAGGAGATTACAGGTATTTGAGAATAAAGTACTTAGGACAATTTTTGGACCAAAGAGAGATGAACAGACAGGTGAATGGAGAAGACTACATAACAATGAACTACATGGTCTTTATAGGAAGCCAGATATAATAAGAACAGTCAAGTCTCGTAGACTGCATGGGCAGGACATGTTGCACGTATGGGGAATGAAAGACTTGCATGGAAGCTTCTTGTAGGAAAGCCAGAGGGAAAATGCCCAGTTGGTAGACCAAGAATGAGGTGGAAGGATAACATTAACTATGATTTGAGGGAAGTAGATTATACAGGGAATGATTGGAAAGGATTAGCTCAGGATAGGGATGTATGGAGAGCTTATGTCCGCGCGGCCATGAACCTACGGGTTCGATAGTGCCAGTGAGTAAGTAAGTAAGTATAATATTAAAACCACCTGTGATGATTTTTACATCGTAACCATCACAAGTTAGAATTGAACTTTCTTATTTAATATACTAATATGAATAATACCTACTTAAAATACTTAAGCCGTGGCAAAATTTCAATTATAAAAAATTGATTCAAACTGAACGGTTTAAGATAGTTAGAAAATAATTATATGTTTCTTTTCTCTTTTTTTTTAACAGGTTTTAAAGATATACATTTTCCTGTGCCCTATATTAAGTTTTGATTTTCTTCCTCCATTCATCTCTATTCTTCAATCCACCATCCTGCAGTCCCCTGTCCTTCATCAAATGCATATTTCCCTCTATATATGTCTTCTTAGGTCTCTCTCTTCTGTTCCTCCAATTTGGAATCCACTCCAAACTTCTAATTGACAATCTATCATATTCTTCGCGTGTCCAAAGCACTGTAATTGTTTATTTCCCACAAATTGTATAATTGTTTCGTTAAAGTTCATTTTGTCTCGAATAATACTATTTTTGATCCTGTCTAATTTAGAACTTTGTGCAGATCTTCTTAAAAAATCTATTTCTATAGGCAGTTTTGACTTTAATTTAGCATTGATAGTAAAACAGGTATATATTATATATATATATTGCAAAGCTAAATATATCCATGATTAACATAACATTGTATAGTAATATCGGGTAAATATAATCAGAGCAATACATTTGTTTGATTAAATAGTACATTGCAATGCGAGGTTGTGAAGTGTTTTTTTTACAGAAGCGAGAAAACGATTGAAAACTGAGCGATAGCGAGGTTTTTAATTTTCAAGATTCTGTAAAATACTTCACAAATGTGTTGTACATTATTTTTTACACGATCCATCCATAGTAATTCTGTCCGAAGGCAGGTCCTTCACTGCAATCATAGCATTTTCATGCTACGCTTGCAGCTTTACTAGGGAATTGTAGGTGTGGTAGCTTCCCGTTTTTACAGGATGGTGTTTTCAAAATAATAAATAATAGTAAAATAATAACATATTTGTTGGAAATATTTGCGTTCATTATAAACAACTAACACTCAGGCCAATGTTTATACAGTAAATGCCGAAAATAATGTAATTGAGACTACAGCAGGCCACGACACCAACCAGTCATAAAATGGCAGCAAGTACGAATTTATTGTTTCAAATAAAGTTCAGTTCATTTAAAATGCAGTTATTTGTTTCGTATAATGTAGGCTATATTAACACTATCTTTCGGATATATGTTTGTATATACATTGTACGTAGTATACATAAAGGGCATTGGTTTTACTCCCCGCACTAAATATGTAATTTTTAATATTACGGTATGGTTATTTAGTTATTTGTAGGTTGGCAACCCAGAAATTTAGGAAATTGAACTTTCACTCATGTTGCTAGTCTTGTAAGTACGACAGAACGCACTCTCGTGCAAAAAAATATGTTTTATCCCTGTGTACAACCGACTTCTCTTACGGAAAATAAGACGTCTCCAGTGCGGTCCGGCAGGCTTTAGGGAGCACTCATATACAGTTGTATTCAAAGTAACAATTTATACTTCCATTTTCCCATTCATATTTAAGAGGATGTCATGCACCAATGGCATTCCAAAAATACGGATGAAGAAAGGTTTGACCTACGTAGCCAAAATCTCAATTCAAGAGTCTTTACCTTTTGTTTTAAGGTGTATGTATTCCCTATGTCACGTGTTTCACGTGAAAAGATGGTTGGATTTATCTGTTTATATCGACCTCGGATGTAAGAACGTGTAGACGTCAAGATTCTTGTCTGTTACACACCATTGGCGCATATATCAAACACGTCTATGGCACTACTAAATTTAGAGAAATCTTGCATTTGCTGCCAGGATGACTTATTATGTTTCTCGGAGAAACATATCAATCACTCTGTATTACAATTTAAAGTACAGCACAGTTAGGCACATATCTTCCTCTTGGCATTTATGTTTACTTAATGTACTGATGTTCCTCTGTTCAGTGCATTAATGTATCGACTTCTATACAATCCAAATAATAAACAAAATTTCATCTACCAAAATTTAATATCCAAGCAATAGCCATTAATAAAACTACATTCAAAAAGTATTGCGTAAACAATCTATCTTACTAGAATTAGAAACAACAATGTAATTAGTTTCGACCTAACTTACCCTAATTCTATTTTGATTGAAAGCAAAATAGAGGTATATTACTGTGGTAAGTCTAAGGGTTAACTTCTTTGCCTCTTTGTCCCAAAAGTTGTGGATTCAGTCCGGCCGGGGTCGATAGATTTTTAAATTGGAAAAATTCAAGGGAAAAATCCTCCAGAATAAATTTTAAGGAGTAGGTCCCGAGAACTAAGATTTCCACTTTGTAAAAGTCGCTCAACCCTAAATTATACCGTCTGGAAAAAAATATCTGTTTTTTACATCCATGTAATACCGTAGTTGTCTACTAGGTGTCTCTTTGAGGCGATAAGGTTACCACTTGTCACTCACTAAAATCTGTAGGGAAATAAGCGTAATTAAAATATCTTGGTTAAATAACTCTCGCAAGGGAACACCCACTCTCCCTGTGTGGATGTACGTGGTATAGACAAACATAGACAATGCAATTATGTTCAATAATATAGCTATTTATGTGTTATAGTTGTAAAAATATGTTTTTTTTTTTCAATCCCCAGGTTGTCATTTCGACATTTCTCATGTTCTCTCCTGGTATTGCCGTAATTGTAACCCACTTCTAAGTTGGGGCACCTCGAATGAGGAGTTACGTTGCCCCGATGACATGATGGATGATAAATGATAATGAAGTGCCAGGAAAATCCTTAACCTAAACTTAACCTAAATTCCAGACCATGGGCAACCACAGGAACAATTTCCTTTAAAGAAAAATTCATATGGTTTGACCAGGAATCGAACCCGTGGCCTTATGAACAGTACTCAGAAACGCTGACCACTAGTCCATGAGGCTGGTCTTAAAAATATTGTTTTCCTAGATAATATTATCTGCTACAAGACCATGAAAATTGTAATTCTATCGATTAAATCGAGAATCATTAGTTGAAGAGCTGTTATTATCTCAAAAATCCTGACGTCAGCAAGTGGAATTATGCAGGCGTTGTTATACAACTGATAACAGATTCTGGTTGCATGGGGTTTATATTGTTATTAGGGTCGGGACTTACAGGTTGTGAACCTTCCACTAACAGGTAGCGGCCATTATTCTTGTTCTACATTCCTGGATATTCGCTGTGAACGTGACGTACATACCCTATATACAGGCTAAACTGCGTGCAACAGTGGGCTTTGTCGAAATCTGTATCACTTATTTTCTGTGCACTCGAAACTTACTTACTCACTGACACTATCGAACCCGTAGGTTCATGGCCGCGCGGACATAAGCTCTCCATACATCCCTATTCTGAGCTAATCCTTTCCAATAATCCCTGTATAATCTACTTCCCTCAAATCATAGTTAATGTTATTCTCCCACCTCATTCTTGGTCTACCAACTGGGCGTTTTCCCTCTGGCTTTCCTACAAGAAGCTTCCATGCAAGTCTTTCATTCCCCATACGTGCAACATGTCCTGCCCATCGCAGTCTACGAGACTTGACTGTTCTTATTATATCTGGCTTCCTATAAAGGCCATGTAGTTCATTGTTATGTAGTCTTCTCCATTCACCTGTCTGTTCATCTCTCTTTGGTCCATTTTTCTTTCCTTTACAATGTCGGCACATTCCTCATCAAACCATTTCTTGTTTTGCCTCTTTTTTTAAACAACCAATACTTTCTAATGCTGACACTTTAATAGTATCTCTTATAGCCTCCCATTCTTTATTTATATCAGTTTCTTCTTCACTTACCACATTGTCATCTGAAGATTCCAGTACTTCAAATCTATTAGCAATTTTGATTTGGTATTCTTGCCGCATTTCATAATTTTTCAAGTTTTTTAATTCAAATTTTACAGAATCCCTGTGTTTGAGCCTTTGGCATGGGTTCCCTGAAGTAGTCCCCGCCCGGAGAACCGAATGGGAGACTATTTGACCTCCGGATAATTTTACCCCAGTTGAACCCATGTCCGCATTTCTTGACAGTTGTATTTTTACGGTGAAAGATCGTCACTCTTTCGACCAAGGTACTTTTTCGTCTGACTTATCACCTTCGACCAGTCCGGTATGGGTAACCCTATCGGCAGCAATGCTACAGCCGGCATAGCTCTCAGGATCATTTAAGCACGCAAACACTCCACCACGACAAGGTAAAGATACCATGGAGAAATATTCTTATTATTTTATTTACAATTTCATGCACTTTATTCATCCATTAATTATCCAGAAACAAATTTTATTTCATACTATGTAGAATTTGATATGTTAACATTATTAAAATTATTGTGCAAAACAAATTATTACAATTATAAAAACCTTTACCACATGCAATTTTCGCCAACATAACTAAAGTGTAAGGTGTGGTGGTTTATATTGAAAAAAATAATGATATAAAACAAAAGATGACACAGCAACATGCCAACAGAATAACTGCAGTTTAAATAGATTTTTTTCAGAAGAGCTGCCAGAAAATCTGGACTGGAATGAATTAGAAATAAAGAAATTAAAAATGTATGAATGCAGAAAGACGTATAATTGATTCGATTGAACACAGAAGAAATAAAGAAATTAGAAAATGTATGAATGCAGAAAGACGTATAATTGATTCGATTGAACACAGAAGGCTAATATGGTATGGACACGTAAGAAAAATGCTGGCTGGAAGACTACCAAAGGTCGTCCATACATGTAAAATTGAAAGAAGGAGCAGAAAAGGAAGACCAAGAACAACCTGGAAGAATAACATTCAACATTCAATGAGAAAATTGTATGTAAGGGATCGAGACGAGAGGACAGAGAATGACGGAAAACTTTAATTAAGGGAAACTTGTGAATGTGTATTATAAACTGATAATCTGTAAGTGCGTAGTCATTTATGCAGTTTTTAAAACTTATGTTAATTATTAAGATTGGTTGGAGAAAAACCTCAATGACGAAGAAAATTCTCAATGAATAAAAATAATAATAAATAAAACAATGGAAGAAAGAGTAAAAAGATTGAAGCCTAAGCTAAACATATATCCATTATGGAATTACATATTAATATAGATGTTAAGGCAAGATGCCTTGGCGCAGAGCTACACAGGATGCGCTGGTTCAAGTCTCCATGGGGGAAGAACATTTTCTCATGGAATTTCAGGCAGTATGGGACTGTATTCACCAAGCATCGTGAGGAATTTGGGTAGCTACAATAAGTAGCGGCTCCAAGTTAAGAAAACCAGCTTTAACGGCTGGGGGACCTGACATGCTGACCAAATGTCATTCCTACACTGGCAGGATGATACCTCTGTGATTATTCACATGTACATGTGAGGTTAGCAGCCGGCTGGAAGGCCCTTGGCCTTACAGGCATGTCGCGCCATAAAGTTTTAATTAGTTCGTAAAAGTAGAGTTTATCTTCTGATTCCAAAACAAATGATCAAATTTGGATTTACAAATAAACATACATTTTATGATCAGACTCGTAAAAGTTGGGCCGTAGATTTTATCTTTTGAATCCAAATCAAGTGGTCGCGTGTTTCAATTCCATCCACAGTAATTCTGCCCGAAGGCAGGTCCTTCACTGCAATCATAGCATTTTCATACTATGCTTGAAGCTTTACTAGTGAATTGTAGGTGTGGTAGCTTCCTGTTGCTTTCCACACCGGTGAAGGATGATGATGATGATGATGACGATGATGATAATGATAAGGATGATGATAATGAAGGCCATATGATTTCGGGGACCATTTTGGCCTTAAAGTTTTCCTGACATTTGTCTTACAGGTGAGGAAAAACCCCGATAAAAACCTCACCTAGAAAAACTGCCCCGACCGGGGTTCGAACCCGGGCCCACTGCGTGACAAGGCAGCACGCTACCTCGAGACCACAGCGGTGGACATGTTTCAATACCATGAGCGGGAATTTCTATTTATATTTTCATGTAAGGGAATCTTCCCCATCCTATTTCTAAATGGGCTTTAAGGTTTAGGATGACTGTTAAATTCGCATCCCTATGTTATTTTTCGGATTGGACTTACAGTGTACTTACCAACTTAGTACTACTGGATTGATGACACTCACATTTTTGTGATCTATGGGCATGAACCCCTCTAATGTAAGATGTAATATAATTTAGAATACAAGTAAATAACAACTAAATGGAAAAAAAGTAATAATAATAATAATAATAATAATAACTCAATGGCACTATCGAACTCATAGGTTCATGGTCGCGCGGACATAAGCTCTCCACACATCTCAATCCTGAGCTAATGTTTTTCATTAATCCCCTGTATAATCTACTTCCTCAAATCATGGTTAATGTTATTCTCCCACCTCATTATTATTCTGCCAACTGGGTGCTTTCCCTCTGGTTTTCCTACAATAAGCTTCCATGTCCTCTTTCATTCCTCGTTCGTACAGCATGCCTTGAATCGCAGTCTAGGAGACTTAACTGCTTTTATTATATCTGGTTTCCTATAATGATAATATAGCTCACTGTTATGTACTCTTCTCCATTCGCCTGTCTGTTCATCTCTCTTTGGTCCAGAAATTGACCTAAGAACTTTATTCTCAATTACTCGTGATATTTTCTCCTCCCTTAAAGTTAAGAGTCCAAATAATAATTTATATTTATATACAGATTTTCAATGTTCACATATCTTTCTGGGCCTTAAATTTTATTTACCTTCTCTGTCTGTTCATCTCTCTTTGGTCCAGAAATTGACCTAAGAACTTTATTCTCAATTACTCGTGATATTTTCTCCTCCCTTAAAGTTAAGAGTCCAAATAATAATTTATATTTATATACAGATTTTCAATGTTCACATATCTTTCTGGGCCTTAAATTTTATTTACCTTCTCCACTCGCCTCTATATATCCACTCCATGTCCTTCAGTCCTCTTGTTCTCATTCCAGTTCATATTTCTTGGATTCACGAGTTTAAAGGTCTTCCTTTCTTTCTTCTTCCAGGTGGACACCATTCCAATGTTTTTTTTCTGGGTAACCTGTCTTCTTGCGTTTGTCTACATGTCCATATCAATTTACTCATAGTTGCTTGCAATAATAATAATAATAATAATAATAATAATAATAATAATAATAATAATAATATTTTATTAGGAATAACCCACAATACAGTGTTTCTTCTTCAACCCAAAGTGATTTGTCGCCAGTAGTTCCTGTCTAAAGCATATTCTTCCTTCAAATCTCTAGTTCCCATACTTCTTCTCATTCCATCTATCCAACATTCTCTAGGTCTGCCTCTTCCACTTCTTACATTAGCTTTCCAATCAAGGATCTTCTTTGATTCTCTATCTTTTTGCATTTTTTATGAGGTGCCCATATAATTTCAAACGTTTTTCTTCTATTTTCTTTATTTTTTTGCAAAATGTCCCTCATTGTGTTGTTTCTGATTTTATCCTTTCTTGAAATTCTTGTCGATCTTACTTACTTACTTACTTACTTACTTACTTACTTACTCACTGGCACTATCGAACCCGTAGGTTCATGGCCGCGCGGACATAAGCTCTCCATACATCCCTATCCTGAGCCAATACTTTCCAATCATTCCCTGTATATTCTACTTCCCTCAAATCATAGTTAATGTTGTTCTCCCACCTCATTCTTGGTCTACCAACTGGGCGTTTTCCTTCTGGCTTTCCTACAATAAGTTTCCATGCACGTCTTTCATTCCCCATACGTGCAACATGTCCTGCCCATCGCAGTCTATGAGACTTAATTGTTCTTATTATATCTGGCTTCCGATAAAGACCATGTAGTTCATTGTTATTCTTGTCGATCACCTCTAAAAATCAATGTCTACTGCTTTTTGGCCTGTTTACTTTTTTACTTACTGTCCAGGTTTCGGATCCATATAATAAAATGCATCAAATACAGTTTTCTTCGTTTTATGGATTACTATTTTGTGTGTCATTGTACTGAAATTACTTTTATGGATAATAAATTTAAACGGTTTTTTAATGTTTCCATAACCATCATAGGCCTATTATTATTATTATTATTATTATATTACAATATTATTAATTATTGTTATTATTATATTATAATATTATTAATTATTGTTATTATTAGTATATTATAATATTATTTATTATTTATTATTATTATTATTATTATTATTATTATTATTATTATTATTATTATTATTATTATTATTATTATTATTATTATTATTATTATTATTATTATTATTATTATTATTATTATTATAAGATGGTTATGGAAAAATAAAAGTGTTTGCAATTTTTATCCATTAAAGCAATTTCACTACAGTGACACACAAATAATAATCCATAAAACATGAACTCATATATAATTCCTAGCAATCATTTTCTTTATCTTCATTTATATATTTGTATTCTTTCTCTTTTCTTCCTTTTTCATATCACTTATTGTTCGCCTTATGACAAGCGAGAAGAAATTCACATGCACTTGAATAACAGCTCATTATTATGTCATGGTTCTAATTATTATTGGTGAAATTCAATGCTTCATTAGCACACAAAGACGTGACGTCATCAATCAGTCTGTGACGTTATCTTGAGCTCACAGCTTCTCTTAGCACCGTGGTGCCTTTTCCTTTGTTTTGAATTTCATTAGAAAACAAAGAAACGTTCCGAATTTAAAGCATCTTTAATTAAAATTTCGAATTGCCAAGTGAAATGTACAGGTGATACAACCTCAAACTGCTTTGCCGTTTGTACAAAGAAAAATCACGTTATCTCACACTCGTTATCTATCTCTCTATCTCTACATATCTTTCACTTAATGCAATAATTTTCTCTCGTCCTCTAATGATCTATCTCTCTATCTCCATCTTTTACTTAATGTAAAATCTTCCTTGGTACATATTTTACTTGTGCCACCCTTCCCGATCCTACGTGGTAGAGGATCTGGATAACATATATAGTTTTTAACACACTAGGATATAGAGGCTTCCTAGATAAGTACTTAGTTCAATATCGGGGTCATTTCCGAGACATTTTTATAGCACACATTTCACTTTTACTGAGTGATTGTGAAGTCAGATGTTATTCAAATAATAATAATAATAATAATAATAATAATAATAATAATAATAATAATAATAATAATGATTTATCATAGACAGAATGAATGAAGATAGATATCCAAAACAAATAACAAAATACAAACCTGAAGGCACCCGAGATGTGGGCAGACCTAGAAAGAGATGGGCTGAAGTCGGAACGGGTCAACAGACCTAATCCATGAATGCAGATGATGATGACTATTTAACTCATGCCCCAAATGGGAGTCAATGACCAATCACGTTTCAATGATTTCTGTTTTACAACCAATCAGAGTCGTGTTTCACCAAATATTTATCAGTGTTATAATTACCATATTAAAGAAAGCTCCTCCTTACAATATTGCGTTCCTTTGGCAATAAATAGCATGATCTGGTTGCAGTGATAAACAAAAGAAGCAGTAGAAGCGTACCTATAGTTTCTCATTTGTTTTCAAACATCGCCGTTTACATTAAATATATAAATATTTTAAAATAACTATAGTTAAATAATGATTTGTGAGTAAACAGCTTAATTTTATTCGTTAAATAGTCCTAACAAATGCCACTCTTGATTTCCAAATTCTCTAGATAAATTCACTCCTCACTTCGTGAGTCGTGAATTTATCGATAATTTGGAAATCACTCGTGGCATTACTTATGATAATTTATTTATATACACATTTCTAATGTTTAGGCCTAAGCATATTTCTGTGCCTAAAGTTTTACTATTTTTCTTCTCCACTCATCTCTATCCATCCACCCCATGTCCTCCAGTCCTCTTGTTCTCATTCTAGTTCTTATTTCTTGCATCCATGAGTTTTGAGGTCTTCCTTTCCTGCTTCTTCCAGGTCGACACTATTACAATGTTTTCTTGGGTAACCTTTCCTCTTGCATTCGTCGTACGTACCCATACCAATTTAATTGCCTATATCTTATATAGTCCACCGCTGTGGTCTCGAGGTAGCGTGCTGCCTTATCACGCAGCGGGCCCGGGTTCGATCCCCGGTCGGGGCAGTTTTTCTGGGTGAGGTTTTTATCGGGGTTTTTCCTCACCTGTAAGACAAATGTCAGGCAAACTTTAAGGCCCAAACGGTCCCCGAAATCATATGGCCAACATCATTATCGTCATCACACTATCATCATCACCATCCTTCACAGGTGTGCAAAGCAACGGGAAGCTACCACACCTACAATTGCCTAGTAAAGCTGCAAAGCTTAGCATGAAAATGCTATGATTACAGTGAAAGACCTGCCCTCGGGCAGAATTACTATGGATGAATGGATATCTTATATAATCTACTATTGAATATCTAATATTCATTTTTCCTCGTATGACAGGATCTTATTTTTTAATAATAATAATAATAATAAAAATATAATTCCGGAACATAATGTGAGGTGTTGTGCAATACATACTAATAAAAATCCATATAGCTTATGCACCTGAGACATTAAACTTCATATGGTCGCAAATATTTAGTAGAGAGTTATTATAATTTGATATCTTTAAATAAATTCACAAAAAATATAGTATACAGCACTATACAATAATTATTATTTTACAGTTTTAAATGTGAGGAATTCCAATTGAAAAGCTGGTCATTTATTTATAATTTTGTAGCATTTTTCCTTCGAATTTTTCTTCTCTTAATCCATTAAAACTAATAGAATATTAATAATTATAATAAGAAAATAATAGTACCCAATAATATTATTATTTAATTGTAATATTATTGTGTTTTCTTTATGTAATTGTAATGTTATTGCTTTTTTGTTGTTTATTTTTCTTTACACTAGTACCAATTATTACTTTATTGTAACGGACTGTCAACAGCACGTACGGCTTACTGCCCGTGCGACCCACATTTGTAAATAATATTGTAAATATCTTACATTTTGTCTAATAAAGTCCTACTACCACTACTACTTAATAGGCTATATCATGTACAAATTTAAAGTTAAAATTTTAAAAAGTTGAATAATAAAAATAACAATAATTGTAAACAGTGCAAAAATGATATATTTTACGTGAATAAATAATGTTCGCAAATCTTTAGGGAGTTAAATATATAATTTATATAGATCGAAAAAGCAATGGACCGAGAACCGAACACTGGAACTCCAGCTTTACAGAAGGATCAAGGAGAACCTAATGTAGAATATCCTCAAGAGACTCTTAGCGCTCACAAAGGTAGGGGTTGAACCATTACGTGGCGCTCCGGAAAATTAGAGGAGTTTTTATACAACAACTCCATGTTACCGCCGTTTCAAATTATTTACTAAAGTCAAGTAGTGTAAGAATGGCAAGTTTTCGATTATCAGATTTTTCTCTTTTGCCTTCATATATATTTAGTAGAACAATATGTGTATTGTGTCCTGAAATTTACCTAAAAAGTCATATCCAATTAGGTAGTCAGTCAATTTCGAAAAGGAAAGTAAAATATTAATGGGTCGAAAATAATTCGCAGTTGAAGGAGTTTTAAATTTCAGGCATGGGCGTACAAAGGGCTTGCTTCCACAATTGTGGGACATGTGGAAGTTTGTGGTGAGGAGTTAAAATATGAGTATATCAGGTAATATAACGACGATTATTTTGTTCAGTAGAGTGGTATTTATACGGTCAGCCCTTCTGGGTTGAGTTTTATTCGTTTGATAGCTTTATTTACGTCATTTTTTCCAACATATGAGAAATGAAAATGTCCTCTGGTAGATTTGCCAGTCCTACTTTATCTTTTGGAGTAGATGTTTGCTTGTAAAATCCTCACTGAATGTGCGTAGAGAAACAGGTATTTTTTTCTACCTAAGTGTCTTTCCTTCCAAACGACCATTTTATTCAGATTTTTTTTTCAAATTTCTTAAGTATTATTTGTTTCTGTACAACTCTATAGATCTCTAATTTTATTTTTTTCGGGGTTTTCGCTCACCTGGAAGACAAATGTCGGGAAGCTTAGGCCCAACGGTCCCCAAAAATCATCCGGCTATCATCATTATCCATCAACGATGTGGAAAGCAACGGGACGCTACCACACCTATAATTCCCTAGTAAAGCTGCAAAGCATAGCATGAAAATGCTATGATTGCAGTGAAAGACCTGCCCTCGGGCAGAATTACTATGGATGGATGGATATATATATGTGATTATGAAAGTTTTCATGGGTTTTCCGCGTCTTGGATTCAAGTTCCTTGATAATGGCATGTGGGATCATGCCGAAATGTCGGAATCAGTGGTCAGAGGCCGAACTTGAATCCAAGACGCGGAAAACCCAAGAAAACTTTCATATTCATACTTATATCCGCGAAAATCTCCAATATAACATATGTATATGTATGTATATATATATATATATATATATATATATATAGAGAGAGAGAGAGAGAGAGAGAGAGAGGGGGGGGGGGAGAGTTCATATTTAATTATTATACAATGGCTCTATTATATATATATATATATATATATATATAATCTCCAGTAATTACATATGCATCAGAAACTCGGACTATTTTAAAGTCAAATGAGAAATCCCGGGCTACTTTTGAAAGAAAGATAGTAAAAGAAATGTTTGGGGCTGTGAAAGAAGGTGATATTTGAAGAAGGATAAATTGTAAATTGTATGAATTATATAAGGAACCCGATTTAGTGAAGTATACAAGAATTAATAGATTGGCCTGGGCTGGACATTTGATACGTATGGACAATAATAAAAGTGTTAAAAGATCTACATGGCACAACCAGTACAAACCAGAAAAGTTGGAAGACCAAAATTAAGATAGTAGGATGATGTCTTGCAGGGTATTAAAATTAATAAAATTATAAATTGGAAGAATTTAGCAGTAAATAGAGAAGTCTGAAAGGACATTCTGAGGAAGGCAAGGGCCCAAAATGGATTTTTAAAACTGACCCAAACCTTCTGGCGGTACTATGGCCCTAGGGTCGACTTAGCCTCTAACGGAAATGAGTACCAGACGTTTGTTCTGGGGATAAAGACAGCCGTCACGCTGGGCTGACAACCCGGCTGACATCGAGTGCCGATTATCCAGAAAATGTTGGAGCCTTATTACCCCAAGGGCCTCCAGAGACTTGTAGTGGGATCACTTTACCTTTACTTTATGATATTAGGGGAATAGATTATACAGGAGTCGATTAGAAAACGGCTTCAGGATAGGAATGTGTGGAAAGCTTATGTCCGCGCGGCCATAGACATAAGGGTTCCATAGAACCACGGAGTTAGCTATATTTATAGAGGAAACATCTTTAATTCTTATTATACAATGACGCATATAGGCCTCTATATATATATATATATATATATATAGTACAAAGTATGCTTAACAGTAAAAATTTGGAGGTCAATCGTGATAAATGGAAAACGGAATGAGATAATAAGGAAAAAAGAGAAATAAAAGAAGAAATAAAGCATTTTACGATTGTTGCGACCTCTATCAAAATGTTATTAAAATTTTTTAATACGTTTGTCTTCACAAGGTTTCTGACTCTAGGCTTTTCTCTTGCTGATTGGAATTTCTCTGATTGTAAAGTGAGAGCGTTGGTTCACGAAATTAAAGAAACAGTTGAACACCAGTGACTCGTGCATCTGACGCCTGTATAATCAAGCGCCTGTGCCTTGTTATGTGGAATATTAAAACAGTTTTACACAACTGTGTCAAAAAAAAAATATATATATCAATTTTTCACACTGCCATTTCAATTATACGACTTCCAATATTTTCATTCACCACCAGAACCCATGCAGTTTCAATTTTAAAAACCAAAAAAAAAAGTAAGTAGAACTTCAATCTGACATACGCGAACGTTTCAATTAATTTTCGTTGACAACTATTTTCAATGTGTTCCTACCTATGATTTTCTAATACCAAATTCAAAAAAAGAAAATCAACTCAAGCTGAAGTATTGCAAATTTAAAATATATTATCATCATCATCATCATCATCATTATCATCATCATCATTATTATCATCATCATCGTCATTATCATCATCATTATTATCATCATTATCATTATCATCTTTATTATTATTATCATTATTATCATCATCATTATTATTATTATTATTATTATTATTATTATTATCATCATTATTATTATTATCATCATCATTATTATAATTATTATTGTTATTCTTCTTCTTCTTATTATTATTATTATTAATTATTATTAATTGCTAGAGGATTGTATCACCAAATTTTCCATATGCGACAGATAGCATTTTCAAAATTTAAAAAATCAAAGTTGAAGCTTCAACTACAGTAATTAAACATTCAAAACAGTCGATGTTCGTCATATTTTATACGATTCGAATCTGAAACAATATTTTCCTCTTTTTATTATTGAATTTTTTTATGAAATTGCAACTTTTATTACGCAAAATTCTTCTATTTACCTCTACAAAAATCAAATCAAAATAATTTATTGCTATAAACTATTAAAATAAAATTAATGAAATATATTTTATTTAATCTGGCCACCCCTGAATGAGGCCAAAGTCTTGTACTAAGGGGCGGATTCTTATGCATATTAATTTTACAATACAAAACAAAAACAGAACCACTAATAAAATAACTACACAAAAACACAAACATAAGGCACTCTTAGATGTAATTATAAAAATATGTATTAGAAAATACTTTTTTTAAAACCCATTTGCATATTTGATTACAATAAATATTAGTACTGATCCTAACTACTAATTATATATATTGTATCATCATCATCATCATCATCATCCGGTATCACGGCAGCTGCCGCCGTCTTCCGGAAACCAAACGCCATTCCTCTCTGTTCATCCATTGATCTTCCTCCAATCCTCTGATATTCATAGCCGCTTATACACCTTCTATCCAAGTTTTCTTCTGTCTTCTTCTCTTCCTCCTTTGCATTGGGATCCATTACATAACAATTTTAGGCAATATTTGCTCTGGCATTCTTTTGACATGGTCATTCCACTGTAATATTTTCTTTTCTATAATGTCTATGATGTCCGGCTCCTCTTGTACACCCATAATTTCCCTTATTTCTTTATTTCGTATTCCATCCATTCTAGATTTTCCTGCTGATTTTCTTAAAACATCAATTTCTGTACTTAAAATTATTTTCATTTCCCTGGAAGGAATTTGCCAAACTTCAGCACCATATGTTAAAATGCTCTGAATTATGGTTTGATATATTAGTAATTTTCTATTTTTTTGTAATATTCTTGCTCCGCCAAACAGAGTTTAAAGCATTTATTGATTGTTTTGTTTATTAATGAAATAAAATAAAATTGTTCAATTACAAGAAGTTAATAAAAGACCCAAATCACCAAATTAAAATTTAAAAGAACCAACTATTTTTAATAGTGAAGCTATCATTTTCAAGACATTTCCATTGAAACTAGTTGACTCTTTTAAATTTTAATTTGGTGATTTGGGTTTTTATTGACTTCTTATAATATAAATTTATAACCAAAAAGAAATTTCTATTCAATTAAAACTGTTAAAGTTGTATACGATTTTCATATTTATTTCATACAAATTCGTTACAGTTGCTTCAGTACTATGTACCATCTTCAGACGAATACTATGAATACAAATTACTGTTGTTATTATATATATGTACAGTCCACCGCTGTGGTCTCGAGGTAACGTGCTACCTTGTTTGTGAAAAGAAACAATAATGTCCGAACCAGGAATCGAATCGTGGACCTCTCGTATACGTACGAGTGTGCGAGACCACTACACCATTCGAGACATGGTACAAACATCAACAGTTCTTTCCAGGTATATAAATCTATGATTCTCGTTTCATCCACTGCCAGGTAGATGTCACTACCAACGCCAACGGTCGGCTTCATTTAGAAGTATCTACGTACGTTTGAGAATTTTACACCACCACTTTTATAAGCAGTACTCGATGTTATTTAACATTTTCCAATACTGTTATTTTTAACACAGTTTTTAAACATTTTGGGCATATTGATGTTTTATTTACTACCGTTTAGTTCTAGAATCTTATAATAATTTAATATCCGAAATTGATAAATCCTATTTTACCTAAAGTACATTAAGGTTATAGTTTGTTACCCAAGTTGTGAGTTATATACCTAACATAATTTCAGAATTTTTTTAGATTCAAATAATAATCCACAAACAGCTATTATAAACACCTGAATCATATTTACCTTGTTTATTATGAATATAGAAATATAGAAATGAATGCCGGATTTTAACATCAGATCAGTTTATTATTATCAATTTATAATAATAATAATAATAATAATAATAATAATAATAATAATTATTATTATTATTATTATTATTATTATTATTATTATTATTATTATTATTATTATATTTAAACTGGAAAATCATCCGGCCATCATCATCATCAGCCTTATCATTATCATTATCATGATCATCCTTCACCGGTGCGGAAAGCAACGGGAAGCTACCACACCTATAATTCCCTAATAAAGCTGAAAAGCATAGCATGAAAATGCTATGACTGCAGTGAAAGACCAGCCCTCGGGCAGAATTAGTATGGATGGATGGATGGATGGATGAATGTATATGTACATATAGTAACAAAATTCGTTTGTATTCACAGTATTCTTCTGAAGAAGGTACAAAGAACTGAAACAGCTGTAACGAATTTGTATTTAAATAAATATGAGAATCGTTTAAAACATCAACATAGTTTTATTTTATTTAAATAATAAGCATAATGGATTTTCATCAAGTAAACGCCAAATCAGTAGATTATTAGTTACATAATTTTTATTTGAACAATATAGGATAGTCACTTATCCCATCATGCCAAAATAGACAGAATTGTTTACGAAGCCAGACTATTCATATTTTAATAAATTTAATATTTAAATTTTTAAAAATTAAAATAGGATTCCTAGACGAATATTCGGTTCCAGAAAAGATGAGTATGGAGACAGGAGGAAGTTAACAACGGGGACTTAATAATTATTTATTAAATTGTTCTTGTATTATCAAAGTTATTAAGTGTTGTAGATTGAAATGGACAGGTAATGCAGCTCGAATGGGTGACAGTTAAAATGCTTTAACATTTTCCAATAATGTTATTTTAACACAGTTCCAATAATGGATCATATTATAATATGATCCATTATTGGAATTGTGTTAAAATAACAGTCTCTAGTTATCTAGAGGTCCACGGTTCGATTCCTGGTTCAGACATTAATTTTTCTTTTC
Source organism: Diploptera punctata (assembly GCA_030220185.1). NCBI lineage: Eukaryota > Metazoa > Arthropoda > Insecta > Blattodea > Blaberidae > Diploptera > Diploptera punctata. The sequence continues at coordinate 1,518,248 of JASPKZ010003882.1, forward strand.
ACAATATCATTATAATAGTTATAATGCTTTCAAAATTTTTATTGGTAAATGCTTAGCGAAAAAGACTATTACGAAGGCTTTAGCATATGCGAGAGGTCAGGACTTGATTCACTTGGGTGAAGATGGGGGCTAATGGAGGTCCTTACTGAATACGGCATTGGAATTTCGAGTTCTGTAAACGTCTATTTAATAATTTACTCTATTATTACTTACTTCAACGAAATGTTATTATGAATTTCATTAATATTGACTCTATAAAACTGCACACCAATTTCCTCTAAATTCACACTGACTACCACATATTATATAGTTAATTTAAGGAACTAGCGGACCCGGCAGACGTTGTCCTGCCCGAACATTCAATTCTCGTGTCATAGCCGGACGATTAAAATATAAGTTACTTTTTTACCATAAAATTCACTAATTAATAAGTTCGCAAGAAAACTCCTCACTGACATTTGTTATGGCTCAAGAAGGATGCATGATGACGTGACATTGTTGTCGCACGGAATATGTCGGTAATGTAGTTGACTACACATCTAACATAAAAAAAATCTGTAACCCGTTAGCAGCGCCACCTACCGAGTCCAATTTTGAATCTAAACCATCCAGGGACCCACTCCAACACACAAAACATTTCATCGTTTAGACAGTTTTTAATTTCGGGTTTCAAGTAAACCTTCACTTCTAATTGTCGGATTTCGCTCATTTTTTTAATAATACCTACCTCAGTTTATTTTAATACGATATACTGAGTTTCGTTGTGAAACATCGAGAATTGTAACCGTTAGGCCGATTTTTAAATTTTCACTTCAGGTGACCTCCTACATGTAATGATTTTAAAGGACTCAATTGTGAATCTAAACGATCGAGGGACTCAATAAAACACACACAAAAAATTCATTAAAATTGATTCAGTCGTTTAGGTGTCTAGACGTTCGGTGACTAACACACGTATAGGCCTATATACTCGTGTTTAAAGAGAAAGATGGAGAACTTTAATTAAGGAAAATATGTGACTGTTTGTTACAAATTGATAGTCTATAAGTCCTTAGTCATTTACGTATTTCTTTTAATTCATGTTAATTACTGAGATTGGTTGGAGAAAACCATCAATGTTGATGAAAATTCTCAAAGTGAATGACTTATCATCCCGTTTCCAGTATCTATCCTCAAACCATAACTTAAACACAAGATCACAACATAGTCTCTTGCTTAATATACCGCAACATAGGACATCACATCACTCCATGTCATATACTATCTTCACTTCTCGCAACTGGAATTCCCTACCACAAGAAATAAGGGGCTGCCGGACATTGGCATCTTTTAAAAGAAATCTAAATTTATATTTGCTCTAAACTCGACTTCATTATTATCCAGTGTAAGGTATATATATTAATTGGTGTTTCTTGTATAATGTATCATATTATTATTATTATTATTATTATTATTATTATTATTATTATTATTATTATTATTATTATTATTATTATTATTATTATTATTATTATTATTATCGTATCATTGTTGGTATTACCCTATAAAATGTTGTTTGTACATGAAATTTACATTGCTACATTAACTGTTTATAATTAGTATAGTGTATATCTATATTTGTCAATTATTTATTTGTATTTGTGCTGGTTGAGTGGAAGAGAGGGCCTTATGGCCTTAACTCTGCCAGAATAAATAAAGTATTATTATTATTATTATTATTATTATTATTATTATTATTATTATTATTATTATTATTATTATTATTATTATTATTAAAAGAATAAAGATACGTAAGCCAGCATACTAATATATTTGCAGTTGAAAGTAATGAAATGCCCCTATATTGATTACATGAAATAAGAGTATTTAAACGATAGAGCTTTTGTTTAAAATTTATTTTCATCCTGAACACTCTGAGACCAGAGTTAGGGTGAGAACTCTGTAACAAGTAATGAATACGTCTTCCTGTGTACACGTAACTCACTTCAGTTTTCAGGTAATTTAAAGGAGAAGTCCCCAGCTGTTAGGATCTTGTTTCCTCTGATTAATAAGGAAACTCTACACAGACACATTACATCCTAGGGTTGCTAATCCCCTATATGGCCACTATGGTGTACAACACAGTGAAAAATATCAACTCCTAACAGTAAATAACTTACCATAATTTAAAATAACTTACAAATAAACTTCCAGATAACGATCTTCTTTATGGATAAGCGCAGCTATATTATATTGAATTAAGTAACTCCCGTCACGGAGCGCCTTACCCACTTGGGATATAATATAGAAACACGGGCACAGACACATTTAAATACAGTGTGATTATAAAGTCCCAGTACATTTTGTGGATAACGTAGCACAAATATAACAAAAATTATAAGGTAGTTTCTACTATCAAGTTAGTGTTCAACATAACCTCCATCAATCTCAAAACATGTTTCCCAACGACGCACCGTCGCCCGGAAAACATGCACCAACATACCCTCTGTAATCATTTCACTCGCTTGGCGTATGCGTTCTTTCAGCACTTGCAGATTAGGAAACTTCGTTCTGTACACCTGTTGCTTGATGAACCCCCAAGCAAAAAAGTCCAGGGGTGCTAGGTCTGGCGAACGAGGTGCCCAGATACGAGGAGATGTCCTTCCAATCCACCTGTTGGGAAACCTGTCATTGAGATATCCGCGTATAGCGAGAGCAAAGTGTGGTGGTGCTCCATCTTGTTGCAACACCACTGTATCAATGATACCATCTTGCTGTAACTGTGGCTATAAGAAAAGTGGCAACATATCAAGATACACGCCTGCCGTGAGGCTTTCCATTGGAATCCGTTTCTAACTTCTTCGTACGACTGACCTCTTAAACGCAACAATCTCTATCCGCTCTTCAATGGTGAACAAATTTGTATATTTTGAATGGCTGTAACAGAAATACGATATGTAAGCGTTTTCTTTAAAATGTACTGGGACTTTATAATCACACTGTATTTAAATGACATATAGGTCCACGTAGTCATTTTCTTTTATGTAAACACATTGCAGAGCGCATCGTTAATAATGGTCAGTAGATCCGGTAATACCAAGAGTAATTAAAAAACCGCATGATTCTCTCAGGCATAGGGCGAGAAGATACATTTTAATGAGTATTTTACTCATATCCCAAATGGGAGTCAATGACCAATCACGTTTCAATGAATTTCGATTTACAACCAATCACAGTCGTATTTCACCTCGAATTTATCAACTTAAGTTTATCATATTAAAGAAAGCTCCTCGTTTTTAATATTCTGAATAGGTCAGAGCATTATTGTGCAGTGACTGACTCTCTAAGAAATACGTTGAATATAGCAATTTATATATTAAGATGTAAGAATCCTAGAATGCAAGTGGCTCCCAGATTGTAAATATAGTGCACGGATATAACGCACGATGCTGCTTGCGGGATATAATAGAAAAAAACATTCGTAGCAATTGATTATACCACAATAAAAAGAAACCACTGTTTGCACTTTCTTAAACGTATTATTTCCCAGGCATTAAACGTTCCAGAAAAATAGAAATTGACATATTTACATCATAGGACATCAGAAATTAATTAATTTCCTATAATGCTGGTTATAATACACAGTTTGATGTGTTTCATTTTTTTCTCCACTAGGGTGCATTCTTACAATATTGCGATCCTTTGGCAATAAATACTATCATCTGGTTGCAGTGGATGAACAAATGAAACATAACAAACGTTTCTAATTTGTTTTCAAACATCGCCGTTTACATTAAGTATATTAATATTTTAAAATAACTATATTTAAATAATAATTTGTGAGTAAACAGCTTAATTTTATTCGATAAATGGTCCTAACAAATGCCACTCTTCATTTCCAAATGATCTAGATAAATTGGAAATCACTCGTGGCATTACTTATGAAAACACGCCATATTGGATATTTTCTAGGGTTATAGTGAAGATTAAACCATTATAAGTTGTGCGGGCCTACTTATCTTCTAAGTTACGTAAGACTGAGATTCTGAGAATACATCAAATTTAAGGCACATGTTTGTAAATGCTTTCCAATTTGTTCTTTCTCCAATTCACCATTTCATTTTTCTCTTTTTAAGATAAGTTAAAAGTATAGATTATTTGATCTTACAGAAATAATAGTAGAAAAAATTTATTAATGTAGAATTTCTTCAACGAAACCACTTCCGGGGTTGATTTTAATATCATATACGTAAGAAACCCTGCATATGAAAACTAAAATTTTAAAGGATATTACTTCATTTTAACATTTTAAGAAAAAAACAACATAAAGCAAAGAATTAGATGTAGTTAGATCTTGCGCTCTGGGAAAAGAGACAATATTACATCTTTAGGGAACTTTCTTATTTTCTTATTGTTATTTTTGTTGATACGGTCTTGTTAGTCCCAACCAAATATAATTCCAATTTCCGTAAGTTCAATCCTGGCCAAGACGGGTATATTTCTCGGAAGGTAAAAATAGCAAAAAATTGCCATTACTGTTTCTGTTATATACTTTCTGTGTATAACAAATAAAGAGTTAAAAGATCTGAAGAAAAAAAGTTGTATGCCTATGCAATGAAGATACAAAATAATAATAATAATAATAATAATAATAATAATAATAATAATAATAATAATAATACTAATAATCTTCTTCTTCCTTTCAAGTATTAGGCCAAGGCCTGTTAAGATCCTATAGAAAATTTTCCCTCCAGCGTTTCATAGAACAGCCCAGTGATCTTCGTCCTCTTGGTATATAATATTATAAACAGCTTTGGGGATCCGATTTGAACTCATTCTTTCTAGATGGTGTTTCCAATTTAGTTGGTGCTGTTTAATATATTCAAAAATTGGCGTAGTCTTCAATTCTTTTTAAGATATCGGTGTTCCTTTTCCGATCCTATCTGGTGTAACTCGCTGTTCTGCGCATGAATCTCATTTCACAAGCCGTTATTCTGCTTTCATGTTGTCTTTTTAGTGCCCATGCCACTATCATAGATCAACACTGGTCTAGCCAAAGTGTTATATGAACGTTGTAATAATAATAATAATAATAATAATAATAATAATAATAATAATAATAATAATAATAATAATAATAATAATATATACAATATTATGTACAAAAACAGATCCAAAACGAAATTAAAATATACGAAGAGAACTATATGTATTCAAACTATTAGATAGAATTGAACAATACAGAGATGAATGGATGGACCACATCAATAGAATGGATAACAATAGAATTCCGAAACAGATTTTTCATTACAAACCACTGGGATGAAGAAATGTAGGAAGACCCAGTAAAAGATGGACAGACCAATTCTAACGTGAGATGAGAACAGACCTTAAGGCCTAATCCTTGATGCTAATAATAATAATAATAATAATAATAATAATCTCTGTTTATCTAAATTTAACCTATCTCTTTGTAGTATTTCTAGAAGGCCCGAGCACATAGACCTTAAAGGAACCCGACCTTTTGGGTAAAGACTTTTAACTCTGGATCACATACAATACGGTTTCATGGAAGGCCTCCTTGTATAAGTGATCGCTCAATTCCAGGACCACTTCCAAGACAACGCGAACATTTAAGACAAGACACACCATTCACACATTAATTCATACTAATCAGGACAAATATGATATGGATTATTTAGATTTATTTAGCCTGGTGGAGTTAAGGCCATGTGGCCTTCTCTTCCACTCACCAGGACATACATATATTACATCAGAATATAACAATCTTAATTAACTCTAATATTAAATACTAAGTAAAAATTTGATCAAAAAGAGAATATCTAATATATTACGATCTATAATACAGCCAGTTAATGTTAGTTAAAATTAAGACTAAAACTAATAATAAAATGTATATAAGCAAGACATATTACATTGTCCCTGTCTAGTGTATATAAAAAAACAAAGGAAAATAATGAGATATAGAAAATTAATTTTACGATTATACAATATTTAAAACAAAACGAATAAAATATTTGTTATTCTTAATATTATTTTCATAAATAATTAAATTTATTAATTGTTAAAAGAATATTATCAGTGAGGTGTATAAGTTAGTTTGTTTTTGAAGGATGTTATAGTTTGACAGTCTCTGACATAGGGCGGAAGGGAATTCCATGTTTGTCACATCCAGATGACCCATTTGTGTCTTATTTTCCCAACATGACTTACAGGTGTGGAAAAACCACGAAAGACTTCACCCAGGAAAATTTGTCCTAAATGGAGATCAAATCCGGACGCTCGTTGCCTACGAGAAACCGACTTTACCCTGATACCATTCTTACTCCATAATCACTTCTCTTTATATCTCCCTCTCTATCTCTCTCCATCTATCTCTATTATAATGAAGGCATCATAGACGAAAGTTAAATAAAATTAAATACTATACGAATTAATACTGTTTCAGTTTTACGGTAAATAAAATATTATTCTAGTTTTACGGTGAATAAACAATAGTAGTAGGACTTTATTAGACTAAATGTAAGATACAGTACAATGTAATTTACAAATATTGGTCGCAGGGCACCAAGTCGTACGTGCTATTGACTGTCCGTATTAATAAATTAATGTTCACTAATAATAAAAACAGAAGGAATAAAAATAGTACTAAATGACAAAACGCTATAACAAGTAAAAAATTCCAAGTATCTAGGTGTACCTTTAGGTAGAAAAAGACATGAATAATAAATTACAAATATTTCAGTATTTATGTGGCACCCTTAAAATAACACTGGGAATGAAAGTAAGAAAATAAACCACATTTAAAATTTTATAAAGTATTGGTTGTGCCTAAAATATTGCATGGCTCACAAATATGGACTCTGAATAAACAGACAATTAAAAGAATAGAAACTGTAAAAATTAAATATTTACGATTTGTAGATGGATGGATAAAAAACGAAGCGAAGATATTCGTAAAGAACTACAAATATTCAGTCTGACAGATAAAATAGAACAGTTTAGGAGAAAATGGTATGAACACATCTGCGGAATGGATACCAACAGATTGCCTAGGAAAAGTCTGAACTATCAACCAAGAAGAGGAAAAATAAATCGTGAACGCCCACGAAAGAGATGGATGTAGCAGCTATGATACCTGGAGCCGGAACTAATCAATAACTTATAATCATTGTAGAAAGAAGAAGAAGAAGAAGAAGAAGAAGAAGAAGAAGAATAAAACAAAACAAAGAAAACCATATACAACAATGGAATTACTTTGTGCATTAAGAGTCGGTTTCACCAACAGAGGTAACTCTATAACGCCAGTTTAAGCTATGTATTATATGTATGGGGAAAACTGGCGCAAAACAGTTACCTCGTTGGTGAAACTGACCCTTAGTTACGTATAGTTACTGAGTACTAATGATATTTCTCTTTTCTTACATATTTATTTATTCACGAATGAGTGTTATTTTCCGCGACTTATCCAGAAATTTACCCACGTTTTCCAATTATCTGGATTTACCATTAACTCGTAGAATGCGCATCTATCACGATTTCAATTTAGAAAACTTTCCGGGAACATTTGATGCTTCCAACATTCCAAATCGTTACATTTTCCTAATACTGTATATGTATTTCGTCTTCAAACGTGACGCACATTGGACATATTCGCATATCGTGATCGTCGGTAACACTGAGCAACAAAAAATAAACTTTTTTTTTGTCTCAGAAAGAAAAAAAATGCGATTCTTACAGTATTTTTTCTCCTGAATTCAAATATGATATCGGGTTTTCTCCATAACGCAAGGTTTCCGAGAGACAGGAATGTATAATTTGAAACACTTTAGTATTTTCTACATTCGTAACTACACAATATTCGAACATTCGGACTCACCTAGAAAGTAAGAAATGACGATTTTCTGCTATATTTCGCCTGTGGAGCATCCCTCTTGATTGTCCAACAATAATCGGCCAGCATATTAGAATTCAATTTGCCTTGATATCTCTGTACCATAACCTAAATCTCCTGAGTTGGCTCATTTGGTTTTATTTTACAGTGGACAAATGTACGAAAAAACGTTTATTAAACAAATAATTATTTAAATCCATTAATTGAAGTTGAAATAAAAAAAAACTGTGGGTGATGGAGAAATTCCGAATAGATATTTGAAAACACGATAAAAACTGCATTAAATACAACTATTGGTACTCATGAGACAAATATCATGTTGACCAGTGTAATTTTTAGAAATGTTCATGTCCCGGTGAATAAGTAACAACAGCTGTGCAGTGGCGTGCAAGAGCTTGTGAGAAACAACTTGCTACATGTTAAGTTAAGCACATCTTGACAACCGTAAATCCCACGTAATGAAATAATTCGACATGGCATTATGTTACATTGCATTACCAGTAAATCTAACGGTCAAATCCCCTGCACAACATAGAACCTTGCCCTACTCTCTCTCTCTCTCTCTCTCTCTCTCTCTCTCTCTCTCTCTCTCTCTCTCTCTCTTCTCTCCTCTCTCTCTCTTCTCTCCTCTCCTCTCTCTTCTCTCCTATCTCTCTCTTCTCTCCTATCTCTCTCTTCTCTCCTATCTCTCTCTTCTCTCCTATCTCTCTCTTCTCTCCTATATCTCTCTTCTCTCCTATATCTCTCATCTCTCCTATATCTCTCTTACCTCCTATCTCTCTCTTATCTCATATCTCTCTCTTATCTCATATCTCTCTCTTCTCTCTTATCTCTCTCTTATCTCTCTTTCTCTTCTATCCTATCTCTATCTTCTCTCCTATCTGTCTCTTCTCTCCTATCTCTCTCTTCTCTCCTATCTCTCTCTTCTCTCCTATCTCTCTCTCTCTCTTCTCTCCTATCTCTCTCTTCTCTCATATCTCTCTCTTCTCTCCTATATCTCTCTTCTCTCCTATCTCTCTCTTCTCTCCTATCTCTCTCTTCTCTCCTATCTCTCTGTCTTCTCTCCTCTCTCTCTCTCTCTCTCTCCCTCTCTCTCCCTCTCTCCGTCTCTCTCTCTCTCTCTCTCTCTCTCTCAACTATATGAATTTCACACAATTTGTTATTCCAGAGTAGTGTTTTTTATCTTATAAGTACCGATCTGGATCCTTAAGGGGCTTGATGGGTCACGAAATCCTACAATGTGATTGAAGGCCCATAAAAATGCATATCTGTTTCTGCTTTGGTGCGTTATTTTCAATTTATTTGCTTACATTTCTAGTACAACTTTAAATAAATGCCTTGATTCAATAATGATGCACCAGAGTCTAATATTTCTTCTTCTCATGGTACGTGAATCTCACGAGCCCACTCGACTCACTTGCTTCTAATATAGGCAATATTTGAATTATTGTTGGGAAGTAAACATGTTGAGGTTATATCATTAATAGTGAGTGGAGAACTTAATTTTTAACGACTCACCTCATACATTTATAAATGTCTTTGATAAGTAATGAGTGGAAGTCATGACTGAAGAGGGACAAGATGTTGTCTGAAACCGTCGGTATCAAAGAAATTTAAAAATGTGTGAGGAGACTCGTTAAAAATAAGTTTCCACTCTCTATAAGCAAGTTTATACGGAAACGGCAGCCCCAACATTACAATAAGGGAGGCGATGGGCGAAAAATTGACCATTTGAGATCAAAATTGGCACTTTTTTTGTTTTTTTGTACTAAAAATAGCCTGTACTCTAATGTATATGTTGGCAAAGTTTCAGAGGCCTATGGCGCTTCTAAGTGTCCTAAATAACGTCAGAGTTAGAAGCTGCGTCAGTTAAATACTACCCGCATGCAAACCTTTAAACATGTTTTTCCACACTTATTTCCACTGCACTTTTGTACATTCAAAATTGAATGGAATTCAGAAATTTTATCCAAGAAGGTTCAAATGTTTACTGCATATCTCAAAAAACAATGCGTAACAAAGTAGTTCATGAGTTTCATGATAGAAGTAGTATTTTAAGAAATAAAAAATAAAATGTATGCAATTTTTTTTGTAATTCCACGCATGAGGTACATTTTTTCCTGCCTTTGTGTTCACATTATAAGAATTCTAATATATAATGTTTTTCTAAATATTTTAGAGGCCTTGCATAAAACAAATCAGACATTTTACTAAAGAATTGTGGAACCCATTTAATTAACTTATAGTATATGCAAATTTGTTTAAACATAATATTTAATAACTCATAAAATGAATGTCACACAAGAATGAAACTTAACCACATAATTATGTATCATGCTGTGAATGTTTGTACAAAAAATCAAGTCTCTAGCGAAAAACATATAGAAAATATAAATTTCACTCATCACCCCCCTTAATTTGTGAGTAAATTTAACATGTGCTCAAGCAGAGACGTTTTCTTTGTTTTTTATATAACATATAGTATTCACTTTTGCATCAGTGATTATAGAATGTGCTAATTCAATTTGTAGGCTGGGCACCTAATTTAAAAAGATTGAGAACCGCTGATCAAGAGAAAGAAACCAGCATACATTCTCAAAAAGTGTTGAAAAAAAAAAGAAAATGAACTAGTAATTTAGATAATTAATTACAAAAATAGAATTCTAGCTGCGTTACGAAAGTGTTTAAAAGAGCTAGAAAGCGTGTTCTTATGTCAGAAGGTTACGTCAGTTTATTTTGTAACTTGCTAATTGCATTACCTACCTACGCTACGTTTGCTTTACATATTAAAATAACTTTTAAATGAATTTATAATAAGTTGCAATTCATTTACCTGACCAAAGCCTAGGCCCTACTTCAATATACATTTTTTCTAGCATTTACATCCTCCAGAATTTCAAAATGATTGTGTATGTTCTTCTTCTTCTTCTTCTTCTTCTTCTTATAGCTCTACAGCCCTTTATAGGCTCTGACAGCCGTTAATACATGATTGTGTATGTAGAAATACAAAATAATTATATATCGAAGGTGTGATTTATGTGCCAAAAATGAGCTTTTCACATTTAATAGTATATTACGATGCGAGGTTAGGATGTGGTTTTTACAGAACCGAGGTAAATGTTTAAAAACCGAGCGATAGCGAAGTTTTTAATTTCCAAGATTCTGTAAAACACTTCACAAACGTGCGTATTATATTATTTTTGCGCAATGGTGTTTTTACAATAATAAATAATAGTAAAATGATAACATATTTGTTTGAGATATTTTCGTTCATCATAAACAATTGACTAACGTTAACAGTGTGGGCAATGTTTATTAGTTGAAACTACAGGAGATCGTGAAGCGATAAAATTGCGCAAGTACGTATGTATCGTTTTATATTGTTTCAAATAAAGTTCAGTTCATTTAAAATGCAGTGATTAGTTTCGTATAATGTATATTAACACTACCTTTTGGATATTTTTTGTATACACATTGTATGTAGTATACATAGAAGGCAGTGGTTTTACTTCCCACGCGCGTTTTATAATAGGTAAGCGTGCTGCCTTGTGACGCAGCGGGCCCGGGTTCGATCCCCGGTCGGGACGGTTTTTCTGGGTGAGGTTTTTATCGGGGTTTTTCCTCACCTGTAAGGCAAATGACAGGAAAACTTTAAGGCCCAAACGGTCCCCGAAATCATTTGGCCATCGCAATCATCATCATTCATATTCATCTTAGCTTAAGTTTAGGATTAGGGACTCTCCTGGCGCACCATTATCATCATCATCACCCATCATATCATCGGGGCAACGTAACCCCGCCTTCCAGGCGCCCCAACCTCAGAAGTGGGTTACAATTACGCCATGCCAGGAGAGAAACCAGGAATGTCAAAACACAAACCTGGGGCATTTGTAAAAAAAATTACAGCATAGTTATTTTATTACAATAAAGTTATTTAGGTTGGCAACCCCGAAATGGAAGTTGAACTTTCAATCCTGGTCACCAGTGTTGTAAATACGACAAAACGAACTATAGCGCAAAAAATGTTTTATATTGTTAATATGTGTAGTCCTAAAACAATAAATTTAATTAATTCTACTACAATATAATAACAAAATAATAGAAATTAAGTTTCGTTATTGAAACAATGAGCTGTTTTCAATTCCTTCACTACGATTTCATGTCTTAATAATTGATCCTCTTCGTACCGCTTCGGTACAAGGGCGCTTCCATACTGGGAACTTTCTTAACAAGACTAACTCAGTTATGCTTAATTCCCTATAGATGTCAGAGTGTGGCATGTGGTCAGTATATCGCCTCGAGGAGATGTACAGTAGGAAACTGGGATATTATTTGGATGGATGAACGTCGCTTAAATTTTGCTCAGAGGCGGCATGAGATTCTTTTACGAGACCGAAAATCTTCAGACTCGGGACTTACGGCTTAAATTCCCTACCGGAGGACTTGTACCTTGGATTTTACATCGTGAAAAATACGTCGATCCCGGCCGGATATTTACTTAACACATGAAATTAATAGTTATTCAATTATATTAAACACTAGCTAATATCCGGCGTGCGCTGCTACTCCTAAATAAATGTTAATGTGTTTTTACTACCAGCCGTGCGCTGTTATACTTGCCCGAGAATCTGCTTATCCCGATCTTCTTCTCATCAATGCCAGACAAAAATTGTTATTGTGAGTTATCCGTATAAGATAAACATATGATGTCGCGGACTTTTTTGTAGAGTTTTTTGAGATATTCAATTCTGTGTACATTAATTTGGTGTATTTGTTATGGTTTAGGCAGCGTAAGCCATTTTATTTCACGTTTTTCACTACAAAGGGTGATTTTTAGGGGTGAGGTGGTTGAATATCACAACTCTCTTATGGCCTATGTTCATCCCGGGAATCTCCTGAACATTTTTCAAAAAGCCCCATCTCAATCGGATGAACGGTATGGCACAGCACGCTTGCCCGGGAATCTAATTATCCTGATCTTCTTAGTATCAATGAAAGACAAAAATGGTTATTGTGAGTTATCCGTAAAAGATAAACATATGCTGTCTGAGACTTTTTTCTAGAGGTTTTTGCTATATTCAATTCTGTGTACATTAATTTGGTGTATTTGTTATGGTTTAGGCAGCGGAAGCCATTTAAGCTTCAAAATAGGGACTTCATTTCACTTTTTCACTACAAAGAGTAATTTTTAGGGGCGAAGGGGTTGAATATCACAACTCTCTTATAGCTTATGTTCATCCCCAGAATCTCCTGAACATTTTGCAAAAAAAACCCATTAAAATCGGATCAACGGTATGGCCTCGCATATAATACGAACAAACAAACCTACAAACAAACAAACATTGATTTTTATATATATTAGATTATTATTTGTCATTAATTATACCACTAAATTATATGTTTATTACATTAACTTACTTTAACCTCTCATCTTATACATACTTATTAGTCTGCGTGTCACACGCCACTCGTGCCTCACAGTGGCACGACTTGTCGAGAGACAGATTTTAACTATGGATCACACACAATACTTTTTTGACCACACAAGAACATACAGGTCCTCCCCGAATGAGTGTTCATGTCAATGTCAGGGACTCCTCCAAGACAGAGAGTATTATGTATCCATCCATAGTAATTCTGCCCGAGGGCAGGCCTTTCACAGCAATCATAGCATTTCCATGCTATGATTTGCAGCTTTACTAGGGAATTGTAGGTGTGGTAGCTTTCCCTTGCTTTCCACACCGGTGAAGGATGATGATGGTGATAAGGATATGATGATAAGGATGATGATGATGGTCATATGATTTCGGGGACCGATTGGGCCTTAAAGTTTTCCTGACATTTGTCTTACAGGTGAGGAAAAACCCCGATAAAAACCTCACCCAGAAAAACTGTCCCGAGCGAGGAACGAAACCGGGCCCGCTGCGTAACAAGGCAGCACGCTACCTCGAGACCACAGAGGTGGACGTATTATATGTGTATATATATATATATATATATATATAATGCACGCCGTAGCGTAGTGATTAAGGCACTGCGCTAGAAGCCGGAAGGTCGAGGGTTCACGTCCCGGTCGGGTCAGGATTTTTAAACTGACCCAAACATTCTGGCGGTACTATGGCCCTGGGGTCGACTCAGCCTCTAACGGAAATGAGTACCAAACGCTTGTTCTGGAGGTAAAGGCGGCCGTCGCGTAGGGCTGACAACCCGGCTGATAAGTGCTGATTGTACAGAAAAAGTGGGAGCCTTAACCTCCTACTACCCCAAGGGCCTCCTGAGGCCTGTAGTGCGACTACTTTACTTTAGATATTCATTTAAGGGTTTTAAGGGGTAGTAACGTGTATATAACCTCTCCTACCCAATTCTCATCCTCACCTTCTCGTGGTACAATCCTTTTTCACAAACGAGGTTCTGAGGACCAAGTCACGGCGGTATAACCACTCCATCGGGTACTGAGTAAATGCGGTATTCTAAGGTCTGTCCAGAGACTAAAAGGTAGCAGCCCTACCACTTGACTACTTAGCGTCAGGCCAGTAACGCGTCCTAAGGAACTTCAACACTACTTGCAAGTTATAACACAACGAAATCCAGAAGGAATTGATCACAGGATACCCAAACAAATGTGAAGATATCAACCTGCAGGAAGAAGACCAGGACGTCCACACAAAAGACTTCTCGATGATGTTTCTCTTGAGGCCGAGAAGGTCAACAAATGGTCTAAATTTGTGAATGCACTATGAAGATGATGATGATGATGATGATATTCATCTATTAACTAACTAAACTCGTTCTGGGCGTTTTTCCTCTGGTGTTTCCTACAAGAAGCTTCCATGCACGTCTTTCATTTCCCATTCGTGCCACATGTCAAGCCCATCGCAGTCTACGAGACTTAACTGTTCTTATTATGGCTTCCTATAAAGACCATATAGTTCACTGTTGTGTAGTCTTCTCCATTCACCTGTCTATTCAACTCTCTTTCGTCCAAAAATTTTTCTAAGAAATTGATTCTCAAATACTCGTAATCTCCTTTCCTCCCTTAAAGTAAGAGTCCATGTTTCGCATCCATATTTATTATATATTATATTTATATTTTTCTCAATTAGTTTCAATGCACATAATTAGAGATAATTACACACGTTATTAGATTTATATATTACTTTATTCTGCTGCATTCATGAGACTTTCTAGGGTAACTGGCTGCAGGATGCTTCGCCTATGTTACTGTTGTCGATAAATGTAAACTTAGAAAGTTAACTCACTTGAACTCACTGACGCTATCGAACCCTTAAGTTCACCGCCACGCGGAAAGCTTACAAAGTATTATCAGGTATTAATTAAAACACCATATCCTTAATTGAGAATGTTTAGGGTTACAAATAGGCAGGAAAAGGATGTAACTACAGAACAAAGCCATGTTCTTAGCCAATAAGCGTAGAACAATTCATTCCCTTTTGGCTTGACTGAGATTGTATACACGATACTCTCACATGTCCTCCAAAAAATATTAAATCCAACATTCATAATTAAGCCTCTAATTTTAGTTAAATTTTACATTTTACTTACGTTATGTTTTAGTAATTTAGTTTTTTATGTCCGTCGCCGTGGCGTAGTCGGTAGAGATCCTACCTTCCACTCCGGCGACCCGGGCTCGATTCCTGGCGGGGTAGGGGATTTTAAATCTCCACCCTGGGTCTGGGTGTCCTGTCCTTGTGTCTATGTGTTAAGAAAAAAAGGTAAAAAAAAAAAAGGAAAAACAGTATAAACGAAAAAAAAAAGTACAAAGTTTTATTTATCGAATCGATTACTTTGAAAATGTCATATTTTGATACTTTAAAAATGTACATAATAGAATAAAATTGAATAATACTGATCCTGGAAGAGAAGAAAATATGTTTCTTCTATACTCCGTTTCACTAGTGAAGGAGGGTCGTTTACTTGAAAGTTTTGGAAGATGGGTAGGAGAAAATATTTAAAGGATTAAGACTACAGAATGTTTCAGAATTATGTCGACTTTCTCACTTCGGGAATAATTTAAGTACAGTATAGACCTAAGCCCACGCGCTATACAGATAATGTAGCTAACAGTAAAAGCAAAATAAATATTATAAAAACATTTAATTACTTAGAGTACTGTGTTTGCTATTCTTGAAAAATGTGATATTTAAAACAAACAGGCAAAACAATGTCAACCTTCCTATACAACTTTGAGACTTCGTTGTTATTTTTTCATCTTTTTTTTATTTATTTCAGGATTGTTTCTGTTATTTATACAGGTATCTTCAACCAAAATATAAAATTTATTTCCTCCGCACTTCCCGGTCTTGCGTGTCTGCTTCAGTCATATTTCTCTTCTTCATGTTGTCTTGAATTCCCTTTATCCGCGTTGGCTTTGGTCTACCACGTTTCCCTTTTCCAGAAGGTATACATTTCAATACTTCTTTGTTTGTTTCTGTGTCCCTTCTTCTCATCACATGTCCATACCATCTTAGTTGGATTTATTCAATCTCTTGTACAATATCCTTTTCTACATTCATTATTTATTTTATTGTATTATTTTTTATTTTATCTAATTTTGATATTCTTGGCGATCTTCTTAAAAAGTCAATTTCTGTGACTAATAATTTCATCTGATTTCTTTTCATCTAATCTCCTGTAAATACTAAGTAGTTCATTGTTACGTGGTTTTCTCTATTCACTTATCTGTTCGGCTCTCATCGGTCCAAAAGTGTTCCTAAGGACTTTATTCTCAAAAACTCCACATATTTTGTATCCATATAATATAACTTGGAGAATAAAAGTTTTATAATTATATTTTGAGTTTAACGTTTTATGACAGAAGTTGGGATGACAAGTGTCCTTGTAACACATAATAACAGGCATTTCCTGATTTGCCTCGTTACTGTCTTCATTATTGTTCCTATACATTTGAATTGAGTGGCGAGGAAACAATGCCTAGAAGTACTCGCCAGTGAAGATGTCCTCCGCAGTTGAGGGAGAAACGTCTGGTAGGAACACCAGTTATGGACCACGGCCACATAGCCCGGAATCACTCAACATTATGATTACCGGCCGTGAAAGCCTGCATTCAATTAGCAAAAATAATTCAAAGATAAAAACAGTTCAAATAGTTTCAATGTTTTATCCAGTGAATGTTGTTTGAAGTTTCCCTAAATAATTGTAAGTGTTTATATGTTTGGTATTGAAACAATAGGCACCGGATTTTAAAAGAGTGAGCGCCACCACTGAGAAGCCATGCTATTTAATTACGTGGCGCGTGAGGGCAGCAGAGTCCTGATGACCAGTATTATTCGCGAAATGCAATTTCCTGTCACCAGATACGGGAATCCCCGCATGCTAACAAGTGACAAGTGCAAACAGAATACAAGCCTGCTCATCCATCTTACTCAAACATGTCCAGGCCAAACTAAATTTAATTTAAAATGTTCCTGCATATCCTTTCACCTGTTTTACCTCCTTCATTGACCCATATATCCTATAATCTAAACATTAACTAAACCATCGGAAAATTTAATTTTATAATAGTTGCATCAACCAATAATGATTTAGTATTCAAAATTTGATAACATTATCTCTTTTCCTTAGGTTAACCTCTCCCTTTGTAGGTACTTTTACGTGCCCCACACGCTTTCCCTCGGGTCTTACAGGGACACGACATGCCAGGAAAGAATTTGTAACACAGGAATACATACATACTCTTCTGATCACAAATGGTATGGATAGCCTTCAATCTCGGGATCACGTCGGAAAGACACTAATAGTTATGACTATTTAACTCATGCCCCAAATGGGAGTCAATGACCAATCACGTTTCAATAAATTTTGTTTTACAACCAATCACTGTCGTTTTTCACCCCATATTTAACAACTTACGTTCATCATATTAAAGAAAGCTCTTCCTTTTTAATACTCTGAACAGGTCAGAGCATTATTTTACAGTGACTGACTCTCTAAGGAATACGTTGAATATAGCAATTTATATATTAAGGGGTAAGAATCCTAGATGAGTTTGGATTCAATTACAAGCAAAGAGTTTCAAAGAATGTAGGAAGGCTAGTGAAAAGATGAACAGAACAACTGTGAGGCGGAATAGGCAATATTTGCCTAGCCTATGAAGTGAAGAAGAAGACGAAGAATTCTAGAAAGCTTGTGGCTCCCAGATTGTATATATATAGTGCACCAATGTAACCAGATGCCGCTTGCGGGATATAATAGAAAAAAATTGTAGCAATCGATTATGCGACAATAAAAAGAAACCACTGTTTGCACTTTCTTAAACATGTTCTTTCCCAGATATTTATGTTCCAGAAAAATATAATTGACATATTTACATCATAGGACATCAGAAATTAATTAATAACCTATAATCAACATTAATAAGATTCATGATGTTCCGTTGAGGTATTATTCAAATTTAAAAAATAAAACTATGAAATATTTACCTAAAAGGTCCGATTCCTCAACTTTATTAGTTATTTATCTGTAGCGCATTCAGGACTAGGTCCATCATCAGCAGGATTCAAAACTGATGTTTCACTGAATATCTGGTAGAGAGTGTTACACGTACTCAAAACGCACCCAGTACGTGTAACCCCCTCTACCAGATCTTCAGTGAAACACTAGTTTTGAATCCTGCTGATGATGGAACTAGTCCCTAAAGCGCTACGTAAAGTAAAGTGATCCCACACCAGGCCCGGAGGCCCTTGGGATAGTAGGAGGTTAAGGCTCCCACTTTTTCTAGACAATCAGCACTTTATGTCAGCCGGGTTGTCAGCCCTGCGTGACGACCGCCTTTACCCCCAGAAAAAGTATCTGGTACTCATTTCCGTTAGAGGCTGAGTCGACCCCAGGACCATAATACCGCCAGAGGGTTTGGGTCAGTTTAAAAATCCTGACCCCAACGGGACTTGAACCCTCACCATCTGGCTTGTAGCTCAGTGCCTTAACCACTACGCTACGGCGTGCCCCCCCCTAAAGCGCTACAGGTTAACTAATAAAGTTGAGTAGACAGACCTTTTAGGTAAATATTTCATAATTTTACATTTTTAATTTAACCTATTTTGTTGGTTATAAACAGTTTGATGTGTTTCATTTTTTCTCCACTAGGGTGCATTTTTACAATATTTATTTGGCAATAAATAATAATGATCTGGTTACATTGCATGAACAAATGAAACATGAAAAAGTTTCTCATTTGTTTTCAAACATCGCCGTTTACATTAAATATATAAATATTTTTAAATAAGTATATTTAAACAATTATTTGTGAGTAAACAGCTTAATTTTATTCGTTAAATAGTCCTAACAAAAGTCACTCTTAATTTCCAAATTATTTAGATAATTTCCAAATCACTCGTGGCATTACTTATGATAAGATACACCATACTAAGCGAATATAACAGGATGATTATTATTGTCATATGGTATTCGGGGACTACTTGGGCCTTAAAGATTCCTGACAGTTTCTCACAGGTGAGGAAAAACTCAGATAAATCCTCACAAAAAAGTGTCTCATCCAGGAATCGAAACCAGGCCCGCTACGTCTGCCGCAACAACATTAGCTCGAGACTCTAACGATGGACTCGATAACATGAAATAATATAACAATGAAAAATTAACAGTGTGCATAATATAGATCTCCGATAATAATGAATGACAAATAAATCGTCGATCTTCGCGAACTACTAAATAGTACGCTCACTTGAGGTTTTCAATTTTTGCGAATAAAAACTAAAACGGGCTCGAAGGATTTTTAAGGGCGCAAAAATCCTATGTATAGCTTATCTCAGAAGAGACGTAAAGCAGAGGTTCGATGTCGTAGATTTACGGCACGTAAAAGAAACATAAGCTTTTGACCAAAATTTTCAGACCATAAGTGAATTTAAATTCCAAAGACCTGAGCCATTAAATAAATGAATAATTAATTAACTGACTTATGAGTTCTCACAACGTTTCTATGAATTATAGACGTGCAAGATATCATCTTTCAAAGATTGCTCAGGATGTTGGCTCAATGTTAACATGCCGGTAAATAGCGTATGTTATCTCATTGAAAACATAGATTCCTCTAAGAACTTAAAGTAGGGATACTGGAATCAACGATCAGGTATAACCTAATAATGTTAACAATAATAATGATAATAATAATAATAATAATAATAATAATAATAATAATAATAATAATAATAATAATAATAATCATGCATGCACGCATTAGACCTGTTACGGTCTCAAAGAGGAATTTTTCATCCAGCGCTTTTTTGGACGTCCCAGCGATCGTTTGCCTTGGGGGCGCAGTAACGAAGCATGGCTTTTGGAATTCTATGAAATGGCATTCGTTGAATATGGGCTTTCCAGTTGTTCTGGTAGTTTTGCATATGGTGGAGAATGGGTTCTACATCCAACTCTTCCATAATTTCCTCATTTCTTTTATGATCTCAATTTGTATAGCCAGCTGTACGGCGTATAAATCGCATCTCATTTGCTGTTATTCGGCTTTCGTCAATAACAATAATAATAATAATAATAATAATAATAATAATAATAATAATAATAATAATGTGGCCTGTAATTACATTTTTATTTTGCACAATTATGCAACGGTACTCGCTTTAAATATGCTAAGATATTCCCAAAGCCACAATCGCTACACCAGAGAGTTACTAGACAATGTGGAAGATCACAACTTTCTTCGTGTGCAGATTTTCTCAAAATAAACACTAGATATTAAGAAATCGTCAATAGTACACATCAAATAATTCTCCAATTCCTGAAGTGCTTCCAACAAACGAATACGAAGGATGTATATGATATAAATTCCCTTTACAGACTTTGAGGATTTGTAGTGGAGACAAACTTGATTAGGTCTATGTTTTGCATGTGATCTCATGTCCGGAAAAGTAACATTCAATAAAAGTAAAATACTAGCTGAACTTCTGCTCACTACCTCTAGTAAACCTTAGAGAAGAGGGCGTGCGAAGGCATATAGAGGGGTGAAAAATCTTTATATAGAGTATTCCCTTAACGACTAATCAACCACGATCAA
Source organism: Diploptera punctata (assembly GCA_030220185.1). NCBI lineage: Eukaryota > Metazoa > Arthropoda > Insecta > Blattodea > Blaberidae > Diploptera > Diploptera punctata. The sequence continues at coordinate 1,539,205 of JASPKZ010003882.1, forward strand.
TAGTAACACGCTATACTGTAAATTAATTGCAACTCGATTTTCAGTGAAAGAGATGGGTGCTGTGCCCACCCAGCATCATGAAGAATTTGGATAGCTACAATAATAAGTAGCAGCTTCAGACTGAGAAAAATAGCTATAAGGACTTAGGGAATCGACATACTGCCCACATGTCACCTCTAAACTGCTTGGATTACCTTCCACCTCTGTGAAACACTCTGTATGCCACTGGTAAAGTCTCTTGTGTCAGAGATTTAAATCACACCCGCCGATGTGATCGGCTTTGCAAGTAGTTTAAGTATATTGTTTGGCAGGTAATGGGTAGGAGCACCAGACCCGATCTAATCGGCTCATGACACTTAAAACACGGGTGTAAGTGAGAACAGCAGCCGTCTGGTAGACCAAGGGATTCTAGACCTGTGGTGCCAGGGAGTTTTGTTTTATGATACACAAATGACCACGAACACTACCTCACAAAGTAAACTGACTAGCAAGCTAACAGATCTATAGCAGACTGTGTGACATCAGCTGATCATATAAGACTTATGTACCGAGCAAGAAGATGTTATCACTAGAGTCAAACTCAGGGATAAAAAGAGTAAATTCTGGCACAGTTCATTATAATATTTATAGAGTGCGGCTAAGTGAATGCTATTTTTTTTGTAATATCCGTACTCATATACAAGATCAACGATGTATTCAACTTTGAGCGCAGTTAAATTAAATAGGGTATTAGAAGAATTTAGTTTAGGTTCAATTTATACTGATTGACGAAAATATATAATGTAAGTTACATTTTTCACAAATCGGAGATAGTAAGAAAAAAGAACATGTTTTTAAGCAAAGCTGCATTGCTAAAAAAAAGACTAATCACTTATGACATCATCATCATCATCATAGTACATTCATGAATTTAGGCCATTTGTTGACCTGTTTCGGCCTCAAGAGAAACACCATCCAAAAGTATTTTGAGTGGACGTCCTGGTCTTCTTCTTCCTGCAGGTTGATATCTTAACATTTGTTTGGGTATTCTGTGATCTTCCATTCGATGAACATGTTGCATCCATCTTGACTTATAATCAGAAATTTTGTTTTCTAAAGATTCCATGTGTAATTCTTCTAAGATGTCTTCATTTTTTGTGATCTAGTAGTGTGTATCCTGCAGTCCTCCGAAGATATCTCATTTCAGCAGATCTAAGGGTTGTAAGGGGTAGTGACGTGTGTATAACCTCTCCTACCCAATTCTCATCCTCACCTTCTCGTGGTACAACCCGTTTTCACAAACGAGGCTCTGAGGACCGAGTCACGGCGGTATAACCGTTCGATCGGGTACTGAGTAAATGCAGAATCCTAATGTCTGTCCAGAGACTAAAAGGTAGCAGCCCTACCACTGGACTACTTAGCGTCGGGCCAGTAACCTGTCCTAAGGAACTTCAAAACTACTTTCAAGTCTCAACACGAAAAAATCCCGAAGGAATTGAAATATGACATCATTAAATAAATAAAAAAAAAAGAAAATGAAGAAAAATACACGAGCATTTACCACTTCAGTCGGAGTTCTTTGAAGGTATGTATAAAACATGTATATGTAGCCCTCGCCAATATACCATTCCACAATGTAAATAAGTCCACCGCTGTAGTCTCGAGGTAGCATGCTGCCTCGTCACGCAGCGGGCCCGGGTTCGATTCCCGGTCGGGACAGGGTCCTGAGTGAGGTTTTTTGTTTTTCCTCACCTGTAAGACAAACATCAGGAGGCTTAGGGCCCAACGGTCCCCGAAAATCATCCCCATCAATATCACCGTATCCTTCAGCGGTGTGGAAAGCAATGGGAAGCTACCACACCTACGATTCTCTAGTAAAGCTGAACAAAGCATATCATGAAAATGCTATGATTGCAGTAAAATAGTTGCCCTCGGGCAAAATTACTATGGATGGATGGATGGAATGTAAGTAATGGATAATTTAAGGACTTCATTAAAAATACACCAAGAACGAGACTCCTAGTGCAAAAACTCTACGAAAATACTAAGCAGCTAAATGTTACAATAATGTTATCTCGCAAATACGTCAATTATTCGGTGAAAATATAGTTTGAATTCCCAAGGGTGAAGACTAGGATTCTGTGGCAAGTTTGTTGGAAATGTAATTGTGAGATAACTTTCACTAGTATAATAAACCATTTATATAATATATTAATTAATAGGATCTTCTTGGTGATAAAATTGTATTACACATAGTTAATAAAACCCAAATCACCTAACTAAAAAGTTAAAAGAGTCAACGCGTTTCAATAGCTATAATTATTCATCAAGATTTACTAATGACTCAGCCTTGATAATGATAGCGTCGCTATTAAAACGCGTTCAATCTTTTAACTTTTTTATTTGGTGATTTGGGTTTGTATTGACCATGTGTAATAAAATTCATATAAACTTCTGAAGTTACTGAAAAATTTAATCACAAACGTCTTAGTGAGAATGCTTATAATTCAGGAAATAGTCACTTGTATTTGTGTTATACTGCATAAGCTTCGTATGCGCCCCTGTCCTTTTTTGTTTACATTTTCAAGTACCAGTCTACGTCATCTGCCATTCAGGACGGAGAATCTATACTATAATGGACCGCGTACACATCAGCACAGGATATTTGTTCTCACACTATTTATTAAATGCACTTGCCTTTGACGCCAAAACGCTGGGAGTGGGTTCAATATGTGTTGTGGTTGTTTTGATTGTTACGTGAAAACGGTACGTTTCCGGAAATGAGTTCCTATGCAAAATGAAATCTCCTTAGTGTCCAGTGCAAGCCTTTAAAGTATATAATGAGAATTTAGATACATTCTGCATAATTACGACTAGACTGATGAATTTCATAACATAGTCCTTAAAATGCATATATTGATGTTTTAAATTACAATTTTATTTAATTAAGGCATTTACCATTGTAGTATAGTGGTAACGTCGTTGCCTTACACACGGAGGGTCTGGGTTCGATCCCCGATCTGGAGAAGATTCCTGAATGATTTTTTTCGGAGTTTTTCTTCATCTGTAAGACAAATGACAGAAACGTTTAAGGTCCAATAGTCTCCGAATACAACTGGCCATCACAATCATCCACAAACAAGAAGTATTAAGAATATTATAAAATACAATTCATAATTTAAATGTGTTAAATAAATATATAAGACTAAATAAAGTGAAAGTACAATAAATACTAATATTAATAATACTTTTTTTCAATTTGAAGAGTATGTCATGTCTTAAATGTTCATGTTGTCTTGGAGGTAGCACTGCGTTGAGCTGATCACTCATCCAAGGAGACTCCTCTTGTCCTTGAGTGTCAAAAATGTATGTGTGTTATAGCAGGAGTTTAATATAATAAATATGGAAGTTAAAGTTAATAATTTTATACTTGAAAATTCTATTAATATTTAAATATAACTTAAATAAAGAAAACCATCTAAATAATTCATTGTTGAATAAAAATGTTTCAGTAACAATTAAAGAAATTGTATTACATAACAGTCTTTCTAAACAATGCTTTTAAAATTGTTTTAAGTCATTCTTGTCAGAAATATAAAGCTTTCTGTTATAACTGTAATAACAACACCTGCTTAATTTCATATTTTTAAATAAAAGTATACTAAATTCTGATTGGATGTTAAAACAATTAACTTTTTGATTTAACAAATCAAATTTAAACATTATATTAACCAATAGAATTTAAATATAACATCATGTGATGTAATAAAGTTCTTTAATTTTATAAAAGAATTACCTAGTCATTCTGCATACAACTTCCAACAAAGATAGAAGCAAGAAGAGTTCTCAAGATAAAATGTAATATTTAATACAAGAGTAACTGATTTCAGACAAGAAAATGATTTGTTTTAATTGACAGTGAAGAATAATACCACTTAAATTTACTTAATCTGCTGGGAACCTACAAAATGAATAAATGTATAACTATTTCTACAAGAATCAGTTATTAGTGATTTTTAAAGTGTTTTCCTATTCTGTGTACCAACTTCCGAACCTAAGAATAGAATCCAGCTCTACCGAAAATTAAACCCAACCTGAACCAGTAATTCTTTTTGGGACACCAATCCTTCAAAATGTTACAACAACATCGGGCATGAAGAGAGTTAGCTGCTTCAAAACATCGCCACAACATGGAAAAAGAATTACTTCTTCAGTTGTGATCAAGATTTGTTTAGTTCTCTACTGATAGGACTTGTCCCTGTAAGACCCGAGTGGTGTGGGACATGTGAATACCTATAAAGGAAGCAATTAAATTAAGGTAATAATAAAAAATATTAGGATAAAGTATACTTACCGTCGCAAATAAAATTTTCTAAGTTCTATAGAATCGCAGTGCACATGCGCTAGTGCTCCATGTAAACCCAGAAAGATAAATGCAACCTCCATCAGTTGGCGGTATCTGTATGTGAAATCAGTATGACCAACATTGACACAAAATTCCCAGAACTTGTCTAAATATGTATAGTTAACACGAAATGAACTAGTGGAAATATGATTTTACGTGGTAACCGTCCAACATTTTGAATTTTTCATAGAATAACAGATATGAAGAGATAATTTATTTTACGTAACAAATCACATTTAAAAAGCAAGGAACCTAAAAGCTAACCAAACCTAAATCAATTACTGTAACACAAATCAATTACTCTAACGTAGGTCAAATCCAGGGAACCTGGAATCATATTTAAAAAGGAAGGAACCTAAAAGCTAACCAAACCTAAATCAATTACTGTAACACAAATCAATTACTCTAACGTAGGTGAAATCCAGGGAACGTGGAATTGATGTTGGCAACATCTGGAGTATTTTAGGTTGTCCATGGTGGCAACGTTGGAACAACATAGGAACAGGAGGGAAAATAGCAGAAAGTAGCAACTAAACAATGTAGGTCGATCATGTTTTACGTAAATATATAAATATAAAAAAAAGATCGATGCACCATTCGAAGATGTTTAAAACGTGTTAAAAATGTTACAAAATGTTTTAAACGTGTTTAAAAGTGTTTAGTGCATCAGTGGCATAAGAAATTAAATTGAACATTTTCTGCGACGTTTAGTATACAACACCCAAATATTATCTTTATAATCCATCCATCGATAGTAATTCTGCTCGAGGGAAGGTCTTTCACTGCAATCATAGCATTTTCATGCTATGCTTTGCAGCTTTACGGTTGCTTTCCGCACCGGTGAAGGATGATGATGATAAGGATGAAGATGGCCGAATGATTTTTGGGGACCGTTGGACTCTAAGCATCCTGACATTTGTCATAAAGGTGAGGAAAACCCCGAAAAAAAACTCACCCAGGTGCCTGTCCCGTCTGGGAATCGAACCCGGGGCCGCAGCATGACAAGGCAGCACGCTACCTGGAGACCACAGAGATAGACATCTTTATAATATTTATATTTAAACTGGCAGTATTAAAACCATATGGCCTTATATTGCGATCAACGTTATAAAAACAACGAAAAGAAGAACATTTACTTATCGTTGTAACATTTTAATTAAAAATAAAGCAAATAACTATTCCATAGTTCTGAATACAATTAATAATTAAAATTTAATTAAAAAGTACTTGCCGATTAACGCTGCGAGATAAATCTTGCAACTTCAGCGATTTCTTGGAAAGAAGTACCTTCCAATATCACAGTGCTCTATGATGGAATCTGCGAACAACAAACAAAATACATTATATAACTATCAACATTGTGGTTCCAAAAGCATTCAAGACTGAAAGTGTATAAAACACTGCCTCTTCCAACTCTTTTGTATGGTAGCGAAGTATGGACGTTGAAACAGAAGGATATACAGAGACTTAGATCTGCTCAAATGAGATATCTTCGCAGGACTGCAGGATACACACTACTAGATCACAAAAAAAATGAAGACATCTTAGAAGAATTACACATGGAATCTTTAGAAAATAAAATTTCTGATTATAAGTCAAGATGGATGCAACATGTTCATCGAATGGAAGATCACAGAATACCCAAACAAATGTTAATATATCAACCTGCAGGAAGAAGAAGACCAGGACGTCCACTCAAAAGACTTTTGGATGGTGTTTCTCTTGAGGCCGAAACAGGTCAACAAATGGCCTAAATTCGTGAATATACTATGATGATGATGATGATGAACATTTTGGTTCATATAATATAAAATATAACCTGAATCATAAAAGGAGATTAATATCTTGGGAGATCCTCCTTGTTCATGTGTTTATTTGTATGTTCTATATTTAATTGATCCTTGTGCAATGACGACGCTCCCGGAGCATTAACTTGTAAGTCTTATGGAGTATGCAAGTCCTACAACAGGAGGGGAGGGTAAGAAGAAGTAAATAATAAGATGAAAAAGTAAAAGAGAAACATAAGATATCTATGTTTGAAACCCACGTCCTCAAATCGCGATTGAATATTTTCGACTGCAGTGTCACAGACATACAAACATTCCGCATATCTAGAGGATAACAAATATTCATACTTCTAATATTCATTATTTTTTATTCACATGTTTGAGGTTCAATACCAATAAAATGCATATCAAATTCCCTTGAGGTGAATAGTCATGAGATAAAAACTTAAGATATGTACATTTTTGGCAGGTGCCGTCGTCTTCAACTGTGTTAAAATGTTATATTTAAAATATTATCTTGTGGCCTTTCGGAAGTTAACTTCCATAATCAGCAGGGTGCGTTGGTTAAGATGTTGTAGACTCGATGTGTCTTTAGTAGCAACTCCAGATAATATTTTAAATACAATATTTTAACTATCACCTTGACGTGGTGGGGGGGGCTTAGTACCCGATGTACCAGACGACTCTACTGGGGAAGATTGACTTAGGTTAATCTTGCTGGTGGGTAAGAGGCGAGGGGAACTAAGTATAGCTCACAACGAAGGAATGGCGTCTGTGTCCATATTGGGCGGCCACATCTTCGTCAAGTCTTCAACGGTCAACAGGGCGACAAGGAATAGCACAGCTAAACTTGTAGGGCTTGAAGAGCGGAAGAAGCAGCCCTCTCTTGGGGGGTGGATACCCAGAGGAGCATGTTTGGAGGCTCAGAGGAAGCAGCCCTTCCACCATCCTTGTCCTGCGAAGCGCTCGTAACGCTTCCAGGAGACATTTATCTTACTGAGAAGCTTCATGGAAATCAGCCGGATTGTCATAAAAGGAACCGACCCAAGCAAGATATAAGATAAGAATTGAAAGTACAGCCTTTATTGGATAAAGTCACGAATTACAGACAGAAATGGAATGATCACATGGATGGAATGAGCAAGGAGAGATATCCATTGTTAGCCAGAAATTATCAAGCAAGAGGAAGACGTGATGTTGGAAGACCTAGAAGACGTTGGGCTGATGCAATATGAAGTCGGAACGGGCAACTGCCTAATCCCTGGAGTGATGATGATGATGATGATGATAATTTTAACACAGTTGAGGACGACGGCACCTGCCAAAAAGGTACATATTTTAAGTTTTTATCTCATGACGTTTGAGGTTATAATTATTATAATTATATAACTTTTATATCTTTTTTTATATACCGTCGTCCTCAACTTCAATAATTCATTTTGAATCTTCGTAAAGCTTTTGAAAGTCTTATTGAAGTTGAGGACGACGGTATATAAAAAAAAGGTATACAAGTTATATAATTATAAAAAATATTTACCGCATAAAAAAAGGTGACCAAATTATTTTTTTCAATCTCTTTTGTTTTAATAGTTTATTGGTTAAGTTTGTGATGTGGATTATAATACATGGATAGTTTTTCTCTAACGTCGATATTTTGGATGCAATAATAAAATCAATCTTGAAAACACATGTAAAATCAAAATGACCCTGTTACCTAACAGATATATTTAGAGAAATCTAATTTACAACATATTCCATCTATGTGTTGTAGACCTTGTACGTACAACATTACTAAATAACAATATATTTTCAACACAACAATCCCGACATTAAAAATTTACACATCAAAAACGGCTTTTCTCTTATATGTTTTTTGACGTCTCTGTAAGTTATGTCATCATACATAGTCTCATATTAGCAAAATCTATATCCCTGATACTTTCTTGCCATAATGTAAATGTCCTGATGAAGGCATTCACCGAGTTTCCCTCTTACATATCCTAAACGTTCCCTACATAAAGTAGTATCATGCATTTTGATTTATATTCATCTAGCATATAGTAACTCTATTAAATTATCAACATTTATTTGTAATTCTCTCTTTTTTTTTTTTTGCTGCTCATAAACCATTCCAATATAATTCTAATAGCTTCCGAAGAAAGGGTCATTATAGTAGATTGTTACAGCACTCGAATCTGAGACCATGCAAAATTTCCACATTTTACTATTGCTTAAGATAAATTGGGGAACACTATTTGTGTAGAAGCCTAAGAGTTACTATCCAAAACTTTGGTAAATTGTTTTACAAGCCCAAGTTCAATATGAAATGGCAGTAGCAGGATATTTTCTCTGGATACAGAAGTTCTTTCTTATATTTTGCGTGCCATTCTTCTCGCATATTAAACTGATCATCTGTCCCAGCTATCCCATAGGCAGAGGAAGTAAGAATATTTTGTGTAGCCACACTGAAACCTTAGAAGAAATACAATATCTTAAAAAATTTCCACAAATATCCCATTTCAAATGTCCACACTTGAGTCTTTCCAAGTCTCTTTGAGGTGAGCAGAATGCTCTATCGGAATGGAAAGATACTTCTTCCCATAGTATAGGAGGACATCATTGATACATTTACTTCAGCTATCTATAAAAATACGCCACTGGTTTCATTCATGAAAAATCTGTATGCGATCAAAGAGGGCTTTAGCATCGAACACAGATGTTGGTGTATTTGGTACAAGCACTCAAAATTCTTATGCATCACCTTATATTTTATTTGTAGCATTTTGCAACAAGTTATATGCCTTAACCCATTCGCATCAGGTTTAAATGCTCAATGCATTCCCCCAGAAACCGGATTTTAGTTACCGTATATTTTATTATCTATTTTCAGAATTTCAAAGCAAACAAAAGATAACGGTACTTGAGATCACAATAATGGTGAAGGCCAAAACACATTACTCTGTTTTTCATAAACGTTAACAAAAGATTGTCCTGCCAAGGGATGTACAAAATATTGCAAAATATATAACAGCAGAGTTAAACGAGTGTACCTCATCTTCTGAGTTGGGGCCATTTAACTGCCGGCGAGTCTACCTCCTCTTTTGAGGCGAATGGGTTAAGACGGGATGCCAACAGTTAAGCATTTGTTTTTAGTTGCAACTCTTTTACAAGATTATTCAATTTCTGTTTCAGTAAATAACTGTGGTTCCTTTCAAAGGCTCTCATCACTATTCCTGATATCACTGCATTATTTGATGGGTAAATTATCATCATCATCATCATCTGCATTCATGGATTAGGTCTGTTGACCCGTTCCGACTTCAGCCCATCTCTTTCTAGGTCTGCCCACCTCTCGGGTGCCTTAAGGTTTGTATTTTGTTATTTGTTTTGGATATCTATTTTCATTCATTCTGTCTATGTGTTGCTTCCATTTTTGTCTATATGTATCTATTTTATCAGTTATTGCAAATATTTCAAGTTCCTGTCTTCTGTGTTCTTGATTCTGTCTTCCTTAGTGCACCCTTTAACAGATCTCAAAAATGTCATTTCTGCCGCCGTTATCCTACTTAGATCTTGTTTTTTTATGTATCCAGGCTTCTGAACCATAGAGCAGTACCGGTACTGCCAACGTTTTATAAAATTTCAATTGGGTCTCTCTTGTTGTTTTGTTATTTACTGATCGTTTTATCGCACCACATATTCCCTGGAATTTTGCTATTTTATTAGTTATATCATTATCATAATTAAATTAAATGTCACATCCTAGATAATTGAGATGGTAAATTAATTAACTATAATATCAATTTTTTTCCCCAACATTTCTGAACTTCAAATATAAAAATTAAATTTCTGATTCATAGATTTTCACCCTTATCTACTAAGAGAGATTGTAAATTCAAATTGAACATTAGCCTACTATACAATCCGCCACTGATGACGCCTGAAGCAAGTTGAAAATCGAAGTGATTCATGCAAAGTGGTGATATCGAGAACTCTCTGCATACTGAATTAAATAAAATACCAACTTTTCTTCCTTCCACATCGAAAGATGTTCGCACGCACACTACTACACTATCGATGTACTACTTTATGTCTTCACCTTCTATCATACACATCCCCCACTGTTCTTATATCTTTCAAACATCCTTTACCTTAAGGGTAAAAATATTCTGTACATAAATTTTCTTTACTTGCCTGACTACCATTGAGGAAATCGTAAAACGTGAAGTTCACATACAAAATTTAGTGACAAAATGCAGCAAACTGTTATTCAAATTTTAGAAAATGTACTGAACATGTAACGATAACACCAGGTTCAAATCCATCTTTAGGCAGGCATTTTTGTCTTTACTCGTAATAACACAAATCCCAAACAGAATTTAAATTATAGTGATATTGGGAGCCCTAAAATTAGAGGCTAATGTTAAATTACACATCGGACAGACCTAGTGTCGATAATTCAATAGAAAAAGGAACAAAACAGATTATAATGATTACAGACTAGAAACTAACGTCAGTTCATAACTACTTTAATTAAAATGAAATTAATCCGTATACCATGTGATATCACTTTAGACTGGTTCAGGGGAAGTGTCGGGTTCGCCCAACCTAACTCCATTTTTTTTTTTTTTTTTTTTTTTTTTTTTGCTCCTCCAGGATTCCCTCAGTTGTAATTTGTAAGTATTGGTTCAACTAACTTGACTGTTTTTCTTGTATTCCCTTAGTTTTCGTATTCGGAAGATGCCGGGTTCAACACCTGAGTCAAGTTTTTTTTTTTTTTTCCTGGTTTCTTTCAGTTTCCAAAGCAAATGTTGGAATAGAATTCCAAAACCAGAACTCATTTTATCATATTAACCATTCCATAGTATCAATAAAATATAAATAATAAATCAGTGTTTTTCTACATAAATAGACGACCCAGATACAAAAACAAAACCTAAATTTTTCAAGAAGCGGTATGTTATTAGACGATAAAGCGTCCATAAGTAAGCATGAAATGAAAATAATAAATCTTAGCAACAAAACATAGACTTAATACAATATTTTAACGAAGTTGAGGACGACGGCACCTACCAACAGGTACAATTTTATTTTTAACTTTCATCATATGACTTCACCTCACGGAATTTGATATGAATTTCACTAGTATTGATAATACAATAGATAAGAAACGGTGTAGCAATAATCAAATTGCAAATATTCACGAAATAATAGGTATTAATACTATGTTTTAAGGAACTCATAGGTCAAATTCCGCATTCACTAAAGCTCCCAGCAAATCACTATACTCAACCATTCAAATTAGTTCATATATCAGATATTCAGTTCCCTAAGGTCCATCCGAATATTGTCCTCCCACCTACGTCTAGGCCTTTCTAATGTTTAATTTTCAAGAGTTACCCAATAAAACATTTTAAAGAATTTCTACCATCACCCATTCGACCTACTTTACCAGTCTCTATCTCAGGTTATTTAACCGGAAAGAGAACTGTGCTTATTTCGGAGGAAAATGCCTGTTAAAATATGCAGTTCGTTAAAGAATCTTTGTTTATGAAATTATATATATATATATATATATATATATAACTTTCCTCATTAGAGGATTGCCTCAAGGACAAAGTGATACAGACAATTAATTTTTAAAATTGATGAAATACATTTTGTAAATACTTACTTACTTACTCACTGGCACTATCGAACCCGTAGGTTCATGGCTGAGCGGACATAAGCTCTCCATACATCCCTATCCTGAGCTAATGCTTTCCAATCATTCCCTGTATAATCTACTTCCCTCAAATCATAGTTAATGTCATTCTCCCACCTCATGCTTGGTCTACCAACTGGGCGTTTTCCCTCTAGCTTTCCTACAAGAAGCTTCCATGCAAGTCTTTCATTCCCCATACGTGTAACATGTCCTGCCCATCGCAGTCTACGAGACTTAACTGTTCTTATTATATCTGGCTTCCAAATACATTAACATTTTTCAAATTGTAATTGGAGTATACATACTATAAAGTAGAAATGTTATAAATATGGTTTCATAAATTGAAATTGATCCTCTAATGGCAGCGATGGCAATTTTAGAAAGAAACGCCCTGTCCAAATCTAAGGAATTCCAAAATTTAGGTAAGAATCCTGGTATAGTACCTCTTGCCCCGTTCATCAATCCTGTGACAGTTATACTATCTAATTGATATTTATCTTTGTAATAGTCAATTGTTGGCTCATATATGGTTTTCTTTTCACAGTTAACTTCCTCAGGTTGGCCACTAATGAGTCCCAAAACGGATTGTGGGATCTAATATCATACCAATTTTAGAAGATGGTCTAAATGCAATAATAAATGTATTCGTCTATTACTTCCATTAGTTGCCACACCACAAACTTCCTCAAAAACTGTGTATCCATAATCTCGCAAGGCTTCTGCCATCATATTTCGAATAGTGTGGTGCCGAATGTTTCTCAGTGATTCTCCAAACGGACAAGTCCCAAGAATATGTGCAAGGGTTTCGTGCTATTTGCGACAACGTCTACATAGGGTATCGTCCCTAGACCTGCCCGGTAAAGAAAGCACCGCCGCGCCGATACATTGGCTTGCATTTTAATCGCTTCTCTCCATTCAGAATAAAACATACTGTAAAATTTTCAGATGCAGCATCTTACCTTCATGGCCTAGCGATTATCCTCGGAATCTAAGTAACAATTACTAAACACAATAAATAAGTGTAATTAATTTAATTTTGAACCAGATATAATAAGAACAGTTAAGTCTCGTAGACTGCGATGGGCAGAACATATGGCACAAATAGGGAATGGAAGAGGGTTATGAAAGCTCCTTGTAGGAAAACCAGAGGGAAAGCATCCAGATGGTAGACCAAGAATGGGATGAGAGAAAAACATTAACCATGATTTGAGGGAAGTGGATTATACAGGGGATGACTGGAAAATATTAGCTCCGAATAAGGATGCGTGGAGAGCTTACTTTCGCGTGGCCACGAACCTGTGGGTTTCATAGAGCCAGTGAATTAGAGTTACTGGGTTATTTAATTTAATTTTATAGCAAAAGTATACGTCCAGGTAAATTAAAATACACACATATGCCTAACAAATAAGTTACATGTGTTTTAAATATCATTCAATTAATTCCAAGCTCGCGTTTGTTGATTGAAATTTGAATACAATGCGAGAAAAATATAGCGATCGTAAGAAAAACTGTAGCTTGTAATATTTATCAACTTCAGGCGTCCCACGCATGATAAACAGCCCCTTAAAAATTAGAGTTTGACAGTAAATTTATTCTGCCGGGGTTGAAATACGAGTAGGGGAATTTATAACGTTGGCAACACTGGAAAAGAGAGGAAAATTAAATTAATGAGCTCGTTAACTTAATACAGCGGATCTTGTTTCTCGATGCGGCAGATATCGGAAATGTCATTACGCGGGGGTGACATGCAAAACGTCTTACATTAACTGTGTGTAGGTAAAAAATTACAACACATCCGCAAACCGCAGCACACGTATAATTATTCAACATGTTCCCAACATTTGCACATTAATAAGTAGAATTTAAACCCTGAAAATTAAAATCAAACTTCAGATGAAGAAGGTTCAACAACACTCTCAATTATTCGATCCAGATTCGATATCTCCTTTATTTTAATTGATCTCATTAATTAATTGATTCATTATTATTTATTTCATTTATCCTGAACCAATAACTTTTAAAGTGTAATAGTAGGTTATTCTGAAGAGCTATGCTCTGCAGGAGGAGTATTTTGGAATCATTCAATTCTATTATTGAATTTATCTGGCTATAATAACAAACACTGTTTCTGTCAATAACATTCCTGGTTATTACTTATTATATAATTCCTATTGTAAGAAGTAAAATTTGTATTCAGAATTCAATATTAGAGCAAGTAAATTCATTTAAATACTTGGGATATAATCTAACTTATAATGAGGAATGTGATATATCCTTTAAAATACAAAACTATAATAAAGCTTTGGCTCGCCGTAGCGTAGTGGTTAAGGCACTGAGCTACAAGCCGGAGGGTCGAGGGTTCAAGTCCCGTTGGGGGTCAGGATTTTTAAACTGACCCAATCCTCTGGCGGCACTATGGCCCTGGGGTCGACTCAGCCTCTAACGGAAATGAGTACCAGACGCTTGTTCTGGGGGTAAAGGCGGCCGTCACGCAGGGCTGACAACCAGGCTGACATAAAGTGCCGATTGTCTAGAAAAAGTGGGAGCCTTAACCTCCTACTACCCCAAGGGCCTCCGGGTCTGTTGTGGGATAACTTTACTTATAATAAAGCTTTAAGAATTATCAACCAAGTTTTTAAACCATCAAAAGTGCAGAGACACACAAGAATGAAAATCTATAAAGTTCTCGCTAGACCCATAATCTGTTTTGGCAGTGAAGCCTGGACCATCAGAACTCAGGATGATCGTCATATTACAGCCACGGAGATAAAATTTCTGCGACGAACTGCAGGTTATAGCCTTCTAGACCACCAAAGAAATCCAACAGTAGCCAGAGAGTTAAATATCGTACCTATATCTGAATACCTCCAAGAATATAGAAACAATTGGCTAGCCCACATTCAGCGCATGGATCGTCACAGAATACCAAAACAAATTCTTCACTACATTCCTCGAGGCAGAACATCTGTGGGTCGACCTTTTCGGAGATGGCGGGAGACCGTAACAGACCACTGGGCCTAATACTTGAAAGGCAGATGATAATGATAATTCCTATTCTGAGGATTGTAATGACATTGTGTATAGGCCTATCATGTTACAATGTATTGTCGGGCCAACGGATCTGTGCCCTTAAGCGCTGCTGTCGTTCTTAGAACAGTTAACGCCTGTACCATTCCACTCTCTTCCCTCCCACCAGCAGCCACGATAATTTTCCGAGTAGGGATGTTGCCAAACTTTCTCCAAACAGTGTCATGGATCTTGAATATAGAATAATTTAAGGTTAATTATTACTTCTTCATATTTAAGTAGGTCTAATGACGCTGATTGGCTTTTATTATTTGCTTAATAATATTTATTTCACCACTCCGAGCCACAGTGTTCATGTTGATTTGATAACACTGGACTGTAAGTGCAAATAATCTGTCCCCCAAGAAGGCTTAAAATTATTTGCAGTGGCAGGGGCGAAAGAAGAGAGACAGACAGCAATGCAGGGAGGGAAATGATTTACTGAGGCAGAAAGGAATTCGTGTTTAGTTCGCATATCTTACGGGGCCACAGATCCGTTGGTCAGACTATATCCATCCATCCATAGTAATTCTGCCCGAGAGCAGGTCTTTCACTGCAATCATAGCATTTTCATGCTATGCTTTGCAGCTTTACTAGGGAATTATAGGTGTGGTAGCTTCTCATTGCTTTCCACACCGGTGAAGGATGATGATGATGATGATGATGATGATGATGGTGATGGCCTGATGATTTTTCGGGGATCATTGGGCCCTAGGCTACCTGACATTTGTCTTACAGGGGGAAAAAAAACCCTGAAAAAACCTCCGCCAGGAGCCTGTCCCGACCAGGAATCGAACCCGCGTCCGCTGCGTGACAGGGCAGCACGCTACCTCGAGATCACAGCGGTTGACTTTTAATATATATATATATATATATATATATATATATATATATATATTGCATTGGTAGCCTGGATAGAGAAGACGGTATCCCACTAACTAACTAAGTTACAAATCCCGGGTTCAAATCCGGTACAGAGGTTCAGTTTTATTTTCATGTCATATTTGGCTTTCATTGCTAAATACAGGGGTTCATTTTTATTTTCATGTCATATTTGGCTTTCATTGATAATTTCAAAATTGAATTATAACATCGAAATAAAAAAGCGCTACTGTTGAAAAGTAAAATATTCTCATCAAAAACGTTTTCGTGTTATAGAAGTATTGAGAGCGATTTCCCCCTGCCTCTTATGATAGAAAATTGTATATAAGCAAAGGAAAATTGTCCGGTCTGGGAATCTGGACAGGTAAAGACGGTATCATACTAACGTATTGAGTTAGAAGTCCCGGGTTCAAATTCCGGTTCAGCCGTTATTTTTTTTCATGGTATATATATATATATATATATATACACACACACACACACACACACACACTGCTTTAACGTTATTACGATGAAAAAATCGATATTTCAAATCTACTTCACAGTAAACAATCTACAAAGAAAAATGGAATCGTCTAAAATCACCTGATACATGTTTTTTTTTTTTTTTTAGTCAGGTGTATACCACCTACTAAGTCTTAAGAAATTTACTTTCCAGCAGGATGTAGGTCTACTGGTTTAGTTTTGAACAGAATATTGTTTAAACAATGTTTTTATAGCTGAGTTCTAGAGGGAGTAACGTTTTTGCATCAGATCTGGCGAACCGCGGTCGGGAAAATTCCCCGCGTGAGGCCTTTTTCAGTTTTTTTTTTTACAAGACAACGCCAAGAAACTTTAAGCCTCAAACAGTTCAAGAAATCCTTCTTGCCTTCATAATTATCGCAAGTAATCCATCCATAGTAATTCTGCCCGATGGCAGGTCTTTCACTGCAATTATAGCATTTTCATGCTATGCATTGCAGCTTTACTAGGGAATTATAGGTGTGGTAACTTCCCATTGCTTTCCACACCGGTGAAGGATGATAATGATAAGGATGATGATGATGGCCGGATGATTTTCGGGGACCGTTAGGTCTTAAGCTTCCTAACATTTGTCTTATAGGTGAGAGAAAGCCCGAAAAAACCTCACCCATGAGCCTGTCCCGACCGGGAATCGAACCCGGGCCCGCTGCGTGACAAGGTAGCACGCTAACTCGAGACCGCAGCGGTAATGTCACGAATGATTTCCAAATAATAAATAAATTCATCTTGAATATTTGCAAATCAAGAGTAACATTTGTTACAATTTAACGATTAAAAATTAAACTGTTTACTCAAAAATCATTAGTTAAATATAGTTACCGGTATTTTAAAATATTTATGTATTTAATATAAACGGCGATGTTTGAAAACAAATCAGAAATGTGTGGTTATGTTTCATTTGTTTATTCACTGAAACTTGATAATATTATTTATTGCCAAATAGGATCGCAAATTGAAAGAATGCACCCTAGTGGAGAAAAAATTAAACATCAATTTGTATATTATAACAAACATTATAGGTTATTAATTTATTTTTTAATAAAATCATTATTTAAAAACACAATTAATGAACACACAATTATCAAATGTGTAGTTCGAAGAAATCTGCTCATTATTGGTTATATCCAATGTATTTGTTGGAGAGTCAGTCTGCAAAATAATGCTCTGACTTGTTCAGAATATTAAAAAGAAGTAGCTTTCTTTATAACAAAAGCAGGAGCTGGTAAAAAGAACCGATAAAGGGCGAGGTGCAATTTGTTGTAAAACAAAATTCAAAGAAACGTGATTGGCCATTACCTCCCATTTGCGCATGAGTTAAATAGTGCATATAACATTTTCCTTGTCCACCGCTGTGGTCTCGATGTAGCGTGCTGCCTTGTCACGCAGCGGGCCCGGGTTCGATCCCCGGTCGGGACAGTTTTTCTGGGTGAGGTTTTTATCGGGGTTTTTCCTCACCTGTAAGACAAATGTCAGAAAAACTTTAAGGCCCAAACGGTCCCCGAAATCATATGGCCATCGCAATCATCATCATTCATATTCATCTTAGATTAAGCTTACGATTAAGGACTCTCCTGGCGCACCACTATCATCATCACCCATCATATCATCGGGACTTCCTGGCGCCCCAACCTCAGAAGTGGGTTACAAGTGCGCTATGCCAGGAGAGAAACCAGGAATGTCGAAATACAACCTGGGGCATTTGTAAAAAAAAAATTCCTTGTTAAAAACCACATTTTAAATATACAAGAGAAATATACTAATAGGTATATAAAAAATTATAATATGTAATTTTAAAATTATGTACCTTTTCTTAACCACTGTTAAAATGATTAAAGCAATGTAGGCATTTCGTAACTAGTCCCATCCTCAGCAAAAAGTTGTACGTTACTCTCCAGCTATTATCCAGGTACCTGAATAGTAATGTACAACTTTTACTGAGGATGGGACTGATCCCGAAAGGCCTACAACTCTAACTAATCAACTCACTGGCACTATGGAACCCTTAGGTTCATGGCTGCGCGGACATAAGTTCTCCATACATTCCTATCCTGAGCTAATATTTTCCAATCATTCCCTGTATAATGTACTTTCCTCAAATCATAGTTAATGTTATTCTTCCATCTCATTCTTGATCTACCAACTGGGCGTTTTCCTTCTGGTTTTCCTACAAGAAACATTCATGCACGTCTCTCATTCCCCATTCGTGCCACATGTCCAACCCATCGCAGTTGTTTTAATAATTTTAATAGTTGAGGAGACGTGTAGAAGGTACATCATTTTATATTATAATTGTTATTATACGCTAACACGTGAACAGAATTTAACCATAAATATTGAATTAGTGTTGACACTTAGTAATTATGACTAAATCCAACATGATATTTATGTTAAAGCGTATATAAATACGATTAAATAAAATATACAAATGTTAGTGCTTCATGGTAAATATCTTCGACATGGGCTATGTATGCACTATATTAGTAAAATCATTTGCTGGATGTTTTACATATCGACAGTTTATTTAAACAGCAATGTCATAAAATAAACATGGGTTATTGGTTGAATTGAAGAAAGCTGCCATGGGGTAAAAGTATATAATGAGCGTTTCCCGATTTTTTATTCTGTCAATAACAGGAATAAATTTCAATTATCTGGCATTGTTACGCCAAAACCGGCTGAAGAAACAAAAGAAAATACATACTTCAGGAAAAACTGTTATACAAATTATAAATTTGAATATAAATATAAAGTTAGATCAAATAGTACACACAAAATGTTATGAAATGTTTAATATAATATTGATGTTACAAACTTACATTCAGAAAATTATTTTATTCAAGCAGATAATTAAAAATGTTGTACGTTTACATTGTTTTAATTAAATATGAGATTTGTAATAATCTATAAAATCTCCCTCTCTCTCTCTCTCTCTCTATATATATATATATATATATATCCCTCTCTCTCTCTCTCACACACACACACACACAAAGACATACTTATCTCTACCTTGTAGAAAATTTAGCTTAAGACGCGACGCCCAAGCTTTACAGGGGCACGAGCTGTTGAGAAAAGATTTTTAAATCTGGATCAGATATGGACAGTTTTATAAAAAGATAAGTTAAAAAAATTGAGAATAGTAAGTTATTGACACAGTTTGATTAGTAAAATTACACAATACATTAAGAAAAATGAGTTTAGTAAATTTAACATGACTATGCTTTCAAACAAACATATTGTCGTCCGATTTCCTACAACCACTCAATGCATGATAAGCAAACTCCAGATAACACCAAGGTAATTTTCCTGCAAGGAAAATATTTTTGTTTAACGCCATCTATACATTATTTTTCACAATACAGGGACATGGAGATTGAGCGATCGATTTTAATGCCGGGACCAGTATCGAGACAACAAAAACATTAAAAAGATATAACATTTATCATAAGTAATGCAACGAGTGATTTCCAAATTATCGATAAATTCACGACTCACGAGTGAGGAGTGAATTTATGTAGAGAATTTGGAAATCAAGAGTAGCATTTGTTAGGACTATTTAACGAATAAAATTAAGCTGTTTACTCACAAATCATTATTTAAATATAGTTATTTTAAAATATTTATATATTTAATGTAAACGGCGATGTTTGAAAACAAATGAAAAACGACTGGTACGCTTCATTTGCTTCTTTTTTTCATCACTTCAACCAGATCATATTATGTATTGCCAAAGGAACGCAATATTGTAAGAATGCACTCTAGTGGAGAAAAAATTAAACACATCAAACTGTATATTAATTCATATCTGATGTCTTATGATGTAAGTATGACAATTATATTTTTCTGGAATGTTATTACCTGGGAAAAATACATTTAAAAAAGTGCAAACAGTGTTTTTTTATGGTATATCAAATGCTACAAATGTGTTTATATTAACTCCCGCATGCGCTATGTGTTAACATTCATGCACTATATATATACAATCTGGTAGCCGTATTTCTTAGAGAGTCAGTCACTGCAAAATAATGCTATGACCTATTCAGAATGTAAAAAAGGAGGTGCTCTTTATTATGATAAACTTTAATTGGTAAATTCTAGGCAAAACACGACTTTGATTGGTTGTAAATAAAAAATCATTGAAATGTGATTGGTCATTGACTCCCATTTGGGGCATGAGTTAAATAGTCTGTATACACTTACTAAAGAGGCGAAAATAATGTGATTACATTAGCCAGATGGTATTCAGATAATGATTGGACTTTAAATATTTCCTAACATAAGTGTTAAAGATAAATAAAAACTCCAAAAACCTCATCCAGAAAATTTGCCTGATTGATGATCAAAAATGGATCCGTTGCATTCGACGCAAGGAACTTTACCCTAGTGCTGGACGAATTTGAATATTACTGATTTATATCTGGAATATGAATTAATTATTATTTTCTCTAGTCATTCTAGTTGGATTAAAACTTTTGGTTGTGAGGAATACTACAAATAATAATTATTACAATGTTAAAATGTAATTAAAAATAATTATGCAACCAGTATTCTATCAATTATTATTAAGTTACATAATGTTATTTGTATAATAATACTATTGTGTAGTCTATGTTTTTCCCATATTCATCATCATCCTTCACGAATTAGGTCTTTGCCTGTTCCGATCTCACATCTGTTCAGCCCAGCGCTTTCTTGGTCTCCCTATCGATTTTCGTCCTCCAGAATTATACATCAGTGCCATCTTTGGTATCCTATTCTCTGTCATTCTTTGCATATGTTCTATCCAATTGTTTCTGTGTCCTATTTGTTGAAGAAGTGGTTGTACTTTTAGTTCCTCTGTAATATTCTCATTTCTAATATGTTCTTCTCTTGTACAACCTTTCACAGCCCGTAGGAATCTCATTTCCGTGTCCTGAATGTTTTCTTTTTTTTTCCTTCAGGACCCAGGCCTCACTTCGAAACATCGCCACTGGTAGTGCCATCGTTGAGTATTATATTTTTAATTATACCGTTAAATGGTTAAAGGTCACCAAAACATGAGTACTTTTTCTGTTGGTGTCAACTAGCGTTTCTTTTTTTATGAAGTTTATACACAGATGTAGAAAAAATAAGTGATATTCGGAAAGAAAGTAAAATAGCCTAACGTATTAATTACAGTAAAAGGTGTGCCTTTTGTTCTTAGACCAAATAAAGATATTCAATTTTATAGCGTCATAACTAACTAACTCACTGGCACTATCGAACCCGTAGGTTAACGGCCGCGCAGACATAAGCCCTCCATATATCCCTATCCTGAGCCAATGTTTTCCCATCATCCCCTGTATAATCCACTTCCCTCAAATCATAGTTAATGTTATTCTCCCACCTCATTATTGCTCTACCAACTGGGCGTTTTCCCTCTGGTTTTCCTACAAGAAGCTTCCATGTACGTCTTTCATTCCCCAGTCATGCCACATGTCCTGCCCATCGCAGTCTACGAGACTTAACTGTTCTCATTATATCTGGCTTCCTATAAAGACCGTGAAATTCACTGTTATGCAGTCTTCTCCATTCACCTGTCTATTTTATAGCGTCATGCATACCACAATTCTGTATAAATAATAAAGTTCGTAGAATCAAAATACTAGATTCCATGCAATTACCAATAATATCTCAGTTTATGTCAGTTAATAACAAATGGGGGAAATTTTGAAATAATTGAATTCAAATAATTAAGAATAATAATCACAAACAGGAATAAGGTGCTCAAAAAATTAAACACAGACTAAATTCTGGAACTGCACGCTATTATGCATTACAGGAACTCTTGTCCCAACTTCTCTCAAAAAAACCACTAATCTGAAAATATATAAAATTGTTATTATCCCAGTTATTATTATAAGGATGCGAAACATGGGGGGCTCTTACTCTTAGGGAGGAGAAAATATTACCAGTATTTGAGAATATAGTTCTTCAGAAAAGTTTGAACCAAAGAGAGACGAATAGACAAATGAATGGAGAAAACTACGTAACAGTGACCTTCATAATCTTTATGAGAAACCAGATATAATAAGAAGAGTTAATTCTCGTAGACTGCGATGGGCAGGACATGTGGCACGAATGGGAATGAAAGAGGGGCATGAGAACTCCTTGTAGGAAAACCAGAAGGAAAGCGTACAGATGGCAGGCCAAGAATGAGGTAAGAGAATAAAATTAACCATGATTTGAGAGAAGTAGATTATATAGGGGAAAATTGGAAAACATTAGCTCTGGATAGGGATGTATGGAGATCTTATATCCGCGCAGTCATGGACATACTGTCAATGAGTTTTATATATATATATATATATATATATATATATATATATACACATATCATGAAAATATATTTACTGAATTTCAATAAGCAAATAAGCGCTATAAGAAAAAAGTTTACTTTTGTAAATAAAATCTAATAACAATTTGAAATGTGTCATTAGTCATTACCTAGTAGTATACTACGATAGTCCACCGCTGTGGTCTCGAGGTAGCGTACTGCCTTGTCACGCAGTGGGCCCGGGTTCGATTCCCGGTCGGGGCAGTTTTTCTGGGTGAGGTTTTTATCGAGTTTTTTCCTCACCTGTAAGACAAATGTCAGGAAAACTTTAAGGCCCAAACGGTCCCCGAAATCATATGGTCATCATCATCGTTATCACTATCATCATTATCATCATCCTTCACTGGTGTGGAAAGCAACGGGAAGCTACCACACCTACAATTCCTTAGTAAAGCTGCAATCATAGCATTTTCATGAAGGACCTGCCCTCGCGCAGAATTACTATGGATGGATGGATACTACGAAATGTCAAAAGTTTTTCTATCTTAAAAATTCTCAATTTACGTTTATCTATTACTTTAAATTCACATTATTTCTCAAAACATAAGTCCATTTAATCTGGTCGGCATGAAATTATTTAAGAGAATTCCTTTTTTCCGGAACTAGATTAACCTACTAATAGTTTTTTTTAAACACTTTGCAACATATGACGCGAAAAAATGTTCTAAGTTCCAATCATACACCATGAACAAGCGCCAACAAACGCGAAGTGGTTTACACTATGGAATCACGGGATGCAACCAACATATACACGATATTTAACTAACCTAAAAGCTAGCATTTAAGTACTCCAACCTGTGAAAGACCAACCTAAAAGCTAACCTAACGCAATTTAAGCATTCTAACCTGTCAAAGACCAACCTAAAAGCTAGTCTAACGCATTTAAGTATTCTAACCTGTGAAAGACCAACCTAAAAGCTAACCTAACGCAATTTAAGCACTATAACCTGTGAAAGACCAACCTAAAAGCCACCCTAACGCAATTTAAGCACTCTAACCTGTGAAAGACCAACCTAAAAGCTAACCCAACGCAAATTAAGCACTCTAATCTGTGAAAGACCAACCTAAAAGCCAACCTAATGCAATTTAAGCACTCTAACATGTGAAAGACCAACCTGAAAGCTAACCTAACGCAATTTAAGCACTCTTGCCTGTGAAAGGCCAACCTAAAAGCTAACGCCGGAGATTTAAAAGGTAAGTTTTTAGGTGGAATTTAAATTTTAATTTATTTCTAATTATTTTTGATGAGGCTATGAAATCTAATTAATAAACTAGGATTAGATACCCTATTATTTATAACCTAACTCAATTTAAGCACTCTAATCTGTGAAAGACCAACCTAAAAGCTAACCTAACGCAATTTCGGCACTCAAACCTGTGAAAGACCAACCTAAAAGCCAACCTAACGTAATTTAAGCACTCTAACCTGTGAAAGACCAACTAAAAGCCAACCTAACGCAATTTAAGCACTCTAACCTGTCAAAGACCAACCTAAAAGCTAACCTAACGCAATTTAAGCACTCTAATCTGGCAAAGACCAACCTAAAAGCTAGTCTAACGCATTTAAGTATTCTAACCTGCGAAAGACAAACCTAAAAGCTAACCTAACGCAATTTAAGCACTCTAACCTGTGAAAGACCAATCTAAAAGCCAACCTAACGCAATTTAAGCACTCTAACCTGTGAACGACCAATCTAAAAGCTAACCTAACGCAATTTAAGCACTCTAACCTGTGAAAGACCAATCTAAAAGCTAACTTAACGCAATTTAAGCACTCTAACCTGTGAAAGGCCAATCTAAAAGCTAACCTAACGCAATTTAAGCACTCTGACCTGTGAAAGACCAATCTAAAAGCTAACCTAACGCAATTTAAGCAATACTAAGCTCTTTCTTTTAAGCTACTTAAATTAATACAGTAATATAATTATAATCACAATAAACCATATAACGAAAAACAGGAAAAACGTTCTTAAATTATTATATTGTCACCATTGATTTATTTTCCCTAAGAATATTAAACTATTATAGAGCCCCTGACCTCCAAATATTCATTCCAACCCCCATCAACCTGTGAAAGACCAACCTGAAAGCTAACCTAACGCAATTTAAGCACTCTAACCTGTGAGAGACTAACCTAAAAGCTAACCTAATGCAATTTAAGCACTCTAACCTGTGAAAGACCAACCTAAAAGCTAACCTAACACAATTTAAGCACTCTAACCTGTGAAAGACTAACCTAAAAGCTAACTTAATGCAATTTAAGCACTCTAACCTGTGAAAGACTAACCTAAAAGCTAATCTAACGCAATTTATGTATTCTAACCTGTGAAAGAATGCAACTCCCAAAAATAAATATTAAGTTCTGAAATTCTGAAGTATGTGCGTACCGTTTATTAGTATGTACTCTAAGTTGACTTCACCGGAAAATGTCTTTGTTGTTACATAGAATATTCGTTAAAATCAATATATGGCTACCACGTCTTCATGATACGTATGTAGTTAAATATCATAGAAACAATTATATTGAAATAAATCGTTCTAAACAATTTAAAAATTATTGTAAATAGTGGCCCATAATTTTGAAAATGGAAACTCTGTCAATAATAAAATTTGACGGGAGTTTATCAAGTACTTAAAAAAGTCAGCAGTTACAAAACAGGATGTAAAGTTTAATCTTTTTTTTCTGGAATTAGCTTTGTAACATGTCTTGCCATGTGGAAGTTAATTAATTGGGTTTCGAACACAGATGAACTGTCACAGAACAATTATGTTACAGTAAGTATCGCCGCCAAGATCAATGCAAACGACAAATTAATTACAGCACCTCATGACCGGAGCCCCGGAGACCTCACCTGTAAACCTCGACACTCGCTTTAATTGAAGTCTGGGTTACAAGCTACCAGAGATCCTACAATTTTCCCATTAAATATTAATTACCTATTTAATTACCGAGAACTCATAAATGTCACAAATTCCAATTTTACAGACAGTGTACTTTTCATGTCTGCAAAAAATTAAAAAGAAGAAACAGGTTAAAACGACAGCTAGGTATTTCGTACTTTTAAAATTTCCGGAATAGAGATCAATACAAACAAAACTTTACATTTTAACTTATTTTTAAAGTTCTGGTACTAACAATGGAACTGTCAGCCATTTGCATGCCGAAACTTACCTTGAACTTTCTCCCAGAGAAGCGTTGTGATGCACAAAAGCCCAAAAAAAAATGTTTGCCGTTTTTAACTGCAAGGCACTAAAATCAAGCGCCAAATCTCTCATTTTAAACTATAGGGAAATAATACAACTCCTGTATTGGCAGACTGGATAAACCTCACTATTCCTCGTCCGCGGTGCGTTCCACCTCAATACACTCTGTGCTTAACTCATGCAGAGATGTACTTACACCTGCTACGTACAATGGGTTGCCTTCCTGAATTCTGGCTTCAATTTCTGCGTCTTACACTTTAAAATGGCATATATATATATATATATATATATAAGAATTAATGTACTTCTTATGATTAGTTGAATAAGTAAAATGTAAAATAATTATAAATGTATATCGTAATTATTTTAAGATTCCCCGTGCTGATTACCCGGTGTTGCCCGGTAATCTACTTATCTCGATCTTCTTGCCATAAATAAGCTAAAAGACAAAATTCGTTATTGTGAGTTATCCGTAAAAGAATACCCGTCATGTGCTGCTATGCTTACACAGGAATCTACGTACTTATCTCGATCTTCTTGGCATCAATAAAACACAAAAGTGGTTATTGTGAGTTATCCGTAAGAGATAAACATATGCTATCGGGACCTTTTTGTAGAGTGTTTTTTAGATATTCAATTCTGTATACATTAATTTTGTGTATTTGTTATGGTTTTGGCAGCGTAAGCAATTTAAGCGTCTACAGAGCTACTTTTTCACGTTTTCCACTAGAAAGGGCGATTTTTAAGGATGCAGGAGTTGAGTATCACAACTCTCTTATAGCCTATGTTCATCCCGAGAATCTCCTTAACATTTGGCAAAAAGCTGCATCACAATCGGATCAACGGTATGGCAGCGCATAAAGTACGAATAAACAAACAAACATTAATTTATATACACTGTCACTATTTCTATTAGAAACAATAAAGCCTACAGTTCTTAAAATTATGTTTAATTAATCTAGTTGAGGACAACGGCACCAGCCAGGTATTTATTTTAGTTTACTCTTGAGACTGATTACAAATTTTTCCCTTTTTTATTTTTAATAAAAGTAAATGAAACTAAATTTCGAAAATACTGTTATCACAGCTGTCAGGTCTGCCATGGCCCCTAATAGCATTTTAATTGATTTTGTAAAAAATTGTGTTTACTGCTTTACTTTCAAATTTATTATCGGGTTTTACTTACGTTCCTTATAACTCGAGCATTTTACTTTTCAGACTATTAATAGCCCTATTCTGTCTCAATTTGTGTAAAACTCTCTATAAGTATTTTCAAGTTGTGTGGAGTAATTTACTCACATCCTGCCTATATACATTCATACACAGACACAATTAAGAGTACCCCAATTAACAGCAAACGAAATTCCAATATGACATGGGACTCAAGTATCCATGACACTTAGCCAAAAGGACTAAGAGAAGGTTAGATAGATAGCCCTAAACACTGACCGACTTTACCCCCAGTAAAGTCCCCGCACTTAGGAGGCTGATTGAGTCCCCAGAACTAGTCTGGAAACGAATGTATGAAGAAATATTCTCATCCTTCGATTGCTCGGTGTCTGAGCTAACTTTCTCGCCACATACGTACATTCAAAGGGAAGAAACATTACTGATTACTAGTGGTCGCCCAGCGGTCGAAATTCGACCACAATTAATTACATTTTGAAGTATGTCACAAATACGTCATTATGCACTAATGTTCTATTTATTTTAAGAATACCAACATAGGAAATAATTATGTGGTTTATAGCTTGGCTAAGCCATATTTAAAAACCAATAGAGCGTCATTTGACATTTGGTATACTATTTACAACTATTTAAATTTGCATTTGGCCTATTATTATGTGTACGGGAATATATATCCCTTCCTCTTTGTCTCTCACTCCAACCCGTCAATGTTCTATGTCGAGGCATAATGGAAGTAGATGCGAATATGTAAATATAAAAATATGGAATGAAAATTACTGAAACAAAGATTAGACAGGGTTTAATTTAAATTTAAATAATAAAATGTACTCACTTCTTTAAACCACTAATAATAAATACGCTAGAGTAAGTCAATTCACATTGCTGCTGCACAATTTTCTTTTTACAATAATGCACTTACAATATGAACTTAAATGAATGAGTACACATATAATGAGTAATACACATAAATTCCTTGGAGACAATTTATTTTAGTTTGTTTAATTTGATTTATTTGTAACACATATTATACATAAATTTATTATTTTTCTGCACTCCTTCTCTATATAAATTAATTGTGTCAAATATTACACTCCTCCGTGCGCACAATCTGCTTAAAAAAGGGTTACAAAGTTTTTCCTTCACATGTTAATATAATATATAGATAGATACCTTCAAAATGGAACATTAACTTGATTTCATAATGCATATCCATCCATAGTAATTCGCCCGAAGGCAGGTCCTTCGCTGCAATCATAGCATTTTCATGCTATGTTTGCAGCTTTACTAGGGAATTGTAGGTGTGGTAGCTTCCCGTTGCTTTCCACGCCGGTGAAGGATGATGATGATGATAATGATAAGGATGATCATGATTATGGCCATATGATTTCAGGGACCGTTTGGGCCTTAAAGTTTTCCTGACATTTGTCTTACAGGTGAGGAAAAAACCCGATAAAAACCTCATCCAGAAAAACTGCCCCGACCGGGGATCGAACCCGGGCCCGCTGCGTGACAAGGTAGCACGCTACCTCGAGACCACAGCGGTGGACAATAATGCATATCTTCCATAGTAATTCTGCCCGAAGGCAGGTCCTTCACTACAATCATAGCATTTTCATGCTATGATTGCAGTTTTACTAGGGAATTGTAGGTGTGGTAGTTGTCCGTAGTTTTCCATACCGGTGAAGGATGATGATGATGATGATGATGATGATGATGATGATGATGGCCATGTGATTTCGAGGACCGTTTGGGCCTTAAAGTTTTCCTGACATTTGTCATACAGGTGAGGAAAACCCCCGATAAAAACCTCGTCCAGAAAAAACTGCCCCGACCGGGGATCGAACCCAGGTCCGATGCCTGACAAGGCAGCACGCTACCTCGAGACCACAGCGGTGGACAGTAATGCATATAATAGTAAGTAATTTGATTTAAAAGAGTTAGTAGGCATGCAAATTCACTCTGTGTACAGAAGAAAATAAGCTTCTATGTTATCAAATACGATAATTCGCTGACAGTTAACGTGACAATGTGCAACATAATCACCTGTCATCTGAACATCCATTAGCTGCAAGTTGCTCCCACTGAAACTACTTTTAATTCGAGCTGAAAGACAGATTCGACCTGGTTTGTGACACCGGTGCATTCAACCGTTGGACGTGACCTTAATCTTTCATTTTTGCTGAAAGTTATTCTATATTTTTAAAAAAATGTCAGTCACAATTCATTACTTAAAGTACCTAACTTTTCTAAATGCAGCAAAAGGCACACTTTTTTAAAAGTGCTAGGTGAAATGCAGTTCTTTTGGATCTAATCTATAGAAGCATTCTCCTAGTATGTAATCCATACGAGAATATATACACCGTATAAAAACAAATGTATGTATGTCTATCTGTTTGTCCTTTATGCATTGCTACAACATTCATCCTATTGTGATGGGGCTTTTTTCAAAATGTTCAGGAGTTTCCCAGGAAGGTTTTAAGCTATAACAGAGTTGTAATAATCAACCCCTTCACTTTAAAAATCGCCCTTTGTAGTGAAAAGCGTATTTTTCGGAACTTTTTGGATGCTTAAATGGTTTACGCTGCCTAAACCATAACATATACACTAAATTAATACACACTGAATTGAATATCTAAAAAATCTACGAAAAAGTTCGCGACAGTATATGATTATCTTTTACGGATAACTCATAATAACCATTTTTATATTTCAGCTCATAGATGCCAAGAAGATCGGGATAGTAGTAGTAGTAGTAGTAGTAGTAGTAGTAGTAGGACTTTATTAGACAAAAAGTAAGATATTTACAATATTATTTACAAATATGGGTCGCACGGGTAGTAAGCCGTACGTGCTGTTGACAGTCCGTTACAATAAAGTAATATTGGTATAGTGTAAAAAAATAAAGTAAATACCCGGGCAACGCCGGATAATCAGCACGGTGTATCTAAAAATAATTACGATATAAGTTTATAATTATTTTACTTTCCGCTTATTCAACTAAATACAAAAACACATTTAATTTATTTAGGCATAGCAGAGCACGTCGGGCATTAGCTAGTTACATATAAAAGCAAAGCAAGCATAATAATTTTTATATAGGTTCATAATCCGCTTATTTTACTATGGATGTAAGCGAATAACATGTGGTAAGCACATCGCCTCAAAGAATCATCTAATAGATAACTAAGGTAAGGCCGATTAAATTTTGCTCAGTTGCTCTAATTTAGGCTTGAGGTTCTTTTACTTTTCCGAAAATCTTCAACTCGGCCTAAAGTACGTCTCCGAGGAGATGTCCGTTGGATTTCCCCTTCCTAAAAACGTCTCCGAGGAGATGTCCGTTGGATTTCCCCTTCCTAAAAATTAATCGACTCCTGCCGGGTTAGAGCCCACAAACCTCGGGACCAGAGGCAAGGTATGTAACCCCTAGACCACCGAGAACTATATATATTTTTTTTATTTTCTCAAATAAATAAAATGTTAATTTTAATGCAACGCACATTGAAATGAGATCATTTCTAAGCATTTTTATTACAGTGAAACTAACTTTTTAAAAATAAATAGAAATTTAACCATATTTATCATAAGTAATGCCACGAGTGATTTCCAAATTATCGATAAATTCACGACTCACGAAGTGAGGAGTGAATTTATCTAGAGAATTTGGAAATCAAAAGTGGCATTTGTTAGGACTATTTAACGAATAAAATTAAGCTGTTTAATCACAAATCATTGTTTAACTATAGTTATTTTAATTTTTTTATATATTTTATATAAACGGCGATGTTTGAAAACAAATCAGAAATGTGAGGTTATGTTCATTCACTGCTACTTGATCATATTATTTATTGCCAGATAAGATCACAATATTGTAAGAGTGCACCAAGTGGAGAAATAATGAAACACATCAATCTATATATCATAATCAACATTACGGGTTATTAATTTATTTTTTAGTAAACAACTCAGTAAAATCAAGGAATCGTTCCATTATTTGCTATATTCAATGTATTTGTTGGAGAAAAATAAATGCTTTGACCTGTTCAGAACATTAAAAAGGATGAGCTTTCTTTATCAGAAAAGCAGGAGGTGATAAAGACAAATCGATAAAGAGCGAGGCGAAACACGGCTGTCATTGGTTGTAAAACAACATTCATTGAAACGTGATTGGTCATTGACTAGCATTTGTGGCATGAGTTAAATAATCATACATAATGTCACGACTAATTTCCAAATCATTGATGAATTTTTCTAGGGGATATGGATATCAAGAGTGGCATTTGTTAGGACTATTTAACGAATAAAATTAAGTAGTTTACTCAAAAATCATTATTTAAATATAGTTGTTTTAAAATATTTATATATTTAATGTAAACGGCTTTATTTGAAAAATCAGAAATGTGCTGATATATTTCATTTGTTTATCCACTACAACTTGATCATATTATTTATTGTCAAATAGGATCGCAATATTGTAAGAATGCGCCCTAGTGGAGAAAAAAATAAACACATCAAACTGCATATTATGACCACTGTTATAGGTTATTAATTTATTGTTTTAGTATACAACTCAGTAAAATCATTATTTAAAAACACAATTATTGAACACGGAATATTATCAAATGTGTAGTTCGAAGGAATCTGTTCATTATTTGCTATATTCAATGTATTTGTTGGAGAGTCAGTCACTGCAAAAGAATGCCCTGACCTGTTCAAAATATTAAAAAGGAGGAGATTTCTTCATCACAAAAGCAGGAACTGGTAAAGATAATTAGATAAAAAGCGAGGTGAAACACGACTGTCATTGGTTGTAAAACAAAATTCATTGAAACGTGATTGGTCATTGACTCCCATTTGGGGCATGACTTAAATAGTCAGTAAAATGATTTTGAAATATATCATGATTTTACATAGGCACATTGATATGACATCCGTGAGATTGGAATGATACGATTTTGTAATGACTATTTAACTCATGCCCCATATTACAGTCAATGACCAATCACATTTCAATGAATTTTGATTTACAACCAATCACAATCGTTTTTCACCTCGATTTTATCACTTTCATTTTATTGCTTTCATTTTATCAAATGACTCTCAGATTGTATATACAGTGCACGACTTTAACCAGATTCTGCTTGAGAAATATAATAAAAAAACATTCGTAGCAATTGATTATACCACAAAAAAAGAAACCACTGTTTGCACTTTCTTAAACGTATTATTTCCCACGAATTAACGTTGCAGAAAAATATAATTTACTTATTTACAACATAGGACATCAGAAGTAAATTAATAACCTGTAATGATGTGTTTCATTTTTTCTCCACTAGGACGCATTCTTATAATATTGCGATTCTATTTGGAAATAAATATGATCTGATTGCAGTGATGAACAAATGAAACATAACGTTTCTCATTTGTTTACAAACATCGTCGTTTGCATTAAATATATAAATATTTTAAAATAACTATATTTAAATAATGATTTGTGAATAAACAGCTTAATTTTATTCGTTAAATAGTCCTAACAACTGCCACTCTTGATTTCCAAATTCTCTAGAAAAATTTACTGCTCACTTCGTGAGTCGTGAATTTATCGATAATTTGGAAAACACTCGTGGCATTACTTATGAATATTTTTTATTGCCAAGAGTATAATTATCATGGCTGGAATAAAAATGAAATTGCATATAATTAAAATTGGGACCAATATATGATATGACTTATACACTTATACACCGTGTCTATAAAGTCTTTCCAACATTACAACTTCGTTTAAGATGAAAACTATAAAAGTTAGAGTTGTGTGGTTTATGGCAGATACAAGACGAACTCTCAAAGTTTTTTAGGGGTTATTATCTAAAATGACATCAAACCAGGAGAAAGCGCAATGTGTTAACGAAAATTTGAAAAGGATGACTATTTACAAGGATCATGCTAAATCTTTGGATTATTTTTTTTTATTGAATCTCCAATAATATGCTCCAATGAGATTGCTGTTTGATGGTCTAGTCGACTGTACGTTATATCTGCCTTCTGATTGGTCACCGGTAGGGACTTCCATTGTTCCAATGAGATTGCTGTTTGATAGTCTAGGCGACTGTACTTGTAGAGGTTTACATTTTGCATTTTTTAGAACCGGTATCCATACTTTGTTGACTTTTAATGATTCTTCTTTTCTATTGAAACTGTTTTTATGGAGCATTGGAAGTCCCTAACGCTGACCAATCAGAAGGCAGATATAACTTACGAACACATCGCGGTGAACGTATAAATAGGACAGACAGTGGACGGAATTGCCAGTCTCAAGACAACTCTTGAGGATGCCAGACGCAGTCTCTGGCGAAACGTCGGGGAACTACAAGCCTCACGACCACGGCCTACAGCCCGAAAATCTTCATCAAGATCATCATAGCAACTCCGGCCGTGAAAGTCTACGTGAATACAATATGAACCCTATTTCACCATCCGCTATGTCAGGGGTTTAGTTACAAAACAATTAATTATTTACAATAATTTAGAGTATGGTTAATATCTAGAGTTACATAATAACGTAATATGAACAAATAAATAAATTAATTAACAAACTCAAGAAAAAAACTAACTCAAAGTTTCTTAAAAATATGATGGATAAAGTCACACAGCTATTTATAGCAACACTTCTTACATAAAATATTTGACAAAGGCAGTTGAAATCTATTATGGCAATAACCTAATGTTTTAATAAATTCATGTATTTTGGAATCAAATGCGGGACACTCAAATAACAGATGGGAGATAGTCTGGCTGGAGTTTTTGCAAATACAGGTATCTGTACCTATTTTAAATCGTTCCAAATAATGTCCAAATTTACCGTGCCCAGTCATAAATTGTGTTAATACAAAATTTGGTTCTATGTATTTGCACTTTATTCGGTCAAAAACAAATCTTTGGATTAGTAATACAATACATGAGGTGCACATGTGGAAGTACACTGACATTGCTTTACAAACTTTGAGAGTTTGTCTTTCGTCTGCCACAAACAACACAGCTCTAACGTTTATAGTTTTTATCTTATAGGAAGTTGTAATGTTGGAAAGACTTTATGGGCATGGTGTATATTATAATTCGTATCTTCATCTCAGAAGGAAAGCCCGCTAACTTTCTGACGAATATTACATTTAAAATCGGACGTTTTATAGCAAATATAGATGGATGAAGGCGTGACATCCCAAGGTTGTAAACTTGGTAGAAGTGGAGTAATAAGGAGTTTCGTCATAGCCTGTAGGTTTACATTTATAGTGTAAGATTAATACATTAGCAGTTTAAGACTAACAAACTTCCCTCATTAGAGGGTTTCCACATGCACAAAGTGTTGAAGTTAATATTTACGTCGAATCTGAAGTGCTTTCCCCAATCTGTGATACAAGGCTTTTATGTAAAATGAATTCTGTAAAATATTTAATGATGAATTTAATAACTACACACATGCAATTTTCATTCATATTAAGATGATTTCCTAAATTGCAATTGCAGCCTTAATGACATAATAGCTAAAGAGTTTTTTCTTATATCTAATTAGCCTATCGCTGTGGTCTCGAGGTAGCGTGCTGTCTCGTCACGCAGCGGGCCCGGCTTCAATTCCCTGTCGGGACAGGCTCCTGGATGAGGTTTTACCGGGGTTTTTCCTCACCTATAAGACAAATGTCAGGATGCTTAGGGCCCAACGGTCCCCGCAAATCATCCGGCCATCATCAACCTTATCATTATCGTCATCATCCTTCACCGGTGTGAAAAGCAACGGGAAGCTACCACACCTATAATTCCCTAGTAAAGCTGCAAAGCATAGCGTTGAAATGTTATGACTGCAGTGAAAGACTTTTCCTCGGGCAGAATTACTATGGATGGATATCTAATTGAATGTTACTGTTATGAACTATTGTAATAGGTCTTCAGTCACCAATTATCCACCAGCATATTATCAACAATGCATTTCCTCTTATAAAACATT
The DNA here is from genome assembly GCA_030220185.1 of Diploptera punctata. Taxonomy (NCBI): domain Eukaryota; kingdom Metazoa; phylum Arthropoda; class Insecta; order Blattodea; family Blaberidae; genus Diploptera; species Diploptera punctata. The sequence goes on from JASPKZ010003882.1 coordinate 1,574,290, forward strand.
CCATCATAAATACTTTATTTATTAAGGCCAAATTCCTTTGGTCCGTGTAAGACCTTGAATCACGAAAGCCCAAGTTCAATACTCGGCAGGAAGGGAATTTTAAACCTCAATTCAGGTATAGAGACTTATGTCTTTCTTGTGCTATCCTTTGCTGTCTACAGCGATGACCCTGATTTAGTGGCAACAGAGATCCGTATGATTTGCCTACAATAATAATAATAATTATTATTATTATACACATAATAAATGAAACTATCAAAATCTTCCTTCTGGTTTTCCTACAAGAAGCTACCTTGCTCTCTTTCAATCCCCATTCGTGCCATAAGTTCCGCCCATCGCAATCTATGAGACTTAACTAACTAACTAACTCACTGCCACTATCGAACCCGTAGGTTCATGGCCGCGCGAACATAAGCTCTTCATACATTCCTATCCTATCCAAACATCCCCTGTATAATCTACTTCCTCAAATCATGGATAATGTTATTCTCCCATCTCATTCTTGGTCTACCAACTGGGCATTTTCCCTCTGGGTTTCTTACAAGAAGCTTCCATGCATGTATTTCATTCCCCATTCGTGCCATATGTTCTGCCTATCGCAGTTTACGAGGCTTAACTAACTGTTCTTATTATATTGGCATCTATAAACACCATGTAGCTCACTGTTAATGCACTTTTCTCCATTCACCTGTCTTTTTCTCTATTTGGTTCAAAAGTGTCCCTAAGAACTTTATTCTCAAATACTCCTAATCTCCTTTCCTCCCTTAAAGAGTCCGTGGTTCGCATCATATAATATAACTGGGAGAATAACTGTTTTATAGGCTATAGTTTCAATTTAACGCTTTTTTAAGGACGTCAAAAGTATCTGTAATGAGTAATAACTAGACCTCGGATTTTAGGCTAAAAGCCTATTTTTTTCTATAGGGGTAAATTTGTAACTAATTAAATATCTTTATATTTTATATCAAATTAGAGCATTTGATAGGCATTTTATTGTGCCTAAAATGCCTATTTTGCCCACTGTGACCTATTTTAAAGTTTTAGAGCCTAAAATGCCTATTTCTACGTATTTAGTCATTTTTTTTAAATATTTCCGTACATCAATGAAATAGAAAAATTCTGTACTGGGATGAATTTAGTTCAAAGACCTTTCAACATTTCGGCTTGTAGCAAAACATTTATTGTATATTTCAAAATTTATATATATATATATATATATAATTTTAAATGCTAAATTTCTTATTATATTATATTATATTTAATTTAGTTAAAATTTATGTTTGTAGATTTAAATAATAATATTTTGATAAAAACAACAATGGGTAATAGAGTAGGTTGCAGCATCTGTTAGTAAAACAGGAAGTAGACAGATTTGAAATGTATAGCTGCTCATTGTTGTCAACAAGGAAACTGTTCAACTGATTTTGTATGTTAGTTAGGAGGAGTCTCTGGAGCAGTGTGGGTGCAGGAGCATGTTGCTCCTATGTTAACAGAATAAAATTGGAGTTTCTATATAAAATTATCCCAAGTGTTGCAATTAATACACCAAGACAGCCGTGTGAGGATATCCCTGAGGTGCAGTTTTCTAGTGTCATATTTACATATTAATTCAATGTAATGCCGAAATACAAAGGCAAGAAAAGTGTGCTAATTGAACAATGAATAAAGGATGTTCCAGGATTGACATATGATGGGACAATTATATTCTGCCGTTATTGCTGCAAAGAGGTAAGTAAATATTAAAATAAGAGGAACCTATGAACTGCGATATTTGTAACAACGTAGATTACAGATTATAATATTTAAATATTGTTTCCGTTGTTCAGGTTTCACAAGAGAAAAAATCTCATATAAATCAGCATGTTAGTGGAGTTGCTCATAAAGCGAAGGCCGCTCAGAACAACACCTTAAAGCAGGCATTATTGACGGAACCCTCGTCTTCAAATGGTAGGAGAGATTTCAACGTGGAGCTGTGCAGAGCCCTAGTAGCGGCAAATATCCCGTGGAATGCTGTGCAGAATACCGTATTTAAATCTTTTTTACAAAATACTGTAACCAGACCGTACCTTCAGAATCTACTTTAAGAAAGAACTGTCTAGATTCCGTTTACAACCAAACTTTGAGATCAATTCAAGACGACATTGGTGAATCCTCCATATGGTTGTGTGTGGATGAAACCACTGATGCAATGGGAAGATACATAGCAAATCTGGTAGTTGGTAAAATGGATCCCGATGTGCCTAGTTTATCTCATCTCTTGTGCTCCAAATCGATTGATAAAGTAAACCATAAAGAAATTGCATATTTCGTCAATAAAGGTCTACAATTTCTATATTCTGGAGGAGTAGATGATTCAAAAGTTCTTCTTTTGTGTAGCGATGCCGCTTCATATATGATTGCTGCTTCTCCTCTACTGCAAACATTTTATCCAAACTTAATTCATGTTACCTGTTTAGCCCACGCTTTATACAGGATTGCTGAAACAGTAAGAAATGAATTCTCGAAAGTCAACAGCCTTATTTCGAACATGAAAAAGGTATTCTCCAAAGCCCCATCGCGGATAGCACTATTCCGACAAACACTTCCTGGAGTCCCTCTTCCACCGGAACCAGTGATTACAAGATGGGGAACGTGGATTGAGGCTGTTTTATATTATGCGGAACATTTAGAAGAGATAGCTCCTGTTTTTAATGAAATACCAGCAGATAGTGAAGCATGTGTGGCAGCTGTGAAAGAATTGTTGGGAGATAGTAGTGTAAAACGGGACATTGTTTACATTCGATCAAATTTTTCGTTTTTTGTCTTCTAGCATAACTAAATTAGAAGCAAAAGGGAAATCCCTTTGTGATCAATTGTCAATAGTTAGAGAAGCAGAACATAAAATTAAAAGTGCTACAGGAAAATTTGGGGAAAAGTTAGGGAAAAGTGGATAAATGTGTTAAAGCGAAATCCTGGATTTCACATTCTGAGTACTGTATGTGATTCCATCAATGGAGAGGATGTACTTCTCCCTAAAGAAATTAGCTTGGCAAATGTTGCTAAATATAAATATGCACCAGTTACCTCAGTATCAGTGGAAAGGTCTTTCTCTGCTTATAAAATGGTTCTGTCGGACAAAAGGCAAAGTCTGACCACAGAAAATCTGGAGAAAATTGTTGTTATGTATTGCAATGCCAATTATAATAAAGTGTACTTTGATTAATAGGCGAATTGATATCATGTAATATGAACAATGTTTAGTATTAAATTTATGTTCGAATAGAAATGATATTTTTAGCTGCCTAATTATGCCTAAAACTATATTTTTAGTGCCTATTTCATAATTTTTAAAACCTATTTTAGGCGCCTAAAACTTTATTTTTAAGGACCTAAAAATCCTAGGTCTAGTAATAACATTCATTTCCGGAATTGAGCCTATGTTTAATTTCTTTGTGCAACTCATTCCTATTTGTAATTATTGGTATTTGAATTCAGCCACTTCCTCAAAATTTCCCTCATTTCTCTTTAGCTGTCCATTTCCATTATATAATGTATTTCTGCCCAACGCTGTGGTCTCGAGGTAGTGTGCTGCCTTCTCACGCAGCGCGTCCGGGTTCGATTCCCGGTCGGGGACAGGCTCCTGGTTGAGGTTTTTTCGGGGCTTTTCTTCAGCTGTAAGACAAATGTCAGAATGCTTAGGGCCCAACGCTCCCCGAAAATTATCCGGCCATCACCATCATCCTTCTCATTATCATTATCATCCTTCACCGGTGTGGAAATCAGCGGTAAGCTACCACACCTATAATTCCCTAGTAAAGCTGCAAAGCATAGCATGAAAATACTATGATTGCAATGAAAGACCTGCCTTTGGGCAGAATTACTATGGATGGATGGAATGTATTTCTATGTGAGAACCATTACTAATACTAATACAAATGCTGCTACCACTGCTGCTGTTTCAGCTGCTACCGTTGTCATTATTATTGATAACATTGATTTCACATTGATTAGTCTAATCACATGATATCACAGTGGACACGTGATTTGATTTGTGTGCTGTGTCATCAGGTGTTTCCAGATGGAGATGTTGCTGTATGATAATTAGGTTGTGCACAGGAGTGATGCCCTTGACAGAGCAGCATACCATGAACAGATGTTATCAGAGCTTCCTGGTGTCTCCATATAATTCATTGCTAGAAGCCACTTGCTGTGACGGAGTTTATTTTACCACCATCTCATTCTAATATGTCATCGGTGGTAGCAGAGTTCACATTTCCAAAGGGAATCTTACAACAAGGACTTCTGTGTTATTTAGTATTAAGGATCTTAGGGGGTATTTTTTACCGCAGCAGCGCAACAAGCGATGTAAGATGTCTTCATTAAGTCCAACATTCTTCACCTGCTCACCACTTGTTTCATCCATTAATAACTAAATTCTTCACTCGCTTTTAAGCTTCCACCGAGAAGCTAAATGACATTGCAATGTCTTGCAATGACCCTTAGATGTATGTTGTCTATTACCTCATGTCTTGCCTAGAGGGGGAAGAATAATAGTATATTACGATGCGAGGTTGGGAAGTGGTTTTTACAGAATCGAGGAAAATATTTAAATACCGAGCATCAGCGAGGTTTTTAATTTCCAGGATTCTGCGTTATTCATTATTTTTTGGGCGATGACGTTTTCAAAATAATAAGTAATAGTAAAATAATAACATATTTGTTAGAAATATTTGCGTTCATTGTAAACAACTGACTAACGTTAACAATGTGGACAATGGTTATTATTTGAAAGTACAGGAGGCCGTGAGACAATATTAGTTATAAAATGGCGGCAAGTACGTATTTATTGTTTTATATTGTTTCAAATAAAGTTCAGTTAATTTAAAATGTAGTGATTTGTTTCGTATAATGTATACTAACACTACCTTTTGGATATTTTTTGTATATACATTGAACATATGTAGTATACATAGAGGGCAGTGGTTTTACTTCACACACGCGTTATGTAATATGTAATATTACAATATAGTTATTTTATTACAGTATAGTTATTTAGGTTGGCAACTCCGAAATGTAGGAAGTTAAACTTTCAATCATGGTCGCCATTGCTGTAAGTACGACAAAACGCACTATCGCGCAAAAAAAAAAAAAAAGAACAGTTACATGGTCGTACTCGAATCATCTCTCTGCTTACACGCGCTAATAAAATTGTCAGAAGTCCTTATTTTCTTTGCAGCAACTGTCAATTTCGTAACAATAGGAAGTTCGAAAATCACGTAGGAAACTGACTTGTTAAAAGAGTTTTATTTAAGTAATAATGTAGTACTGAATAATAAAATCCTATACAAAAAGTCTTTGGAGGATGATGTGAATTCTTTACTTTTATTTGGAATTATTAATGTTATTTATTCACTATATTTTTAAATATGTACTATAAAATTTGTAGATTTATCATTATATCATTAAAGGCGTTGATAAAATTCACTTCACGCCAGTTTATGATCATACATTCTCTTATTTTTAAAAATAAGATTTATTAATTTTCTAATAATTTTAATTAAACATTGCCTTATTTTTTAAAAATAATATTTACTTATTTTCCCTTTATTTGAAATTTTACTGTATACTTTGTAGATTTACCGCTAAAGGTAAAGATGCACTGTAGGGCCTATAACAATTTGGTATCGTACATTCTATATTTCTCGACCTGTCCATCGCTGTGGTCTCAAGGTAGCGTGCTGTCTTCTCACGCAGCGGGCCCGGGGTTCGATCCCCATTCGGGACAGTTTCCCTGGGTAAGGTTTTTGTCGGGGTTTTTCGTCACCTGTAAGACAAATGTCAGGAAATTTTAAGGCCAAAACGGTCCCCGAACATCATATGGCCATCGCAATCATCATCATTCGTATTCATCTTAGATTAAGCTTAGGATTAAGGACTCTCCTGGCGCACCACTACCATCATCATCACTCATAATATCACCGGGGGAAAGTAACCCCGCCTTCCAGGCGCCCCAACCTAAGAAGTCGGTTACAATTACGCCAATGCCAGGAGAGAACACCAGAAATGTCCAAAAAAAGGGACAACCTGGGGCATTAAAAAAATTTCCGACCTTCAATTTGTGTTCTTGGATTGTATCTACCGCTCCCACGTCTCTGATTTGATTTATCTACTATTATAACAATCAGTGACGCTTCAGTTCGTAGTTACTATGAACAAAACATATAGACCTACTTTATATTCTAATAAAACACAAAGCATGCTATCAAAACTTAAGATACAGGTTCAACAAAACATAAAATACACTTTAATAATGATTTTGTGTAACTACATAAATAAACTTTCCTTGACTTTTCTGGAAGAAAAATAATAGTTGTATCTTGCACTGCTTTTAAAATTTTTCCTGATGAACCGTGAAAATCATCTTCTCCCCTCATATTTACTTTAAATTTGCATATTAAACCAGCACACAAAATTGCAGAATATAACAACCTACATATAATGGCACAATTTCCAACGCACAGCCAGTCTGCAACCAACAGTTGAAGAGTTATGAGTTCATACAGCACGCATAATCTCCTGAGCATTTCCACCGCAGCAGTAGACGAAACGTTGAGTTTTAATAAAACCAGACCACGGCCATTTAGCCCGAAAGACAAACCCAACAGGAATATAACAACATTGTTTGTTGATTTATTGTCTCCTTTTTTTTTTTTTTTTCCAAAGCCCACATTACTCTTTCTCTAAACATATCGTATAAATACATTTCACTAAATATACAACATATACTCAAATACTCTCAACGTAGATAAAATATTGTAGACAACGGGTTTAGTAACTCAAGATAGAAAATCAAGCTATGCGAAACATGTTATCCATGAAGGACATCGTATGTTAGATATTAAAAACACTCTAAAAATAATGCACAAAGAAAATAATCCAGCTAAGATAAACGTACTCGAGGAGATGGAAATTTTGAAGGCAGTTAACAACAACGACCATCTGATAAATGAAAACGCACCCCGTACGTGTAACCCCCTCTACCAGATCTTCAGTGAAACGCCAGTTTTGAATCCTGCTGATGATGGGACTAGTCCCGAAAGCGCTACAGATAAAATAACTAATAAAGTTGTGGAGACGGACCTTTTAGGTAAATATTTCATAATTTTATATATTAATTTTAGTAACTCTCTTCAATCGTGTTCTAACTTCAGCTTCTCGTTATTAAACCTTTGTTTTTTGTAACTAGTAGTCTAAATAACTAGGCCTATTCATATGAGGAGGACAAAACTTAGTAATGTACGTAGGCTTATCTATGTTGTACGAATGTCAAGTACTATGTCATCATACATATGTTATGGAACGTATCTGAAATGGCAAACCCTGTTAATTAGCCTACACATCGAACACAAAATAAAGGTCACGGTACAGAGAATGAACGATGCTAGATTCCTATATAATTCATGATTACTACGTCCATCGAGTGTATGAACAAAATATTTTTTTTCATAAGATTTTGAATGACTAAATACATTTTTGCCGAGGTGCCTATTAAAATTTGGTAGCCAGCGTATTTAATTAAAATATTCTCTCCTGGCACGACAGGCCTACAAGGCCCTTAGCCTACCAACCGGCTGCTGGCCTCACATCCACATGTGTCAATCACAGAGGTAGATGATAATGAGTCAGTGTAGGGGTGACATGTGGTCAGCATGACGAGTCCCCCAGCCGTTATAGCTGGTTTTCTCAACCTGGAACCGCTACTTATTGTAGCTACCCAAACGCATCACGATGCTGGGTGGGCACCGGTCCCATACTGGCCGAAATACCATGAGAAAATTTCTCCCCCATGGAGACTCGAACCAGCGCAAGTCCCGTAGCTCTGCGCCAAGGCTTCCTGCCTTAACCACTCGGCTACGGCGCGGGACCTTAATTAAAATATAGTGTATTAATTTATTCTAAATAATTTAATTCACTTCTTATTAAAACAAATTATAATCCAGTTCGCAGAAATCGATGTATAGAGCTTGAAAAGTTTTGGTTGTCATTGCAAACTTGGCCATAAACCTCCTCGCGGCTACAGCAGGCTGTGACACCAACCAGTAATAAAATGGCGGTAAGTACTTATTTAAAATAAAGTACAGTTCATGTAAAATGCTGTGATTTGTTTCGTATAATGTATATTAACACTACCTTTTGGATATATTTTTGTATATACATTGTACGTAGTATACATAAAGAGCAGTGGTTTTACTTCCCGCTGCAAGGAGGTTACGGCCAAGTTTACAATGGCAACCAAAACTTTTCAAGCTCTATACATCGATTTCTGGGAACTGAATTATAATTTATTTTAATAACAAGTGAATAAAATTATTTTGAGTAAATTAATTAATTATATTTTAATTGAACACGCTGGCAGCCAAATTTTAATAGGCAACTCGGCAAAAATGTATTCAGTCATTTATAATTTTATTAAAAAAGTATATTTTGTTCATACACTCGATGAACGTAGTAATCTTGCAGCCGGATCTCGGACTAATACAATCCATCCCATCAACGTTTCCAGCAATTAGATGGTAAATATGCAATATGTTTGATACATAATGTTCCTCTTGATCTCCCCTATCGTCCCTCACAAAAACGGACTCTTGAAACAACCTGTAATGCAGAAATATGACTGCACGTTAGAACGGTCCCAAACAAATATAATTTCGATATTAGTTCACGAAATAGTATCGGACACAGCGGAATATTGACCTGCTTCGTTTGTGGATGATTTGCGAACTAATGCTGTGTCATCCCGCGTATATTCGCTTCACATCAGTCTGTGGCGCCGAGGAGTGTAGCTGTTATCCTACGTAAGCTGGGTAAGTGCTTCATTATCTATTTCTCCTAACTATATATGGTTAGTACATACGTCCGTGCGACGCAGCAACTTACTGCTATGACTGGAAGTAAACGTTCCGCTGCGTCGTGTAATAAGAGGCCTAGTTATAAAAGAATCGCAACAAATTGGGTCTGATAAGAGCCCAGCTAACTATTAAATCCGTAGCCTGAATGCCCTAGAAGCCCATCTGCCAGGCTGCAGACCTCTCATCCGCATGTGTTAATCACAGAGGTACACAATCTTCCAGCCAGTATAGAGATGACATGTGGTCAGTATTATGGTTCTCTCCCCCCCCCCGGCCTTTATAGATACTTTTCTCAACCTGAAGCCGCTACTTTTTGTGGATACTAAAATTCCTCACGGTCCCACACTGGCCGACATTTCATGAGAAAGTTGTCAGCCGTTGTGTAAGGTCTACATGATCCAGCGCAAACTCCATAACTCTATACCAATGTATCATATCTTAAATCTTTAGGCTACGGCACAGTGATTAAAACATAAATGTTTTCTGTTGAGCTCATTTGACCTCACATTTATGAAACAAAACAGAATAACCCATGAATAGTTAAATTAATGTTAACACATTGTATATGATTTGGCAAGTCTGCAATAAATGAACAATATTCATAATTGCGTTCTATTGTGAAAATAAAAGCATGCAAATGCGCAATACATATCAAAGGATATATCAGAAACAAATGATGCTGATGGCTCGCGAGAACATTGCCCACAACAATGACCCTTCATTATGCTGATTGCAGCGCGCCAAGTGGACGCTACCCTCTATTAGTTTTACAAGGTTCATCGAGCTTGAATCGCACTCAGGTTTCAGTATTGTTAGATCATACGAAATATAATCACAAACTTGTCTTGAACGAAAACAGAACTACTATTAATATAGAAAAGATGGAAATGGTATGGAACATAAAAAATATGGACTATTTTGAATTTCATTTCAAATAGCCATATACTCATGTATCTTGAGTTGTAATTGTATCTGTACACTTCAAATATGATTTAAAGATAGGCATATATAGGCTAATCGAAAAGTGATATCTGGGAGGATCGTATTCGGGTGTCCACAATACTGAACAAAGTATGATAGATTTTAGTTCCAAACTATAGGCTATGTCTATTAACTATATATTTCAAGAATACTGTATTCACTTATTTGTATTTAATTTTTAGAGCAATTAAACCCAATGGGTACAATTGGACACGACACACACCCAGACCCAAGGTTGAGATTTTTTAAAATTCCTTACCCCGCCGGGAATCAAACCCGGGTCGCCGGAGTGGAAGATAGGGATTCTACCGACTACGCCACCGCGACGGACATTTGTATTTAATTTAGGGTGATTAAATCAAATTTAGTTTATTAATTGTAAACTATAGCTACAAATATTTAGTTTTGAAGCAGTAATTATAGGCCTAACATTAATACAGACTTTCCATTTCTGGAATAACCGCCAATAACATTGAAATCCAAAAATAATAATTATGTTTGATTCGGGGATTAGAAAGAAAATAATTTGAGTTTGGTCTCGGAGAGTGTATCAGAATCTCCGAGGTAGAGCGCAGAACTAAAGCGTTTTCAAAATCATGTAAATACTAGTATTATTTTCAGTAATTTAAAGGTAGACTTTGAAGATTATTTTCTATAGAAAATATATAAAAAATGGCTTTCAATATCCTACGTTTGAAGATGATGTGCTGTAGTTCAATAAAAGAGGATTATAAATACTTAAAAGAAAAATTATTGTAACATATATTATACATTATGACTTGGAGATAAAGAATAAGAATAATTTGGGATGATTCGAGAGACGTATCTGAAGTAGAACGCAGAACAAAATCTGGATATGGAGTTTCCAAATCATAGAAATACTTCTAATATTTTCGGTGATTTAATGGTAAATTTCGAAAATTATCTTCCATAGAAAAATTTAAAAATGAGCTTTTCAATGTGTAAAATTTGAAGACAATATGCAATATTTCAAATGAAAAAAGATTACAAATAGTTAAAATAAAAATTAGGCACACATATAAAATGTGTGTCCCAGTTTTTGAGTGTAGTTTTTAAGAAGGACTATTAAAATCGAGATCCACCTTCTTAACATTCTGAATAGGTCAGAGCGTTATTTTGCGAGATCCACCTTCTTAACATTCTGAATAGGTCAGAGCGTTATTTTGCGAGATCCACCTTCTTAACATTCTGAATAGGTCAGAGCGTTATTTTGCGAGATCCACCTTCTTAACATTCTGAATAGGTCAGAGCGTTATTTTGCAGTCACTGACTCTCTAAGAAATATATTGAATATAAAAATTATTAAGATGTAAGAATCCTAGAATGCAAGTGACTCCCAGATTGTATATATAGTGCACGAATGTAAGAAGATACTCCTTACGGGATATAATTGAAAAACATTTGTAGCAATTGATTATACCATAAAAAAACTGCTGTTTGGACTTTCTTAAACTTATTATTTCCCAGGTATTAACGTTCCAGAAAAATATAATTGACATATTTAAATCATAGAACATCATAAATTAATTAAGAACCTATAATATTGGTTATAAACAGTTTGATGTGTTTCATTTTTTCTTCTCTAGAGTGCATTCTTACGATATTGCGATCATTTGGCAATAAATTATATGATCTGGTTGCAGTGATGAACAAATGAAACATAATAAACGTTTCTGATTTGTTTTCAAACATCGCCGTTTACATTAAATATATGAATGTAATATATATTAATATATAAATATTTTTAAATGACTATATTTAAATAATGATTTGTGTGTAAACAGTTTAATTTTACTCGTTAAATAGTCCTAACAAATGCCACTCTTCATTTCCAAATTCTCTAGATACATTTGTCAATAATTTGGAAATCACTCGTGGCATTACTCATGATAAATGTTTAAGAGTTGTACGGTATATTAAAAGAATTCAATATATCATATATAGTCTAATTAAAATAAGCATATTAAAATGAGATCACATTTTGCGTATGATGAAAATGAACCTAGCGGTAAAAATAATATTTACAAATCCCGTAGACCAAAAAATACGAGACCGCACTCGTGGGCTTGTAGAGGATAGAGTTAAATTACAAGTATAAATTTGAGAATTGTTACAGGGAAATACATAATATAATATATAAAAATGAATGTTTGTTTGTTGGTTTGTTTGTTTGTATGTTCGTACTTTATGCGCGGCCATACCGTTGATCCGATTGTGATGTTTTTTTTTTTTTCAAAATGTTCAGGAGATTCCCGGGATGAACATAGGCTATAAGAGAGTTGAGATATTCAACTCCTACACCCTTAAAAAACACCCTTTGTACTAAAAATTTGAAAGTCTCTTTTTACCCTTTAAATGGCTTACGCTGCCTAAACCATAACAAATGCACAAAATTAAAGTATACAGGATTGAATATCTCAAAAAACTCTATAAAAAAGCCCTCGACAGCATGTTTATCTTTTATAGATAACACACAATAACCATTTTTGTCTTTCATTGATGCCAAGAAGATCGGGATAAGTAGATTCCCGGGCAAGCATAGCAGCGCACGGCGGGTATTCTTTATGGATAACTCAAAATAACGAATTTTGTCTTTGAGCTCATTTATGCCAAGTACATTGGGATGCGTAGATTCCCGGGCAACGCCGGGTAATCAGCACGGGGTATCTAAAAATAATAACGATATAAATTTATATTTATTTTTCCCTTTACTTATTCAACTAAATACAAAAACACATTATAATTTATTTAGGCGTAGCAGAGCACGCCGGGTATTAGCTAGCAATTATATAAATTATTGAGGTGAGGAACTACGTTGTAATGCCAATGATGATGATGATGATGATGATGATGAAGTCTAAACATTTCCCCTGTTATCCGTATGAAAAGTAGAATTAAAGTGCAGTTCCTTGAAACACTGACACCAACAATTCAATTGCGGGCAAGAGGATGCATTTGCGAAAAATCGAATTTCTTTCGTCTCAGCTTCCCCTCAGGGATATATAGCATTTCGTTTCCGCGAATAGGTGCAAAGTTTTAGTTTCCAATATTGGCTGCGGCCTTGTAGGTATGTCCGATAGGAAACGTAGTTTTCCACATCGCATCTGCAAGCAGCTAAACAGAAACCAAACATTCTGCGGTTTTCAACCCGTTCAATGCAAGCGGTCAGGGTGAAGAGGAAGAGGGTGTTTGACGTGTAGATGTACAACAAACAACAAGTGCTCTACCTACCGCCCCTTCCCATCACTGCTAACCAACTTCAAATCTTATCAAGTTTCTATCTAAAACTAACTTCTCCTTTCTTACACAATTTCCTTAACCTCACCAATTAAATTCTAAATTTAACTTTGTTTATTGAACTTAAAGTCAATAAAGTAGGTTATCTTTGAATACAGGAATTTCAGGCTCCATTAAATGCATGCATTTACTACTCGTACCTGGCTAGAGCGCGGGGTTGCCCTGACTGAGGTCCCAGCTTCGAATCCTAGCGGTTTCGGAGGGTTTTTTTTATTTAACAGCCCCACCACCATCCCCCTGGCTTTCCTCGGGCTTAATGCCCATATCCCCAGGTCTGCTCTTGTCCCTATTTATTATCTAGCATGATTTCTGTATTGCTGGTAGGATATTACAGATTGTTTTCTATCTATCTTCGGGTTTTTACAGCTGATGCCGTCTTCCAGTGCCAAACCTCCAAAGCCTACGATCTTGGGCATCTTCAATGTTTAGCCCTCTTGCTTTAATTACTATCTTCATGTTTTCCCTCCATGTTAAATTTGGTCTCCCTCTTTTCTTTTTTCTGGCCGGTTGCCATTGATACAGTAGTTTCGGCCATCCCTCATCTTCCATTCTTAAAATATGTCCTAACCACTTTAATTCCTTCTCCTCGATTCTTTCAATTATGCTTACTTCTGCTTCCATTATGTTTCTAATTTCCTTATTTGACATGTTCTAATTTTGACTTTCTGGCACTTCTGCGTAAATAATCCATTTGTAAAGTTATTAGTCTATTTTTGTAGTACTTATTGATTGTCCATACCTCACTTCCATACATTGCAATAGATTCCACCAACGCTTTACTAATATATTTTTTTTGTGTCTTTCCAAACCCCCCCCCCCCCGCCCTTTATGTAATTTAATTTCTCAATCATTTTTTCATATCACTGTTCACTTCCTCTTATGTAAGAAAAATGGTTTGGTTTACGCCAATAGGCGTCGAAAATATGACTGTGGGGATCTAGTGGGATACCACCAGGATTTTAGCTCATGACAACAAGCTTAATCAATGAAGAGAGGATATGGGGCCAAAGGGAATTTGTAGTCCCTCCTCGCGGTCATGAACCCAACATAAAAATTGTGGTATGAGTCATGAGATATGAATATGGTGTGCCGAACCCGGAAGAGTACTATAACTCACATAACACCGTTGAGTAGACTTCGTTCTGTTCATATATAATATACTGGGATAGCGCAACAGATTTTTCAGGTCGCGGTGTTCAGGACAGTCTGGCCACCCAGTCCGAATAAAGAATAAAGAACTATTGCCTAGTACTACAGGAGAATAATCGTGCTACATATGGCGGCTCCGTGGCCAACTCGCCTCTCACCGCTCGGGTCCCGAGATCGAGTCTCGGTCACTACATGTGGGTTTCGTGGTGGACGAAACGGAGCTTGGGCAGGTTTTTTCTCGGGGTTTTCTCTCGATTTTCTCTGCCACAATTATTCCACCCATTTCTCCATATTCATCTCAACCATTTCGTTTCGTTTCATTCATCTGCCCCTGTGTCGGTGCGCCAGGCGTGATCGGCCGGCACCCTTTGTAGGTCACAGACCTCTATAACTATAGGGGCTACATCTCATCTCATCCCTCGACCCGACCCTGAGTTTTATACGAGTTGAGAATATTTATTTATTGCGTATATATAAAACATTAAGTGTGAAATAGTTGTAGTTAATATACATGCTGTTAAATTAAAAAATTAAAATAAGTAATTCAATGTCGTCAAAAAGCCAAATAAAAATATAGATATCGTATACGGTTGGAAAGGGCAAGAGCAATCCAATGGTACCCATAAAACACCATATGACAGTGTGTAGCGGTGCCGGGAACTTAAAAGAATGAAGGAGTCCGAGCGGTTCAACCACGGGGTCAGTATATCTGCAGCTGGGGCGGCCGAGCCTGTGCAAGTGGATGATGGAATGATGTAAAAGTGGATGATGTAACGATTATGACATACATATAAAACGCTCAAAGAAAATATTACCCGTTACGTGCATGTATTTACGTAAAACACACGGCCATATCCACGACATAGACACGCCCCGATGTTTAACTTGTATCTCGCGCGTAATAGTGTTGCCAGAGATTTACGCTCAGTTTTCACTGAACTTTAAAATATATATAAAATAGTTTATAGACATAATTAAACTCAAGGTATGGCAGGTCTGGATAAAGCAATGCTAATACTTCGCAAATGAGCTCGATTGTAAATACCAAATACTTTCCGATTTGGGTTTCTTCTTTTAAATTATCATCCTATTGCAATCTCTACTTTAACTAATATTTAAAATACACCGTGACCCATTCAACCCCCCCCCCACATTTTAATTAATAATAACTCTCAAAGTATGCGGAATTATGAAATGAGGTTGGTATTAAAAGAAAGAGAATCTCAAAGAATTTTTGTTTTCACTGTTATAGTTAATTCATCTGTCGCATGTTTGACAATAATGACATAAAACTAAGTGGCGAGCACAAACTGTTTTCTGGTATGCAGAGACGAAATCAATAATTACAGTGCAAAGAAATTACCGGAGAGAATATGGAGGAAATGCACCTGATAGGATGATCATAAGGCATGGATTGAGAAGTTTCTGGCGACTAGAAGCGTTAAAAAAGAATCAGGAGGTGCTCCTACATGTTTTTCAGAAGAAAATATTGAAGAAATGGTGCACATATAGAGGCGTTTTAATGCGTGGCAATGAAAATTCTTTGAGTTTCTGTTTCGTTTAATACCGACCTCATTTCATAATTCCGCACACTTTGTTAGTTATGATTAATTAAAATGTGGGAGGTTTGAATGGGACACCCTGTACTACTAACGTAATACGATTTCCTTTAACTCTGTATTTTTGTGAAGCAATCACTACAATCTGAAATTGAACAGAGTTTAGAAAACAACCCCAACACGGAATGAAATGTCCGTTCTGTTAGCAACAACAATAATTACTAAGACAAAATGAATTCATTATTATCAAAGCTTGAAGCAAAGTTGCAAATTGGCCTCAAACCGAGTTTTCGTTCCTCATGCATTTGTTTTATTTTATAGCAATCAGCTACGACTGTCCGGCATAACTGGGAATATTTAGGTATGCGTAATCGAGCGGTGGTAACGAAATTACCAAACTCTGGGTGGATCATCTAATTACCCCAACAGCGAACCGGCTTCAAGCTGCGAGGTAAAAGGCTATCACTGCAGAACAGAGAGACGCATTATCATGTCTACCCAAGCGCGATTTCCCCATTCTCATTATTTCTGCATGTTGTATTCAAAAATCACGTTATAAGCCCTTAACATGTGTAATCAAAGGAAACAATAGCACAACAACAATTATAAATATGTTATATTTTTATACGTATCCAAACAATAACTAAAATAATACAAGAAACTCTAATGCAAATAATGTTGATCACGATGATAATGATAAGAATCATTACCATCTTCTTCACGCATTGAACTGCAAAAGGTTCATTTCGGTCTCATGCAGAAAATTGATCTCTCCATTGTGCTCTTGGTCGTCCAACACATGATGATAGTATTATCATCATCATCATCCAGGGATTAAGCCTGTTGGCTCGTTCCGGTTTCTTAAAAACTAGAATTGTTCAGAACATATTCTGTGTGGGCGTCCAACATTTCTCATTCCTGAGGTTTATAATTTATCAATAATTTTGGAAATGTTTCTTCTGGCATTCTATCAAGGTGTTCTTTCCAGGCGTTCCTATATTTAATTATTCGGTCTGTAAGTTTGAAAATATTTAGTTCCTTTCTTATATCTTAATTTATTTTCTTATCAAACAGAGTATATCCTGATATTTTTCTTAAAAATCTCTTCTCGACATCTATACCACTCTGGCTTATATATAAATAATTGTTTAGTTATACATTCTTGATCCATCCTTTGTGGTCGAGCTAATTTTGTTTGTATTATTTGGTCCTGTCTGTTAAGCTGAATATGTTAAGCTCGTTACTATATTACCTGCATTTTTTTTCTTATAAAGTATATCCAGCTACACGTCTCAGGAAACTCATTTTTCACATATTCTATTTTTTAGTTCATTTTTAGTCAAAGTCCAATTTTCGTAGCCATGAAACAACACAGGAATAGCTATAACCTCGTGAAAGTATACAATATAACAATCAAGTATAATTCTATTGGATCCGAGGCCACACTGGTCACTACGGGAAAGAAAGGGCAGATTTCCTCCCAAAAATAGACTCAAAGTTTCAAAGAACTATATTATATGACAGACTACCTCTTTCATTCCGTAAACTAAAGCTCCTTCAATACTACAAAAACATCTGGAACACGCTATGCACATCATCACACAAAGGCCACCAAACAAAACTCTTTTCCCGAACATTCATACTATGCAAGAAACCGACCTAAATCCAACTTCCATACATAAACAATTCCTCGCAAACCATGGAAAATTCCAACACTACCTAAATAGAATTGGAAAAGCCGTTTCACAGAAGTGTCCATGTTCAGAAGACGACCAAACAGCTATGCATATTTTACTTCACTGCAAGCTACAAAAAAAAAACCAGAGTACATCAAGAACCCAAATATGGTGCTACGAAAAATTATCAAAATGCCACGAATAATAAAATACATGAATGAAATATTCAAAACGCTGGAATAAACACAATAAATTAACGGACGAAAGCGAATAACTACAAAGCAATAACTCCAACGCTGTATAATAAAAGACCAATATTCCATATCTGAAAAATAGCTTTTGTAAACTAATTATCCTGCGATATATGCCTACCCACAGGGTATAAACCAGGTTGTAAGAGCTTGTTCAAATAAAAAAAGCTTATAATAATGTAATTATGTTTCTTTCCTCTTGTATTTAATCACAATCGCAAATTGGTCTACACAATCGATTATCATACCAATTTATAAGAAAGCAGATAAAACTGATTGCAACAATTATAGGGGCATCTCATTATTTGCAACTTCGTACAAAATTCTAACAAATATATTAGTAAGCAGACTTACTCCCTATATTGATGACATTCTAGGAGATCATCAATGTGGATTTACAAGAAACAGGCCTACAACAGATCAGGTTTTTAGTATAAGGCAGATTTTGAAAAAGAAATGGGAATATAATGGTACTGTACATCAACTATACGTAGACTCAAAAAAGCTTAGCTTACGATTCAATTAAGAGGGAGAAGTTATATAGTGTCATGCTGGAGTTCGGAATTCCTAAAAAGTTAGTTACACTTACAGAAATGTGTCTAAATGGCACAAAGAGTAGAGTGCGTGTAGGAAAACAGTTTTCGGATATTTTTGAAATCCAGAATGGGTTGAAGCAACTCCTCTACTATTTAGTTTTGTACTAGAGCATGCCAAAAAATCTTCAGAGACTGAAAAAGGCTTACAACTCAATGGTATTAATAAGCTGTTAGTTTATGTTGATGATATTGTACTATTGGGCGATAGCGAGGAGATACTAAAAGCAAACACGCACACACTATTGAGTAACACTAAAAATTGGGACTGGAAGTAAATATCAATAAAACTAAATATATAATCACACATAGAAATATATTATACAATGGAAATGGACAGCTAATGACAAATGAGGGAAATTTTGAGGAAGTGGCTTAATTCAAATACCTAGGAACAATAATCACAAATAGGAATGAGATGCACAAAGAAATTAAACATAGGCTCAATTCTGGAAATGCATGCTATTATGCTTTACAGAGACTCTTGACTTCCCAACTCCTTTCAAAAAAATGTAAAAATGAAAATATATAAAACTATTATTCTACCAGTTATATTATATGGATGCGAAACATAGATTCTTATTTTAAGAGAGGAAAGGAGATTACGGGTATTTGAGAATAAAGTTCTTAGAAAAATGTTTGGACCAAAGAGATATGAACAGACAGGTGAATGGAGAAGACTACATAACAGTGAACTACATGGTCTTTATAGGAAGCCAGATATAATAAGAATAGTCAAGTCTCGTAGACTGCGATGGACAGGACATGTGGCACGAATGGGGAATGAAAGACGTGCATGGAAGCTTCTTGTAAGAAAACCAGAGGGAAAACGCCTAGTTGGTAGATCAAGAATGAGGTGGAAGAATAACATTAACTATGATTTGAGCGAAGTAAATTATACATGGATTGATTGGAAAACATTAGTTCAGGATAGGGATGTATGAAGAGCTTTGTGTCCGCGCGGCCTTGAACCTACAGGTTCAATAGTGTCAGTGAGTGAGTGAATGAGTTAGTTTGTTAGTTCATTCGTTCCACATATGTATTTGAATTTATTCAATTTATTTTTGACATCCTTTGTTTATTGTAGGCCTATGTTACGATAATAATAATAATAATAATAATATTCTTCTTCTTCCTTTCATGTGATAGACCTAGTGGTCTGTTACGGTCTCAATCCAACGTTTGAAGGGTCTGCCCAATGAACTCTTGCCTGGTGGCTGGTAATTTAAGATTTGACGTGGCATTCTATAATAATAATAATAATAATAATAATAATAATAATAATAATAATTCAACCTTAATGTAGTAGATAAATAAGAATGTTTGTTTTGAACGTGTATGTTCAATTATCGTATCAATAATTAGGAATGATTTAAGGAAATAATAAAGGAGAAGATTTGTTTAAAAAAGATTTTTCATTAATTTACCCGCCCTACTTTTGTGGGTAACCACGACATGAAACTTACAAGCCAATGCTTTGGACCGGACTCTTTCAGGGAATCAGCAAAAAATTTGAACTACCGGAACACAACGGCAGGCCTCATTGTATCTGTTAGCATGAGGTTATCATTGCCGAAAATAGCACAGAACAACGCATGGAATATAGACCAAGGAGAGATTGAAAATCCTCTACCACTAATAGTAATCGAACCACGCCATTTATAGTATGCACTGAAACAATTAGAAATATAATCCGGCCTGTACGTTAGCTGTGCAGCTAGTCCTTTAGTCTTTGTATGATTTACTTCTTGTTTAGCGGAAACCTATCGAACTCCTTTTGATTTTACTGAAGGTGAATCAGAATCCGAGACATTGTATTGGAATTTAGGGCGACGGATTTTAAGGTAGATATCGGGGCATAAATAATAACATAATGAGTTATGTATATTTTGGGACTAATAAAAATTATACAAAAATGTGAGAATGTCTCGGCCCAATAAGACAAGACTTGCTTTCTACGGGAATATGCGATGATGGGATCACAAGTGACTATAATCAGATTTTCACGTTTCAAGAAAAAAAAAGACTCTATAGCAATATTACGTAACACAATTTCACAAAGATCTAGAATAGAAATTTCCTTTCGAAGCGTGTGAATCTGTTTTTCTCCATTTTTCGATATTAAAGAGCAAACAGTTCGAAATATGTGACTTAGTCACCAGTTACAGTGGACCTTTGATTGTGTTTTAAATCTATGGTTACAATTCCCAGGTACATAGGTAACTGTATTAGGCCTACACTAGTTTAACCTATGCAAAATGCAGGAGAAAACTGGAGTAATACAGTTACCTCTGTTGGTGAAATCTACCCTTAGTCATAAAAAAATCTCAAATTATATTCGATTGTACATTATTTTTTGAGTAGAGACCACGATGAAATTTTCTCATTATTATAACTAGTTTGATCCATAGCACAGTTGATGTTCTTGAACATCTGATTACATTAGGATCGAAATTATAATTTCGAGAATTTTTGCTTAGACGCTAATTCTTTATTTCATATTTAAGGACTTGTTTTTGTTTAACACGAATCCACATCATGGAATCCACGGCTTTACTTACCTTGCGTAGATATTCATTTTAAATATATTTAATTATTTAAAAAATACATTGATGCCAACCAGATTTGAATCAGCGAACCTCAAATCCAGAGGCGAGCATTAAAAAACCGGGACTAAAATGTTTTAAAATTATTTAAAACTGATGTTCTTCTTGATTTGGTATGAGTGTACCTAAATCGTTAATGTACTTTCTTTTCTCTGCGACATCATACATAGAGAATGACGGCCCGAAGGGACGTTAGCAGAACATGAGGACAAGTCCGCAAATAAGCACACACAAAAGAGTGGCGTCTTTTTTAGGTTCGCATGAATAATTCATAAAATTACATTTCTTCCACCTTACCGATTCCAAGTGAGAGAAGAATACAAAGAAAAAGTTTCGATTAAAAAGACAAGAAAAGCTGGTCGATACCTTTTTAATTTCCTGTAATGGCGCCTGCCGCATGTACGAAATAGCAGCTACCATACTTTCTCTTTTTAATTAAAATTATTAATAAGCCGAACAGGTGTGGGAGAGAACTGTGATTGCCGTACTACCAGAAGGCAAAGAAAAAAATATCGCAATCATCGAAGCAAACTTTTTATACGAATGTGTACCAGGGGACTGCAACAATTTATGAGTTGCTGCACTACAGTTTCCATTAATTGCAGGAAATAGTAGGCTACGTTCTAAACTTAAAGGAAACTCTGTATTACATAAAATCAAGGTTGATAAAATTGATGGAAGAAACGAGAGCAAGTCTAAAATTTTAAATGTATATTGTGACAGTGATGGCAGGAATCGTGTTTACTTAATTTCGACGTAAATGGAACACACAAATGTTGTTTAAAATATCACTTAACACTTTATTTCTTAATTAAAACATTTTGTCTGTTCATTTTGTCTGTTGTTTTTGTCGAACATGTTTAAGAGCTTTTAGCCCCATCGTCAGCGATTTCAGATTTCTTTCCACAAATTAACAGTAAACTTTTAATCACAATGTTCAGTTACAGTTAATCTTCTTTCAGTGTATGATTATTTTCACAGTCTCTGATGAATCTGTTCACCACAATTTTTCGTACACAACACAAGACACAGCTATCGCCGTCAAACTAATACTGACTGACCTCCTGGCTTCGCCCTATTTATATAGGCGCGAGAAACATTTTAGGTTAAGGTTCGAGATACTTCGAACCGTAGAAGCTTCTGGCCACAGATCTTTCCCGAAATGGGAGGTAGATGTAGGTAGAGACGTCTGGAATGAGGACATAGACATTTCGATGCTTGCAGGGCCTTTTGATTCGCGATTAGGTGACCAGCAAATTCACTCCGACCAATGCGAGACCTCGTCCGTGCAATTCAAACGTCGCTATACAACGCGTAACAATATTTTTCTTCTTGTCAAGTCCTTTCTTCCCTGTGCCGGGATTAGGACACTCCTTAATGGGAACTTATTAACCAAGTTAATTTAGTTACGCTCATTTACCAATAGATGTCAGAGAGTGATAGGGGGTCGGCCTAGAGCCTCGATGAGATATCTAGTGGGTAACTAAGGTATTACTGTATGGGAAACGATCGGTAAATTTTGCATAGAGGCATTTTAATTTGGCTTGTGGTTCTTTTACGAGCGGGTAATCTTCAGACTGTGGACCCACGGCTTAAAGTCCCTCCCGGATGACATTTTCCTTGAATTTAACATCCTAATAATCAATCGATCAGGGCTGTCTTTCAAGCCGAATTCCTCGGTACTAGAGGCAAGGAATATAATCAGTAGCCCACAGCGACTGACAAAATTAATACAAATAAATTTAAAAAATTATCTATGATAGATCATCATCATCAGTATCATCATTTTCTAAGGTTTGAACCTTCAGGTCCGTTCCACTCACTCAGAAATACAAATCATCACGCCATATTCATCTTCGCCGCCTAACTATCCTAAAGATAAAAATTGAATTTACTATAAAAATCTGATTATATTTTATCACAAAAGCTTTTGTTTGTAATATCTTGAAGGAATTACGATAGATAAACCTAGATTAATATATAGAGGAAGAAATTGGTGAAAGCATTTCTTTGAGCAATAAAGCTTACTATGCAAATAGAATACTATTCAAAAGTAAAGTTGTCTCCAGATTAACTAAAGTTAAACTGTATAATACAGTAATAAGACCGATTGTAACTTCTGGCTGTGAAACATGGGTACTGAAGGCGTCTGATAAACAAACACTATTAATCTTTGAAAGGAAGATCTTACGGAGAATTTTGGACCAATTAGAGAAAGCGATGGCACATGGCGTATACGGATGAACTCTGAATTAAACAATCTAATATGAAATAAAAATGTAATAACCCACATTAAAGCTCAAAGACTGCGCTGGTTTGGACATATAAATAGAATGCAGGAAGACAAACTTGTAAGAATAATATATAAATGGAAACCAATATGCACCAGAACAGCTGGATGCCCAAAAAATAGATGGCAGGATGATGTTATAAAATATATATTAGAAATGAAACTTGGAAATTGGACAGTCTGTACCCGGATTAGATCTAGGTGGAGAAAAATTGTTGAGAAGGCCAAAACTTCAATGAGGATGTAGTCGCCTACTAAAGAAGAAGAAACCTAGATTAAAGCAACTGAAGGTTCACCACTATAATTCAACAACGAAATCTAAAGTACTAAATGCAGGTGGCAGTTTATTAACTTATGACACGAGAGAAAGTAAAATGACTAATCCTATGTTCCAGTCACAGTTACGCCCAAGAAATTGCCCGGTACTTAGGCTACATTACACGAGGTTGAGTGGCCCAGGAGAGTCTAAACGTTAATGAGTAAAGAAATATTGTCATGTTTCCGGATGAAAAGCAGGCCATCCGGTCCGCTGTTAGATATCTTGTCACTGAAATAACTGACTCACTACATTAGATTGTGCAAAGGATACTGATAATCTAAAAATTAAAAACTAACTCACTGGCTCTGTCGAACCCATAGGTTCATGGCCGCGCGGACATAAGCTCTCCATACATCCTTATCCTGAGTTAATGTTTTCCAATCATCCCCTGTATAATCTACTTCCCTCAATCATTAATAATCATTATTGGTCTATCAACTGGGCGTTTTCCCTTTGGTTTTCCTACAAGAAGTTCCCATGCACCTCTTTCATTCGCCATACTTACCACATGCCCTGCCCATCGCAGCCTACAAGACTTGACTGTTCTTATTATATCTGGCTTCAATATATATATATATATATATATATATTATAGCTATATATATGTATATATTATAGCTATATATATATATATCATGTATCTCACTATTATGTATTTTTCTCCATTCACCTGTCTGTTCATCTCTTTTTGGCCCAAAAAATGTCCTAAGAACTTTATTCTCAAATACTCTTAATATTATTTCCTCCCTTAAAGTAAGGTTCAATGTTTCGCATCCATATAATATAACTGGGAGAATAACTGTTTTATATATTTCCAGTTTAACATTTTTTTAAATGAGTTGGGAAAACACGAGTCCATGTAATGCATAATAGCACGCATTTTCAGAATTGAGCCTATGTTTAATTTATTTGTGTATCTCATTCCTATTTGTAAGTATTGTTCCTAGATACTTGAAATCAGCCACTTCTTCAAAATGTTCTTCATTTGTCCACCGCTGTCGTTTCGAGATAGCGTGCTGTCTTGCCACGCAGCTGGCCCGGGTTCGATCCCCGGTCGGGACAAGCTTCCTGGGTGAGGTTTTCTTCGGGGTTTTTCCTCACCTGAAAGACAAATGTCAGGAAGGTTATGGCCCAACGGTCCCCGAAAATCATCCGGTCACCATCATCATCCTTATCACAATCATCCTTCCCCAGTGTCGAAAGCAACACCTATAATTCCCTAGTAAAGCTGCAAAGCATAGCATGAAAAAATGCTGTGATTGCAGTGAAAGACCTGCCCTCGGGCAGAATCACTATGGATGGATGGATGTCATTAGGTGTCCATTTCCATTATATAACGCATTTCTATGTGTGTGCATATATTTCTATGTGAAATATAACGCTCCATCTCTTATCTATGGATGTGAAACCTGGACATTAACAAAGACAGATAGTAAACAAATAGAGACTGCTGAAATGAAGATTTTGAGAGCAATAGGAAGATACCAAAGGACCGATAAAAGAAAAATTAAGATATAAGAACAGAACTTAATAAATTTAATCTCTGTGAAAGAATAAAATATTATCAAAATGCTTATCTTCAGCACATATTACGATTTGAATGAACAGCGCATACCAAGAACAATGTATGGATTATAAACCAAAAGGGAGAAGAATGTTGGGAAGACCATTGAAGAGATGGAAGGACCAATTCGACCTATAATGAGATCGGAACAGGCCATTGGGCTTAATCCTTGTTGTTGATGATGATGAAATATAACGCTAGATACTTTGTTTGCCAATACCTTATAATGGAATTATTTTACATTGTATATTTGTTGGATTAAAGATAAAGTTCATACAAATATTACAATAATTGGATGGTCAGTGCTGCGGTTTAAACTGTTATATTAACAGAACTGATTGTATGGTTGATCAAAAGTTGCTGGAAAATTGATCTCGCACGCAGATATGATTGCGCTAATTCAACATGAGTTGTTGTGGTTCATAAATTGAACATGTTTTGTCTCCCAATATTATTTCTGACCGAGTTGCGGTCGTTGCATGTCCTCGTATAAACGTACACTTAGACATCAATTAAATGGTAATTGTATCCAATATTTGCATTCTCTTCGTGTTTTTATTTCCCTTACATAAACCAAGTGCATATAATGATCATAATGCATTTGTCAGCACAAAAAAAATGTCATTAAGCGATGTCATCTGTGACAATGTTGAGAATATCATCTGGTTCAATTGTAGCCTATAATTATGTTAAAATTGAAGATATAAATGATAAAATAATAGTATATTAACGATGCGAGGTTGGGAAGTGGTTTTTACAGCATCGAAGAAAAGTGTTTAAACACCGAGCGATGGCGAGTTTTTAATTTCCGAGATTCTGTAAAACACTTCACAAACGTGCATTGTAGCCTACATTATTTTTTGCGCGATGGTGTTTTCAAAATAATAAATAATAGTAAAATAATATCTTTGTTGGAAATATTTGCGTTCATTATAAACAATTGACTAACGTTAACAGTGTGGGCAATGTTTATTAGTGGAAAGTACAGGAGGCCTTGAGAACAATTATTGATAACATGGCCGCAAGTACGTATTTATTGTTTTATATTGTTTCAAATAAAGTTCAGTTCATTTAAAATGCAGTGATTTGTTTTGTATAATGTATATTAACACTACCTTTTGGATACTTTCTGTATATACATTGTACGTAGTACACATAGAGGGCAGTGGTTTTACTTCCCGCACGTGGGTGTAAATGTAATATTACAGTAGAGTTATTTAGGTTGGCAACCCCGAAATGTAGGAAATTCAACTTTCAATAAAGGTCGCCATTGCTGGTATGTACGGCAAAAACGCACTATCGCGCAAAATAAATTTAAACTAATGTATGACACTATTAAAAGAACCCTTAAAAATACAAGAAAAGAAACAAAAATTAAATGTTATGAAGTAATGGCTGTTCCTGTATTTATGTATGGATCGCTATAAGACACGAACAAAGATTGTAAGCAGTTGAGATGAGATTTTTAAGAAATATAGCAGGATATACTCTGCTGGATAGGAAAAGAAATGAAGATATAAGAAGCGAACGAAATATTTTCAAACTTAGATCGAATAATTGAATATAGGAACGACTGGAAAGAACATGTTGATAGAATGCCAGAAGAAAGATTTCTAAAATTATTGATAAATTATAAACCACACGGAAGGAGAAAAGGTGGTCGCTCACACAGAAGATGATGTGAACAATTTTAACAATTCTAGTTTTCATGAAACCGGAACGAGCCAACAGGCTTAATCCCTGGATGATGAACAAGAAGAAGGATTATTAATGATAGGCAGGGCTAGCGCAACCTACACCGAACCCTTCAAGTGTAGGACGACCTGACTATTGAAACGATATAAACAACACTTGCATGGTCATCATAATCATCATCATCCATATTCGACTTAGATTAAGTTCAGAATTAAGGACTCTCATTGCATACCACTATCATCATCATCACTCATCATATTATGGGGGTAGCGTAACCCCGCCTTCCAGGTGCCCCCACCTCAAAAGTGGGTTACAATTAGAATAGAATAGAATATGTATTCACGTAGACTTTCACGGCCGGAGTTGCTATGATGATCTTGAAGAAGATTTTCGGGCTGTAGGCCGTGGTCGTGAGGCTTGTAGTTCCCCGACGTTTCGCCAGAGACTGCATCTGGCATCCTCAAGGGTTGTCTTGAGGATGCCAGACGCAGTCTCTGGCGAAACGTCGGGGAACTCAAGCCTCACGACCACGACCTACAGCCCGAAAATCTTCTTCAAGATCATCAGAATAGAATATATTTATTTAGCCTGGTGGAGTTAAGGTCATGTGGCCTTAATGGCTCTTCCACTCACCAGGACAAACATATGTTACATCAGAATGTAACAATTCTGTGGCACCATGCGTGAAACCTTTAACCCTCATTTAAATGGTTCTGAGAAAAATGAAGATTCAAGCATGGAGGTTTCCTATCTGAAGTGAACCTCCAATGTGTTGCCATCTCTGAATCTTCTGCTTAACTAATTGTACAGCTATCAAAATTTGAGGGATGATAAATGACAGCTCCAATATTACATTAATAATATTAACTCATTTTTTTTAAATTTGAGGGTTATGGGTTTTATGCATGGTGCCACAGAATTATAATTAACTCTAATATTAAATACTAAATGAAGATTTTACCAATAAGATCATATCTATTATATTGTGATTTATAATACAACCAGTTAATGATAGTTAAGATTAAGACTAAAACTAATAATAAAATGTATTCTAGCAGGATAAATTAAATTGTTGGTAGAGTGCCCCTGTCTAACGTAGGGGTTTATATAAAAAACAAAAGAAAATAATGAGATATAGAAAACTAATTTTACGGTTATACAATATTTAAACAAATGAAAATGTTTGTTAATTTTAATATTATTTTCATAAATAATTAAATGTATTAATTGTTAAAATAATTATATTAGTGAGGTGTATACGTTAGTTTGTTATTAAATATTTATTTAGTTTGTTTTTGAAGGATGTTAGAGTTTTACAGTCAATTACGCCAATGCCAGGAGAGAAGACCACAAATATCAGATTCATAGTTATTTTTCAGCTTTGCCATTGTGAGATGATGAGATATTAAGGAAATGGAATTAGCATAAACTGGACTAAAATTTTAAGAATTATAAATTGCGGTAACGTAATATTATAATTGGCCAACACACTCGAATATAATGGATTAATAAAAATTCATAAAACCCTTTTGAGACCTGTTGCCTGTTGCCATCTACGGTTGTGAAAGTTGGACCTTAACAAAAACCCAAGAAAATAAAATTTGAATAGGCCTATTTGAAAAAAAATAAGAAAATATTTGTCCCAATATGCGAGAATATCAATTGGCACATTAGACATAATTATGAATTATATAAACTATTGCTTTGTCACGCGGGCGCGAGTCGGGACAGGCTCCTGGGTGAGGTTCTTTCGGGTTTTTTTCCTCACCTGTAAGATAAATGTCAGGAAGAGTAGGGCCCAACGGTCTCCGAAAATCATCCGGTCATTATCGCCATCCTTATCATTATCATCACCATTCTTCACCGATGTGCAAAGCAACGGGAAGCCACCACACCTATAATTCCCTAGTAAAGCTGCAAAGCATAGCATGAAAATGTTATGATTGCAGTGAAATACCTGCCTTCGGGCTGAATTACTATGGATGGATGGATACAAACTACATGGTGATATTGATATCATTGGGACAATTAAGGTGGCAAGAGTTAGATGGCTGGGCATCTCTGCAGGAAAAGAAATCAGACATATGTCTTAAGGTCACATTGACAACTATAAATGGAAACCAATGAGTTGGAGATCCTAATATTAGATGGTTGGACAGTGCTGAACAGGACCTGAGAACACTGGGCGTACAAGGATGGACAAGGAAGGCGGAGAATAGAGACGAATTGGAGGTGCAATGTAGGGGCGGTCAATGTCTGCAACGAGCTATAGAACCAATGATGATATTGATGATAAATAAATACTGCGTGTATTGAAAAGAATTTAAATATATATTTTTTTTCAAATGCCCCAGGTTGTCATTTTGACATTTCTGGTGTTCTCTCCTGCCACGGTGTACTTGTAACCACTTCTGAGGTTTGGGGCGCCTAGAAGGCGGGTTACGTTGCCCCGATGATATGAGAGTTAATGATGATGGTAATGATGCGCCAGGAGAGGCCTTAAACTAAACTTAAGCTAATTAGGCGAATATGATATTGATGATAATGATAGCCAGATGGTGTTCGGTGGCCGTTTAGGCCTTGAATCTTCCATTTATCTTACAGTGACGAAAAATCCCGGAAAAAAAAACCTCACCCAGGAAACTTGTCCCGACCGGGGCTCGAACCCAGGCCCACTGCGTGTCAAGATAGCACGCTACCTCGAGACCACAGCGGTGAACAGTAAAAAAATACAACATGTATAAGTTAATAAGTAAAATGCATGATGAGAGAATCAAACCAGAACGCAACAACAAATAGCGGTATTAATGAAAAGATGGAAGCGAGTAGAGGTAGATCACTAAATTGGAGTAAAATAAAAGGCGAAAGAAAGAAAGTGGAATTTACGAACACTTGATAATGACTGCATTGCAGAACAAGTCTTGTGAATAATTCAGGCTAAGATATAAAGTATACACGTGCTGCTATCTAGGACATTTTATATCTTCTTTATAGACCTTAAAAATATCTCCTTGAAAGAATAGTCAGCATAATAACTGTAACATGTCAAGTAAGGTATCTTTTATATACACTAAAATTAAATTATATATTATAATTAAATTTCTTACTAAAAATATAATCAGAATCTAAATAACTCTACATTCTTGAGACCATTATAAAATAGGTTAAGATACTAAACACTTGGAAAATTGTACAGTATAGTCTCTCATTTTGATTTTTCACGCCCACATTTGAATTGTTATTATCATCATCAACCGTGCAAGTATTATTCAATGTGAGCTATTACGGTCTCAAAGAGGAATTTTCCATCCAGCGCTTTTTTGGACGTCCCAGCGATCTTTTGCCTTCGGGACAGTAAAGAAGCATGGCTTTTGGAATTCTATGAGATGGCATTCGTTGAAGATGGGCTTTCCAGTTGTTCTGGTAGTTTTGTATATGGTGAATAATGGGTTCTATATCCAACTCTTCCATAATTTCCTCATTTGTTTTATGGTCCCACTTTGTATAGCCTGCTGTACGGCGCATAAATTACATCTCATTTGCTGTTATTTGGCTTTCATCTCTTCTTCGAATTGTCCATGCTTCACTACCATTTCTTAATACTGGTATTGCGAGAACCTTATAAAGCCGTAATCTTGTGTTCTTCTGTACCAAAGATGGTTTCAATTATACTGTTAATTATCCCCGTTGTTTTTTGTGAAATTTCTGATTTTCTTTGATGCAACAGCTTTATCTTGAAATGTTAAGTTACAACCTAAATATATATTTAATTAAATAAAAATAAAACTTTAAGTTTTATTTTAATCTAATTAAATAGATATGGATTTTCATCAAGTAAACGCCAAATCAATTGATTATATAACCCAAATAATTAAATTAAGTTACTCGTTCTAAAATGTCAACGCCCAACACAATTTTGATAGCTAATAGGGCATTTCCTACAAAAGGCATCACTTTAGTTTTCTTTGTATTGATTTCCATATTGTACCTTTTTTCAATTATACTGTATTAAAAGTATGTATAGAATAGTGTAAATCTGTTTCTGTTGGTTGCATTCAAATCAATAGAAACCTAAAAAATAGACCCCCTGTTTTTTGCATATGATTTATTAGGGGGCATACAGTATTAATTCCATGTACAGCCTTTGAAATAATAGTTGGCGCACAGATAATTTTCATGTCCCAGAACGAAGAAACTGCGCATGACCAGAGGTCAGTTGTTTGGTTCACAAGTATACAAGTATTTGTGAAACTAAAATCCGTTCTATTTCGTTGTGTGTCGTGCAATGGAAAATAATTCCGCGTATATAAGTAGTGCGGTAAATGCTGTAAATAAAACAAAGCAAAAAAATAAAACAAAAAAATTAATTGAGATAAGAACGAGAGAGAGAAAGAAACATGACAGCGGGATAGAACACGCGACCTCCTGCATGGGAAATATAAACTCCTTCCACTAGAAAACAACTGTTCCCTGCAAGAAACTGTCTGTATGAAGCGATGCAGTACTCCAGGACTTACTTGTATCCATCCATAGTAATTCTGCCCAAAGGCAGGTCCTTCACTGCAATTATAGAATTTTCATGCTATGCTTGCAGCTTTACTAGGGAATTGTAGGTGTGGTAGCTTCCCGTTACTTTCCACACCGGTGAAGGATGATGATAATAAGGATGATGATGATGATGATGGCCATATGATTTCGGGGACTGTTTAGGCCTTAAAGTTTTCCAGACATTTGTCTTACAGGTGAGGAAAAACCCCGATAAAAACCTCTCCCAGAAAAACTGCCCCGACCGAGGATCAAACCCGGGCCCGCTGCGTAACAAGGCAGCACGCTACCTCGAGACCACAGCGGTGGACTATTTACTTGCATAATGAAATTATATATTAACTTGTCTTAATTTAAATTAACCAGACGCATTTTATATTAGTAGTGTAAATAAGCAACCTTGTTATGCATTGTGTTTTTAAATAAAGTAACGAGATTTTACAATCGTTATTCATTATATATATATATATATATATACATACATGTGTATGTGTGTGTGCTTGCGTGAGTGCGTGTGTGTGTGCTGTTTCCTTTAATTAATTCATTAATTTCCCTACATATACAATGTATTTATATAACGTAGCCTGGTAACGTGTTGGCATTATAAAAAACAACGACGTTATTAAAAAAATTCCCTGGCCAGGATCGAACCTGGGTCTGCGTCATCGCAAGAAAGCATCATACCGATTGCTCTACTGAAGCGAACGATACAAATGCTGCATCAGAAGTAAGTGTCAATTTACTATTGATTGGTTTAAGAGACCATTACTTGCTTTCAGTCATCTGATAACTCTCTTAACTTAGAAATTCAATTAATAAATGTATTTATTGAAATTCCTTAAATAACGATTGGTATAAATCTATGATTGGCCCCTTATGCCGCCGGATTTGATCTCAAAGAAAACAGCACATGTAACGACTTACTCGTGTGAATCGCTCTTCAAAACTTTTAACTTTCCACCATCAAGAGTTGCGCCATCATTTTTTTCAAAGGCTGTACATATCGGAGCACTCAGGCATATAGGATGGTTATATTAAACTTTACATCAAAATAGAAAAATATTTATCTTCCTACCATCAATTCAATGGATTTAAACTTATTGGTTATATTTTAATATCGTATACTTTAATTTGTTTCAATAAAATGAACAAAATGCTTCTTTTTCCTTTGTAATTATTTTTGTTTCCTTTCTTTTGAACTATTCAACCCCCTTTCTCTGGGTAAATCAACGAAGACAGCACAAGACAGTATAAAGCAAAAAAAGACACATGACCAAATAAAGATGGATATTTAAAATTCCCTATATCGAACTAAACTCTGGCCTCCGGAGTGAATGTAAGGACTAACAAACAGGCCACAGTTATGAACTATAAAATGTCAGAATTATTTTCCTGGTCTATAAATCCAGTCACTTATTACAGAAATTAATAAAATTAACGAACAAGCAATATCGTAATTTTAATTCAAAAACCTTGTAATTATTTATTTTCAAATTGAGACAATGATATGTTCAACTGCTGGTTTCTGAGATATTTCATCATCATCATCATCACCGTTATTCATGTATTAGACTCTAGCAGACCCGCTACAGTCTCGTGCAAGCTCTTCTTAGATCTCCCAAATTCCGACATGCCTTTGGAATGTAGACTATGTAAGAATTTGTTTCATCTATTTTTCAGAAGACATCCTCCCGACAGGTTTGAATTATTCTAGAATGTCTTCATTTCTTCAGTGTTCGAGTAACGAGTATTTTGCAGTTAAGGCGACATAACCATATTATCACATATGGAGAATATCCATGTTAAGGCTAAAGATAACAAATCTAGCTATGGATTACCATGCGACAAGCTTATAACTTATCCACGGGAAATTTACATACATCAAGCCTTCAAAGGAAAAAAAAGTAGGACAATAAATTAATGTTGCTTAAAATATTAAAATTATATATATATATATATATATATATATATATATATATATATATATATTTGTTGACGTGATATACATTTTCATCATATCCCGACAGATCTTCAATTTTATTTATACAGAAAAACTTGCTCAAAGCGGAAACGCATGAGACCAATTTTTTTCCACATTGGACAAAATTCCGCATTATAAAAAACTAAAACTTATTAATAATCTTAGATTATAGAGCACGTATATGTATTTTTATGTACCTTGGATTAATCATAGTTTCGCTGCCGTTGAAAAGTGAAGTATAGTATGTATGGGCGACTTCGACGATAAAACGCGCGAAAAAAAAAGTCCATTAAGTCAGCGTTAAAAATTTCTCTTAGGCGGTATCCTGAAATTCAAGTATGCGTTTTCGGTTTTTGCTCACTAACTACACTTTCGTCCACATTCTTTGATTCCCCGCAAATTTCATTCCACATTACATTGTGCCGTATTTTAAAACTGTCCAGCCAACCTGAAGACTCCTTGAAATCGTTTTTCCCTTAGGGATATAACAAGAGCTAGAGCTTGACTTTGCAGCTTCGGTCCGGGATGTTTGGAGATTTATCTTCAATCACTTTTACGTTTTCGCTTAATGATAATGATGCATACGTTTCAGCCATTTTTATTCCGTAAATTCAGAACGCTACCTGTGAAAGATCGGTCTCTGAACTTAACTAATTTAAGATTTTACAGCGCAACACAGGTATATGTCTTTCGCATAACGGGTGTGCAATGAGGCCGAATCTATACAGGTAGAATCTATACAGTAAAAGCTCATTCGCGGGGGATATGTTCCACAAATATGTCGTGAATACAGAAACCGCGAATATGGAATGGTAATTTGCATGGGTATATAGGGAATACGTTCCAAGGTTACAGAATAAAAATAAAAATTATCAAAATAAAATTAATTAATGACAGATTTTGAACAATGTATATTAATTATTACTGTCAGGTTTAGGCAACGACTTAAAGAACTTAGTATTTTCCCCCCTTTTTTGCAGCTTTTAAATGGTCTTTCAATTAAGATTGATATTCAGCAGTGAATTCTGCGATATAATTTGTTATTTTGTCTTCGGATTTTTTTATTTATTAACATTGAAAGAGCGAGATATAGACGCAAATGACTCGCCAACACATATAAACGGTCAAGCATTTTTTATTTTTACTTTAAGCGGCAACACTATTTTTTTTCTTCGGTTCTAATTATTTTTCTTTCATTTTACTTGACATTATAAACTGGAAACAAAGCAAAGAGACACGTGTTATTCAGTCACAATTATTGCAATGAACGAGTTGAAACAATAATATACCGATCGTGGCGATGCAGATATTTATCAAAGTACAAATCGGCATGTGAAATTCGACAACAGCTTTTAACAATGAACTTCAGGGTCAGTGACAATTAGATTTGTTTTGTTTTGATATCTATTTGTCCACTTGGTGCCGTCTTGACACCTGCCGTCGGTAAAAAAAATTGCTGATGATTAATAAATATATACACCACTCCGCTTTATAATTTTTTTCATAAATTGTGTAGAAATACCCTTCCGTTTCCGCGTTGGACAGATTCCGTTTTATGCTAAATAAATACATGTAAGCTTTCTATTATTTCGCCGGGACCAATAAAATTGTTCACTTTGGACAGATTTCCGCATTATTCACGGTCTGGATTAAACACGTTTTACTGTATTAAGTGGTTTTCTTGTAACATACGAATGTCATAATATTGTACGTTTGCTATAAACATTCAATAATATAATTTAAAGTCATAGTTTGTAAGAAAATATATCTATCTATCTTAGGATTTTTTACAGCTGCTGCCATCTTACCGTGCCAAACCTCCAAAGCCTACGATCATGGGCATCATCAATGCTTTGCATTACTATCTTCATGCTTTCCTTCCATGTTAACTTTGGTCTCCCTCTTTTCTTCTTTCTGGTCGGTTGCCATTGATATAGTAATTTCGGCCATCGCTCATCTTCCATTCTTAAAATACATATCCTAACCACTTTAATTCCTTCTCCTCAATTCTTTCAATTATGCTTTATTCTGCTTCCATAATGTTTCTAATTTACTTATTTGGGACATGTTCTAATTTTGACTTTCTGGCACTTCTGCGCAAATAATCCATTTCTAGCACTATTAGTCCATTCTTGTAGTACTTATTGATTGTCCATACCTCACTTTCATACACTGCAACAGATTCCACCAATGTTTTACCAATATATTTTTTGTGTCTTTCCAAATATGTTTATCCCACCATATGGAATTTAACGATGATATTATTTTGCTACTCAATTCAATTCTATGATTTATGATTTATTTGCCTATACATTCAATGTTATCCATAATTATTCCCAAACATTTAGTTTGTTTGTGAGAAAATATATTTTGAAAATTAATTGCAAATAGGTCATCCTATTTATCTAATGGAAATGATATTCTCTACAAATAACAGAACTTTTCTTCGGATTTGACAAGGAAAGTAATTGTTCAAATTTTATATCAGATTACTAAGTATAAGTTTATTCTAATTAACAAGTACAAAGTTCAAATGATTTGCTTATTTACAAAAATTAACTCAGGTTTTTTTTTTCAGATGAAAGAAAACAAAAACAATTAGGCCCCTACAACTCTACGAGTTGCTTGTTATTAGCAAAAAGTGATAATTCACGATTGCTTGTTACAGAAGAAAAAGAGTAAAGTCAAAAATAACATGGAATAATGGTGTTTTAAGCAACATGTGGAAAACGAATTGGCCGATGGAGCTTCGACTTATACAGACATGTGGAGGAGAATGATAGAATATTTATTGGATGTCAAACATTATAAAACCTGATAAATAAATAACATTGTTAATTTAAGTACCTTAAAATTATTCCAAACTTACTTCGTGTAAGTTATAGTGTATGGGTCGATTAATTTGCATTCATTTGTTTTAATCTTTCTTGAGTAAGTAATCTTGAACAAATTTCTCAGATGAATTTTCCTAGGTTAATTATTATGTCGTTAAATGGCCTTAAGCTTTCCTTTGCATCTACAATACCTAGCAAATATATTTATTTTATTTTATTTATATACAAATTTCAAATGTTTACACAACATTCTGTTCCTAAAGTTTTATTTTCCTTCTCCATTCATCTCTAACAATCCACTTCACGCACTCCAGTCCTCTTGTTCTCATTCCAGTTCTTATTTCTTGCATCCATGAGTTTCGAGGTCTTGCTTTCTTTCTTCTTCCAGGTGCACACTATTCCAATGTTTTTTTTCGGACTATTTAACTCATGCCCCAAATGGTAATCAATGACCAATCACGTTTAAATGAATTTTTTTATAACCAATGACAGTCGTGTTTCACCTCGCTCATTATCGATTTCTCTTTATCAGCTCCTGCTTTTGTGATAAAGCAAGCTCCTTCTTTTTTAATATTCTGAACAGCTCAGAGCATTATTTTTCTCCAAAAAATAAAGTGAGTATAGCAAATAATAAACAGATTTTCTTGATTTTACTGAGTTGTTTACTAAAAAAATAAATGACTAACCTATAATGTTGATTATAATATATACTTTGATGTGTTTCATTATTTCTCCACTAGGGTGCATTCTTAATATATTTGCAGTTCTGTTTCGCAATAAATAATATGATCAGGATGCAAAGAATAAATATAACCTCACATTTCTAATTTGTTTTTAAATATTGCCGTTTGCATTAAGTATATAAATATATTAAAATACCGGTAACTATATTTAAATAATGACTATTGAGTACACAGATTTATTGTATTCGTTAAATAGTCCTGACAAATGCCACTCTTGGTTTCCAAATTCTGTAGACAAATTGAATTACTTATGATAGTCTTTCTTCTTGTATTTTGGCAAATTTAATATTTTGGCCACAAGAGTGACTAAACTGAAATCAAAAAACTCCGAAGTAAAATTAGGGTCATTATAGAAAAATAATTGCCCATTTAATTAAATACGAATAAAACTTAAAATATTATATGATTTTCATATTTATTACACTATAAATTAGTTACAGTTGTTTCGGTATTTTGTACCTTCTTCAGACATGATTACAAATGAATGAATTTTGTTATTATAAATCTTTAAAGTTTTATTTTTATTTAATTAAATAAATATGGATTTTCATCAAGTAAAAGCCAAATCAATTGATTGCTTAAAGTAATTGTCTACTGTTTTTATTATTCTTTTTAAAACTCTGTACCGCTACATAACGCTGTATGAACATATTTTATTTTCAAATTCAAGTTTGTTCTTTAATTTAGAATGAATGTTCTTTCCCTTGCTCAGTTTTACACTTACCCATCCAAATGATCAAAACTG
This sequence comes from Diploptera punctata, assembly GCA_030220185.1. Lineage (NCBI taxonomy): Eukaryota > Metazoa > Arthropoda > Insecta > Blattodea > Blaberidae > Diploptera > Diploptera punctata. Next base: position 1,612,027 of record JASPKZ010003882.1, read on the forward strand.
AAAGGTCTGCAGTCAATACGAATTTGGTTACTGAAGTGTGAAGTTGGCAACAGTTCGATATAAATCGAGATTCAAGTCCACTTCGGAATCCCAAACATGTAGATACTCGAGTGGCGTTAAAACAGAAAAGTAGAACAAGTATTGAAAGATAAATGGAATCCCTGAGTCCTTTTAGCTCTCGTAACTCTCTAAGTACAAATCTTCAGCCGTTCACCACAGCATTATATCTGTCTTTCTCTAACATTTTCGTCTCAGTCTTCTAATCTGAGATTAATTCTTCCCTACATCATGTCCATATTCCTCTCACGTTTTAAGTCCCATAAACTCAGTTATTAAACCACTTTACATCGTCAACCTTCTCTTCATTAGAGGACTCCTTAATCACTTTATGATTATTTAATTTTATGAATGTACTAAGGAAGGAAATTTATAAGATCATAACTTCGGTCCCATATACATATATTGCTTCACAACTATTGAGGAAATATCAAAATAAAATAATAGTTAAAAAAAGAGCACTGGAACCAGCGCTTACCACTTTTATTCACGTCAAATCTTAAATCACCAGCCACCAGGCAAGAGATCCTCGGGTAGACACTTCAAACATTGGATTGAGACCGTAACAGACCCATAGGTCTATCACATGGAAGGAAGAAGAAGAAGATACATCTCACTCAAGGACGAAAAATTATTTTGGGAATGCCTCCGTAATAATTGTTATTTTATCATTATTATTATTATTATTATTATTATTATTATTATTATTATTATTATTATTATTATTATTATTAGTTTGCACTTTTAGAAGTTTAATTCCATTTTATTTTTACCTATTTTTCGAGAAACATTAATTCCCACTAACTAACTAACTAACTCAGAGGCACCATCGAAACAGCAGGTTCATGGCTGCGCGGACATAAGCTCTCCATGTATCCGTCAACCTGAGCTAATGTTTTCCAATCATTCCCTGTATAATCCACTTCCCTCAAATCATAGTTAATGTTATTCTCCTATCTCATTCTTGGTCTACCAACTGGGCGTTTTCCCTCTGGTTTTCCTACAAGAAGCTTCTATGCACGTCTTTCATTCCCCATTCGTGAACATGCTCTGCCCATCGCAGTCTACGAGATTTAACTGTTCTTATTATATCTGGCTTCCTATAAAGACCATGTAGTTCACTGTTTGTAGTCCTCTCCATTCATCTGTCTGTTCATCTCTTTTTGGTCCAAAATTTTTCCTAAGAATTTTATTCTCAAAAACGCGTAATCTCCTTTCCTCCCTTAAAGTAAGAGTCTATGTTTTGCATCCATATAATATAAAGATTAATTCCCACATTGTTGTTAATTTTGGGATGAAGAATATTCATAATAATAAAGATAAAAATAAACTAGATTCGGGTGCATTATCGGACGTATAATAACAGTATTTCCTACGGTTCTTTAACATTTTTGTCAAAAAAAAATATTTCTGAAATACACCGTGTCCCATTCAAACCTCCACCATTTTAATTAATCACAACTCTCAAAGTATGCGGAATTATGAATTGGGGTTGGTACTAAAAGAAAGAGAAACTCAAAGAATGTTTGTTTTAATTGTTGCAGTTAATTCATCTATCGCATGTTGGACAATAATGGCATAAAACAAAATGGCGACTCCTCAGCAACGAGTACAAACTGCTTTCTTGTATGCAGAGACTAAGTCAATAATTACAGTGCAAAGAAATTACCTGAGAGAATATGGAAGAAATGCACCTGATAGGAAGACCATTAAGTTTCTGGCGACTGGATGCGTTAAAAAAATAATCAGGAAGTGCTCGTACACGTGTTTCAGAAGAAAATATTGAATAAATTAGAGCAGCATAGAAGTGTTTTATTGTGTGGCAATGAAACTTCTTTGAGTTTTTATTTCGTTTAATACCAGCCTCATTTCATAATCCCGCATACTTTGTTAGTTATGATTAATTAAAATGTAGGAGATTTGAATGAGACACCCTGTACTTTCAATAGCAATTACCAAAGTACCTTTATCTTTCAAACACTTCCAGATCATCAAATGAAGTTAAAGCTACTATCCCGACAAAAAGGATGTCCTTTGACCATTTATATGGTTTTCTTTTACATATTACACTGAGCAGCAAAAAAGAAACTTTTTTTTTTTTGTCTCAGAAAGAAAAATATGTGATTCTGATAGTACTTTTTCTCCAGAATTCAAATATGATATCGGTTTTTCTCCATCACGCAAAGTTTCCGAGAGCGGGCATTTATAATTTCAAACGCTTTAACATTTTTTTTATATTCGTAACTACACAATATTCGAACATTCGGACTCACCTATAAAGTAAGAAATGACGATTTTCTGCTATATCTCGCCTGTGGAGCATCCCTCTTGATGGTCCAACAATAATCGGCCAGCATATTAGGATTCCATTTGCCTTGATATATCTTTTCCATAGCTGAAATTTCCTGATGAAAGTGTTCTCCGTTCTCATCGCTCACTGCGCCAAGATGGACGAAAAAACGTTTATTAAAAAAATAAATATTTAAATCCATTAATTGAAACTGAAATAAAAAAACTGTGGGTGATGGAGAAATTCCGAATACATATTTGAACACACGATAAAAATTGCATCAAGTATAACTATTGATACTCATGAGACAAAAATCGTGTTGACCAGTGTTATCTAAGGCTAATATTAAAATCTGTGTTACCTACCACTACTTAATTTTATGTTGACAAAGGAATAGACATATGTTCTTGTTGCATTCAACATTTACTTAGACTTCAATAAAATTAATTCATTATAGCGGATCCATGGTTTTGAATTGCATTCATAAAAGTTTTATTTTAAGGGGTTAGAGTTATTGGAATATATCTAAATTACAATTTTAGTTTGGTACGCGTAGTGGTAAAGGCACTGAGCTACAAGCCGGAGGGTCGAGGGTTCAAGTCCCATTGGGGTCAGGATTTTTAAGCTGACCCAAACCCTCTGGCGGCACTATGGCCCTGGGGTCGACTCAGCCTCTAATGGAAATGAGTACCAGACGCTTGTTCTGGGGGTAAAGACGGCCTTCACGCAGGGCTGACAACTCGGCTGACAAAGTGCCGATTGTCTAGAAAAAGTGGGAGCCTTAAACCTCCTACTACCCCAAGGGCCTCCAGGCCTGTTGTGGGATCACTTTACTTTTTACTACAATAAACTTACGACAAGGGACCCACGGCCTTGCTTCCCTTCCGAAGGAATTCTTCACATCTGTAAAAAAAACCATTATGCTGTCTGTTCACTACTCTGTGGTCCAAAAATGTTCCTAAGCACTTTATTCTCAAGTACGATAGTCGTAATGTTTTCTTCTTTTTAAAAGTAAGCTATTGTCCGTCACTGTGGCGTAGTCGGTAAAGTCGCTACCTTCCACTCCGGCGACCCGGGTTCGATTCCTGGCGCGGTTAGGGATTTTTAAAATCTCAACCTTGGAATTGGGGGTGTGTGTAGTGTCCAAGTTGTACCCATTGGGTTTAATTCCTCTAATAAAAAGTAAGCTATTATATTTCGCGCCCATACAGTCTATAATATAACTGGAAGAATCACTGTTTTATATATTTTTAGTTTAACGTTTTTTTAGGGAAATTAGAATGGCAGAAAACCCTGTAATGCATAAGAACAAGAGCTTCCAGAACTGAGGTGACGATTAATTTATTTCTGCAACCCATTCCTCTTGAAAGTATTGTTTCTAAGTATGTGAATTGTACGAATTACTAAAAAGTCTGTCATTTGTTGCTAAGAGTCTATTCCCATTTAATAAAGTGTTTTAACTTATCATAATTTAGTTTTATTGGTATTATCAATAGTTGCAGTAGTGTTGGGGCAGTTCACACTAAAATACTCAATCTTATTTACTTCTATCGCACTGTTTAAGCAGATATAATTATTCTGTTTTGAGTATCTCACAAACACAAGTTATCATATTCACGTCCGTAGAAGCACAACTTTTCAACACTAACATCTTCACTCTTCAGACCACAATCACGGTTCCATTTCCCCGGACACGACTGGCTGTCATCCGACTCACATACCTGTTCTATACGAAGTTCACAATTATCTGGAAGTCAGTCTTGATATCTCTCAAATTGAACCCCGGAGAGGCCATTTCTTCTAGAAAGAGATGCATAGACGTATCTGGAAAATAATCTATCGAAAAATCGCATCTGGAGAGATCGCTTGCGATTTGTTCACTCTGCAACTCATGATTCGAATCCAAATTCGTTATAAGACTACCTTATAATGCGAGATCTGAGTGTTGCCGCCTTCCGCGAAATTAAAAGGCGGTCATTTGAGAAATAGATTAAAAATCCATCACAATATTTACTTCTAGTCCATATTTCTTAAAGTTACTTAATAAAAATGTGTGTTTATAGGCGTTTAGCATTTCTTCACTATCCCTTAATAATGCATCATCAGCATATATCAAAAGCTTAGTAAAACCACTGAGTTGTACGCCTTAATTTTGATCATATGGCTCTAAAACAAAATGTATTCGCAGAAGAGGACATATTCGTGCATTTCAAAATATCTAAAAAGTGTTTCCCTACACTCGCCCTACTCCTTGTACCATTTAGACACATTAAATAGGCCTAACATAATATAGATTTCAACTTATAATAGAATACTATAAACTGTATCCTTCTTAATTGAATCGTATGTATTTTTGAAGTCTATAGTTGACATACAGTGTGCCATCATGCTCCCATTCCTTTTCTGGAACCCGTCGTATAGTAAAAATCGGATTTATTATGTACCTATTTTCTCTAAATACACTTTAATGACCATAGTAATGAAACCCCATATAGTTGTTGCAATCACTTTTATCTCCTCGATACGATAATTGGTTACTTGGGGCTTATTTCCCCAAATTATACTAACCAACTTTTATATATTGACCACCAATTCCAACAGGGATAATTCTGTTTACATGAGTTATGCTGAATCTGATACTTCATAGTGTATGTAGGCATATTTAATTATTGTATCGCCACTTCAATATCTGATGCACTCGGGCTCTATGAGTAATTTTTCTACTATCAATAAATCATTCTCTTCAAAATCCTCTTCTGGGAAAAAGCCTACTACATAAAATCTATGCAATACCATTGAATAAAAGCAATAGACAGAATTATTTTATATTTGAAAATTATATAGGCCTATAATTTTATGATACTGTTATTAATGAGAAAATTAATAATATTGTTTAAGGAGTTCAACGCCTACCATTTTTACTCGCAATTATAAATAGCCTAAATCAGTTTTTAGGAAGACTGTGGATGCCATTACATACCAACATCAATTATTTAGTAACACGTTTTAACAATATATTTTAAACAATACACATATATAGTCAGCTTAGACATTTAGTTTACAGGCGCTTTGCTTTGTGGTTAGGTAGGTCTATTTTGCACACAAAAATATTTAGCATATCAAGCAGCGGCTTTTTCACATTTTATTCACTATAATACATTTTTACCAACTAAAGGTACTGCAAAAGAAAAAAGTTGCAACGCTATTAAGATAATTATATTAACGTGGAGAAGACATGGAAACTTCTTTTAAAAATGCGAAGACATTATTGGCAGAAACCTGTTTTCAGTTTTTTGATGATTGGAGCGGCGTCTTACAAGCCTCTAACAACTCCCCGGCTCTGCCTGACAGTAACAATGTATTTTTTTTTTAACCAGAGGGTAACAGTTGCCTTTGATGCCGCCTGTAAACTAAATGACTGAACCGACTATACAACACCCCAAGTAACAAAGTCTGTCGAAGCGAGGCGTAAATTATATCAAATTAACGAAATCTACGCATAGAGTACGAATTAATAAAAAGTAAAGTAGAGCGAATTATTTGATGATTTAAAAAAAAAACATTCAAGTATCGTACCTTAAACTTAGTAACAACTTCTACTATTCGGATAACGGAGAACAAAAGGATCCTCGTACTTTTCACTGTGAAATTAATAGGCTTATGAGATAATGAAGCTTTGTTGTACTAGTTTCCCCTTACAGCCACATCTCAAGTGTTTGATTGAGCTAAACAAAGCAGTGCATATCAACAAAGATCAATACAAAAAACTCGATGACGTCAGCTCCTTTTATCCTCATCAACAGACTTCAAATTTTAGACAATTTATATCTGTAATCAGGACTTCTTGCCTCCGGTCCCAAGGTCGCGGCTTCAAAACCAGGTAGGGGTCGATGGATTTTTTTAGGATAGAAAAATCCAAGGAGCAAATCCTCCATGAGGGACTCTTTAAGCCGTGGGTACTGAGTCTGAACATTATCAGGCTCGTAAAAGATCCTTAGGCCTAAGCCTAAATAAAAAGGCCTCAAACAAAATTTACCAATCTCAACATCCTAGTAATGTCTTAGTTGCATGCTAGATGTCTCATTGAGTCGATATGTTTACTGCATGCCATTCATGACATCTACGGGCAAATAAAGTAACTAAATTAATTGGTCTAGTAATTTCTAACAAAGGAGAAGCTATGGCTGAACACTGGCCTGTTCCATTATAGAACATATAAAATATAAATCAGGATAGGCCTATCTGGTTGTTCCAATGTTCAGATGCTGTACCAATCAGTTAAATCAGGTGAGGTTGCGATATAACTCTTTACAGAATTGTAATTCAATCTGGAATGCATTATACATCTAATATACGAGTCCCAATGTCACTCACTGCAATTTTCATGTTTTGGGTTCCATGCTAGGCCACTGATGGATATGGTCTATCTTCAATCTACGAACCATTACGATACACCACTTCACGGAAACCGTGCGTTTGTATTATTTATCGAGAGGAGTGTAGGCAGAATGTACGTTTGTATGTAGTGTAAATGTATTGTTGATGAATAAGGGAAGAGAGAAGGTGAAATCAGATGCTGCCAAGTAGCCCATTCCTGTCAAAAATGGGACCGCCACTCTTAACATCCCCATCCGACGGACGAATAGCTATCAAGAGTACCACATATCTTCTCAACGTGTATACTGCGAAAAGATTAAAAATTTAATTCATTTCATCTAGTGTATAATCTAGCGATTAAAAACTGCATTCTATACCACTGTTCCTAGCCCCTTGATTGAAAATGTTATAATTAAAATTTCAGGATCCGCTAGTATGGAACACCTGACCCAGCATGGAGGATATAATTCTAATAATGTTAAAATGGTACGAGTTTATTGGCAAGTTAAAATACTGCTAATAAAGTTGGGATATGCCTAAATGGTTTTACAAAATATATTCATAGCGAGAAGTTCAAAAGTTTGCTGGTAATTTATGAAAGTTTTGATGGTAATTTAAAACTTGGATTTTTTATTTGTAGTTCCATTCTGTAAATATTTTATTTTTAGCAACATACTTCTTGTTATTTTTTCATCATAATATTATATTTAACCATCCATAGTATTTCTGCCCGAGGGCACGTCTTTCACTGCAATCATAGCATTTTCATGCTATGCTTTGCAGCTTTACTAGGGAATTAAAGGTGTGGTAGCTTCCCGTTGCTTTCCACAACAGAGAAGGATGATGATGAGGATGATGATGATGATGATGATGATTATGATGATCATATGATTTCGGGGACCATTTGGGCCTTAACGTTTTCCTGATATTTGTCTTACAGGTGAGGAAAATCCCTGATAAAAACCTAACCCAGAAAAACTGTCCCGACCGGGGATCGAACCCGGGCCCGCTGCGTGACAAGGCAGCACGCTACCTCCAGACCAAAGCGGTAGAAGTGTACATTATATTTATCTAATATATAAAAATGTTTGTTTGTTCGTACTTCATGTGCGGCCATACCGTTGATCCGATTGCGATGTTTTTTTTTTTTGCAAAATGTTCAGGAGATTCCCGGGATGAACATAGGCTATAAGAGAGTTGACATACTCAACTCCTACACCCTTAAAAACACCCCTGGTAGTGAAAAACGTGAAAAAGTCCCTTTTTTTACCCTTAAATGGCTTACGCTGCCTAAACCATAATAAATAGCTACACAAAATTAACGTACATAGAATTGAATCTCTGAAAAAAAAACTCTACAAAAAAGACCGCGACAGCATATGTTTATCTTTTTGCAGATAACACACAATAGCCATTTTTTATCTTTCATTGATGCCAAGGAGATAGGGATAAGTAGATTCCCGGCCCAGCATGTGCTGCCATACCATTCATCCGATTGTAATGGGGCTTTTTGCAAAATGTTCAGAATTTTCCCGGGAAGGTTTTAACTTATAAGAGAGTTTTAATGCTCAAACCCTTCACCCTTAAAGATCACCTTCTGTAGTGAAAAAAACGTGAAAAATGTCGCTTTGTGTAGCTTGAATGGCTTACGCTGCCTAAACCATAACAAATACACAAAATTATTACACAGAATTGAATATCTCAAAAAATTATACAGGAAAGTCCACGACAGCATATGTTTATCTTTTAAGGATAACTCTCAAAAACCACTCTTTTCTTTCATTGATGCCAAGAAGATCGGGATAAGTAGATTCCCGGGCAAGCAAAGCAGCGCAGGGCGGGTATTCTTTTATGGATAATTCAAAATAACGAATTTTGTCTTTCAGCTCATTTATGCCAAGTACATCGGGATGCGTAGATTCCCGGACAACACCGGGTAATCAGCACGGGGTAACTAAAAAGAATAACGATATAAATGTACATTTATTTTTTCTTTTACTTATTCAACTAAATGCAAAAACTCGTTATTTATTTAGGTGTAGCAGCACACGCCGGGTATTGGCTTGTATCTAGTAATAATTCATCAATCAGTTCTAATAGATATACTTGGGTTATATTGTGCACAAAAGTTTTAAGATTTGAAGAAAATACATTCAACGTAAGAAAATGTGAATTTCAGAAACAATATTTTAACACTCCAAATCCCTTTACATTGTTTTTTCTTTATTTCTTACTATTTGTAAACAAGGTAATATCAGGTCCTATGATATTTAATAATACCTTTAAGTATGTTTTTATTATGTATTCATAATGCATTTTAAATACGAACAATGTGGTAGGGATGATTATAATAAATGGTGTTCGCAGACTATTTAGGGCTTGAATTTTCCTCAAATTTGTCTCGCAGGTAAATAAAAACCCCGAAAGGATTCTCATCGAGGAAATCTGTATCGACTAGGATTCGAATTCGGGCTAGTTGCGTTGCAGCCAACGATATTATCCCTAGACCACAGCGCTGGGCTCAACATTGATTGTATCTTACTATATGTACCTGTATATTTATTTTTATTTTGTTTTGTCTTTTTAAGACTTCAATATTCCAATGTTAAAAACATACAATTATTTAACTGCAATAAAACATATCTGAAATCTAACAGTTATTTCCGAAAACAAAATTTGAGGAAAACTTTAAAACCTTCCATCTAGTAACACTAATATGTGTGGCACATTAAACAATCTTTCGATGTGAAAACTTATCTCTAGCAAAATGTTCATACATTGTTCAGGGATCTTTAACTAACTCTAACTCACTGGCACTGTCAAACCCGTAGGTTCGTGGACCCGCGGACATAAGCTCTCCATACATCCCTATCCTGAGCTAATGTTTTCCAATCATTCCCTGTATAATCTACTTCCCTCAAATCATAGTTAATGTTATTCTCCCACCTCATTCTTGGTCTACCAACTGGGCGTTTTCCCTCTGTTTTTTCCTACAAGAAGCTTCGAAGGACGTCAAGAACTCAAAGGGACAAATTTACATTCATATTTTCATGATATACTCGTACAAGGGAAATTTTTATTATGTTTACAGTTATTTCCTTTATGTTTACTTCTTGCTCCAACAGATATAAAATATATAATTTACCTTTATGATCATGTGCTGAGTGTAAAATAAACTTAATATATAAAGGTGAGTTACTCCATATATTTCGCTATCTTATCTACTAGATATGGTATCTCATTTACTTCACAATGGCAGTTTCAGTTGAACAAAAAATGCGAAGAAAGTGAATATAAACTTAGACTAGAAGAAATGTTGAAGATATTAATAGTACTTACTGTCAGTCTTTCCGTTTTCTCGTGTAAGTATTTTTGTCCATGTTTTAGCCTATAGTTATAGTAGCCTACTTTTTAATAATAATAGGTATCATTGCAGCCAATGGCCATGTAGAAAGAACTGTTTTCATGTCTTACAAAAGTCTGTCATCGATGTTCCTATGTTTTTACACTGTAATAGGTGATATCGGTCGCAGTGCGACCCACATAGTTTACACTTGCACTTTTCTTCTGGGTTATGGTGCTTCACTGTTGTGCATATCCTGTGGTGGAAACCATGGACCGCGACATTCGTCACGGTTTGTCTGAGGTCCTATCTGGCTGCTGTCCATTCCCTGTAGATCATCGCATCCGTTGCGTAGAACTCAGGCCATATCTGTTCTCTCTTCTCGTTGAGTTCCCACAGCAGTTCTTTGTAGGCATCTGTTGCCGGCACAAGAAGGTCCAGGTGGAGCTCTTCTATGAAGAATTGTTCAGTAGCCTATTTTTTAAGACTATTTAACTCATGCCCCAAATGGGAGACAATTATTTCCTACTACAATTCATGAGGGCTCGGATTCGATTCCCGATCGGACCATACGGATTTTTCCTTAAAGGGAATTATCCCTGTGTTTCCCATGGTCTGAAGTTTAGGTTAAGGACTTCCCTGGCTCTTCATTATCATTCGCCTTCCAGGTGCCTCAACTTAAGAAATGATTTATATTCCACCAGGGGAGAAAGTCAGAAATGTTATAGACCCTAATAGATAACCCGATTGCATTGGGGGAAAAAATACAAATTTGATTTTTATATGAACTGAAATATTAGACTACTACTCGTATCAACGAAACATGGTGAATTGATTTAAATTAGTGTAATACCCAAAATACCCGCAAAAATCCATACAAATAAGACCATTATTTTGAAAATTTCCAAATTCAGTCTTAGCGCCTCTTAATTTTCGAATTTCCACAACTTTAAATATCTCACATTAGAGGCACTTTTACGTGCCACACCCCACCCGGGCCTCACAATGACACCAACTGTCGGGAGAGGGATTTTAAACTATAGATCCCATACATACTTTTTTAACACACAAGGACATGGAGGGCCTCCTCGAATGAAGGATATCTTCTTAATAATAACAATAATAATAATAATAATATAATAATAATGTTTTATTTATTCTGGCAGAGTTAAGGCCATAAGGCCGTCTCTTCCACTCAACCACCACAAATACAAATAAATATCTGACAAATATAGATATACACTATACTAATTATGAACAGTTAAAGATATATTAAATGTAGCAATGTATATTTCACGTACAAACAACATTTTATACGATAATAACAAATAATATTACTTATGATAATATAATAATATATATATGATAAATTATACTAGAAACACCAATTAATATATATATACCTTACACTGGGTAATAATGAAGTTGAGGTTAGAGCAAATATAAATTTAGATTTATTTTAAAAGATGCCAATGTCCGGCAGCCCCCTATTTCTTGTGGTATGGAATTCCAGTTGCGAGAAGTGAAGATAGTATATGACATGGAGTGATGTGATGTCCTATGTTGTGGTATATTAAGCAAGAGACTATATTGTGATATTGTGTTTAAGTTATGGTTTGAGGATAGATACTGGAAACGAGATGATAAATAATTGGGAATCGAGGTATGTAGGATCTTAAATAAGAGAATTAGACAGTGCGATTTCTTCTCTCTTTTAGATGTAGCCATGACAATTCGTGGAATAATGGAGAAATGTGATCGTATTTTCGAAAATTAAATATGAATCTGATACATATATTATGGACACGCTGAAGTTTGTCCGTCACTTATGTCAGTTAGCAGAACGTCACAATAGTCAAAATGCGGCATCACTAAGTTTTGAATTAAAATTATTTTAAGAGCTGTAGGAAGAAACATTTTGAGACGCTTTAGGGAATGCATTATGGATAAATAATACGCCTTATAATTATTAATATTCTTCTGTTCACTTTTCCACTTTTATTCTTTTTTTTCTTCGTTTATTTGCATTCCCTTTCTTTCTTTCTTTTTTTTTTAGATTCTTTAGCTAGAAATTTAAAATCTCCTACTCCACCGGGGAATTTAATCGGGTTGCCGGAGTGGAAGGTAAGGTCTATATCGATCACGCCACGGAGACGGACTGTGTGATCCACTTTGTACATTGTCAAGTGTGTACTTTCCTCCTTCACTAGCGTAATATGCATTGAATGTGAACATCGTTGAAGCACTTGCTCAAATCTATTAAAATTATGATTATACAAAAATAACAAAAATCAAAGCAATAATAGTTAATCAAGGCAATGTTCAAATTTCCAACACATATTTTGGCACACCAATTCAAAATGATTGGGCAAAGACTTCATGTCTAGGAACATGTGCTGGGTATTCTGCTCAGCATAAACCAGCGAAACTCCACTGCCGTTCAACACGGGTCGCAGGCAATTCATTTGTGTTCTTTATTGTTATCTTATTAGTAGGGAAAGGGTTTTAAGGTGCAAATTTTGATCGTAAAAGGGGGGGGGAAAGGTTCGGAAAATACATACAAAAATGTGCTACTGAAACAATTGAATTAAGGTTTAAATCAGTTACATTTAAAAAAAGAAGTAAAGAAACAAGCTGATAAAGCAGCACAGATATCAGGGTATATGAAATATTTAATTTGGCGCAACAAACATATGTCAATAGAAAGCAAAATCCGCATATACAAAACGATAGTTCGACCAGTTATCGTACTTGGAGCAGAAACTAGGGCTGATACAACAAAAACTAAACAAATAATAAGCACATGCGAAATGAAAATCTTAAGAACTATTCAGGGGAAAACATTATTTGATAAAATACACAACACAGAAATTAGGGACAAATGCCATATTCAAGACATAACCAAATTTATTATAGATGGACGAAAATATTGGAAGGGTCATATAGAAAGAATGGAAGAACACCGGCTTGCAAAAAGAGTTAAAGAAGATAGACCAATGGACGGGAGAAGAACAAGAGGAAGACCAGCCAAGAGATGGATAGACAGTGAATGCACATCCAATTCGTCTTCCTCCGATGAGTGATTTTGGAAATAGACAGGATGAAAATCCTACAAATTAAGTTTAAGAAGAAGAAGACCAGTTACATGAAGTCAGTTTATATAATATGCATATCATTTTGCACCAAATGTTCCTTCTTTAGAGTCCATAAGAGGCAATTCATAGTTCTTCAATTTATTGCAATATTTACTTCGCAGATGGAACATCGAAGAATTGTGTTATCAATTTCGATAAATTGTGTTTTGAATTCTTCTGAAAGTGCATACAACTTATCCTTCTTAACATTCGCCACGTTATTGTTGTGAAAACCCGGTTGTAATACTAATAAAAATACGTTGTGATTCAGACTAGTAAAACACAGTCAACAAAACGGCGGTAGATAGAAAACTGTTAAATTATTGCCAGTACTAACTGAACTTATTTTAAACTGTTACAGCAACACTGTTGGAATTTAAATTTGACTTCACAGCTCCAGATTGGCCATTGTTGCTGGGATATAAATTACTGGTGGTTTAATAAATTATATTTTAATATTTATTATTTACTATTGTTAACTTCACACTGCAGATTGGCCATTTTTCTGGGGTATAAATTACATAAATTACATTTTAATATTTATTTAATATTGTTGACTTCTGATTGAGATTTTAAAAAGCTCTTCAAGATGAAAAAAAAAGTACATTTTTCTGTCCCCTTTTAAAAACACAGAGATGTGGAGGAAAAGGTGCTGAAACATAAAAAAGAAGGAAAAGGACGAAATGTAGTAATATCACGAAAATGTGCAACAAATTGTGTTTATTTCGCTTCATGTCATCCCCCCAAATACATATATTGAACCATTTGTATGAAAAAAAACTATATTTTTGGAATGGTGCCGCACCTCAAAACCCTTTCCCTATTTATTAGCACTCCTAATCTCAGTGGGATTCATATGTGTCCGAGTAGCGTCATCTTTAATTATTGCACAAAATGTAATAACGATTTTTTTTTAATTTGGATAAATATTATAATATCTGAAGTCATGTAATTTGTTTTACAGATGACGACGACTTTCCACAAAGTTTTCCTTGCGACGAAAATGATCAATGTCCCAGTAATTACGAATGCATAACTGTGGAATGCTTGAAAGAACCCTGTCCTGGAGTTGGAAAATGGTGCCTGTTCGTCGGTAACCCTTCTGATTTTGGCAATGAAGAATATTGGTAAAAAATCGTATCATCATGAATTAAGATCCTTCTCATGATACTATCAATTTACCAGTAGAATTTGTATAACATGTTTCATCATTCATTAAAAATATTTAATTAATATAACTTATTGAGTTAAAAATGTCTCTGATTGGGCGTGATGCGGTAAATGTACAATGACGGAGTAAAAGTAACTGCTTCATGTGCTTTTTATTTGTATAATATTATTTAAAATTGTATTTTATCATATATCCTGTATTTATTTGTTTACCCTGGTGCAGTTAACACTATGTGGTTTTCTCTTCCTCTCAAACAGGAGAAACAAAATGGTATATTACGATTCATGGTTGGGAAGTGGTTTTTACAGAAGCGAGGAAAATGTTTAAAAACCGAGGGATAGCGAGGTTTTTAATTTCCGAGATTCTGTAAATCACTTCACAAACGTGCGTTGTACATTATTTTTTGTGCGATGGTGTTTTCAAAATAATAAATAATAGTAAAATAATAAAATCTTTGTTGGAAATATTTGCGTTCATTATAAACAACTGACTAACGTTAATAGTGTGGGCAATGTTTATTAGTTGAAACTACAGGAGGCCGTGACACCAACAGTAATAAAATCGCGGCAAGAACGTATTTATTTTTTTATATTGTTTCAAATAAAGTTTAGTTCATTTAAAATTCAGTAATTTGTTTCGTATAATTGTATATTAACACTACCTTTGGATATTTGTTGTATATACATTTTACGTAGTATATATAGAGGGCAGTGGTTTTACTTCCCACACGTAGTTTGTAATATGCAATATTACAATATAGTTATTTTATTACAGTAGTTATTTAGGTTGGCAACCCCAAAATATAGGAAGTTGAACTTTCAATCATGGTCGCCATTGCTGTAAGTACGACAAAACGCACTATCTCGCAAAAAAATACGTTACAATAAAATACAACAATCACTTTATAGACTATTAAATGAAAATTTGGTCAAACTGGCAATAATAAGAAGAATAAATACAATAAAGTTAATTATAATTAAAATTAATATGAATAATATCTTGTTTTGATAAATAATAAATTATAGTTATATATAGATAGTTATTATCAAATATGCATGAATAATACAATGAAAAAATAAAATAATTGTACTAATATATCAGTTATACAAGCGTTCAAAATTATCTTAAAAATATTGATCAATCTTATTACAATTGCTGATAAAAATAAAGTAAAGTAAATTAATAATTACTAAAAGAATGCTATTAGTGAAAAGTTTCATTGATTTGTTACTAAATAATTGTTCAATTTGTTTTCAAACAACGTTATAGTGTTACATTCCCTGGCCTAGATGGAAGATAATTCATGTTACGGCAAATTAAATTGTAAAAGATAGTAATGAGGAGTATATAGTATATAGGACAGCATGCTGATGGGATCGGGTGCCTAAATTATGAACATCAGATAATATGACGAAACGGTTTGAAAACTGATAAGTAATTACGTAAAGTGTTTTATAGAGAAGGTAAGAAACAAACGGCTGTATGCTCTCATAGACGAAGCCATTACATTTGTTCCAGGGACGGTATAATTAATCAAATCTGCGAGTATCACATAGTAAAATTATTGAATAATTTAAAATAAATGTTCAACATTTTTTCCAGATCCCATGCCGTTTGGTTCATTTCACTTTTTTTAAAAATATTCTGATATTTCCTAATCGATGTCATCAATACTAACTTCTGCATAAATACGTCATTCCTAATTCTATCTATGACGACACTGTGCAGGATGCATCAATATTTTGTGATTATGGTTATTGGTCAACAGTTTCCATTTTAGTTCAGAGAATGGGGTGTGGCAGGTTAATTAAAAGATGGTTATAAGTTATTTAGCAAATATAAAAAACGTAGTCTTAGATTTATTAAATTACATAAAATACATTAAAAATAAAAAGTATAATAACATAGGTGCTACTGTAATTAGTATTATTCCATACCCAGTAGTTTTGTAACAACTGAAATTATTATATTGCATTCTTACAACTAGGGCAAGGACATTTAATGCACTAAAAGTTAGTTTGCAATACAAATAGTATATTGTATTCAATTGTTGGTGTGTAAAACTAAGACAAAATACAGTCACAATTCTAACTTCTCATTATATTATTCAATTGTTTATATGTGAAACCAAGACAAAAGACAGTCAGAAGTCTAACTTCCCATTATATTATTCAACTGTTTATATGTGATACCAAGACAAAAGACAGTCAGAAGTCTTAACTTCTAATTACTCTATTTATAATCTTAACTTTTACTGCATTAAAATCCTTGCCCTATAACATAGGTATGATATACTCTCACACGAAAAATAAGTTGGTCTGAAATATTTGAATATGCCAGTATATTCAGGTCATTTTAGTAGTGTACCGAAATCACCTTTTCGGTATGTAAATCTACGTAATACTACGCAACTACTACGTCATCGTGTCTTCCCTCTTCAGTGATCTTATAGAACAGTGCCAAATTCCTATCTTCGTTGTCCTCTCTCCTACGTACCCCCCCCTTCCTTCTTTATGCGCCGCGTGTTACTGCACATCTTCCCCTCGCTAGTGAAGTCCTCAAATAAGCTGTACAAGTGAATATCAGTGTCATCATCTATTTTGGTTTCGTCGGAGTCAAGTCGATAGTAGCTCGAAGGAGCTGTTTGGTTAATCAGTCCCATAAGTCAGGGTAGGGCTACCAGGACCGCGTACCCTATCCCTTGGCTGGACTGGATTGAGTGTTTGCATATATGTATGTATGTTTATTATTATTGTTATTGATTTTTTATTTGATGACCGATTAATGATTTATTTCATAACTTATCTTTCAATGGTCAAGAAAATATTATTTTGTTATATTATTTGTATTTCACTTATCTGACTTATGACTCTAATTAAAGTTACATTATTTTTAGTTAACTTATGTTTACTAATTTCGTAGCTAGTCATGTTAGGTATTGATATAAATTCCAAAGCTTTCTCAAGCCAATTTAATCCCCTTTTTCCTTCTAGCTTAGCATACAGTACTATATGTTTAATAATTTACTAAGGAAAGGTGGATTAATCATTGCCTTCTATGGGCCCGGGCAAAGGAATGTTGATTTAGGCGCTCAATACTTTTTAAACTCAAGGTAATTATAAAAGATTGGTACGATCACGGCACGCACACGCGGGTGGTTGCAAAAATGTTAGCAGAACGCGGGGTTCAATTAATGCTAGCAGAGCGTGGTGCAGTAGCATGGGAGTTTGGTTTGTCAGTTAGTTACATTATTTAGTGAATATAACGCTGCCTATTTCTGCTACAGTTTTATCCCGCTGCCCAAATATGCCTAGACTTTTTCAAGGAATTAAACAAAAAATCCATAGGTTATTGACGCCCAATTCGTAGACCACCAAGGTCATCAGAAGTTTCTAATGAGAATTTCCAAATTTATTTACAATTCAACGTGCCAAATATTAAACAAATATTCAAGCATACATTGCTTACTTATTTTCATAAAAATAAAAACGAATTTAAAGAGCACAATCGAAGTATTTACAGCACCAGACAAAATATTACTTCTTCGCTACATGTTCCAAAATGTTTATACAACTTCTGGATCTAACCATAGTAGATATCTAGGACCCAAATTATATAATGAATTAATTAGATCCAATCCAGAACTAAGTAAACTAAACACAGCTAGTTTTAAAAAAGCAATTAAAATAATTTTTAATTAATTAAGTGAATAAAATTAATCATTTGAATATTTTAAAATAATAAATATAAAGTATCTATTTTTGGTTATATTATTATAAATCAATACTTACTTACTTACTTACTTACTCACTGGCACTATCGAACCCGAAGGTTCATGGCCGCGCGGACATAAGCTCTCCATACATCCCTATCCTGAGCTAATGCTTTCCAATCATTCCCTGTATAATCTACTTCCCTCAAATCATAGTTAATGTTGTTCTCCCACCTCATTCTTGGCCTACCAACTGGGCGTTTTCCCTCTGGCTTTCCTACAAGAAGCTTCCATGCACGTCTTTCATTCCCCATACGTGCAACATGTCCTGCCCATCGCAGTCTACGAGACTTAACTGTTCTTATTATATCTGGCTTCCTATAAAGACCATGTAGTTCATTGTTATGTAGTCTTCTCCATTCACCTGTCTGTTCATCTCTCTTTGGTCCAAAAATTTTCCTAAGAACTTTATTCTCAAATACTCGTAATCTCCTTTCCTCCCTTAAAGTAAGAGTCCATGTTTCGCACCCATATAATATAACTGGTAGAATAATAGTTTTATATATTTTCAGCTTAACGTTTTTTGAAAGGAGTTGGGACATCAAAAGTCTCTGCAATGCATAATAGCAAGCATTTCCAGAATTGAGCCTATGTTTAATTTCTTTGTGCATCTCATTCCTATTTGTGATTATTGTTCCTAGGTATTTGAATTCAGCCACTTCCTGAAAATTTCCCTCATTTGTCATTAGCTGTCCATTTCCATTATATAGGCCTACTGAATTTCTACGAGTGACCATATATTTAGTTTTACTTATATTTACTTCCAGTCCTAATTTCTTAGTGTTACTCAATAGTGTGTGCGTGCTGGCCTTTAGTATCTCCTCGCTATCGGCCAGTAGTACTACATCATCAGCATAAACTAACAGCTTATTAATACCATTGAGTTGTAAGCCTTCCTCATTCTCTAAAGATTTAATGGCATGCTCTAGTACAAAATTAAATAGTAGAGGAGATAGTGCATCTCCTTGCTTCAACCCATTCTGGATTTCAAAAGTGTCTGAAAACTGTTTGCCTACACGCACCCTACTCTTTGAGCCATTTAGACACATTCGTATAAGTCTAACCAACTTTTTAGGAATTCCGAACTCCAGCAGGATACTATATAACTTCTCCCTCTTAATTGAATCATATGCTTTTTTGAAGTCTACATATAGTTGATGCACAGTACCATTATATTCCCATTTCTTCTCTAAAATCTGTCTTATACTGAAAATCTGATCTGTTGTAGACCTGTTTCTTCTAAATGCACATTGATGATCTCCTAGAATGTCATCAATACAGGGAGTAAGTCTGCTTACTAATATATTTGTTAGAATTTTGTACGAAGTTGAAAGTAATGAGATGCCCTGTAGTTGTTGCAATCAGTTTTATCTCCTTTCTTATAAATTGGTACGATAATTGATTCCTTCCATTCATCTGGAAGAGCTTCTTTTTCCCAAATCATACTAAGCAACCAGCGTATCTTGTCCATCAACTTTTCTCCCCCTGATTTTATCAGTTCTGCTGGGATCTCATCTGAACCTGATGCTTTATACATCTTCAATTTTTCAATCGCCATTTCAACCTCTAATGCACTTGGCTCTGCGACTAGCATTTCTGCTGTCTGTAACTTATCCTCCTCAATGTCCTGTTCTGTATGTACATTTAATAGCTGATTAAAGTAACCTTTCCATCTATTTAATATACTCCTAGAATCTGCAATCATATCCCCATTTTCATTCCGAATTATGTTTGTTCTAGCCTGAAACCCCTTCTTCTCTATACTAATTCCCTGATATAATTCTCTAATGTTCCTATTTTTTGCATTCATTTCAAGATCATTAATCTTCTCTCTCAAATATTCCCTCTTTTTACTCTTTAGTAACTTAGTGGTTTCACGTCTAACACTACCCAATTGCTCTAAATTTACCTCATTTGGCTCGTGTAACCTAGCGTAGTGGTTAAGGCACTGAGCTACAAGCCGGAGGGTCGAGGGTTCAAGTCCCGTTGGGGTCAGGATTTTTAAACTGACCCAAACCCTCTGGCGGCACTATGGCCCTGGGGTCGACTCAGCCTCTAACTGAAATGAGTACCAGACGCTTGTTCTGGGGGTAAAGGCGGCCGTCACGCAGGGGTGACAACCCGGCTGACATAAAGTGCCGATTGTCTAGAAAAAGTGGGAGCCTTAACCTCCTACTACCCCAAGGACCTCCGGGTCTGTTGTGGGATCACTTTTACTTCATTATAAATCAATATATAACTAATTACTTTCTTCTGTATTATTGGTTATAATCCATTACATTATATGATTTATATTATTTTATGTATATCATTGTCCATTCCATTAATTCTTTTGTTAGAATAAGTCTTATTCCCAATACAGTATTATTTTTTATTTGTATGTGTCATAATTTATGTAAAAATGAAACTGGCCCCAACTTTAAATGTATATATTCTATTTGTATTATTCATGTAACTGAACTGCACCCGAGCACAAGCACTTGCTCATTCGGGTGTCAATACTGTATATAAAATTTATTTGTAAATAAAATTTATTCTTATACTTATTCTTATTATATAGATTCTTTTCGTACGGAAATATTAAATGTGCAATTTTATAAATCTAGATTCAAACAAAAGTTATACCGGTATTTATATTATCAGCATGCATACCGGACCACTTCAACCACTTGAGCGAGGAAATTGAACGAAAATATGAGGTTGGAAATAAATATGATTACTCCAGACCTTCCCTTCCTAAAATGGAACACTCTAGTAGACTAATGCACAATGTCTAATGATATACTCCACTTGAAATTCACAAATGCTAATCGTACGCTCTACCTATCAACAATAATCGGGTAACATCTGCAAGTCGACGTAGTCGTGGCAACGCAACAAAGTGCGTGGGTCAGTGAGTGCAGAGGGGGAGGCACAACCCTCGCTTGTATGAACTCACCCCTCGGTACACTGATACGCAAGGGGATGCCATCCTGGTACAGTCACGTGGTATAAATAACAACACTTTCTTTATATAAAAACATAACATGTTTGGGTTTCCGAGTAGCACTCCAGGAAAGTAAAGAATTCCATTCCTGACTCAATTCCCGCTCACCCTACAGTTATCATATAGTCTACTGCATATCCAACAATATCCAATTAATAAGACAAAGATTAGCTAACTTGCCCGTCTCGTATTTCCTACAGACAAATCTCATACTGAAATTAAATTCAGCAGAAAGCTCTTTTTCCATAGCTTCTACAAAAGCGAAAATATTCCATTTTGTCAATAGGCCTATATACTCCATTGAACGTTTTAATAAAATGTTCAAAAGTAAAGAAAATATTTTTGAAAGAAATATTGTTCGGATCTTTCAATAAAATGCCATTTCATTAAAAAATTAAAATATTCATCATTATTTTATTAGGAAGGCCAGTGAAAAGATGTACAGAACAACTGTGAGGCGGAGCAGGCAATTTGCCTAGCCCGTGAGGTGAAGAAGATGAAGAAGAAGAAGAAGATGATGATGATGATGATGATGATGATGATGATGATGATGATTTATTAAAAACGGACTTGGGAATTGTAATTAATCACTTACTAGTTATTTTATTAGGCTACTTCTTTTTTCTCTAATATTAAATTCAATTTGTTTTAGTTTGCATGTATTTATTTTACTTATTTTCTCTTTATCTAACTAGGTATGTGTACTATAATAAATTCATTGTTAAGAATTTATTAATGACTACTTAATCAAATTATTTAATTACAAATTCAAGTAATTTACTACAACTTACTGGGACACGCCAAAACACATTATTTTGGTACTCCAGCTAATTTTTAACTTACTCTTTTTTTAGCAATTTAAAAAATCTCAAAATAATAGCGGGGTAGAAAAGACCCTCTCAGCAGATACCATGTGACATATCTGAATATTAAAACATTTACATAAATTTGGAGGTTTAATCTAACAAAAGGCATATCATATGTTTCTTAATATAAATTAAATCCTTGTAGAAGGATAAAAATTACAAATGTGATGTAAGCTATTTTTTGCACAAAATTGTATCTTAAATTTAAGACGTTATGCAGTAATATTGACTAAAATAATACACCAATAAGTATACTGTAGAATTTTTAAATAGCAGGTGAAGCGTACAAACAATGGAATTAACGTCATTATCATCATCATTATTATCATCATCATCATCATTATTAATAGTATTATCATTATTATTATTAATAGTATTATCATTATTATTATTATTAATAGTATTATTATTATTATTATTATTATTAATAGTAGTAGTAGTAGTAGTATTAGTATTAATAGTATTATTATATTATCATTATATTATTATATTATTTATTATTATTATTATTATTATTATTATTATTATTATTATTATTATTATTATTATTATTATTATTATTATTATTATTATTATTATTATTATTATTATTATTATTATTATTATTATTATTATTATTATAAATGTAATTTATTTTATATTTCAATATTCGGAGAGTAATGGAAGAAATACAATGGAATAGTTTATGGCTCCTTTTTATAATACTCAGACAAACAATATTTTATAAAAGTCAGTCCTTATGTTTTTTAAATAACCTAATCCACATCAGAAACAGTATTCACATTCAATTCGTAATTTATTTATATATTTAAAATTTAACATAATTTATGTCCTATTTAGTAAGAAAATATAATATAAACTTCGAGTGGACATAATAAACGAAAGCACAAATAACGTAATTAAAATCATAGTGTTTTATTCTTTAAAATGTTAACATGCATTCATTTATAAAGAAGTATATACGTAGAATAAATTAAAACTGAATGTTGAATAGTAACTCATTTTCCATTAATCCACCATTTTGTCTGGACTATTTAATTATGAGATAAAAGCGCAGAACGTAGGATGAAATTAAATTATATATCACAACTCTCAGATTCAAACAGATTAAATTTCATTATGTCGGCAACGTGAAAAGTAGTCCGAGGTAAGTTATAAAGTTAAACTATCTAAAAACGTATTTGTTTTGTTTGAGAACGAAATAAAAAAAACTTGGCAACCCCAAAAATGTGTACAATATTGTCTTCTTCTTCTTCTGCGTCATGAAATTAGGCCTTTTGACCTGTTTTCACATCAAGTGGGATTTAATGAATCCTCTCATCTAGTAAATGGGCGTCCAACATTTCTATGTCCTATTGGTTTGTACTTTAGTAACAGCTGAGGGATTCTATCTGTAGGCATTCTCTTGACATGTTCATACCAGTTGTTTCTCATGTTGTCAATTCTATTTGTTAAATTGAAAATATTTAAGTCCTTCCTAATATTCTCACTTCTTTTCTTGTCCAAAATTGTCACACCTGCTACTGAACGTAGGGACTTCATTTCTGCAGTTTCTATTTTCCTTCTGTCTGAACGGTTAAGAGTCCAATTTTCACTTGCATATGTTAAGACAGGCACTGCCATAATTTTGTAAAATTTTAGTTGTGTGCTCCTCAAAGTTTTATTTTTCAGTGTCCGTCTTATAGTGCCACACATTCTGTAACATCTATTTAATTTAGTATTAATATCTTCCTTCTGGCAGTATGATACATTGCAACTAAATAATTAAAATTGTTCACCTGTTGTATTATACTGTTATTAATACTGATTTTACACCTCATATGGTCTTTCCCGTTGAATGCCATTACTTTCGATTTACTTTCAGAGATTGTCATATTGAATTTATTTGCTATTTCGTTTAATTTATATGCTGCTATTTGTAAATTGTCTTCTGAAGAGCTAAGGATTGTCTGATCGTCTGCAAACAGTATGGTATTTAGAATCGTACCGCCAACTTTAAACTCTGTGGTTAAATTTGATTGCCATTGTACAATGATCTCGTCTATATATATATACTAAAGAGTGCAGGAGATAGCGGGCATCCTTGTCTGACCCCTTGATTAATTTCTAATGTATTATCGCTCATTGTACAATATTGTAGTCAATTAAAGTCCATAAGAGGAATGTTAAAATATTCTAATAGTACTTTATTTTCAAGTTATATTCGGAAATGTTATAGTTATTAATTTTAATTGTTACCAAATTTGTTTCCGTTTCTGATTGATATGGTGACTGCAACTACATTTTTATATTTTAGGTTGTGAAACACCTTCTTCTCATCAGAAGCTGTAATTTCAAAAATTATAATTGTCTCTTCAAAAACCATTAGCGTTAATTCGTTAAGAATGTACTTTTTTCTTTTTTTTGAATATTCATGTCATAAATGTGTGAAAATCAAATTAATTAAGATTTCCGAAATACTTAAAATGTTAGCCTATTACAGTTGTAGTTATGTTAAATAATGGTATTAACGATATAGTTTTCTGCTAAATTATCCACATATTTTAAAAATTCTAAGTCCTAACTTGAAACAGAATGGATTATAGAGTAGGCCTCCTTCTACATTGGTTTATATTTGTGAAGAAAGAAGAAACCCCAGAGTACAATTCAGGTGAGCAACCAAAAACATATTTTTTTTTAATATATAAAACACTGAAAGATCAAAGAAAGTTAAAAATGTGGTATAACGTAGGAAAATGATCTAGAGAGAGGGCACTGTACTCAAAATATGAAAATGAATGTCCCTTCAAGTTACGTATTACTGGGAGTGTTACTGAATTACGTAGAACTAAGTATTAATCATAGGATCTAAATTTGTAAGATCGTTCCCCTTACTTGTTAAATCTTTGCTATACTTCATTCGGCCATAATTTAGGTTGTAATGTAAACGGAAGCACGTGGTTAAGTGTGATTTCATTGGCCACATCAACCTAATGACATCGTTGTCCAGTGTGGTAGATGAAAACATAGTTCCCTGATCAATCTACATTTTATATAATATAACTACTATGTATGAACAAAATTATCAAAAAAGTAATAAAACATAATATAAGTCTAACTAATTAGCTGGCACTATCAAACCCGCGGGGACATAAGTTCTTAATATATCCCTATCCTGAGCTAATGTTTTCCAATCATCCCCTGTATAATCTACTTCCCTCAAATCATAGTTAATGTTATTCTCCCACCTCATTCTTGGTCTACCAACTGGGCGTTTTCCCTTTGATTTCCCTACAAGAAGCTTCCTTGCACGTCTTTCATTCCCCATTCGTGCGACATGCCCTGCCCATCGCAGTCTACGAGAGTTAACTGTTCTTATTATATCTGGCTTCCTATAAAGACCACGTAGTTCACTGTTATGTAGTCTTCTCCATTCACCTCTCTGTTCATCTCTCTTTGGTCCAAAATTTTTCCTAAGAACTTTATTCTCAAATACTCGTAATCTCCTTTCTCCCTTAAAGTAAGAGTCTGTGTTTCGCATCTATATAATATAACTGGTAGAATAACAGTCTTATATTTTTTTTTCAGTTTAACGATTTTTCATAGGAGTTAGGACGTCAAGGGTCCCTGTAATGCATAATAGCATGAATTTACAGAATTGAGCCTATGTTTAATTTCTTTGTGCATCTCATTCCTATTTGTGATTATTGTTCCTGGGTATTTGAATTCAGCTACTTCCTCAAAATTTCCCTCATTTGTCATTAGCTGTCAATTTCCATTATATAATGCATTTCTATGTGTGACCATATATTTAGTTTTACTGATATTTACTTCCAGTCCCAATTTATTATTATTACTCATTAGTGTGTGCGTGTTGGCCTTTAGTATCTCTTTGCTATCGCCCAATAATACTACATCATCAGCATAAACTAAAGCTTATAAATACCATTGAGTTGTAGGCCTTCTTCGTCCTCTAAAGATTTGCTGGCATGCTCTAGTACAGAATTAAATAATAGAGGAGATAGTGCATCTCCTTGCTTCAAACCATTGTGGATTTCAATAGTATCCGAAAAATGTTTGCCTACACGCACCCTACTCTTTGTGTCATTTAAACACAATATAACATATAAAAAAATGACAATGGTGAACAGTAAGTATAAATGTATATAAATTTAAATTTAACACCATTTCGCGCAGACGAAGAGGGAAATTCAGTTATTCCAACATGGCTGCTCATGCTGAATACGTTAAATATCAAAGAGGGAAACCTTTGAAAAGTGTTGATAATAATTTCTAAAATACGTGTAGATGCATGCAACTTTGGTAAATTATAGTTTTTGCCAAAACTTTAGAACCTCATTTCCAGGAAATACCTTGGGCTCACCCCTTCTCTTTTCCACTCATAAATTCCAGTGAAAAATGCAACCATTCTTATCCTGCTTTTAAATACTTGTGATGAAAAGCAGCAATTGCCCTGCAATAAGAAGCTGAAATGCTCATAGCAAAAGGTTTGGAAGTATGGCTAAAATAGCCGACTTGAGATAGTGGTGTGAGACAAGGTTCTTCAGTTTTGGTGAAAAGTATAATGCCACCTGAATTTGACAGCATGTCAGATAGCGCGTAAAATAGTACCATCCCTACAGCAATCACAGATGCCTGCGGAAGGATACCATTTGTGACTTTGTTTACAGTACAACATAGACTAAGGCCGAAAGCAGTATAGTACGGTAGTATTTAACAACATTTTACAACATATAAATCTATACTTATGTATGTACTAACGGACCCCGATTGAACCAACTATAGGGACATTTAATTACTCTTAATTTCCTACAAAATCATAACAAATATATCAGTATTCAGATTTACTCCTTATGTCCATTGGAGCAACAAGAAATGTGCATTACTTAGTTTTCGTATGTTCAGATAGCTGAGATCGACTGTAGTCCTACTTGTGTACGAAAGATATGTACCGAAAATAAAATAATTTATTTAAAACAGATTTCGAAAATTAGAAGTACGAGACTCCTGTGACATCCGAGGAAGACCTACTGGCGCGGGTAATGGCAGCGGCGGATGTTACAGGACCAAGGATTGGAGATCGTGTATACCAGAACATGATACGGAGATACCGTATCTTGTTGACGTCGATGTAAGTGAACCCAGACGATAAGCAGCAGCATCAGAGAGAGCAATATGTGTTGTGATTTTTTGCGTTTAGCGGGAAATGGTATGATTCCGGTCAATGGGTTCCTATGCTATATGTATAGTCGGCTCAATTATTTAGTTTACAGCCGATTTGCTTTGCGGTTAGGTAGGTCTATTCTGAACGCATAAGTATTTAGCATATCAAGCGGCGTTGTCACGTTTTATTCGCTAGAATAATTTTTTACCAATTAAATATACTGCAAAAGTCAAAAGTTGCAATGCTGTTAAAATAACACAGCTCTACATTTTTATTGCCCTGCATATCTCTGCGATTTTCTATGTTTTCAAGTGTTAAGTTTACGAATATATTCACGAAAGTGCTGAATGTGCTCTAAAAAATTATAGAAGAAAATCTTATAAAAGGCGTTTCACTGAAGTATAACATGGGTTTTCGAGATTTTTCTATTTACGTCGGTGTATACTAATTAAAAAAACAATTGACATTATAAATATATCTGTTATTTTTTATATTTTCCGATTTTTGTAGTGTAAAATGAAAATAAAGATTTTAAAAAACCAGAGCAAATCTTCCAAAATCATCGATAGTTTCATGAATAATTAATGTGAGCATAAATATATCCGAAATTAATCTTATAACAAGGGCAACAAAATCACTGTTAACCAGCGTAATTATATCCACGTGGAGTAGTCATTTAAAAATGCGAAGACATAATAATAATAATAATAATAATAATAATAATAATAATACTTTATTTATTCTGGCAGAGTTAAGGTCATAAGGCCCTCTCTTCCACTCAACCAGCACAAATACAAATAAATATTCGACAAATATAGATATACACTATACTAATTATAAACAGTTAAAGATACAATAAATGTAGCAATGTAAATGTCATGTACAAACAACATTTTATAGGGTAATAACAATAATGATACGATAATAATAATAATAATAATAATATAAATATGATACATTATACGGGAAACACCAATTAATATATATATATATATATATATATATATATATATATATATATCTTACACTGGATAATAATGAAGTCGAGTTTAGAGCAAATATAAATTTAGATTTCTTTTAAAATATGCCAATGTCCGGCAGCCCCTTATTTCTTGTGGTAGAGAATTCCAGTTGCGAGAAGTGGAGATGGTATATGACATGGAGTGATGTGATGTCCTATGTTGCGGTATATTAAGTAAGAGACTATGTTGTGATCTTGTGTTTAAGTTATGGTTTGAGGATAGATACTGGAAACGGGATGATAAATAATTGGGAATCGAGGTATGTAGGATCTTAAATAGGAGAATTAGACAGTGCGATTTTCTTCTCTCTTTTAGATGTAGCCATGACAATTCGTGGAATAATGGAGAAATGTGATCGTATTTTCGAACATTAAATATGAATCTGATACACATATTATGGACACGCTGCAGTTTGTCCGACAATCCGTCACTTTATTGGCAGAAAACTGTTTTCAGTTTTTGATGATTGGAGCGGCGTCTTAGAAGCCTCTAACGACAATTCCCCGGTTCTACCTAGCAGTAACAATGTAATTTTTTAAACCAGAGAGAAACAGTTGCACTTTATGCCGCATGGAAACTAAATGATTGAACCAACTATAACTGTCTTCGTCCCCACTACATGTCCTCAAAGTCTGCAATGCGAATTTAGTTATACCCAGTATAAAGTCTTACAAGTTACAAGTCACTTGCAGCAAGAATAATAAATTAACGAGTAATACTTGGTGAATATTTTAGCATGTTGCGTTTATTATTACATGGTTTAGTTCATTAAACCGCTTTAGATGGAATCGCATTTAGTCGGCTTTGAGAGAGACTTTCAGTTGGAGCAGCAGATTTGGTCATATTCCAGCAGAATTCCAATCGTAATTTACAATTTGGAAAATGTATTTCAATCATTTGTAACATAAACCACAATCTTGCTTTCCAGTTTGGATGGGAATTGCAACGTCCGCCCCCACAGTGTCACATGTTTCTCGACCTGCTCAGCCGCGACAGAAATGCGTTTGTGATTGCGACCGCTGCCAATTTGTTGTCCAACAAGCTACCAACATGACGGAAGGACATGTCCCAGCAATGTCGCTGCCATATTACATTCTCTCCCAATATATTTCCTATTTGTTGAGTAACAATTACATGTGTACTTGTTACACGCCGTACATTTAAAAGCAGCTGCTAAAATTAAACTTTACTCATAAATCACGCAAAAAAACATGTCTTTAGGAATGGAAATTACATTGATATTGTAATTAAATATAATTTTCATTTTTAAAACGGAAATGAAATTATACAAGACAATGGCTGTGCCTATTATTACATATGGATCCGAAACATGGACAGTGACAACACAACAATCTGCCAGAATACAAGCTGCTGAAACGAGATTCCTCAGACCAATGGCAGGATATCAAAGAACAGACAAAAAACATAACATAGAAATAAGACAACAACTAAAAGTAGAGGAATTAAACACAAATAGAGAAATACAGAAAAAACTGGAAAGAACACTTGGCAAGGATGACTGAGAATAGAATACCAAAAGCAGCATACAGCTATTCACCACGAGGAAGAAGAAGTTTAGGAAGACCAAAGAAAAAATGGAAAGAGCAGCAATTTGGAGCCGGAACAGGCTAGTAAATAAGCCTAAACCGTGAAGAAGAAGAAAACGGAAAGAATAATACACACATTAAAAATAATAATTTTATATTCAACTCTCATATCATCGCGGCAGCGTATCTCCGCCTTCGAGGCTCCCCAACAAGTAGGCCTACGCCATGCCAGGAGAGAACACCAGAAATGTCGAAATGACAAGCTGGGGCATTTGGAAAAAAATATGTATTTAGATATCTATAAAATTATAATAGTTGTATAACAACAGTTCAACTGATACAAAATAAATTCGCAGCAACCTGGATACAACAAAAAATTATAGATATTGTACCATCTTCAACATCTATAAAGATAATGAAATCTCTGTTAAACAAGATGGCAAATTACCTTCTTGGGAAAAGATCAACACTTAAGTAAGACAGGAATGTGGACTTTCACCGGTGCTTTTCATTATAAATTAATAAATTAATGGAGGAAAACACAATGAGGATATATAGGCCTACCCATCAATAGGAACCTCAAACTCGATGCTATTCTTTTTGCAGACGATTTAGCTCTTCTGGCACTTTCCGAAAATGATTTGCAACAATCAATTTATAATTTACAAAAAATAGGTGCCAAATTTAATATGGAAACATCTATTAACAACACTAAAATTATGGCATTTTATGGGAAGGACCCCATACAAAGTAAAATCTGTCTTCAGAATAAAATTTTAGAGAGATCTAATCAATTTAAATATCTTGAATATTCTCTCTCTATCTGGGATGAAAAGGATATCCCTGAAAAAATTACTAGTTATAATAAAAGTGTGGGAGATATTAGTCAAGTTATGAAACCATCCCTTGTACAAAAAAAAACACCAGATTACGTTTATATAACACTTTTGCTAGACCAGTGTTGACCTGTGGTAGTGAAGCATGGACACTAAAAAGACAACATGAAAGCAGAATAACGGCTTGTGAAATGATATTCATGCGCAGAACAGCGGGTAACGCCAGATGGGATCGGAAAAGGAACACCGATATCTTAAAAGAATTGAAAACTACGCCAATTTTGGAATATATTAAACAGTACCAACTAAATTGGAAACACCATCTTAAAAGAATGAGTTCAAATCGGATCCCCAAAGCTGTTTATAATTATATACGAAGAGGACGAAGATCACTGGGCCGTCCTATGAAACGCTGGAGGGGAAATTTTCTATAGGATCGTAACAGGCCTTGGCCTAATACTTGGAAGGAAGGAAGAAGAAGAAGTTTATTTTATTTCATTTATTTATTTACTTGGTTTATTTTTGTACGTAGCCATTTACCAGCATATATGTACAGATCAAATAAAAGTAGACCTACAATAAATTCACCATAAATAAAACAGTAATTCCAAATTAATATTTTTCAGTAAAAAATTATTGTACAAACTGTAGCACTTGTATAACAACATTTTTTATTTATTTTTTTACATGAATAAATATGTTAAAGTTTCTATATGTGTGTATATAACCATACGTCCCTCATAAAGACATGAGTGCTCCCTTAGTGAGCAGATTCTTGACCATGTTTATTTATATATGCTTATTTCTCTACAGGTGTCAGTTAGTGGTATGTGGTCTGCACATCGCCTCAATGAGATATATAGCAGGAAACTAAGGTATAACTTAGATGATTACCGGTTAATTTTTCTCAGAGGCACAATTTAGACTTAAGGATTGTTTATGAGGCAGAAAATAGTCAGACTCGAGACCCACGTTTTAAAGTCCCCGCCGAAGAAATTGTCCATTGATTTTTTTTTTTTTCATTTTGAAATCCATCAACCCGGTCCGGATTTGGATCTGTGACCCCCGGAACTAGAGGCAAGGAACATAACAAATAGGCCATCGAGGCCGACAAAGCGTCTATAAACATGTATTAAATTAAGAAACAGGTCATACATACTTAAATAGGCAAATTGTTTTTAATAACCAAATTTATTAAAGATATGCGAAAATATTGGAAGGGTCATATAGAAAGAATGGAAGACAACCAACTTGCAAAAAGAGCTAAAGAAGATAGACCAATGGACGGGAGAAGAACAAGAGGAAGACCAGCCAAGAGATGGATAGATAGTGAACGCACATCCTATACGTCTTTCTCCGAGGAGTGATTTTGGAAATAAACAGGATGAAAATCCTGCAAATTATGTTTAAGAAGAAGAAGCTTTTAAATATAATATGATATAGGATCTAATAGTTACAGGCCTAAATATGTTGATCATATAGGCCTATGTTTTTTTTAATCGATTCATGTGAAAAAAACAATTTTTAATGATAATAATAATAACAGTTGATGTGTCACCTGTGAAAGCAAGTAGC
Source organism: Diploptera punctata (assembly GCA_030220185.1). Taxonomy (NCBI): domain Eukaryota; kingdom Metazoa; phylum Arthropoda; class Insecta; order Blattodea; family Blaberidae; genus Diploptera; species Diploptera punctata. The sequence continues at coordinate 1,644,167 of JASPKZ010003882.1, forward strand.
TTACATATGTATATATGTATACGTCTCCTCGCTGTATATTCCAGGAATTCATGAATATATTTTATTCTATTGATAACATTACCGGTTTTACAAAAGCAAAGCCGATTATTCTGCAAGCGGACAACATGTAATATATTTATTTTTATTCTGTTTCGCATTAAAAGAGCACAAAAACTGCAAATATCTCCATGCTCTGTAGCTTACAGGCTATAAAATCACTATATTGCGATGCAACCAAACGATTTCGCGTTCAAAAATATAACATTATTTTAAATATTTAACTTAATATGCTTCTTTATAATATCCTGGCAAGTAAATGTAATGTTACAAGATTTGTTTCCTAACTTATCCTAAAATAAAATTCAAACGAACATTTTTTTGACCTTGTAGACGATTTCCGGGCTGTTGGCCGTGGTCTTGAGGCTTGTAGTTCCCCAACGTTTCGCCAGAGACTGCGTCCGGCATCCTCAAGGGTTGTCTTGAGACATGTATGAGTCTCAAGACAACCCTTGAGGATGCCGGACGCAGTCTCTGGCGAAACGTTGGGGAACTACAAGCCTCAAGACCACGGCCAACAGCCCGGAAATCGTCTACATGACCATTATAGTAACTCCGGCCGTGAAAGCCTAAGTCAGAACATTTTCTTTTCTTTTTTTTTTTTTGCAAATTGACTCTCCCCCCCTCTCATCGATGGCAAATTATCCAACAAAAGCTGAATTGGAGAATGAGAATATAGATAATATTTTATTTAACGTCGCCTTTCAACAGCTTAATGTATCATCATCATCATCATTATCTATGCAAGTATTAGACCATGTGTCCTGTTACGGTCTCAAAGAGGAATTTTCCATCCAGCGCTTTTTTGGACGTCCCAGCGATCTTTTGCCTTCGGGGAAGTAACGAAGCATGACTTTTGGAATTCTATGAGATGGCATTCGTTGATGATGGGCTTTCCAGTTGTTCTGGTAGTTTTGTATGTGGTGGAGAATGGGTTCTACATCCAATTCTTCCATAATTTCCTCATTTCTTTTACGGTCCCACTTTGTATAGCCTGCTGTACGGCGCATAGGCTATATCGCATCTCATTTGCTGTTATTCGGCTTTCATCTCTTCGTATCATCCATGCTTCACTACCATATCTTAATACTGGTCTTGCGAGAACCTTATAAAGCCGTAAACTTGTTCTTTTGTATTAAAGATTGTTTCATTATACTGTTAATTATCCCCGTTGTTTTTGGGAAATTTGTGATTTTCTTTGATATATCAGCTTCATCTTGAAATGTTAAATTATAACCCAAATAATTAAATTAATTTACTTGTTCTAAAATGTCATCGTCCAAAACAATTTTTCTAGGTATAGGGTATTTCCCACAAAAGACCATCACTTTAGTTTCCTTCGTATTGGTTTCCATATTGTACCTTTTTGCAATTATATTAATTAAGATATGTTATCAAGGTTGCATGTGCGGCAATTTCTGAAACAAAAAAGAAATTAAAAGGTTCGAGAAAAACACTAAATTATTTACAGTTCCATAACGGAGTAAATTACAATACAAGAGAAAGAGCTGGAATAATGTTAATTCATTGTCACTGTAATTATTTTATTCCGCCGACGCTAGCTCAAATGGTACCATCCTGACCAGCAGGTCAGGATTCGATATTATTCGTATATGGAAAATGTGTAATTTTTAATTGCTTTACTGTGCACAAAATTCCATATCCCTCAATATGTTTAGAAAGCATGTAGTATTATTGACAGCGACGTCTGTCGAATGGAAAAGCTAAACCTGGCGGTACTCTTGGTCCTTTTCGTAAAGGAGTCTCACCTTCCCCTTATATTCGCCATTGTCTCTCATACAACACATTTGTTCTACGCATAAACATACACTCAACCTAAACTCTCTGTATACAATAAAAAATTGAGTGTATAAAAGGGCCTAATGGTATAGGCCCTACAAGGGATGGGTACGCGCAAATTCTGAGATCCGCAATTCAGTCACGCGAATTGCCGAACCTGGTTTCCACTATAAGATTTGCAAAATCAAAACCTTCCACGAACCCACAATGCCTGATACATGCAAATTTTGCAATTTACATTGGGTACGATACCATGTCCTAAAATGAAAAAATATGGGAAGCTGTCACAAAATGTTGCCTAGAACAGTGATCCTAAAATACACTTTTGTACGCTTTTCTTCATTTTATAAAATTTTAAATATTACTTTAAAATATTTAATTTAATTTGTTTGTTGTTAATATTTTAAACAATTTACATTTTAAATATATATATATATATATATATAGAGAGAGAGAGAGAGAGAGAGAGAGAGGCCTATAAATATTTAATTTGAATATTGTATATTCTCATTGGTTGAAAAGACGTAAGGGTATATATTTGAATACAAAGACAAACTGTTATCTTATTTAAATTTAAGTAAGAGCTAATCGGATTAAAATTGCAGTCACATGATATTGGGAATGAATATAACGGCTGTTACTAACATGTTGAGAATGAAAGATGTTTCCGTGATAGTTTTATGAAATAATGACGCTAAGTGTTCATAAGGGGCACGCCTTAGCGCAGTGGTTAAGGCACTGAGCTACAAGCCGGAAGGTCGAGGGTTCAAGTCCCGTTGGGGTCAGGATTTTTAAACTGACCCAAACCCTCTGGCGGCACTATGGCCCTGGGGTCGACTCAGCCTCTAACTGAAATGAGTACCAGACGCTTGTTCTGGGGTAAAGGCGGCCGTCACGCAGGGCTGACAACCCGGCTGACATCACGTGCCGATTGTCTAGAAAAAGTGGGAGCCTTAACCTCCTACTACCCCAAGGGCCTCCTGAGGCCTGTTGTGGGATCACTTTACCTTTACCTAAGTGTTCATAAAGGTCACAAAAACAAATGTTAATGTGAAAAGTGCGTCCCGAATAATAAATAATTCGGGAATTTGAATTATTAAAGCAAGCAGAGGAATATTTAACTTGAAGATGCAATGTATAATACAAATTTGAGGTCCGCCATTATTGAGTTCCGCGAATGTGAACATTAATTGCCGTTGCATAAAGCGACTTCCACAATAGCACATTTCTTGTTCTCGTTTCAGGAATATCTTATAATATTAGGAGATAAGTCCTCACCATCTAATATTCTGTAACAAAGTGACTGAGTGTAGTTTAATATGTGTGACGACTCACTTGATAAGTACAGTGTTAAATATAGTGGACGTTGAAAAAGAATAATGCATTTATGATCTAAAGCAGCGGTCCTGGGCTTTTTCGACTCGCGAACCCCTTCCAGAACGATATGAATTGGGTGAACCACTCACCTTTAAATAATAAAATGTAATTCCAAGCAAAAGGTTCAATAACCTTAAATTAACTTAACCCTTAAAACCTAAAGTTACTCTAGTTACGGCTTAAAAGTTATACAACGTGTGGGCCTAGTTGCAATAGTAAATACAAGTAAGGTAAAAGGTAAAGTGATCCCACTACAGGTCTCAAGAGGCCCTTGGGGTAGTGGGAGATTAAGGCTCCCACTTTTTCTGAACAACCGGCACTTGATGTCAGCCGGGTTGTCAGCCCTGCGTGACAGCCGCCTTTACCCCCAGAACAAGCGTCTGATACTCGTTTCCGTTATAGGCTGAGTCGACCCCAGGACCATGGTGCCACCTTCCGGCTTGTAGCGCAGTGAAAAATACAAGTTGTCATCGTTATTACTCACCACTTCCTTGGAATTCAGTGAGAAGGTTGCTCTTGCTTTCCATGGCACAGAGCTTTGAAGTCAGAGACCACAGAAGTTAAATAAAGTCTGAAATCACTTTCAGCACGAAGTCTGTTTCTGCACGTATTTTTTAAATAGACACATGAAGAAAACGACTTTCGCGGTACTGTTGATAGTATTGTTAGAACACAAAGAGGCTGGCAGACTAAATTTGCATTATAACAAAATCAAATACATTCGTAACGTTGTTACATAACTGAAAATCAGGCATTCGCTGTAAATATTAAATGTATTGTGGAAGTAGTGTGATAAATTCCAGATGTTACACATTTTGTAACAAGAGGCATTACAGAGTTAATTTAATTTAAAATAATAATAATAATAATAATTATTATTATTATTATTATTATTATTTATTATTATTATTATTATTAGAATTATTATTATTATTAGAATTATTATTATTATTAGAATTATTATTATTATTAGAATTTATTATTATTATTATATTATTATTATTATTATTATTATTATAATTATTATTATTATTATTATTATAATTCAATTATTATTATTATTATTATTATTATTAGAATTATTATTATTAGAATTATATTATTAGAATTATTATTATTAGAATTATTATTAGAATTATTATTATTAGAATTATTATTAGAATTATTATTATTAGAATTATTATTAGAATTATTATTATTAGAATTATTATTAGAATATTATATTAGAATTATTATTATGAATTATTATTATTATTATTAGTATTATTATTATTATTTAGAATATTATTATTATTATTAGAATTATTATTATTATATTAGAATTATTATTATTATTATTAGAATTATTATTATTATTATTAGAATTATTATTATTATTATTAGAATTATTATTATTATTAGAATTATTATTATTATTAGAATTATTATTATTATTATAAATTATTATTATTATTAGAATTATTATTATTATAGTATTTATTATTATTATTATTATTATTATTATTATTATTATTATTATTATTATTATTATTATTATTATTATTATTATTATTATTATTATTATTATTATTATTATTATTATTATTATTATTATTACAATACCGCAGAAATGAAGGAAACATAATAGGCACTAACCTCGAAATCCGTCATTACGGAAAAAAGTTTTGGCGAACCTCTTGAAATATTTTGCGAACCTCCTGGGGGCTCGCGAACCACAGATTGGTAAACGATGATCTAAAGCCATCGCATCCCACTTCCTGACATTATCCCTGAGAAAGAACTAGATCCGCCCTAGGATGCGTCGAAGCAAATAACCGGTCATCGAACCAAGAAGGACATTGAATTTTATCTCTCAAATTGTCTACTTATGTATCTATAATGGCGTAGCCCAGTGTTGATTCATAGCCGCTCCTTTGTTAGGAGTTACTAGACCAAGTTAAATTAGTTACGCTTATTTTTCTGTAGATGCGAATCAATGAGACATCTAGCAGGCAACTAAGGAATTAATAGGATATTGAGATGGGTAAATTTTGCTTAGAGGCCTTTTATTCAGGCTTAAGGACTTTTTACGAGGCTGAAAATCTTCAGACTCCGAACTCACGGCTTAAATCCCTTCCCGAAGGACATCCTCCTTGAATTTTTCCATCCTAAAAAAATTCATCGAACCCGGCCCGTTATGAACCTCGAGACCAGAGGCAAGGAGCATAACCACTAGCCCACCGTAACAAAAGCCACACATAATTTATTGAGGATCATTATTATGTAGCCTGAAATGTTTTGTAAACCAAGATCAGATTTGTTTTCTTACAACAAGCTTGACTACAAAGATAGAAAGTTTTAATGGCAACAGAAAGCATTTACATGCATCCCGTATTAGTCAAACATAGAACAATTGTTCATTCAAAACTACTGTGTGTACATTGAGCGTGAGGTTTAGTCTGTCCAGGCGCACTGTATGGTGTAAGACCACTGTTAACGGGAATGCAATGTTTAGCAAACAACTTCCTAGCTGTAATTATGACTTCTGTGAAGGGACTAACCCATCGTGGATGTAAAGTCTAAAAGTAACGTATAGTCAGTGCATCCTGAAACTGTGCTTCTGAATTTAAAGATGAGAGTATATTTTGTACAATAAATACCATACTAGAAAAACAATCCACCGCTGTGGTCTCGAGGTAGCGTGCTACCTTGTCACGTCACGCAACGGGCCCGGGTCCGATCCCCGGTAGAGACAGTTTTTCTGGGTGAGGTTTTATCGTGGTTTTTCCTCAGTCTATAAGACAGATGTCAGGAAACTTTAAGGCCAAAACGGTCCCTGAAATCATATGGCCATTGCAATCATCATCAATCATATTCATAAGTAATGCCACGAGTGATTTCCAAATTATCGATAAATTCACGACTCACGAAGTGAGGAGTGAATTTATCTAGAGAATTTGGAAATCAAGAGTGGCATTTGTTAGGACTATTTAACGAATAAAATTAAGCTGTTTACTCACAAATCATTGTTTAACTATATTTATTTTAAAATATTTATATATTTAATGTAAACGGCCATGTTTGAAAACAAATCAGAAATGTGAGGTTATGTTCATTCACTGCTGCTTGATCAATTATTTATTGCCAAATAAGATCGCAATATTGTAAGAGTGCACCCAAGTGGAAAAATAATGTAACACATAAAACTATATATATATATATATATATCATAATCAACATTACGGGTTATTCATTTATTTTTTTAGTAAACAACTCAGTAAAATCAAGGAATCTTTTCATTATTTGCTATATTTAATGTATTTGTTGGAGAAAAATAATGCTTTGACCTGTTCAGAACATTAAAAAGGAGGAGCTTTCTTTATCACAAAAGCAGGAGCTGATAAAGAGAAATCGATAAAGAGCGAGGTGAAACACGACTGTCATTGGTTGTAAAACAACATTCATTGAAACGTGATTGGTCATTGACTAGCATTTGTGGCATGAGTTAAATAGTCATCTTAAATTAAGCTTAGGTTTAGGGACTCTCCTGGCGCACCACTATCATCATTATCACCCATCATATCATCGGGGCAACATAACCCCCCTTCCAGGCGCCCCAACCTCAGAAGTGGGATACAAGTACGCCATGCCAGGAGGGAATACCAGGAATGTCGAAAGACAACCTGGGGCATTTGCAAAAAAAAAATACTAGAAAAACATGAACACATGGAATTATCTAAATAAGCTCTGAAACATTTCAAGTGAAACTTGTATTTACTGTGTATAGAGACGAGGATTGTAATCCGTGCTGTCGGAAGTAGAATCATGGACGTATCGGAAATAATGCTTTTTTGTGCCTCCGGTTGGCATGGCAACAATAATATCAAAACGTTAAAACTCAGTACGATTTTTAAGGACGAAATTGTGATGTAAAATCTGAAAATATAAAAAAAATGAACACGTTATGCTATATCATCTCAATCTAGAAATCATTGAAATAAACACTGCATAGACCAATAAGATGCAATGATAAGAGCTAAATAAAATATATATAGTCCACCGCTGTGGCCTCGAGATAGCGTGCTGCCTTGTCACGCAGCGGGGCCAGGTTCGATTACCCGTCAGGTCAGGCTCCTGGGTGAGGTTTTTATCGGGGTTTTCCTTCACCTGTAAAACAAATGTCAGGAAGCTTAGGACCCAACGGTCCCCGAAAATCATCCGGTCACCATCATCATCCTTACCATTATTATCATCACCATCCTTCACCGGTGTGGAAAGCAACGGGAAGTTACCACACTTATAATTTCCTGGTGAAGCTGCATATCATAGCATGAAAATGCTATGATTGCAGTGAAAGACCTGCCCTCGGGCAGAAATTACTATGGATGGATATATATATTCTTAACTCGGGTCAAACTCAGGGTCGGGTCGAGGGATGAGATAAGATGAATCAACTTATATAGAGGTCTGTGAATAACAAGAGTGCCAGCCGACCACACCTGACGCATCATCACAGGGGCAGATGAATGAAATGAAATTAAATGAAATGGATAAGATGGGTATGGAGAAATGTGGAATGAAATTTTTGGCAGTGGAAAACGGGAGAAGAAACCCTGAGAAAAATCTGACCAAGCTCCATTTCGTCCACCATGAAAACCACATTGAGTGACCGAGACTCGAACTCGGGACCCCAGCGGTGAGAGACGAGCGTCCAACCGCTTGCGCCACAGAGCCGCCAAGTAAGACAATTAATATAATTAAATTTAAAAATTCTAGTCTTATATCCTATACGTAGGTTTCTCTCATAACGGGCTCGGACGTGAAGTTAGATTAAGTGCAGTCTTACTATACATAATATTGCTTGATGAGAGAGTTAGTAGGGGTTGTAGTAGCACCAGTCTGACTAGTATGGCATTTGTGCTGTACTGTTTACAGGTGGGTATAGGCGGGTAATGAAATAAGTAGCTGATTGTGGATTACAAGTTTATTTTGTTGCGTAAAATATTTGTTTAACTTTTTAATTAAACGCTACAGTACAACAAAAAGTTAAGCAAATTTATAATTTCCGCATATTTCTCAAAAAAAAATTATAAGCTGGATTTTGCACTTTATTGAAAGGAATATTCGCGGAAACCATCGTTTCGCATAAATCCTTGTAAAATTCACGTCACAAATGTCACATAATTCATTGTAGCCTGAAATGTTTTGTAAACCAAGAGCATATTTGTTTTCTTACAACAAACTTGACTACAAAGATAGAAAGTTTTAATAGCAACAGAAAACCATTTACATTCAACCCGTATTAGTCAAACATAGAATAATTGTTCATTCAAAACTACTGTGTGTACATTGAGCGTGAGGTTAGTCCCTTCACAGAAGTCATAATTACAGCTAAGAAGTTGTTTGCTAAACATTGCATTCCCGTTAACAGTGGTCTTACACCATACAGTGCGCCTGGACAGATTATCTATAATGGCGTAGCACAATGTTGAGCCATAGCCTCTCCTTTGTTACATGTTACTAGACCAAGTTAATATAGTTACCTTATTTGCCCATAGATGTCATGAATGGCATGTGGTAAACATACCGCCTCAATGAGAGATCTAAACGGCAACTAAGGTATTATTAGGATGTTGAGATCGGTAAATTTTGCTTTTTATTTACAGTGTTCTACCCAAGGGCAGGTCTTTCACTGCAATCATAGCACTTTCATTCTATGTTTGCAGCTTTACTGGGGAATTATAGATGTGGTAGCTTCCCGTTGCTTTCCACACCGATGGATGCTAAGGATGATGATTATGGCCCGATGACCGTTTGGGCCTCAAAGTTTCCTGACATTTGTCTTGCAGGTGAGGAAACCCCCCAATAAAACCTCCCCCAGGAATCTTGTCCCGGCCGGGAATCGAACCCGGGCCCGCTGCATGACAAGGCAGCATGCTACCCTGAGACCACAGCGGTGGACAAATTTTGCTTAGAGGTCTTTTTATTCAGGCTTAAGGATCATTTACCGATTTCCGATTGAGGGTCTTTCCACTTTTCAGCGGTTGCCCTTTTACCAGCCGGCTGCTGGCCCTTCACATCCACATGTGTCAATCACAGAGGTAGATGATCTACAGCCAGTGTAGGGGTGACATGTGGTTAGCATGTCGAGTCCCCCAGCCGTTATAGCTGGTTCCTCAACCTGGAGCCGCTACTTATTGTAGCTACCCAATTGCCTCACGATGCTGGGTGGGCACCGGTCCCATACTGGCCGAAATACCATGAGAAAATTTCTTCCCCCATGGAGACTCGAACCAGCGCAAGTCCCGTAGCTCTGCGCCAAGGCTTCCTACCTTAACCGCTCGGCTATGGCGCGGGACAAGGATCATTTACGAGACTAAAAATCTTCAGACACGGCTTAAAGTCCCTCCCGGAGGATATGCTCCTTGGATGTTTCCATCCTAAAAAAAAACCATCGACCACGGCCGAGTTTGAACCCGCAGGACATGCTCCTTGGATTTTTCCACCCTAAATAAAAAAGAAAATTTAATGCATCGACCACGGCCGGGTTTGAACCCGCGACCCTCAGGACCAGAGAGAGGCAAGGAGCATAACCACGGCCGACTTTCTCTCATATTTTCGGTTTTTTATTATTTTTTTGTGTTCCACTGCTGTTAGTCTCGAGGTAACGTACTGCCTTGTCATGCAGCGGGCCCGGATTCGATTCACGGTCGGGACAGGCTCCTGGGTAAGGTTTTTTATCTGGGATTTTCCTCACCTGTAAGACAAATGTCAGGAAACTTAGTGCCCAACGGTCCCCGAAAATCATCCGCCATCATCATCATCCTTATCATCATCATTCACCGATGTGGAAAGCAACGGGAAGCTATTTAGATTTATTCCCTGTAATTCCTAAATGGAACATAGGGCAGCAGTAAAGTTCCCCCAGTGTACTCTGCTTCCAGCCAACCATATCACTTGTTTGCAGCGTTTCACTCTTTCCTTTTCTTCCTCCTCTACTGATCGCTTCCAAGTTTTCCTAGGTCGTCCCCTCTTTCTTACTCCTTGCGGATTCCAAATGTGCAGTCTTTTCGATGGCTCCGTCTGGTTTTCTCAAATATGGCCTATCCGATTCCACTTTCTTTGTTTTATTTGGTGGCATATTGGAGATTGGTTTGTTTTTTCTCCACAGTTCTTCTTTTGATATTATTTCCGGCCATCTTATATTTAAAATACGCCTCGGACATTTGTTTACAAAGGTCTGCAACTTTTTTATTGTTGATTCCGTTCTTTCTATGTTTCGCAACGGGAAGCTACAACACCTATAATTCCCTAGCAAAGCTGCAAAGCATAGCATGAAAATGCTATGATTGTAGTGAAAGACCGGGACTCAGGCAGAGCACTAGAGATAGATTTTTCCTTATATTTTATTTCTTTATGTTTCCTATTGTTTAAATTTCTCCACTTATATTCTACAGGGTGTGCTCAAAATACTGAGCATCTATTGAGAATGTAGTACGAAATGGAAGTCCTTAAAACAAGAACTAAAATTTCTAAGATATGTTTGCTTCACTGTGGAGTCGTATTTTAAAAATATCGCCATATCTTCTAATGTGTGGTTTTAAAAAATAAACAACTAATGAAGTCATTATAATATGACTAAGTTATGGTTACTTAGCACTTATTTGTAATTTGCAACATAGGACCTAATTTCTTTAATTATGTTCATATTTATAGACAATTAAACATCTAAGGACAGATCGCATCTGGAATTTTTGTTTGAATCCCGTAAGCTGTACGTGTCTCTTGCAGTATTTGTTGCTTATTCTCTTAAAGGTTAACTCATTTCACATGATAAAATTGATTTTGATAATGCAATTTCAACCTAGAATTTGCCTTGATGACTGAGGAAAACCAGGTAAAAACCTCGGTCAGATTGATCTGCACCTGGATTTGTACACAAGAACTGCTGAGTACGAGTCTGGAACCCAACACTTAAGCTAAATCTGGTATTGAGTTAATTTTAATTTTAGACCTTCAGACAAAACTTTCCAGATGCCAACTTATGTGTGGCACAATTAGGCGAACACTTGTAAATAAAACGAGAAAGGAAACACAGTTGAAATTATACAAGATTGTGGCAGTCCCTACTCTATTATACGACAGTGAGAACTAGGTCTTGAGACAGAAAGAAATTAAGAATATTCAATCGACAAAAATAAAATTTATACGAGCAGTTAAGGGATGTACAAGACGAGATCATATAAGGAACGAAACTACAAGAGAAGAGTTAAGAGTAATACCAATTACACATCAAATCTATAATTACAAGTAGCGATGGACTGAACACCTGCAACGAATGGATAACAACAGATTTCCGAAGCAGGCTTGGATGTATAACCACGAAGGAGAAGTGATCGTGCCAGACCAAGAAAGCGATGGAGTATTGAGCCGGAACAGGCCATGGAGCCTATACCGTGAATATGATGACGATTTAATTTTAGGACTAATATTTACAATGGTTTAGATATTTATTTTTGTTATACGTAAATTACCCATCGCTAAATATTACAATCTCTTCTTGAACATTTCTTAGATTTCTAATTCACACCGCAGGTTATTACTTTTTTCTAAGATTACTCGTAGTTTCCATTTCTCATTCACCGCTGGGGTCCCGAAATCGAGTCTCGAGGTGTGTGTGATAGATGAAACGGAGCTTGGGCAGGTTTTTCTCGAGGTTTTCTCCCGTTTTCCCTTGCCACAATTTCATTCCACAATTTCTCTATATTCGTCCATTTCGTTTAATTTCATTCATCTGCCCCTGTGATGGTGCGTTAGGCGTGGTTGGCCGGCACCCTTGTCATTCACAGATCTCTATATAAGGGGCTTCAATTCATCTCATTCCTCGACCCGACCATGAGTTGTACGTGAGTTGAGGATATTGTTATATTATAGTTTTCATTTTAACTGTTAGAAACTAATATGCTGAGTGAAGAAAAAGTTATCCAACAAGCAAAGGGACCCAATATCAATAGTGGGAGAAAGGCTTCTATGAAAGAAGGCTCAAAAAAATGAAAGAAAGAAAAATACTTCTGAAATAATAAATAGAATTATTCCTCATCGTAATCATTTTGTAACAAACTTAGTGTGGAGTCCTTGATATGTTCCTTCCACAAAACAAGAGATTCTCTATAGAAAATTATAGATTTTTTATGTATGAAAAGTTTCTTCGATTGCTAATTTTAGAATGGAATCATGAAGAAAATGTGGTTAAAACTGTATAATTAAACATTATTATACACAATAATATACATGATACAGGAGTTTAAGTAGACATTTGGCATGTATTTGCATGTGACATAATTTGCCACTGAGCAGCGATATAATGTCTCCCTCCACAATGCCGATGCTATTATGAATGATACGAGCACATCAAAATGACGTAATGTTCTTGCAGTGAAGGATGGCCGAGCTGAATAGTTTACTTATTTTCTTCAACTTAACAACTGCATAGAACGGTCTGGTAATGAATGTTCATCAGTAATAACTCAGCAGAAGTTTCATTATGCCATAGCGGCAGATGGTCTACCTATATCTACAATAGCGTAACACCCCAATGTTAGGCCTTATCCTCTCCTTTGTTAGGAGTTATTTGACCAAGTTAATTTAGTTATCCTTATTTCCCAAAGATATCACGAATGATATACGGTGAACATACCGACCCAATGAGACATCTAGTAGGCAAATAATGTATTACTAGGGTGAAAAACGTGGATAAATTTTGCTTAGATGCCTCTTTATTTAGTCTTAAGGATCTTTTACGTGCCTGAAAATCTTCATACTCGGGATCTACGGCTTAAAGTCTCTCCCGGAAAGCTTGCTTCTTGGATTTTTCAATCCTAAAAAAATGCATCCACCCGACCGGGTGTGAACCCGCGACTCTCTCGGGAAGAGAGGGAAGGAGCATAACCACTAGTCAACCGCGACCGACGCGGTAAATGATGGTTTTAAGTTTTTCCCCTCACTCAGTTGAGTTACGCATCCATGAATTAGGATTTTATTTAAGAGAGATAAGTTCTCAAATTCGATAACATTTTTTTTTATTTTACTGCAAGAGAACTGTGTGTTCACATCTTGTAATTTGAAATTAAATTTCTTTGAACTTTTGTTAGAAAATGTGACAATTCTTAGTAGAGGTATCGTATGATGAGCTGATACGCCATTTTTCCAGTCTGTATATTGTCTTTTCTAGATTATTATAATTTAATTAGAGGCAGTAATGCATTACGATTTACGAAGTTTGTTTCTATAGGTGTGTATTGTATAGTGAATTTCCGTTATTTGCGAAACCCATTTCTTGTTTCGTGTAAATGACATAAATCCGACGCTTCACTGCTTTAAGGACAACCTCGTTACAGCGAGTGCAGAAATGTCCATGGCGAGACGTTCATTTGTTACGTCCATGAGATAAGTTTGTTACAAATGTGTAACCGGAAATACGAGCGCTTCAATTTCCTGTTTTGTCTTTGTATGCTATTGCAAGCCTGAAAACTGCAGCTCCAAGGACTTTGTAATATCTTCATTATCACACCAAACAAAAACAGAATTTAACTAACAACTGAAGTAAACTTATGATTCCAGCCAGTATTTAAAACGTCATTTTTCTCTCGGAGTAGAGAAATAGTCGAGTGCACCAACGTTATTAACAAAATATTATCTCATGAGTCAAACACCATGTTTATACGGTTGTTCACTTTATTATTATTATTATCATTATTATTATCATCATCATTATTATTATTATCATCATCATCATCGTCATTATTATTATCATCATCATCATTATTATTATCATCATCATTATTATCATCATCATCATCATCATTATTATCATCATCATCATCGTCGTCGTCGTCGTCATCATCATCATCGTCGTCGTCGTCATCATTATTATTATTATCATCATCATTATTATTATCATCATCATTATTATTATCATTATTATTATTATCATCATCATCATCATCATCATCATTATTATCATCATCATCATCATTATTATTATCATCATCATTATTATTATTATTATCATCATCATTATTATTACTATCATCATTATTATTATTATTATTATTATTATTATCATTATTATTATTATTATTATTATCATTATCATCATCATTATTATCATCATCATCATCATTATATTATTATTATCATAACTATTATTATCATCATCATCATCTTATCATCTTATCATCTTATTATTATTATTATTATTATTATTATTATTATTATTATTATTATTATTATTATTATTATTATTATTATTATTATTATTATATTATTATTATTATTATTATTATTATTATATTATTATTATTATTATTATTATTATTATTATTGTTGTTAAATAAATATTTCCACCTTTTCAACTACAAACTTTAGGTCCCAGATCACATTCCAGTCTAGCCCTATGGCGTCCTGAATTATTGTTTCCTCGTTTATGTGATTCAGTTCTCTGTACGTGAAATGTTTTATTTAAGTTTGGGTGTTTACAAGTTATAGGCAATATAAATAGATTTGGAGTAATTTGGAAGGAAACTAAATAAGTGGGTCCTGTGCCAGACAAAAACAAGTCCTACGAGCAATATTCTTTGTCCCTTTCACGACCAGATTAAAATTTCAACTAATGACCTTAGCTGTTAGAGAGAATCGTTAAATAAAACAAAATAATAACAGTTGTAGTAATGGTAGTAAGAGCTGTGATGTTTTAATTAATTTTAACATATGAATGCTTCACCTAGTTGCTTGATCTGGCACAGTGGCAGAGAATGCCACGTGGCTTAATCTTTACCCGCTAAATAAATAGGCCAACAGTAAACATATATATATATATAATATATATATATATATATATATATATAGTTTTCGAAATAAATCTTAATGTAATAATCTGCATCATGCAGAAAGCCACTGTAATTTTCAAATTGCTGAAATAGTAATGCCAACTGTTAAAAGCACCAATATAACATCTAAATGGAAATAAAAATTTTACAATTGATTATACGTATGAGTAATTCCCCCACACATCGGCAAAAATCTCGCCAAACGCGAGAAGAGGATTAAAAGCCCCTATTACGTAATGGAGCAAGCAACTCTTCAAATCCGAGTAGCAATCGTAAATACAGAATGAGTGCAAGTTAATTTGTCAGATTGGATTAAAGTTAAATCCAGAAATGCTTCACTCTAAATCCTGGATTTTATATCCCGACATAAATGGTGTTAATGGCTTGCTGACTGACAAATAACACAAGCTCATTATAAGAATTCCACATACGTCAGAGTGATTCGTGCTAACGCTGTCACTGGCATTCAGGAGTAAACTAGTTCAAATACCGGCGTCGTGCAACTTGATTAGTTCTCACAGCTTTCCTCGATTTCTCATATCAGATGTGTCAAAATAATTGGGAGCTTTCCGTTTTATGTATTAGTCTACCAAACCCTCGCGGATCACACATGATCTGTATATTGTAGCGGTTGCGGCGGGTTCGTCCTCACGTAGTTCGACGTAAATAAACACACACGGATGTCGTCTAATATTTTCATAACCATTTTCTTTACTTCTATAAATTATCAGTAAACTTTTTTTTCGGGATTCTTAGCCGTGTCTTGCAGTGTTGTTTTCTCGACGTTTCATCACTTACTGTGAATGACATCTTCAGGAGATATTGCTTGTTTAAATTATCGTAGTAAATTTCTAACCAACTGTCAACTTATACTTTAAATAATATCTCTCTAAAATACAATTTAAGAATATCTACATCTAAAACAAAAATATTAGCTCTGAAAGGAAAATGTGCAATAAGAACAAATATAATGATAAACAATGTAATTATAGACCAAGTTCAGAATTTTAATTATTAGGGATGTCATTTAGGCAATGACAGAAATTTAGATAAACACACTAAAATACAACGATTCAATTATCTATGTGGCACAATTAAACGCACTTTATTGAATAAGACTAGAAAAGAAACTATTTTGAAGTTTTACAAAGTATTGGCAGTTCCTCTCTTATCTATGGATGTGAAACCTGGACATTAACGAAGGCAGATAGTAAACAAATAGAGAAATAGAGAAATGCAGAAATGAAGATGTTGAGAGCAATAGCAGGATACCAAAGGACCGATAAAAAAGAAAAACGAAGATATAAGAACAGAAAATATATTTAATCTCTGTGAAAGAATAAAATATTATCAAAATGCTTATCTTCAGCACGTATTACGAATGAATGAACAGCGCATACCAAGAAGAATGTATGATTATAAACCAAAAGGAAGAAGAATGTTGGGAAGACCATTGAAGGGATGGAAGGACCAATTCGACCTACAATGAGATCGGAACAGGCCATTGGGCTTAATCCTTGTTGTTGTTGATGATGATGATGATGATGATGATGATGACTCAACTTATGTGATTTGACTGTATCTGAATAAATAATTTCTAATTTGTTAGTGGAATAGTAATTTATTCAGATGCATAATTACAGTCAAATCACACAAGTTAACAGTTAATTAGCAGTTTGCTACGACTATTTAACTCATGCCCCAAATGGGAGTCAATGACCAATCACGTTTCAATGATTTCTGTTTTATAACCAATCAGAGTCGTGTTTCACGAAATATTTATCAGTGTTAAATTTACCATATTAAAGAAAGCTCCTCCTTTTTAATATTCTGAACAGGTCTGACCATTATTTTGCAGTGACTGAGCCTGTAAGAAATACGGCTACCAGATTGTATATATAGTGCATAGATGTCAACACATAGCGCTTGCAGGAGTTAATATAAGAACATTTGTAGCAATTTATTATACCACCAAAAAAAGAAACCACCGTTTGCATGTTCTTAAATGTATTTTTTCCCAGGTAATAATCCAGAAAAATATAATTGTCATATTTACATCATTACGACATCAGAAATGAATTAATATACAGTTTGATGTGTTTAATTTTTTCTCCATTAGAGAGCATTCTCACAATATTGCGTTCCTTTGGCAATAAATGGTATGATCTGGTTGCAGTGATAAACAAAAGAAGCAGATGAAGCGTACCTATCGTTTCTCATTTGTTTTCAAACATCGCCGTTTACATTAAATATATAAATATTTTAAAATAACTATAGTTAAATAATGATTTGTGAGTAAACAGCTTAATTTTATTCGTTAAATAGTCCTAACAAATGCCACTCTTGATTTCCAAATTCTCTAGATAAATTCACTCGTCACTTCGTGAGTTGTGAATTTATCGATAATTTGGAAATCACTCGTGGCATTACTTATGAGAATTTAAACAAGTAATATCTCCTGAATATGTCACCCGCCGTAGAAGACAAAACTGCAAGACACGGCCAAGTATCTCGAAAATGTATTTTAAAATGCATAACGATAGCCGTGAAAGTCTTAATCACTTTATTAGTAAACTGTTACTTACAATTTACACTAATCCTTATTCTTGATTTAAAGTTTATCTGTTTCACAATTATTTCACAGTTTCTGATGAGTACACTTGCTCTCTTCACACTTAACTCATCGCTGCTAAAACATTACTTACTCTATCGCAGTCACAAACACAACAGATTGATATATCCTGCCTTTGCCACAGGCTTGAGGTCTAGACACTTCCGAATGGAATCTTCTCGCCACCGATCTTTCCCGAAAGGGGAAGTAGAGACTCGTAGAGATATATATGGACTGACAGCCTAGATATTTCGTTAGTCTGCGCGGGCCTTTTGACTTGCGAGTTAGTGTCTCGCGAGCCTATTCCTACCAATGTGAGACCACTATTCTCACCTTTTCCTGCGTAATTTCAACGTCTTTTTACGGCGCGTCATAATATCTTATCACTGTTAAACCTATTAGCAGTTTTTTAATACTTCAATTCTTGCTGCTTGTTGTCTATTCATATTTATAACTTACTTTAAGGGAGGAAAGCAGATTACGAATATTTGAGAATAAAGTTCTTAGGAAAAATTTTCGACCTAAGAGAGATGAACAGAAAGATGAATGGAGAAGACTACATAACAGTGAACTACATGGTCTTTATAGGAAGCCAGATGTAAAAAAAATATTTAAGTCTCGCAGACTGCGATGGTCAGGACATGTGACACGAATTGGGAAAGGAAGACTTGCATGGAAGCTTCTTGTAGGGAAATCAGAGGGAAAACGCCTAGTTAGTAGACCAATAATGAGGTGGGAGAATAACATTAAATATAATTTGAGGGAAATAGATTATACAGGGAATGATTGGAAAACATTGGCTCACGATAGGGATGTCCACGTGGCCATGAACCTATGGGTTCGATAGTGCCAGTGAGTTAGTTATAAGTCCATGGGACCAATTTAAACGTACCTGGCTTATATGAATACGGGGGTAACTTACCATAACTTACCTTACGCTATCATTTCAATTTCACAGAACCTAGACTAGGTGGTAATGGGGAATTTGAACATGTAGCTAACAGATGACGTAGCCAATTACAGAACAAGTTAACGCTCCGAGCGGGGATCGAAGCTACTGAAATTTTTCACAATGCCAATCTGAAGCTTCTCTAATAGCACGATTTCTAGGTAGAGCTTTCCATTTTGAAAATACTCAAATCACTGAATTTTAACCACAATAGACTTCGCAGAAATCTTGATAGAGTGCGGTGTTTAATGGTTCTAGGAACTTTATGAAAATGCAATGCCTGTACAACTTTGTATTTTATTTGTCTTCATTTCCTTTACTTCAGACACATTCAGTTTTGAAACATCATCAAAATTCAATTAATATTAAGAGCAATTCCTTCCACTACTGCGTTTCGCATTATAACCTACCGTTATCACCTCTATGCTGACGATCTCCAAATTTACCTACATTCACCTTCTCATTTTCTATATAATAACTTAACGAGAATTAATGATGATCTCATATCCATCTTTAACTGGTCTTCAACTATCGGTCTAAATCTAAATCCTAACAAGTCACAAGTAATTCTAATGGGACAACAAAGACTGCTTACAACCTTTGACATATCTACACTTCCAAACATTACCATAAATAATATAATTACCCCTTATTCTTCTTCAGTAATAGATCTTGGACTACATCTAGACGCAAATTTAACCTGGCAAACACAAGTGAAACACATATGTAAAAAGATTTTCTCCATCTTACAATATCTTAGACGTTTAAAGAATTTTCTCCCAGTTTCGTTAAAACAAATCCTTGTGCAGAATCTTGTGTTACCACACTTCGATTATTGTGACATTATATATAATGATCTAAACTATGACTTGTCGCAGAGACTGCAGCGTGTTCATAATGCTTGCGTTCGATTCATTTTCAATATCCACCGTTATGACCATATTTCCGAACACTTTAATAACCTCTCTTGGCTCCGTCTTACTGACAGACGTAAATTGCACTCTCTTTCACTACTTTTCAAGCTTCTGAATTCCTACATTCCTACTTACATGGCGTCCAGATTTGAGAAGTTATCCTCTTACCACAATATTGACACTAGATCACAAGATAGCAGTCTGCTAACAATTCCTCTTCATAGCACTTCCTCCTATTCTACTTCCTTCACAGTAGCCTCTGCCCGCTCCTGGAATCTCCTTCCTCAAGATATCAGGGGCTGCCGCTCACTTGGCACTTTGAAGTCACGCTTATACAGTTACCTGTTGTCTAATAATTAATTTTTCTCTATTTATTTAATTTATACTGTCATTAATCTTTTCCTCGTTTTTTATATATCTTGTACATATTATATATTTAATTCGTTAAATTGAAAGTAAATCAAAATACATTATAAATATCAATTGCATTGTATTCATAACTTGTAATCGTTTATATATATATATATATATATATATATATATATATATATATATTGTAATTTAGATGTAAGACTATTTTTTTGTATTTTTTTAAAACTTGGTTGAGTGGTAGACAAGGCCTTAAGGCCTTAAGTCTGCCAGGTAAAATAAAGCTATTATTATTATTATTATTATTATTATTATTATTATTATTATTATTATTATTACTATTATTATTATTACTATTATTATTATTGTCCGGCAGCCCCTTATTTGTTGTGGTAGGGAATTCCAGTTGCGAGTTCCAGTTTTCCTTAACAAAGATTTTTAAAATACATTACGAAACTCCGTTGAAGTCACTATGTTAATTTTTTTAGAAAACTACCTGAGATCTCAGTCATCTTCAACAAGCAGCTGTATAATTTTTGTAGGAGGCCTTTCGAAAACTTAAGTTTCATCTTCTGCTTTCAGTTTGGTTCTGGCTGCTGCTAGTAATGAGTTTGTATAGAGGATAGAAATCATAATGGAAACCACAAACAAATACCTGTTAAATAAGAAACTACCCAGTAACGTAAACCCCCTATACAAAATCATTACTAGCAACAGTCAGTACCAAACTGAAAGCAGAAGATGAAACTTAAGTTTTCGAAAGGCCTCCTACAAACCTATACAGCTGATTGTTGAGGACGACTGAGATCCCAGGTACTGTTTTATATTTTTTTTAATTGTAATATTCTATTTGCAGAAATTGATCCATATAGTGATTTAGCGTCAAATACTGAGCGATAAGAGTTTCTCTGAAGCAAAAAAAAAAAAACACTTTTCCGCCATATTCAACAATATCTATATCGCTAATAATCGCTCTGCAATCAAGCTGGGAGTCGATAATTCGAACCTCCTTTGTAATTAACGCACGGTGTTATGTTCTTGTTTCATTTGTGAAGGTTTACCACAACATACAATATGAACGCTAATATATCATAACTTTGTGAAACTTTGATGCCTTACAATATTTTCGAATATGAGTTCGTTCTTTAGTTATTAAATACTGTTTCTTACTTTTAAGTTAGCCTATTTCTGCTAAGAGTTTAGGCCACGAAAGCAGGAGATAAGCTCTTACACTCAAATGTGTTATAATGAACATAATTTTGCATGTATTGTGGTTCTTGAATGCATTCTAGATTTGTGTGATATGATGCCGAAGTTTTGATTTCCATACAAAAAACTTGTTGTATGGGACTGATGGTTTTACCTTCAATACCTAAAAAAATTGTCCTCTAATATACTTAACTAAAAAAATAGCTCCAGCAACGAATATTTTAAATAATTGAATAATTATAATAAAATGTCTATCTCTCATTCTCTCTCTCTCTTTTCCTCACGAAAAATCGATGGTATGGGACTGATGGTTTTTCTTTCAATATCAAAAACATTGTGCTCTAATAAACTTAGCTAAAAAAATTAACTCCAGCAACGAATATTTTAAACAATTTAATAATATATGTAACATTTTCTCAATCTCTCTCTCCCTCTCTCTCTCACACTCTTATCTTTTCTCGCCCCCCTCCCCCCCTCTCTCTCTCTCTACCTTAGTTTAATTCTCACTTATAGAAGCTATTACATTTCCCATACCACCCGGCACTTGCAGAGATAAGACCTTCGGGAAAGGATTTGAAACTCTGGATCATACTTCCTTTTTTAACCATACAATGACATTAAGGGCTTCCACGGATGAGTAATCAGTTTAATTTGCAGGGTCACCTCCAAAACAACACATATTTTTAAGAGGAGACACACCATTCACGCTTACGTTCTGAAATGTGTGAATTAACAATTGAAGGGCGACAAATCTAAATGAAAGATGGGCCTTTATTTCCGTCTGATGTTTCTGCGCGCATGCGATGGATTTCGTGGCCCGTGATTCCTATACCATTGAGTTTCAATAATACTACATAATTTACATAACAATGTAAGTATTGTCAGGCTTTCAAATAATTCCAAAATGCTGAACGAATTGGCGCGGTTGTAATTAGAGTTTCAGATTCGTATTGGGAGGCTGCAAGTTCAAATACAGAGACCAATAAATCCCACTTTTTCTTACATTCTTCAGCAAAATTATGCATTGGAATTTTCATCGCCAAAACAATTCCCCATAATAATTATTTTATACCATTAAAAAAGCCAGCGGTCCATAGAAAACATCGGACAAACACACAAAAATACGTGGTCTATCGGATTCAAGCAACAATTTCCAGACGCAAAATGTCCCTAGATATATCTGTAAAAGAGAATAACTTAGAAAACATATACAATTATTTTTGCCTTGGCGCAGGGCTACGGGACTTCCGCTGGTTCGAGTCCCCATGAGGGAAAAATAATTCTCATGAAATTTCGGCCAGTATGGGACCGGTGCGCACCTAGCATCGTGAGGGTAGCTACAATTAGCTATGGCTTCAAGTTGAGAAGCCAGCTGCAACGGCTGGGTACCATATATGCTGACCACATGTCACCCCTACACTGGCTGGATGATCGTCTACCTCTGCGATTAAACATGCAGATGTGAGGCCAGCAGCCGGCTAATAGGCCAAGGGCCTTCTAGGCCTGTCGTGTCACAGAGTTTGGAGTATACAACTATTTTAAATTCACATCCATATAACAAATTGAAAATATATAAATTGCATAAACTGAGCATCCATATTTGACATGGTCAGCATACAAGATAAGGAAAAATAATGTTTCCATTCAATAAACAATATTTTATTTCCCTATAGCTATATCTAACAAAACAAACTATGGCCAACAGACATACATCCATCCTAAGCATATTGTGCGAGTGTAATAAACATTAAACTGTTATTTATTGTACTAAAAAAAACAATGACGTAAAAATAAATGGAGATTGAAAACTGATAAAATATTGTATCCATCCCATAGCACGGAAATAAGATAAACAGCTGACGAGCTTTTCAACAATCAAACTGACCCAGTTCATAAATCCTGGGGCTGGACATTAGGTAATTGAGACGAGGCGCTGGAACGTGTTTTTCATTCGTGAAGAGGTACCTGAACGTGGGTTACATACTGACAACTCTTGTGTCCAGTCACTGTAGAATCGACTCGTCATAGAGACGTTTACTTGTCATTTCCTTGATTAAATGCAAATTTTCACGCTAAAAAAACAAAACCTTCCTGTTTTTTTCTTCCATCTTCCTCCCTCACATAGCTTTTAAAGTCTGAATTATTTGTAATGTTATCTTGCAATGAGACCCGCGCTAAAGTTAAAAAGAACTGTTCCCAGAGAACGTGAAATGTAATTTCACACTTAGTTGTTGGTTTTAATAATAATAAAGAAATTAAATATAGGCTCTATTCTAGAAATGCATGCTATGTGTCCAAACTCCTTTCAAAAAACGTTAAACTGAAAATATATAAAACAGTTATTCTCCCAGTTATACTATATGGATGCGAAACATAGACTCTTACTTTAAGGGAGGAAGGAAGATTACGAGCATTTGAGAATAAAGTTCTTTGGAAATTTTTTTGGGCCAAAAAAAGATGAACAGACAGGTGAATGGAGAAAACTAAATAATAGTGAGCTACATGACATGTATAGGAAGTCAGATATAATAAGAACAGTTAAGTCTCGTAGACTGCGATAGGCAGGACATGTGGCACGTATGGGGATGAATGAGGTGTTTGGAAGTTTCTTCTAGGAAAACCAGAGGGAAAGCACACAGTTGGTAGACCAAGATTGACGTGGGAGAATAACATTATCCATGATTTGAGGGAAGTAGATTATACAGGGGGTGATTGGAAAACATTAGCTCAGGTTAGGGATCTATGGAGAGCTTATGCCCGTGCGGCCATGAACCTAAGGTTTCGATAGAGTCAGTGAATTAGTTAGTTAGTTTAAGGGAATAGTGTTGTACTATGTGGGGATGTGTAGATACAGACAGACAGATTGACAATACATTAGCATTTGAAACGTGGACTACAAGTCAATAGGCCTATAATCAAATTAATATTGTTATTTCATTCAGCCGTCAAAAGAAAACAAAATTGATTTTTATTCAATGCCACTTCATTAGAAATCGAAGTAATGACTTTTCTAAATGAGAAACGAATAAAAAATAAAATCGATCAATAGTCAAATGATAAAAGCGTAGGTTCGCTATCAGAGAGAAGTCAAAACTCCAATGTGTAGTATGATACACTTACATAATATCATTACAATATTCTATAATTCCTGTTTTAAAGGGATAAAAATCCAAAGTATTGCTTCCTTCGGAAGGAAAGTAAAGCCCTGGGTCCAGAGGCGTAGATTTTCGAACTTAAATAAGAAGCTCTGAACAAAATGTGTGAACCCTTTCATGTTCAGATTTTAAATTCGACGTTAATGGCCAGAGTTGTGTAAAAAGTGTCGTTAAATATTATTTTTTTAATTCCAACTTTCATTATATATAATAATTAGTAAGCTTTCCATTTTTTTACAAACAGATGTTTCTAGCATTCATAAATTAATATGTTATAATTTATCACCAAGGTAGGAAGGCTGTATTCCATATAGGGCAATTTATTAAGAGCTTTACAAGAATACAGAACTCTATTTGATAAACATTTCGCTTAGCTACAATCTTGAAAAACTATTGATATTTTTATACTTTATTTTATTTACAGGTCTTAGGTCACATCCCATCCAGGATGATTTATTTTATATCATATTAGATAATATACGGCGTGCTTTTTATGTTTTGTTGAATAAGTAAAAATAAAATAATTATAAATGTATATCGTAATTATTTTTAGATAACCCGTGCTGATTAATCGGCGTTGCCCGGGAATCTACTTATCCCTATCTTCTTGGCATCAATGAACAGAAAGACAAAAATGGTTATTGTCAGTTATTCGTAAAGGACATAAGAACACGAACTTTTTTTGTAGAGTTTTTTTTTTTTAGATATTCAATTTCTGCACATTAATTTGGTGTATTTGTTATGGTTTAAGCAGCGTAATCAATTTAAGCGTGCACCGATGCACTTTTTTTTAGCTACGTACGATAATATGTTATGTACATGAATTGTCCATAAAAATGATAAAAATCCCATTCAAATCGGCCAAGTAGTTTCTGAGACCATACAGGATAGACAGACCGACAGACTCACAGACACTAATTCTATATTTAAAGAAGGAGATATAGGTTAATTTAGAATTCTATTACATATATCTGGTAATACGTGTGTAAGTTTTGATATGAACCGATCGCGATGTCAGGAAACGCACCGATTAGTGATATAACAATGATAAGGTTCACGATCTAAAATATCCTCGTTCAAAGCAGACAATTCATATTGGTAAAGAGCTATATCTGAAGCCACATTATGCCAAGTGCCTGCTGTTAACATTTGGAGCATGATCTTCTGGTTCCCAGATATTGGGAGTAGATACTTTCATATTGGTGTAATTCTTGAAAAGTATGCTTTTGACATTTTTGAGTAAATTTCATTACATCAAGACATTTTCCTTTTTTTAACCAATCACACCTGTAATCATAGTTGGAATGGCCGAAATGGTCAATCGTTTGACTAACTGAGCTAGATGGTTCTTGAGATTTCATATTTTAGCTGTAAATCACTGTATTTACGACTTGTGTTCCTCATCAAAATTATATCTACTTATCCTATACATTCAGCATAGGTATAATAGGGATGTATAAACCACTCTGTCCCTCCATGGTATCTTTACCTTGTCGTGGTGGAGTGGCTTGCGTGCTTAACTGATCCCGAGAGCTATGCCGGCGGTAGCATTGCTGTCGATAGGTTACCTATGTCGAAGGTGATAAGCCAGACGAAAAAAGTACCTTGATCGAATGAGTGACGATCTTACACCGTAAAAATACAACCGTCAAGAAATGTGGACATGGGTTCAACTGCGGTAAAATTTTCCGGAGGTCAAATAGTTACCCATTCGGTTCTCCGGGCAGGGACTACTTCAGGGAACCCATGCCAAAGATGGAAAGCTTATGTCCGCGCGGCCATGAACCTACGGGTTAGATAGTGCCAGCGAGTTACTTAGTTATAAACCACCCTGTATATGTTGTTTGTGATAATGCAACCATATCCCGTTTTTCAACTCGCACGGTAACTATATTCTAAAATGTTATATATTTTTCCTTAGATGCATCTCTAATGTTAATCTTATAGGTAGTAGAATGGAAATCAGTGAACAGGAAATAGATTCTTACACAAGCAATACAAATGTTTTTTTCATTTACTGGAAGTATCAGGATTTTTCGCCCCATTTGTTCAGAGCAAGAAGGTGCTCGACCGAATCGTTCGACGGTTCCCTGCAAAGAAACTGACTGATTGTAAGTATTCGTTGACCCGCAACAATGCGAAAACATACTATCGGTAAACAAGTGAAGCGGAGCAATGCACTAAAACACATTCTTCGATTTTTCTCTACATTCCAATATACTTTATGAACAGATGTCCAGAATATTCTCCGGATACTAGAAAGCAAATGCGAGAAAATAAAGGGCTCAAAAAGTTAGTAATAGCCTTTTTTTTACATGGAAACAGATCACGAAAAACACACACTTTGCCTATATTACATTAAATAAGATATTATTTTACTTTCAATTAACGCGTTTGTATGTATTGTTTATTGTAAGCCTATATTTTCCCTTTACAGATATTTAGGCACTCTCCCCCTATAGGGAAGAATATGAACCATACTAATTTAGTTACACTTGATTTCGTATAGATGTCATTTTGAGTGGCCCGTGGTCAGCGTTCCGCCTCATACTGACATCTAGGAAACCAAGGTAGTACTAGGACGCGAAAATTCGGTGAATTTTGCTTAGAGGCCTTTTCATTCAGGCTTAAGGATTTTTTACGAGCCTGAAAATCTTCAGACTCGGGACCCACGGCTTAAAGTCCCTCCCGGAGGACTTGCTCCTTGGATTTTTCCGTCCTAAAAAATCCATCGACCCCGGCCGGGTTAGAACCCGCGACCCTCGGGACCAGAGGAAAGGAACATAACCACTAGTCCACCGCGGCCGACGCGTTTGTGAGTTTTGTATTACGCAAGCTTCAAAAATTAAATAACAATTTGGTCCATTTAAAGGTAATTTCATTACATTTACGCTATATTTTTTTTTTTTTTTCAAATGCCCCAGGTTTGTCTTTCGACATTCTGGTTTCTCTCCTGGCATGGCGTACTTGTAACCCACTTCTGAGGTTGGGGCGCCCGGAAGGCGGGGTTACGTTGCCCCGATGATATGATGGGTGATGATGATGATGATAATGGTGCGCCAGGAGAGTCCCTAATCCTAAGCTTAACATAAGATGAAAATGAATGATGATGATTGCGATGGCCATATGATTTCGGGGACCGTTTGGGCCTTGAAGTTTTCCTGACATTTGTCTTACAGGTGAGGAAAAAACCCGATAAAAACCTCACCCAGAAAACTGTCCTGACCGGGGATCGAACCCGGGCCCGTTGCGTGACAAGGCAGCACGCTACCCCGAGACCACAGCGATGGACATATTTTGTAATATTTGATATTTAATTTCCGAAATATTATTTTATAATATTTGAACCTGTTTTGCACTACAATCTGATTGTTTCCTTCGTATATAATACGAGCATTCATTAAATGAACAAAAATGATGAATGAATAACATGAAACAACATAATCCATAAATATTTTCATGAGAATCGGTTCAACTAGTGCGGCTATAAACTCCCATCTGTGTCCGAGATTCGCAAATTCAAATAGGTAGGGGCATTGTACTAGCGATCATTCGCCAGATAATACGTAGATTATATCATTAAAATTAAGATAAAGAAATGTTTGAGAACCAGGTGAGTTAGTTAAGGTCTCCTATTCGATATCTCCTGATTTCAAATCCTGGTTGCCTATCAATCTGAGAGATTTTCTTCCTAAGTGACCTGGGGAAATAAACCAATTGGTGTATCTTATAGGATACTAGAAGTCCCAGCCACGCGTTGCTGTGGCTAAGGTATACGTTAAAATATAAATTAAGTTGCGTCTTTCAGCCAGATTACTTAAAACTAATACTTACACACGAAATTAATAATATTGAAAATAGAATAAACACTGAACACACTTAAATTATGAAATAATCAATATTTGTAATTCAATTGAAATTCGCGGTTGCAACAAAAAGCACAGCCATCTGGATCTCTCTTTGTTAAATAATAAACCAAATACCTTACCAAATTACCTTACACCGCCATCTGTTAGAATCGTATGGAACTCACAGATAATTATAACTCTTCGTTAAATAATAAACAAATAATTTGCAATAAAAAAATAATGTGACTACAAATTTAGTTATAAACTACCCTAACTCTCACGTTGGATCAAACTGCACGCAGTGTGCAAAATTTTATTAAAATCGGTTCAGTAGTTTAGGATTCCATCGCAGACAAACAACGTGACACGACATTTTTATATATTAAGATATTGCCAATTTAATGGTTAAGAAGGTACAAAAACCTACCTGTATAACCTCCCCGTTCTATTTCCGATTTTATAAGTCTACTCTGATGCCAGACGGGAAAACGTTTATTGTCACTGAGTGTACAACGGAGCAGACAACTAGGACTCTGGAAACGAGATTTTGAACTGTGATCTGTTAAACTTTTTGTA
Organism: Diploptera punctata; assembly: GCA_030220185.1. NCBI lineage: Eukaryota > Metazoa > Arthropoda > Insecta > Blattodea > Blaberidae > Diploptera > Diploptera punctata. Next base: position 1,672,899 of record JASPKZ010003882.1, read on the forward strand.
CATCAATGAATAAATAATCTTTTCCAAGTTTTAAATTTTTCAGGTTAGCGCCGTCGAACATCTGTGGCAGCCATTTGCCTCATAAAAAGGCATAACTGAAACTTTCAATCATTCACTTGAAACAAGTACCCCGAATAAGTTCCTTATTTTAAAATGCTTAGTTTAGAGTCTGTGAAATCTTATCCTAAAACGTTGGTATGATTACACACACACACATATATATATATATATATATATATATATTATATATATGCTAGAAGTCCCGGCCACGCGTTGCTGTGGCTAAGGTATACGTTAAATTATGTTGTAGTAAACTAAGTGAAATTATTATTTACGAATAAAGACGGAAACGTTATAGCCGGTATAAAAATCTACGGGATTGAGATTTGAACCTGAGGTCAAAATTTGAAAACGATTGATGAAAATTTTCGTATAGTTGATAAGAAGCACAAATCAGCATAAAATATTGAATTTTAGATTTTATTAATTTTATATTCAAGTTTGTAACAAATGAGTAAATACAAAGTTGTTAGTTGATAACATGTAACATTTAATTTTATAATGAGGTAGGATAGATAATTCTTATAAAGACACTTATATTATGAAATAATCAATATTTGTAATTCAATTGAAATTCGCGGTTGCAACAAAAAAGCACAGCCACCTGGATCTCTTTTTGTTCAATAATAAACCAATTACCTTACCAAGTTATCTTACACCGCCATCTGTTAGAATCGTTTGGAACTCACAGATAATTATAACTCTTCGTTAAATAATAAACAAATAATTTGCAATAAAAATAATGCAATATATAAATTTAGTTATAAACTACCCTATGTCTCAAGTTGGATCAAACTGCACACAGTGTGCAAAATTTTATTAAAATCGGTTCCATCGCGGACAAACAACGTGACACGAAATGTTTATATATATATATATATATATATATATATATATATATATATATATACGCGCGCGCGCGCGCTTACAATTACATGTTATAATATGTAATTCCCTCACCACAGGCAGTGGCATATAAATTCGACGAAAGGAGGTAACAAGGTAATTTGAAAAGAAAAAATATCATAACTACATTAAACACTAAAGTTTATTGTTTAACTTTGTCTACTGACTCTAATCTGGGTAATGTACTGTGCATCAAGTTTACTAAGTAAATTTGTTTTAAAAGTCCACAACGATAAACTGCTCTGTTAAATTCTCGTGGGATGAAAAAATTATACATAACGTTTTAGAACAATTGATTTACCTTAGATATTACATAACTATCCAGTGTTTGTTTTTAATTTGGAAACCGTTAATGCAGAAGTCATTCTCCACAACATTTATTGTCCTTTACATAAGAAACATCAATATAGCCTAACTTCTATATCATAGTTATTTTCATTCATAATAATTTTACGAGTACGCCTAATTGGTAATGTCCTGCATTTATTTGATTAAAATTCAACATGACTTTCTTAAAATATCATAGAAGGTATTCGAGTAAACAGTTATTTTCTAAATCAACAAAGTGTATTAAGAAAGACGTATATTTTATTCTCATAAGTAATGCCTTTGCACGAGTGATTTCCAATTTATCTAGAGGATTTGGAAATCAACCATTTGTTAGGACTATCTAATGAATATAATTAAGCTGTTTACTCATAAATCATTATTTAACTATAGTTATTTTAAAATATTATATATTTTTAATGTAAACGGCGATGTTTGAAGCAAATGAGAAATGTTTGGTTATGTTTCATGTGTTCATCACTGCAACTTGACCATACTATTTATTGCCAAATAGGATCGCAATATTGTAAGAATGCACCCTAGTGGAGAAAAAATGAAACGCATCAAATTGTATATTATAACCAACGATATAGGTTATTTTTTTTCGGAAACAACTCACTAAAATCAGTAAGAATTATTGAACACACAATTATCAAATGTGTAGGTCGAAGGAACCTGATCATTATTTGCTATGTTCAACATATTTGTTATAGAGTCAGTCACTGCAATATAATGCTCTGACTTGTTTAGAATATTAAAAAGGAGGAGGACTTTCTTTATTTTGGTAATCAAAATTCGACAATTATCGAGGTAAAACACGACTGTGATTGGTTGTAAAACAAAATTCATGCAAACGTGATTGGTCATTGACTCCCATTTGGGGCCAACAGTTAAAATAGTCAAAGTAAGAAATCTAGAAGGGTGAGATCAAGAATTGATGAATCCAAGATATAGAGCCAATTCTGATAATTCAATTGTTATAGTACTATACATGAGAAGGTTCTGTTATTGAAGTTAGAATGTGATTATGGAGATCAGAGAATTAAATATAATCAGCTAAATTATATTTACAATCACTGGTCGTGCTTAATCATGTTTAACAGTTAAAGAAAATAAAACACTAAAATGTATTCTCTTTCTCTATGTATATATCTTCAACACACACATTCAAATATTGTGACACTTGTTCGTCTTTGTGCTCCGAAATATTAAAGAATATAATAAAACCACGTTACAAATTCGGAAATAGGTTCTACTAACTAACTAACTCGCTGGTCCTATCTAACCCGTAGGTCCATGGTCACATGGACATAACCTCTCCGTACATCCCTATCCTGAGCTAATGTTTTCAATCATCTTGTGTATAATTTACTTCCCTTAAATCATGGTTACTGTTATTTTCCCACCTCATTATTAAGAAGCCGACTGGGCGTTTTTTTTTTGGTTTTCTTTCAAAAATTTTCCATGCTCCTCTTCATTCCCCATCCGTGCCACATGTCCTGCCCATCGCAGTCTACGAGACTCAACTGTTCTTATTAGATCTGGTTTTCTATAAAGATCATGTAGTTCACTGTTATTAAATCCTCTCTACTCGATCAGTTTCTACTTATTGAGAAAATTAGAAATGACGATCGAGAATTAGACAAATGAATGACTCATAATATCACTCTGTTTAGCATAAAAACACAATACAGTAAAATTTGCTCAAAGCGGAATCGCATGGGACCATTTTTTTCCATGTTAGAAAAATTCCCGCATTATAAAAAACTAAAACTTATTAATAATCTTAGATTATAGAGTACCACATATGTCTTTTACGTACCTTGGATTAATTGTAGTTCCGCTGCCTTTGAAAAGTGAAGTGTTGTATGTATGAGCGACTTCGACGGTAACGCGCGAAAAAACAGTATATTTAGTCAGCGTTAAAAATGTCTCTTAGGCGCGTATCCTGAAATGCAAGTATACAGTTTCGGTTTTCGCTCACTAACTACACTTTCGTCCACATTTTTGAGTCCCCGCAAATTGCATTCCACATTACATTGTGTCGTCTTTTAAAACTGTCCAGCCAACCTAAAGATTCCTTGAAATCGTTATTCCTTTAGGGATATAACAAGAGCTAAATCTTGACTTTGGAGCATCGGTCCGAAAATTTGGAGATTTATCTTCAATCACTTTCACTTTTTCGATTAATGACAATCATACATACATTTTAGCCATCTTTATTCCGTAAATTCAGTCAGAAAGCTACCTTAATTTAAGATTTTACAGTGCAATGGTTATTTGTAAGACAGGTATCTGTATTTCGCATAACGGGTTTGCAGTGAGGTCGAAATAAAATTTCAGGTACAGATAGAATCTCTACTTTACCCGGCGGCAAGAAATCATTCCTTATTATTTTTTTGGCCTAACAGGAATTCAATAAAGTATAAACCAATTTATTTCTCTGTCTTTCCGCTTTATATTTTTTTCGTGAATTGTGTAGAAATATTATTCCGTTTCAGCGTTGGACAGATTCCGTTTTAAGCAAAATAAATGCACGTAAAATTACTATTATTTCGCCGGAACCAATAAATTTGCTCACATTGAACAAATTTCCGCATTATTCACGTCCCGGATTAAACAAGTTTTACTGTATTTTCTTGGTTTACTTTATTATTCATCAAACGTTGTAAACGGGCTTGTGAAAGAGCTCGTAGGGCTTAAAGGTTCGAGAAACAAATAAGGAGAGACGATCAAAAACTTGGAAAGTAAAATAAGTACCAAAAAATAAAGTGAAATAAAATTATATGGTGAAACGTAAATCAGAATAAGAGAGAACTCTTGATGTCATGAGGCAATAATCCATTCTCATGTCGCCTGTAGCGAATGGCAGTAACATGAACTGTTCTGTTACAATTGCTGCTACACCACACACTGCCTGCCCCTGACAGATGATTGACCCACAACACAACGATTACAAGTGTACAACTCTACTCTAGTTCTCCCCATCAAACGTTAATGCATAATTAAGATCACATTTTAGATATTTAAACTTATTCGAGTACATATACTGTATATATCTGAAAGTTATTTTACCTGCCCCTCTCCTCCAGATCCTTACAGTAAAATTACACTGGTCAACATGATTTTTGTCTCATGAGTACCAATAGTTGTACTTAATGCAGTTTTTTATCGTGTTTTCAAATAAGTGTTCGGAATTTCTACGTCACCCACAGTTTTTATTTGAATTTAAATTAATGGATTTAGATAATTATTTTTAATAAACTTTTTTTTTGTTCATTTGTGCATTGTAAAATAAAATGGGGAACACTTTCATCACGAGAATTCAGCTATGGAAAAGAGATATCAAGGCAAATGGAATCCTAATATGCTAGCCGATTATTGTTGGACCATCAAGAGTGATGCTTCACAGGCGAAATATAGCAGACAATAGTCATTTCCTACTTTCTAGGTAGGTCCGAATGTTCGGATATTGTGTAGTTATGAATGTAGAAAATATTAAAGTGTTTGAAATTATAAATGCCTGTCTCTCGGAAACCTTGCGTGATGGAGAAACCCGATATCATATTTTAATTCAGGAGAAAAAATTCTATCAGAATCACATATTTTTCTTTCTGAGACAAAAAAAAAGTTTCTTTTTTGTTGCTCAGTGTTATCATGCGATACAGTTTTTCTGTTTGTTTGTTTGTTTGTTTGTTTGTTTTCAATATTTCTCTTTCGGCGGTTGATATGCTCCTACATCTGAAAAATGTATCATCCACATCTAAAAGTTATTTAAAGTAGCATACATATAAGTACCATTGCAACTGCAAATTTCAACTTCTCTTCGAAGGAAATCAGGTCCTGGAATTTTCATCATCTGAAAAATTCTACCGATCTTGGAAACCCTGGAATTCAGAGATATGTTAATATCTCAAGGAAATGTAGACCAAATGTTGGTCTGAAAAAAAAATTAGTCAAAAGGTGGATTTGGGAAAAGGTCCTTTAAGGATTTTCTGATTTCACTTTAATATTGTCGTTAGAAAAAATGGATTCTGGAAAAGATTGGGGACACCAGGACAGAAGAAGAATCAACCCTTTTTAAACGTAAAATGAAAGAATTAATTTAACCTTATTCTCTAGTTAACAGTCCTATAGCCTCAAACTTATTTTTAAATATTTAGAATAGTTTTTAATATTAATATAGTTCGAAAATTCATACATATGTACTGCAATAAAATGACATTAAAATTAAATAAATTTATATGCCTTTCAAATGGAGATTAATTTACTTGTTAAATTAATTTGTGTAACTGGATTTTAAAAAAAAAGTTAAGTTTACTTTCCTACATAAAATTGGTAGCACCTTGTATTATACTCTGAAGCAAACAAATATGACTTATGTCCTCAACAAATAATGGTCTGGATGAAAGTTAAGATTGTTCCTTAGAGATTAGACTTGGCAGGCCGGCATTCTTCCAAACTCATGCTGTGATCTAGTCTGGCAACATGCCTGACATCTTTATGTCCGACATCGAGTCTGAGCTGAGAACATACTCCAATCGCTGATCTACAATAATGATACACACCACATAAAACTGGAAATTATCGCTTTTTGAAATGCAAATCAAAGAAGCGATATTGTAAGTTCTTCCATTCGTATTGTAAATATGTAAATTTCATTGTATTATGACCATGAGTGCCCAGAAGTATACATTTTAATTCTTCCCGGCTTTGGAATAATTTCCCATATTATTTGCCACGAAAGAGGAAAAAAAGAAGCAGGAACGTTTTATTTCTATCTATCTATATACCCGAAGTGTCATGGCGGACAGTGAGTAGTAAAAAAACTGGTCGCTCGTGTTTTTGCAAAGTTTTCAGCAGGTGATTGTTTGTGTTTTACAAGTAGTTTCGGATATTTTGTATTTATTTGTGTGTACGTTTATTCAGTGTATAATGGCGCCACGCAAAACAAAAAGTTCCGACGAGAATAAAAAATAAATGACAAAGCGTGTGATACAGGAATGTTTGGGGAACCCGCTAAAGGACTCGGTACTTGAGACAATAGTGAATGAGTTGAAAACAACCATAGAGCGAAACACTGAGGTCATTAGACAGTTAGAGCTATATTTGCAGGAAAGAGACGCCAAAATATTAAAACTAGAGCAACTGTTGTGCGAAAAAAACTGATATTTCCCCGTGTGGGGATTAGGGCGCTCTCTAGTGGGAATGTTTTAACCAAAACTAATTTAGTTACTTTTATTTTCCTGAAGATTTCAGCGAGTGATATGTGGTCGGCATATCGCCTCAATAGGACACCTAGTAGGCAACTAAGGTATATGGATAACGGTCGATAAATTTTGCACAGAGGCCTCATTATTCAGGCTTGCTGTTCTTTTACGAGCCTGAACATCTTCAGAATTGGGAAGCACGGCTTAAAGTCCTTCCCGGAGGACAAGTCCCTTTTAATTTTTTATCCTAAAAATCCATTGATACCGGCAGGGTTTGAACTCTTGATTCTCGGAACTAGAAGCAAGGAACATATAACCACTAGCCCACCGCGACCCATACGCTTTCTTCCTCGTCCACTTATACTCCCCATTAGTCAACAGCATGGTATTCGTTAGCCTAATTTGCATAAGTAATGTCACCAGAGTTACCAATTTATCTAGATGATTTTGAAAACAAGAGTGTCATTTGTTAGGACTATTTAACTTATAAAATTAAGCTGTTTACTCAAAAATCATTATTTAAATATAGTTACCGGTATTTTAAAATATTTATATATTTAATGTAAACGGTAACGTTTGAAAACAAGTCAGAAATCTTAGGTTGTGTTTATTCACTGCAACTTTATCATATTATTTATTGCCAAATAGAATCGCAATATTGTAAGAATGCACCCTAGTGGAGAAAAAATGAAACACATCAAACTGTATATTATAACCAAAATTATAGGTTATTAATTTATTTTTTTAGTAAACAACTCAGGAAAATCATTATTTAAAATCACAATTATTGAACATACAGTTATCAAATGTGTAGTTCGAAGGAATCTGTTCATTATTTGCTATATTCAACGTATTTGTTGGAGAGTCAGTCACTGCAAAATAATGATCTGACGTGATCAGAATATTAAAAGGAAGAGCTTTCTTTATCACAAAAGTAGGAGCTGGTAAAGAGAAATCGATGAATAGCGAGATGAAACACGACTGCCATTGGTTGTAAAACAACATTTATTGAAACGTGACTGGTTATTGACTCCCATTTGAGGCATGAGTTAAATAGTCTACTAAATTCCTTCTTCAACCCAGATGTGTGGAATAAAAAATCATAAAACTCACTGCAAGGTTAAAAATAACTCCATATTTATTTCACTGGTCTAAAATTACGTATTGACTACACAATGTTTTCAATTTTTCCAAAAGTCGTATTCACCTTTATTCAAAATGTTTAAACTTTTATAAAATGAATATTTAATTTAGGGTTTCATTATACGTATGCATTCCTTCTTGTTTAGAAGTGAGTCAAATAAATTACCCGCGAACTGCGCCAACGAACGTGACTTAATGAAGTAACATGAGAAGGTTGGATTTTAAAGTGTGTTACGACATTAAATACGAATTATAACGCATTACTTTTTTTAATCATTGGTTCTTTCATCATTTAAATTGGGAGAGAATCGAGGAAGAAAGATGAAAATTCATAATATGAATTCCAAGAAGGCGTATCTCGAAAAAAAATGCATTATTGCACACCGGACAAATTATTTGGCACTATACTTAAAAATAGTATACTGCGATGGGGAGGATATTTGGCACGATTGGTGAATGAAGAGGGGCGTGGAAAGACCTTGTAGGAAAACCAGTAGGAAAGCGTCCAATTCGTCAGCCAAGAATGATGTGGGAGAATAACTTTATCCATGATTTGAAGGAGGTTAATTATACATGAAATTATTAGAAAACATTACCTCAGGGTAGGGATGTATGGAAATCTTATGTCCATGCGGTCATGAACCTCCGGGTTCTATAGTGCCAGTGAATCAATTTGTTTAATTACTTACCAGAAAATGATTCATTTCCAATGTCTTTACGTCACTCAAGGAGACAGAACACGAAAAATCCTGATGAGGTCAATATTCTTGCTCTCTGCATTACATAACATATTAGCAGGGTCATGAACCTATATTAAATAAAAAATAGCGTTTGACGTAGTAAGCTAATCTCAATGGGTAATAAAACTAATAAAATGTATATTATATTTCTAATAAAATTCATATTATATTCTCTTGAGGTAAATACTTACAAAGTAAAATGTTAAAATATATACATTTCGGCAGGTGCCGTCATCCTCAAATGTGTTAAATTTCTGATTAAAAGTTAATAACTGTATGCCTTTAGGAAGTCGACTTCCATCATCAGCAGAAGAAATGTGTGATACTAACTGTTGTTGTTGTTGTTGTGCGACGTTTTGGACTATTTTGTATTAAGGCATCGGAAGAAACAGACACGACATCTTAAGAAAACCTAAGTCCAAAACGTCGCATAACAATAACAACAGTTAGTAGCACAATTTCTTCTGCTGATGATAGAAGTCGACTTCCGAAAGGACTACAGGTATTAACTTTTAGTTAAAATTTTTAACACGGTTAAGGATGACGCCACCTGCCAAAAGGTATATATTTCAACATTTTACTCAATAGGTAAGACAAATTTGGAAACAAAAAGTTAATGTTACAAAACATGATTATTCTTAATGGAAAAATTATAAGTTCACCGATGTGCAATAGTGGCAACGTCGTTCTCTCGGACGCAGAGGGATCGAGTTCAATCCCTGATTGGAACAATTTACCTGGGTTATGTTGTTTACACGAGAGATTCTCCTCACCTGTGTCAGGAACCTTTAAGATTCCTAAAGTCTCCAGTCACATTTAACAATCATAATCACTCACATTATAGTCGCCTTGTTGTTTAGTAAGAATATATGAGTACAGTATGTATTTTTTTTAAATGTTTCTGGAAAAGTATCCAGCATTGAGTTGAATACTCATTCAGGAAAGTTCTCGGTGTTCTAACGTGGCCAAAAAAAAGTACGATTTTGATCCAAAATGTGCCCCTTTAAGACCCATGAGGAAAGAGACACGTAAAAGTACCTATGAAGGCAAAGATTAAAATAAGAAAAAGGAATTTAAAAGGTGAGAATTTAAGTTTTGTATTTTTATTTTAATGGATTTTTGGAGGCGACTGACAAGAATTTCAAGAAGGGATAAGGTCAGAAACAGCACAATAAGGAAAATTATGCAAGTTGAAAAAAAAATATTAGGAAAAATAGAAGAAAAACGTTTGAAATGGTATGGGCACCTCATAAGAATGGAAGAAGAGAGAATACCAAAGAAGATCCTTAATTGGAAAGCTAATTAAAGAACTGGAAGAGGCAGGCCTAGAGAACGATGGAGGGATAGAGTGAAGAGAATTGTGGAAGCTAGAGATTTGATAGAAGAAGATGCTTTAGACAGGAACCTCTGGCGACAAATAACTTTGGTTGAAAGAGGAAAACTGTATTGTGGAATATTCCTAAAAAATGTATTCAAGATAAAAAAAACTGAATCAAAGTCACCATTCAATGATATGAAAAAGTCATGTTAACCAAAATTATTAATTTTTACAAATGAATGGGAATTGACAGAAGTCACTGTCCGTAATTATGAGTAAACAACTATCTGATAACAATAAAATAAAACAATAAAACATCGTAGCAAAACAATGTTTGGCTCTTGCTTCCCAGTATCTATCCTTCAGCAGAGCAGAGTGAAGTGTCTGATATTGTAGCAGGTGGTTTCTGTCCATGGGGTATAAAGATAGACTCGCCTCCAAGTGGTGTACCCGGAAAGAAAAATTATTTCGGCCAAGTAGCCTATCATATAGCAGACATGAGTTCACAACAACAGACATCAAATCGTTATTTTAAGAACGGCAAACTCATTATAGCACAATGGAATGCAGGTGCTCTTAACCAAAATTATAATATTTTGCATAATTTTTAAATCCGAAGAAAACCCATAGGAATTTTAAACTCTGTACTATGGAGTAAAAACATCATTAACAGAACAAAATAACTAATTTATAAATCCATAATAGAAAGTATAATGTTATATGGATCGGAAGCTTGGACAATGGCACAACAACATGTCAGCAGAAAAACTTCAGTTGAAATGGATTTTTGGAGAAGAGCTGCCAGAAAATCTCGACTGGAAAAAATTAGAAATACATAAATTTGAAAATGGATGAATTCAGAAAGGAATGTAATGGATGAGATTGAACACAGGAGGCTATGGACATTAGGTATGGACACCTAAGAAGACTGCAGAATGGAAGACTATCAAAGGCCATCTATGCATGGAAAATTGAAAGAAGAACAGAAAAGGGAGACCAAGAACAACCTGGAAAAACAGCATTCAAAATTCAATGAGGAAATTTGGTGTAACAAATGAAGACACAAAAGGACAGAGAACGATGGAGAACTTTAATTAAGGGAAATTTGTGAATGTTTGTTGCAAATGATAGTATATAAGTCCGTAGTCATTTTTTTTTTAATTCATGTTAATTACTAAGATTGGTTGGAGAAAACCCTCAATGATGAGGAAAATTCTCAGAATGAATTAATAATTTTTAAATCACTAGCAGACATTATGGAATGAGTAAATAATATATTCGCTTGTTTTATTATCTTAATTTTTATATTATCTTTGTTTCTTTTCATAAAAGTAATAATGCAGTGAAATAAGCAAAGTGGATAATGCACATCGGAATAATTGAGAGTTTGCTGTCGTTTAATTGTATAACAACAATGTCTGAAGTTTTTTACTAACTTACTGAACAGTTGACGGACAACAATGTGTTTCATTTATACCTATCTTACTGTCACAATGCAACCCGCATATTCAATGCCACATTCACAGGGGCTCCCCAATATAACACTTTCTCTCATCTAACTGAATTCAATTCATTCTTTCAATTAACACTTAGTCAGATCTCAATATCCTGATGAGTTGCATCCTCCCATCTATACCTAGCTTATCCATTTTTCCCCCCATATTTTGAAATCCTTCCTTCTACATGCTTTCAAGCTACATTACCTTCCATCCTAATATCCTAAATAAAAAAACTTCGAATGTATATTGTACTGCAGATTTTCGTGGATATAAGTAAGAAAAAGAAAGGTTTCTTGGGTTTTCCGCGTGAAAGATTAGGTTAGGTTCTGGACAATGGTTCCGACGTTTTCGAATTTATCCCATATGCCCTTGTCTAGTCCTTGGCAAGGGCATGGGGATCATGTAAAAACATCAGAACCAGTGGCCAGAAGCCAACCTTGAATCTATGACGCGGAAAACCCAAGATACGTTATATATATATATATATATATATATATATATATATATGTTGTCCACCGCTGTGGTCTCGCGATAGCATGCTGCCTTGTCACCCAGCGGGCACGGGTTCGATTCCCGGGCGGGACAGGCTCCTGGGTGAGGTTTTTTCGGGATTTTTCCTCACCTGTAAGACAAATGTCAGGACGCTTAGGGCCCAACGGTCCCCGAAAATCATCCGGCCATCATCATCATCATCATCCTTAACATTATCATCATTATCCATCACCGTTGTGGAAAGCAACGGGAAGCTACCACACCTATAATTCCCTAGTAAAACTGCAAAGCATAGCATGAGAATGCTATGAAAGACCTGCCCTCGGGCAGAATTACTATGGATGAATATATATATATATATATATATATATATATATATTATACGCGGAAAACCCAAGAAAACTTTCTTAATCATATAGGCCTACTGTACATATACACGTGCGTGCGCGTGAGCATGTGCGTGCATGTGTGCGTGTGCGTGTGTGTGTGACTTCTACGATAACAACAGAATTGTTGCCAACATGTGGACCGTATTTCCAAAAAACAGGATTCTTAAGGCAATTTTAAAATTCAATCAAATGGTAAAAGATCGTTGGTACAGCCTAGGAAGAGATATTAAATTAATAAATAGGATCTTCTTGGTGATAAAATTGTATTACACATAGTCAATAAAAACCTAAATCACCTAATAAAAAAATTTCGTTTCAATAGCTACGGTATCATTGTTGACTGTCAATAATCAACAGCAGTTAAAATGCAGAAGATGAAAAGTTGTTTTTGAAAGGCTTCCATATTGAAACTACTTGATGAAGTTTAATAATTTAGTTGAGAACGACTGATTTACCAAGTACCAATTCTGTACTTAATATCTTGTCAATAACACTGAGCAACAAAAAATAAAACTTTTTTTTTGTCTCAGAATGAAAAACATGTGATTGTAGTGATATTTTTTCTCTTGAATTCAAATACAGTATCGGTTTTCCTCCATCACGCAAGGTTTCCGAGAGACGGGAATTTATAATTTCAAACACTTTAATACTTTCTACATTCGTAACTACACGGTATTTGAACATTCGGACTCACCTAGAAAGTAAGAAATTATGATTTTCTCCTATATTTCACCTGTGGAGCATCCCTCTTGATGGTCCAACAATAATCGGTCAGCATATTAGGATTCCATTTGCCTTGATATATCTTTTCCATAGCTGAAATCATTTGCGTTAGCTCATTTGGTTTTGTTTTACAATGGACAAATAGACGAAAAACGTTGATTAAATGAATAATTATTTAAATCCATTAATTGAAATTGAAATAAAAAAAACTGTGGGTGATGGAGAAATTCCGAATACATAATATTTGAAAACACGATAAAAAAACTGCATTAAGTACAACTATTGGTACTCATGAGACAAAAATCATGTTGACCAGTGTTATTTTTGTACGCCTTAAATGTCATTTCAGGACTGCGACATGAAAGGAAGATGATGCAAAATATTTTTCTCCTACGTAAATAGGCAAACACGTGGGTATCTTAACAATTTTAATTTTATTACTTTTAACGTATGTTCTGTTTAAACAGTAGAGTCGTAATAAAGGTAGATAGCATAGAGAGTGTAAAGGTGTTCATTATTCAAATCATACGTGAAATGAGATGAAAAGCACGTCGTGACATTACCTGATGACAACACCATTATCTAATTACGTTCAATTTCCGGAGTCAAGTGAAACCGGGAAAACGTCATTTCAGACGAGCCTGAGTTCGAACAAATGTACACAAAACAAATCAATAGGCTCATTGGTGTTATATATTTCAGACTTTTTACACGCTTTATATCAGCTTGACCTGTATCTATCTATGTAACGGAATTGTTGAATACGATTTTCACCCACTTAAAATCATTGAATCGACTTGAAACTTTGTATGCGTGTAACGGACCCGTGACAATACAATAATCTCATATTTAGTTTCTAAAAATCCTGGCCAGAATCATCAGAAAATCAAAAGAGGTGTCTTTGTATCTATGTAACTGAATTTTTTGAATACGATTTTCACCCACATAGAAACATTGGATCGACTTGAAACTTTGTATGCGTGCAAAAGGACCCGTGACAATACAATACTTTCATATTTAGTTTCTAAAATCCTGGCCAGAATCATCAGAGAATAAAAAAAAGTGTCTTTGTATCTATGTAACGGAATTTTTGAACACGATTTTTCACCCACTTAGAAACATTGGGTCGACTTGAAACGTTGTATACTTGTAAAGGACCCGTGGCAATACAATATTTTCATATTTTGTTTCTAAAATCCTGGCCAGAATCGTCAGATAATAAAAATAAAATGAATACTGGTATAATAGGTTGGGGACTTGTCGACGTTTTAGTCAATCGTTTGTAAGAACTTGGTTGGTATAGCGGTGAACTCTAGTGATATATAATTTCAGTAATCCATAGGTCGCTGGTTCAAATCCGACTGGGAGTTTTTTTTTAGAAGAGTATTACTTTTAGCTCATACTACAATAGTATCGGATTTAAATATATTTACATTTTTATCTTATCCTGTAAAATATTAAAACTAAAAAATAAAAATAAATAATAGTTCTAAAAAACTAAAACAACACGCTTTATTAGAAAACCGAACTAAAAAATGAAAAATAATTTTAATTTCCAACACGCTTGGGATAAATAATTTTACCATCAAAGCGTGGGGTGCTTTTTATGATTTTTACATTTTCTTCTTAGAGACTTTACTTTTACCAATATCTGTTTATCATCAAATATATTAATTCATAAAGAGCACCCCACGCTTTTGATGGTAAAATTATTTATCCCAAGCGTGTTGGAAATTAAAATTATTTTTCTTTTTTATACGCTTTATATTAGCTTGACCTGTATCTATCTATCTATCTATGTAACGGAATTTTTCAACGCGATTTTCACCCAGTTAAAATCATTGGATCGACTTGAAACTTTCTATACTTGTAGAGGACCCGTGACAATACAATAATTTCATATTTATTTTTAGTTCGGTTTTCTAATAAAGCGTGTTGTTTTAGTTTTTTAAAACTATTATTTATTTTTAATCCTCACTGCCAGAAAGATATTCCTGCAAAGCAACAATTATGTAAACATTGAAGAGTTATGTATAATTTTACTTTTTACACGCTTTATATCAGCTTGACCTGTATCTATCTATCTATCTATGTAACGGAATCTTTCAACGCGATTTTCACCCACTTAAAATCATTGGACCGACTTGAAACTTTGTATACTTGTGGAGGACCCGTGACAATACAATAATTTCATATTTATTTTCTAAAATCCTGGCCATAATCATCAGAAAATCCAAAAAAAGTGTTTTTGTATCACTGTAACGGAATCTTTCAACGCGATTTTCACCCACTTAGAAATATTGGATCGACCTGAAACTTTGTATATGTGTAGAGGACCCGTGACAATACAATAATTTCATATTTTGTTTCTAAAATCCTGGCCAGAATCATCCGAAAATAAAAAAAAAATGAAAACTGGTATCATAGGTTGCGGACTTGTCGAGTTTTTAGTCAATCGTTGTAAGAGCTCAGTTGGTAGAGCAGTGAACTCTTAGTGGTATGTAATTTCAGTAATCCATACGTCGCTGGTTCAAATCCGGCTGGGACGTTTTTTTTATAGAAGAGTATTACTTTTAGCTCATACTACAATAGTATCGAATTTAAAGATATTTACATTTTTATCTTATTCTGTAAAATATTAAAACTAAAAATATAAAATAAATAATAATAGTTTAAAAAAAACTAAAAGAACACGCTTTATTAGAAAACTAAAAATGAAAAATAATTTTAATTTCCAATACGCTTGGGATAAAATAAAGTGGTCAACAAAAAAATCATCTCCAACACATATAGAATAAAATTAGAGTTATCAACAAAAAGAAAATAATTTTACCATCAAAAGCATGGGGTGCTTTTTATGATTTTTACATATTCTTCTTAGAGAGCTTACTTTTACCAATATCTGTTTAATATCAAATGTATTAATTGATATAGACCATCCCACGCTTTTGGTGGTAAAATTATTTTCTTTTTGTTGATAACTCTAATTTTATTCTATATGTGTTGGAGATGATTTTTTGTTGACCACTTTATTTTATCCCAAGCGTATTGGAAATTAAAATTATTTTTCATTTTTTAGTTTTTAATAAAGCGTGTTCTTTTAGTTTTGTTAAACTATTTTTTATAGAAATATTTTCACAGATTTGAATACATAAAAACTAAATAGGCCTACATATCTGAAGAAGAATTTAATAAAATATACGTTGTATGCTTCTTTAATTTGCACATGTCGAAACTCGTAAAATTTTAAAGGATTCTTACTCTTTAACTGTACAATAAAAAAAAAGTATATTCCTTTAGTGAACAACTACAATGACGTAACAGCCCAATATTGGGCTTCAGTCTCTCCTTTGTTAGGAGTTACTAAAAAACTTCAAGCGCGACAGGCCTAGAAGGCCCTTGGCCTACCAGCTGGTTGCTGGCCTCACATCCACATGTGTTAATCACAGAGGTAGACGATCATCGAGCCAGTGTAGGGGTGACATGTGGTTAGCATGTCGGGTCCCCCAGTCATTATAGATGGTCTTCTCAATCTGGAGTCGCTGCTTATTGTAGCTACCCAAATGCCTCACGATGCTGGGTGGGCACCGATGTTAGGAGTTACTAGACCAAGTTAATTTATATACGCTAATTTCCCAAAGATGTCATGAATTCTATATGGTAAACATACCAACACAATGAGACATCTAATAGGCAACTAATGTATTACTAGGATGAAAAGATCTGTAAATTTTGATTAGAGGCCTCTTTATTCAGGCTTAAGGATCTTTTACGAGCATGAAAATCTTCAGGCTAGGGATCCACGGCTTAAACCCTCCCGGAAATCTTGCTCCTTGGATTTTTTCATCCTAAAAAAAAAAGATCGACCGCGGCTGAATTTGAACCAGAGGCAAGGAACATAACCACTAGTCCACCGCGGCCGATTCATATAAACCGGTCGTGTCTTTATGTGTTGTATTGGTACCGAGCCATTTGGGGTCATGACCCTTTCATTATAGTGCTTGTATGTGTGTGTTTTTTGAGTTTATTGTATTGCTAGGGAAGTTGTCCTCTCTTAGCTCTTAGTTTGTAATTGAGTGTTTTGTATTTATATGTGTGTTTTTAACTTGCCATGCAGAAACGAGAAAAATGAGAAATAGGCTCAAGCTTTTCGGGCCTTAAAAATCTGTAATTGATGTAGAGATTTATATCACATCTTTTGTCTTTAAGGTCTAGTTTGCGTATTAGTATTTATTAAAGCAGAAAGCAATGATATTATGGTGTTAATTAGCTGAGGATTTTCTAGAACCTTATTAATGAGCGTAATTATTGCCTCCATTGAGTCTTTATTTAAGCTTGTATTGCTATTATTTCTATTTGTGTTTGTTGTAGTGTTATTTTCTCTTGTTGGAAGTGATGGAAAGTTTATTCTGTCTACAGTAGGACTTTGCCTTGATGTGTTCTGTGCAGTTCTCTTGATATGAGATGTATTGTTGTTTTCCTGTAGGTGTCTAGATGTGCTTGTTTGTGTGTGAGTCAAATGTTGTGTTTGTTGTGCCCTAGAAGTAGTTGTTTATAAATAGGACATTCTCTGTAGCAAGCGGTGTGTTCACCATTACAATTTGCACATGTCACTTTGTTATCCGTGCATTGGGACACTATGCAGTCCAGAGCATCGTACACATAATAATAATAATAATAATAATAATAATAATAATAATATATATTATTATTAGTATTATTAGTATTATTAGTATTATTATTATTATTAGTATTATTTGTATTATTAGTGTGTTATTAGTGTTATTAGTATTATTAGTATTATTATTATTATTAGTATTATTAGTATTATTATTATTATTAGTATTATTATTATTATTATTATTATTATTATTATTGTTATTATTAGTAGTAGTAGTAGTAGTAGTATAGTAGTAGTAGTAGTAGTAGTAGTAGTAGTATTAGTATTATTAGTATTATTTATTATTATTATTATTATTATTATTATTATTATTATTATTATTTATTATTATATTATTATTATAACGACCGCGGTGGACTAGTGGTTATGCTCCTTGCCTCTGGTCCCGAGGGTCGCGGGTTCAAACCCAGCCGGGGTCGAAGGATTTTTTAGGATGGAAAAATCCAAGGAGCAAGTCCTCCGGGAGAGACTTTAAGGCGTGGGACCCGAGTCTGAAGATTTTCAGGCTCGTAAAAGATCCTTAAGCCTGAATTAAAGTGCCTCTAAGCAAAATTTACCGAATTTTCCCGTCCTAGTACTACCCTGGCTTCCTAGATGTCAGTATGAGGCGGAACGCTGACCACGGACCACTCAAATCTATACGAAAACAAGTGTAACTAAATTAGTATGGTTCAAATTCGTCCCTGTAGGGGGAGAGCGCCTAAATCTCTGTTAAGGGAAACATGGGCTTACAAGATACAAGAAGATTATTATTAATTATTATTATTATTATTATTATTATTATTATCATCATCATCAATATCATTATCATTATTATTATTATTTCAGAATTTTCCTCATCATTGAGGGTTTTCTCCAACCAATCTTAGTAATTAACATGAATTTAAAAAAAAACATTCATATGGTACTGTATTTAAAACTATCGTAATTTTTTTAGTATATTTATCCGTAAATTACACATTTTTAAATACACAGATTATAAATAATTATTTAATAGATGGTTCTTCATTTCTTGGTGGGGGAAACCTCACCTATATTTATTGTTAATAACTCTCATTTTAAATCCTCTTATGCATAATAGTATTCCAACATTTCGGTAGGAAGGTTGATTTTTATTCATATACGGGTCTCGTGGTATTAATACCCATATGTAAACAATTACATAGGGATTAGTATTTTCGCCTTCACTGGCCATGTATAAAATGACCAATTGTTAGGGAAGGGAGCAATTCTGACGTGAATTACCACGGATTATAGTGGAAACACATTGTGTTTTGTTGTGTTTCTGCTATAAGGTAACATTTTACGACTATTTTAATAGAGATTATCTCTCACTGTTTGCAATACTGTATCGAAAAAATCGATAAATTATGTATTACGTTGTTTATTATGACAGGCAGGTGCACAGAGATTAGCCATTTTGGATGAAGCAATGATCTCGATCCAACATAAATCTGTCTATCTAAGTTATGACAACGATGACTTACACAGATGCAGAGGTATTTCAAAATGCTACAGTAACTTTCAATGTTATACAGTCGAAATTAACGATAAAAATCACAGACGTGAGTAAGCTATTTCTTTGTATATCATCTCCTAATCTTATTTCAATTTACATATTAGCATTTCTCACTCAAAACAATGTAGATACACATTCGTAGACTGTTAGTCTAAACTATCTCAAATATTATCTCTTAAAGACAGAATATGGTATTCATAAAAACTAAATAATTTATGGTTAAGGCTTCTGATAAGCTTTTAAAACTGTTAAAGAACGCCAAATTTCCAAAAATCCCCAGTCGAAATATGCTTTTCTGTTCTTTATTTGTTATAATAATTCATCATCATCATCATCCGGTATCATGGCAGCTGACGCCGTCTTCCGGAAACCAAACGCCATTCCTCTCTATCCATCCATTGATCTTCCTCCATTCCTCTGATATTCATAGCCGGCTGTACCTCTTCTATCCAAGTTTTCTTCGGTCTTCCTCTTTTCTATTGGGATCCATTCATAACAATTTTAGGCAATCTTTGCTCTGGCATTCTTTTGACATGGCCATACCACTGTAATATTTTCTTTTCTATAATGTCTATGATGCCCGGCTCCTCTTGTACACCCATAATTTCCCTTATTTCTTTATTTCGTATTCTATCCATTCTAGATTTTCCAGCTGATATTCTTAAAACATCCATTTCTGTACTTAAAATGATTTTCGTTTCCCTGGCAGGAATTTGCCAGACTTCAGCACCATATGTTAAAATACTCTGAATTATGGTTTGATATATTTGCAATTTTCTATTTTTTCAAATATTTTTGCTCCACCAAACAGAGTTTAAAGCATTTATTGCTTGTTTTGTTTGAGCGATTCTATTTTTAATTTCCACTGTGTTTTCGCCTGAATGGTCTGATTTTGTTCCTAAATAAGTGCATTCAATACTAGGTTTTAGTTCTTCTCCATTATTGAAATTTATATTTTCCATTTCTTCTCCTATACACAGATACTTAGTTTTCTCAACGTTTATATAAAGTCCCCATTTTTCATATTCTTCTTTTAGTTTTTTAACCATATATTCTATGCCATCGTGGTCTTGCGCTATTAATACCTGGACAACTGTAAAATTTAGTGAATATACATGTGTATTTTGAATTGGTAAGCCCATTTCTGACATTTTTTTCCGCC
Source organism: Diploptera punctata (assembly GCA_030220185.1). Lineage (NCBI taxonomy): Eukaryota > Metazoa > Arthropoda > Insecta > Blattodea > Blaberidae > Diploptera > Diploptera punctata. Next base: position 1,693,068 of record JASPKZ010003882.1, read on the forward strand.
AGTCTCTTAGTACTCTTTCGAGATAAATTTTGAATAGAGTTGGAGATAAACTGCAACCCTGCCTTAAACCTTTTGTAACAGTAAATCCCTCTGTTATATGATTTCCAATGTTTATTTTCGAAATAGATCCTTTGTGTCGTAATAATTAAAATCTAAAAAAAATAAGATAAAAATGTTCTAACAATTGGGGATAGAATAAAAGGTGTTTTCTCTAATTCAGAATCTAATTTTAAGTTTAATACGATAAAAATACAAATACTAACACGAGTTCCAAGAAAGAGAAAAGCGTGAAATAAAATGTATTCTGAAGAATATTCAGATTTTGCATATATACGATACGATGCCAAAAGTCCACATTTAATATAATAATATATTACAATTTAAGCTCATCTATCGCACTTGGTATTGAAATAATCAAGTCTTGATACATAATTACGATTGTTACGTTAATCTATCAGAAGCAGCTAGTTAATCCGTAGTAAGAATCTCTATGAATGCGAGACATGTTACGAGCTATTATACAGGGTGTCCACAAAGTCCTGCTAACAAAACAATGTAACTTAGTTAGTAAACTATTTTAGATAAGGACATGCGGTTTTTTGAAACGTATTCTATATCTCTCAAAGTTTTGTTTACATTTGTTGCATATTGTGATTTAAGCGACAATGATGACACCGCAGGAAAAGGCTCAATGTGTATGGTCGTATGCTGTGTCTGGTAAATCACCAGTAACTGTTCAGCGAAATTTCAGCTCAGCAATATGGAAGAGATCCTTCATTCAAATCATCCACAATTAGATGAACCGAGAAATATATAGTAACTGGCAGTGTAATGGACTTGCCACGAAGTGGACGACCAGGTGTGAGCCAAGAAACTATCGACAATGGGCAACTTGCATTTCAACTCAGACCTCAAAAATCGGTTCGTCATGCTTCACGGGAACTGCATTTACCAAAATCAACCATTCACAAAGTCCTCCATAAGCGGCTGCAAATTTCGCAAGCGTCGCTGCCAACTGCCTTCCCTCGGCGTGCGGAATTTGCCGATTCCATGCTGAACGCAATTGGCGAAGACAATGAGTACCTGCAGAGGGCGACGTTCTCTAATGAAGCTAATTTCTTTGTGTCTAGACATGTTAACCGCCATAACATTTGAATATGGGGGTACTGGTGATTTACCAGACTCAGCATACCACCATACACATTGGGTATTTTCCTGTGGTGTCGTCATTGTCGTTTAAATCACAATCTGCAACAAATGTAAACAAAACTGAGAGATGTAGAATATGTTTCAAAACACCATATGTCTCTATCTCAAAGAGTTTACGGGCTAAGTTACATTTCTTGGTAGCAGGACTTTGTGGACACACTGTAGTAAATTTATTAAAAAATAAAGCAGAATAAAATAAGAAACCTAAAACCGTGGAAAAGAAAGGTTAATTGTCTCGTTCAAATCGCAATTGGCAATTGGTAAATTATAATTATAAAACTGCGTACATGCGGTACGTCGACCCAAAAAAATCCCGGTATAAACAAATCCTGCAAAAAACATGTATGATAATTATTTTCACATTTTTTATAACAAACAGTAAATAAATAATGTTTGTATTTCTATTTGTAATATTATTTCTCACCACACTATAACTTCACGATTCCATATCCCTAAGTAAGTCGACAAAAAAACTATTATGACTATAATGTATTGTTACATTTTATTACGTTAAATATTCGCTTGCAATGTTCGTCATTTTTTCTATCCATCTTCGGGTTTTTACAGCTGCTGCCGTCTTCCCGTGCCAAACCTCCAAAGCCTACGATCTTGGGCATCTTCAATACTTAGCCCTCTTGCTTGCATTACTATCTTCTTGCTTTCCTTCCATGGTAAATTTTGTCTCCCTCTTTTCTTCTTTCTGCTCGGTTGCCATTGATATAGTAGTTTCAGCCATTGCTCATCTTCCATTCTTAAAATATGCCCTAACCATTTTAATTCCTTCTCCTCAATTCTTTCAATTATGTTTTTTTCTGATTCAATTATGTTTCTAATGTCCTTATTTGTGGTATGTTCTAATTTTTATTTTCTGGCACTTCTGCGTAAATAATCCATTTCTTATAGTACATATTGATTGTCCATACCTCACTTCCATACACTGCAACAGATTCCACCAATGTTTTACCAATATATGTTTTTTTGTGTCTTTCCAAATATGCTTATCCCACCATATGGAATTTAACGATATTATTTTGCTACTCAATTCAATTATATGCTTTATATTCTCTTTGCCTATACCTTCAATGGTATCCATAATTATTCCAAAATATTTAGCTTATTTTTTATCTCTTTATTTATCCTGGTTTAACCTTTCTCTTTGCGGGTAATTTTACATACCAGCACCGCCCATGCCTTACAGGTACACAACTGTAAGGAGAGTATTTTTAAGGTCTCACTCACACAATACTATTTTGAACACACGAGTCGCCTCCCTGGATAAGTGATCAACTCAATGCCAGAGCCACCTTGGAGACAATACAAAAATTTAAGTCTGGACACACAGTTCACTCATTACATTCATATTAAACAGGACAAATACGATATGAATGATCGTGATGCCAGATATTGTTCGGAAATATTTAGGTCTTAAAGATTCCTAACTTTGTCTTATATGTGAGGAAAATCCTGAAGAAATCTCACTCAGGAAATTCGATCCGACCGGGAATCAGGCCCGGACTCACTGCGTCTGAGACAAACATGTTACTACTAGATCACAGTGGGGTAGGGTCCCTAATTTTCGCATTTCTTGAAATAATAACACGTTTTATCGATATGAATATCTTAGTTAATTGCTTGAGCCGTGTTTAATTCAAATATAGCTATTTACGTACGTATATTTGTGTATGTTTTAACGCGGGTCTCTCTTCCAATAGTTCTCGAATTTATATTTTACATTTAGATCTAGAAACCAAATTATACAGCACATCCTCCAATATGCACATTTAAATACATTGTAAATATAAATGCACTGTTCTACATTTTACGTCATGCTTTAAATAACTGTTTACACATTATCGATGAATATACTGAATAGATATTTCGGAGGTCTGAGAAGTTGCTGCTGTTGATGCACTGGTCACGTACCACTTGCTACTCAAATAAAATTAGCGCAAACCAACAGCTCGTTTGCGGATAACATAATGTTCTCACGCTCCGTATGGCGAAACAGTCATTTTTTCTCCATAAAACTTAGTCTTAGATAGTTGACAGATAATATTTTAAATTGACGCCATCTAACGACTCAGGCCTTGATAGGTCCCTTCACGTACAATGTCTCGTCACTATTGAATTATTGTCAATAATATGATTGTTATTCCTACAAATATTAGTTATTGATTATAGAGGTGGAATCACTTAATAAGGCATGTCGTTATAATTAAAGCTCCAATTGCCCTGTTAAGGGTCAAGGTCTTTTGTCAACTAAATGAAAGGGATGATTTCTATGTCTTGTCATTCATCGGATCATTGGTGTAGCGATTAAAAGCATAAAAATCCGATAAATATTATTCAGAGGCCTCTTATTTCAGGCTTAATGCATTAGGAGCGCACATCTTTATTTCCTTTCCAAATATCCTGGATTTTCACGGCCTGGAAAATGTGTAAATACCCCAGTTAAATTGAAAGCCGCGAACCTTGGAGCTCTTAACTATCATCTTGTCAATAGTACAATTTACAAATGATACAATTTGCGGTTATAATCACACACCAGGGATGAGTTTGGTAGTTACTAGAACACCGGTCCTACAATTTGGACTTCACTTAGTAGATTTGTTGGAGAGTGTACAGCAGTTCATGCATACGCAAATATTCAGCAGTTTTTTTCTACAAATTGCGTTAAGTAATTCCAAAGTTAATTTGCCATTCAAATCTCTTACGCTTTCAAAAATCCTTATTTCCACTAGGTACTGGACCTACACATTTCAAAATTATATAATAAAATCATAACTTTCACATTGATACAACATACATAATATACAGACTAATGAATGTCAGAATACTCGAAATTCAGTAATGCAACAGTATTGTTAAATCTTTCATCTTTCATGAAAGATTTAATTTGGCGAAAACATATATCAATAGAAAGCAAAATCTGCATATACAAAACGATAGTTCGACCAGTTATCGAATATGGTGGAGACACTAGGGCTGATACAACAAAAACTAAACAAATAATAAGCGCATGTGAAATGAAGATCTTAAGAACTATTCAGGGGAAAACATTATTTGACAAGATTCATAACACAGAAAATAGGGATAAATTTCATATTCAAGACATAACCAAATTTATTATAGATAGACGAAAATATTGGAAAGGTCATATAAAGAGATTGGAAGACAAGCGACTAGCAAAAAGAGCTAAAGAAGATAGACCAATGGACGTGAGAAGAAAAAGCGGAAGACCAGCCAAGAGATGGATAGACAGTGAATGCACATCCAATACGTCTTCCTCCAAGGAGTGATTTTGGAAATAAACAGGATGAAAATCCTGCAAATTATGATTAAGAAGAAGAAGAGAAGAACATTATTATTATTATTATTATTATTATTATTATTATTATTATTATTATTATTATTATTATTATTATTTCAAGTTTATCATACATTTAAACAAATTTCTTATATGAAAATGTGTGATTTATAATATCGATTAAAATGCATTTAGACAAATATTAACACAAAAAAAATTTGTAATAGCTTTGCAAAACTATTATAAAATACACGACAACACTAATGCATTGAATACATCAATGTATTTAGAATATTTAAGATTAAGTTCAATTTTATTGTCTAATGATAATGTCGGTACCAGAGATGCAATAGGCCCGGGTTCGATCTGTTGTAGAGACAACGTTCTTGGTTGAGTTTTTCTTTCTGTTCTTTTTTTCACCTATAACACAAATGTCAGAAAACTACAGATCTTAAATATTCCCGGAACACTATCTGGGCGTCATAATAGGTAATCCATATAATTCTTGTTTAGTATGGATGTAAATATGTATAAGTGAATGGTATATCATGTCTTAAATGTTTTATTGTCTCGGTGGGTTCAAGAAGTATTGAATTTATCACTCGTCATGGGGAGACCCTCCATGCCCTTGTGTAGTCTTCTTCTTCTTCTTCCTTTCCAGGATTAGGTCAATGCGACCTGTTCCGGTCTCAAGTCCATCGTTTCGTTGGCCGTCCCAAAGATCTTTTTCCATGTGGTATATAGGCGTTGATCGTTTTGGGTAATCTTGTACTGTCCATTCTGTGTAAATGTTCTTTCCATTGGTATTTGTGCTCGTCTAGTTTATCGAGTATTGAAAATATCTCCAGTTCATTTCTTATTGATTCAATGTGTAATCTATCCATGCGTGTACATCCTTTTACGGATCTTAAAAAAATGCATTTCAGTGGCTTGAATGTGTGAGATATCTTTTTTGTAAGTACCCAAGATTCAGATTCATATAAAAGAACAGGAACAGCCATAATTTTATAAAACCTGAGCTGAGTTTCTCTTCGAGTCTTTCGGAGGGTTCTTCTTATGGTGCCACACATCATTTGATATGGGTTTAATTTATTGTGTATATCCCAATCGTAGCTGTATGTTATATCTGAACCAAGATAGTTAAAGTGTGCTATCTGTTCTATTATTTCATTATTGATTACTATTTTTGCTCTGAAAAGCCATAATTTTAGTTTTTGAAGTTGAGACTTTGAGATTATAATAGAGTCCTAATTGATTCAACATGTAGGGCCTAAATGGCTCTTTGTAAATCATCCTCTGACTTCTGTATAATTACCAGATCGTCTGCATGCATTAAAATATTCATATACATTTCCTTATTAATTTGTATTCCTATGGGATTTGATTTTTTCCATTTTCATATTACCTCGTCAAAATATATATTAAACAATGTAGGTGATAATGTACACTCGTGTGTAGTCAAAAATTATTATCCAGAGCAAAAGCTGTCTTCCGACAGATCGTGCCTTGTAAGGCCTTGATGGCGTGGAGCACATAAAATTATCTATAAAGAGACAGGTTAAACTAAGGTAAAGGAAAACATAAAGATGGTATAATAACAAAACAAAAAAATGACAAATATTTTATAGGAAGACACATAAATTATTTTTACAATTTCTCATAATCCGTTTTCTTAAAAATGAATTACGCTACCGAAAACAGATGCCAAAATGTAGTATTATGCTAGGATAGGCCTAACTAACTTCCCTAACTCCATGGCGAGACAGGCTCAGAAGGTCCTAGGAGTACCATCCGGCTACTGGCCTCATATACACATGTGTTACTCACAGAGGGAGATGATCATCCAGCCTGTAGTGGTGACATGTGGTCAGCATACAGTCCCCCAGCCGTTATAGCTGGTTTTCTCAATCTGGAGCCGCTACTTATTGTAGCTACCCAGATTTTTCACGATGCTGGGTGAGCACCAGTCCTATGTTGGCCGAAATGCCATGAGAAAATGACTTCCTCCATGGAGATCCGAACCAGCGCAAGTCCAGTAGCTCTGCGCCAAGACATCTTGCCTTAACCACACGGCTACGATGTGGAACAGGCCTGTTTAAATACTGAAATATTGTATACTAGTATTCTAACTGGATTAAATTGTTAATTTTTATTTAACGGGGGAAATTCAATTACAAATATAATAACAGTTTCGATAGTACACGTGTTATTCCATATGTGCAACACATGCAAAAACATCACAAATGTAAAACGGACTGATAAAACCTCTATCATACAGATTAAGGACTAATGTATAAACAATGTGCTATAAATTTCCAATGACTGTTATAAAACATGTACAAATAAAAACTCTTCGAAATTGTAACATGTCCATTACATCCAAATAATAAAGATTGAAAAATATATATATATATATATTTGTTTATTTATAATGACATGAAAATAAAAATAAATACCTGAGTCGGGATTTGAACCCGAGTTTGTAAACTCTACGTTTAGCGCTCTAATCATCTGAGCTACTCAGGAATCCTAACACAAACATTTATTTTTCTTATAGGATATATAATATTATAATGATATTGTGAAAAGAAAAATTAATGACTGAACCAGGAATCGAACCGTGGACCGTCGAACGTATTCCGTACGATATACAGTATTCTCAATTTACACGAGAGGTAGCGGGATATCGTTCCAACTGCATTTATATGCTACCTCTCATGTAAATTGAGAATAATCACCATCACCATCATCATCCAGGGATTAAGCCTGTTGGCTCGTTCCGGTTTCATGAAAGCCCCTTCAATCGTCTTACCCTGCGATGTGCCAGTAACACCTTCAGGGGACAATCTACATTACTAAATGTTCTCAATTGAGAATACTATATATATATATATATATATATATATATATATATAAGAAAAATAAATGTTTGTGTTAGGATTCCTGAGTAGCTCAGATGATTAGAGCGCTAAACGTACAGAGTTTAGAAACTCGGGTTCAAATCCCGACTCAGGTATTTATTTTTCTTTTCATGTCATATTTGCCTTCATTGCTAAATATCAAAAATATAGTTATAACACACACATGTGTGTGTGTGTGTGAGTGTGAGTGTGAGTGTGGGTGTGGGTGTGGGTGTGGGTGGGTGAGGGTGTGGGTGCGAGTGCGAGTGCGTGTGCGTGCGCGTGTGTGTAATTTTATCCTTTTTTTTTTAACTTTTACCTCTGTGGGCAATTTTACGTATCTGAGATAAATTGTGATAGTATCAATGCCGTATAAGTTCAAACTCGGCTCACATAGACATGGACGTGGGAAGGGGGGGGAATAAAATGTCCAAAATGACAAATATATTAGTGCCAAATACATAGTTTCCTGTGTCACTAACCTGATTTGTGAGAAGAAGATTGGGATAAATATATACCCGGGTAACGTTGACAATCAACTAATATGTAATATGTTATAAATTCTACAGCAAGAATCCCTAGCAAGCCCTTGGCCTACAATCCGAATGCTGGTCTCACATTCATGTGTGTTAAATGCAGAAGTGAACGATCATCCAGCTACTATAGAGGTGAAATTTGGTCGGCATGTTGTGTTATCCAGACATTATAGCTTACTTTATCAACCTGGAACCGCAATTTATTGTAGCTAGACAAATTTCTCGCAAAACTAAGTGGACACCGGTATGTTATTGGCCGAAATTCCATGAACAAATTTCTTCCCCCATGGGAACTCAATCCAGCGCAAGTCCCTTTCTTTAATATGATAAACTTATATGATAAATTCCAGATGAACCACGACTGTGATTGGTTGTAAATCAAAATTCATTGAAACGCGATTGGTCATTGACTCCCATTAGGGGCATGAGTTAAATAGTCTATTTAATACTAGCTGAAAAGGATAGTATGTTGCCAACCATAAATTGAACCTAATTGCTGCAAAATTATTAAATGTGATCAAAAATTAAAATATAAAAATTGGTACCTGATATTTCAGTCATCTCATCCTCAACTTTATAATGTTTTAATATATCAAGAAGGCCTTTGGGAACATATGTTAGTACCAATATACAAGCAGAAGATGAAATATATGTTTCGAAATGTCTTCTTGATAGTTTAAAACATTATATAGTTGAGGAAGACTGAGATCTCAGATAACTAGTTTTATATTTTAATTCTTACATTGTGACCTCAACGGTGTTTCGTAATGAATTTTAAAATTATTAAACGTGATTTAAAAATGAGATAACAGTGCTAAACGTTCAATGGTACTGACTTAACTATGACTTTATAATTTTCTAACTTTTTCAGTTTCGTAACATATTTTAAATTCATAAAATGGGTAGATTTAATAGGAAACACATGAACCGGAGAACGTAAATGTAAGGTAGATAAATTCATGCAAACATGTGAGATTCTGTAAAATTAATTTTAAAACTTCATTAGGAAGACGTTCCTGTGAATTGCACTGCCTGAAGCTGTTTGTAAACCACATTTATCTCATTTAAATCGTGGAAGGTATGTAGCTCTAGTATTGCGCAATGGATATGAGAAAAATCAAGAATTATTATTTTACTTCTGATGTAAAAACTCTAGAAGTTATATTTTGCGTTAAAAAAGCACTAGCTTCAAATTTGCGAAAATACTGGAGATGAGAATTTAAATAATTTTATTAAACATATTCCACATGTTTCTTCACCGAAATATAATTAATTGTATACCACATATACCACATGTATTCCAAGAAATGTAATATGTCTGAAAAGGTCCATTATTTAAAACTGCTGTACCCCATATCACTTAAATCATATCAATACAGATTATAGAGTATTTTGAAATAAGGAACTACTGATAGGAAATATTCACTTCAAATTCCACGAGATATTAATCGATTAAATAGTGTGAGCAATATTTGTGTAATGTGCATAAAATGTGTGTAAAATATATATATATATATATATATATATATATATATATAATTTATATGAAGGGCTTAGGGCAATAAAATGATAAGCCACATATTGATCTTTCTGAGAAATAAGGATTTTAATGTATTGACTTAGGTTTTTACGGCCGGAGTTGCTATGATGATCTTGAAGAAGATTTCCGGGCTGTAGGCCGTGGTCTCGAGGCTTGAAGTTCCCCGACGTTTTTCCAGAGACTGCGTCTGGCATCCTCAAGACAACCCTTGAGAATGCCACACACAGTCTCTGGCGAAACGTCGGGGAACTTCAAGCCTCGAGATCACTGCCTACAGCCCGCAAATCTTCAAGATCATCAAAGGATTTTAATGTTTAAAAAATTATAAATGTTAATTGGGCAGTATTCTTGTTAATACACTGCGTGTCTATATGTTTTAACTCATCACTGGTGCACTTACAAAAATTATTTTATGGATATTCCAATACATTTATTTGCTTTCATATGTAGATTAGAGTTATAATTTTTTTGGATTTTTGTGAAATAAAATATTTCCTGTGCAATGTATGGATAAACGTTTACTTAAAACATTGAAACATTCATTTCACTGAACTTCAAGAAAAGGTCACCCCCAAATATATTTATATATCAATATTTAATATTAATTTGGGGGTGACCTTTTCTTGAACCTCAGTAAAATGAAGGTATTTTTCAATGGTTTTAAGCAAACGTTCACCCATTCATTGCACAGGAAATATTTTATTTCAACAAACAGTCCAAAAATGCATGACCCTCTAGGGTTATAACTTTTTGAACTTTCGTGAAATAAAATATTTCCTGTGCAATGAAGGGGTGAACTTTTACTTAAAATCATTGAAAAAGGCCTTCATTTCACTGAGCTTCAAGAAAAGGTCACCCCCAAATATATTTATATATCAACATTTAATATTGATTTGGGGTGACTTTTTCTTGAAGCTAAGTGAAATTAAGGCCATTTTCAATGGGTTTTAAGCAAACGTTTACCCATTCATTGCACAGTAAATATTTTATTTCACAAAAGCCCAAAAAGTTATAACCCTAATGGAGATATCTCATTTCTTAACGGAATGTGGCTTATCATGTTACTGTCCTAAGCCCTTCACATATTTAATAGGCATTAATCCATAAATATTTACAACTCATAACAAACTACTGAAAGTTACCAGTTCAAATCTCGATACATACAGTGCAGGTCTTTACTGCTGCAATCTCTCAAAAACTCTTGGCATATGCTGTGCTGTACAATAAATGTATAGTTAAGACCCTGTAAACCAAACACTCCTCAGTTTATACTGAAACTTAATACGTATATCAGTAACTATATTATGACAACGTAGAGAAAACCCGTTGCATGTTTTCATTTCTGTTTTAATATAGGCCTCGCCATTACGAATGCACTAGTACATAAATTAAAAAGGAAACTACAATATTATTAGTTTTCGCAGTAACATTGTGAAGAGATTAAATGACAATTAAAGACAGATAAAGCTTGAGCACCAACATATCTACAATTCTTTTAGAAATTATAAAAATCTAAAAATGCTGTTTATTTTTATTTAAAGTTTTATATGAAAAAATAATAAAGTAACTTTATCAACATCCATTATTCATAATATGTCATTAAAGCAACACTAAGGGTCGAATCTATGAAAGCATTAGACCGTAAACGGCGTTCTCTGCTGAGAAAGTTGTATCCTAATACGATTTTGCTTACTCAGAAATCTGTCCATGCGATAATAATTGTTGAAATTCGTTAGCTACCTGACGAGGTAACTTAAGAGAGAAACGAATCGTGAGAATCCCGAAGGGAACCGATGTAGTTTCAAATCTTGCCGCGTACCTTGCTGCTTTATCCAAGGGACCTTGAAGACTTCGATCATGTTTTCGGAATACGCCGAGAAGAGGAATTTGATAGAGTCTACCAAAGAATTCAACTGGAAGAACAGGAGAATAGGTGTAATATTGCGCGACGCAGACGTCGTTGTATACGGTATTATTTGCGGGACGCAAGCGTAAATGCGTGCCTCTAGCAGACGAAAATAACGGCAGTAGTTTTATCGCTGAGAATTCTGGGTAATTTCTTGCCAATATTACGAAAACGATTACTTTCATACATGACCAGTTAGTGGGTAGCTAATTCGATCTTTGCACTTGCTCACGGTGAGTCAGCTCACCAGTGATTGGAAGTAATTTGAGTAGAGACTAATGTATATGCATGCGGCCCGGTTATGAATAAAAAAGCCAGAAATAAAAACCACCTCAATAAAATTATATTTCTTATTTATTAATCCTTTTCTTTCTTTTCTCTTTCTATCACATATCTGCCAGCTGAATGTTAGGATATACAAAATCAATAAAACTGCTACGCCTTATATGTATACATTTTTAATTATATTCTGAACCTTAAATCACTTAGTGTTCTATTCTTATAAGAAAATGCAAACCTGTTAACACAAGGAAACAATTACCGACGGTACTGAAATTTTCACATTGTAATAATGGAGGAATTCCTGCCAAGTCATCATCTTAATTATTTTTATTCCTTATTTGAATGACACCAAAACGGAATTTTATCATGTATTTTAATAGTTTAGACATCGTCATCTTACACTATTAAGACCTGTAGTCTGTCCGTAGAATCTGTAGAGAAGCTGTTCTAAATAAGCCATCTACGCATGAGGCAGGCAAAAATGCATGGCCAATGAGGCCGCGGAAGGAAGTGCAGGAGGGAGAACAGATCACGTGACATTACTTATTTCGTTCTTAACCTTCAAGCCAGAAAAAGGTTTATTTATTTATTTTACCTAATCGAGTTACATTCATAAGGTCTTCTCTTTCACTTTAGCAGAGTTAAATTATACATATAATAACAAATATGAATTATCCTTTTGGGCCTATTCAAAAAAGTAACAGTCGACTTTTGGACTACAGCTGACTTTCTTGTTCTAGGGAATTTTAACTACAATCAAACTCTATTAACTAAATTAACATTTTATGATACATATACTATTTCCTTTATCAGATAACAAATATTCAATTTATTTTCAATTCCAGTGGCTTCTATGTGATATTTTAATGACTATTTAACTCATGCCCCAAATAGGAGTCAATAACCAATCACGTTTCAATGAATTTTGTTTTACAACCAATCACAGTCGTGTTTCACCTCGATAGTTATATACTTCTGTTGATCATATTAAAGAAGGCTTCCTCCTTTTTAATATTCTGAATAGGCCAGGGCATTATTTTGCAGTGACTGACTTTTGAACAAATACGTTGAATATAGCAAATAATGAACAGATTCCTTCGAACTACACATTTGATAATTATATGTTCAACAATTGTGTTTTTAAATAATGATTTGCGGAGTTGTTTCCTAAAAATAAATAATAACCTATAATGTTCGTTATAATATATATATATATCCACCGATGTGGTCTCGAGGTAGCGTGCTGCCTTGTCACGCAGCGGGCCCGGGTTCGATCCCCGGTCGGGGCAGCTTTTCTGGGTGAAGTTTTTATCAGGGTTTTTCCTCACCTTTAAAACAAATGTCAGGAAAACTTTAAGGCCCAAACGGTCCCCGAAATCATATGGCCATCATCCTTATCATTATCATCATCCTTCACCGGTGTGGAAATCAACGGGAAGCTACCACACCTACAATTCCCTAGTAAAGCTGCAAGCATAGCATGAAAATGCTATGATTGCAGTGAAGGACCTGCCTTCGGGCAGAATTACTATGGATGGATGGATAATATACAATTTGATTTGTTTATTTTTTCTCCACTGGGGTGCATTCTTATAATATTGCGATCCTACTTGGTAATAATTAATATGATCTGGTTGCAGTGGATGAACAAAAGAAGCATAACCAAACATTTCTCAATTGCTTTCAAACATCGCCGTTTACATTAAATATATAATATTTTAAAATAACTACATTTAAATAATGATTTTTGAGTAAACAGCTTAATTTTATTTGTTGAATAGTCCTAACAAATGCCACTCTTGATTTCCAAATCCTCTACAAAAATTGGAAATCACTCGTGGCATTACTTATGATAATATGGCTGTTCAAGTTACGTTGATTGAAAGTGAGATTTTACGGATGAATTGAGATATTTGCGGCCAAAACTCACCTGTGGTGGGAATTTTGAAACGAATTTGTAAAACATTAAATTCTTGCAATGCAAAGAAAGAATCATATGATGTCTAATTTCATTTATTCATCTTAATATATAAAAATTTCGCGTCACATTGTTTGTCCGCGATGGAATCCTAAACTACTGAACCGATTTTAATAAAATTTTGCACACTGTGTGCAGTTTGATCCAACTTGAGACTTAGGGTTGTTTATAACTAAATTTATAGTATTTTTTATTGCAAATTATTTTTTATTATTTGACAAAGAGTTATAATTATCTGTGAGTTCCATACGATTCTAACAGATGGCAGTGTAATTATCTGTGAGTTCCATACGATTCTAACAGATAGCGGTTTAAGGTAATTTGGTAAGGTAATTGGTTTATTATTTAACAAAGAGAGATCCAGATGGCTGTGCTTTTTGTTGCAACCGCGAATTTCAATTGAATTACAAATATTGATTATTTCATAATTTAAGTGTGTTCAGTGTTTATTTTATTTTCAATATTATTAATTTCTTGTGTAAGTATTAGTTTTAAGTAATCTGGCTGAAAGATAGCAACTTAATTTTTAATTTTTAACCTATACCTTAGCCACAGCAACGTGTGGCCGGGACTTCTAGTATTAGGCCTATATAAATATTGAAAAATCGATACTCGCAGTTAAGAACGAGTAGTCAGCCATTACAATATGCCTTCTAACAATTAAATAAATGGAGATTGATTAAAATCAGTATTGTTGACTTAAATAATGAAATATAAATTTTATCAGAGGAAAAAGATTTTAGTCAAAAAATTGTAAAATTTAACAGAGTAACAGGAATTATAAATAATATTTTAAAGTCAAACACAGTACAGCAACACATACGAACTAGAATTTATAAAACACTGGCCAGACCCATATTATGTTACGGCAGCGAAGCCTGGACTATTCGCAGTGTAGATGAACAAAGACTAACTGCGGCAGAAATTAAATTTATGTGACGCACTGCAGGCTATTCAAGAACAGGCCATAAAAGGAATTCTGAGATTCTCAAAGAATTACAAACAGAATCAATCATGGAATATGTGCAAAAATACAGAAACAACTGGAAATATCACATAAGAAGAATGGGCAGAAGAACAATACCACGTCAAATCTTAAATTACCAGCCACCAGGCAAGAGATTATTGGGCAGACCCTTCAAACGTTGGATTGAGACCGTAACAGACCGCTAGGTCTATCACATGAAAGGAAGAAAAAAAAGACATTTTATTATCACTGTTAAAATATTGTGATTATTAAAGTACAGTATATGGTGTTGTAATGTTTCATATGTCGGTCATTAGTGTAAATTACTAAAATGAGAAATGGTATGAAATAAAAAGAAAATACAGAGTTGTCAAGTAAATATTCTGGAGCTTAAAAAGGTAGTTGTAGTTTGTAAAAAAAATGAAAAACTTGAAACAATACTTATAATAAATGTCTCTCCAGATGTAAAATAAATTCCCCAGACCTGTTGTATATTATAAACATAAATTTTGTGAGTAGAACAAAGCACATAGCCACCATATTTTAAATGTCCTACTTCTATTAGCAAATAAGAGTAAAAAATAAGTGTGAACCATGTTGTATTCAGATTACTGTGCCGGAACAATTATGGCTCCCTTGAGAGACAAACTTCCACTAATAGCCACCTTCATTTGTTTTGTTTTCCTTCGCATCGCTACATTAGTTGTCATGGTTACAGTTCCTGTTCATGAACTTGAGTCTACAAATGCCAGTTATTTGCCGCAGGCCTATACCCTTTTATTAAAGAAGTTCAAAGAACTATTTCTCATCATCATAATTGGAGAATATCGAACTAGTTCGTCCATTTGTTATATTCTACAATATAACTAATAATCGTCATGAAAGTGTATTTTACGTTTTGTTGAAACGATATATTTTAGTAGCGTGTTTTCTGTTTTGTTAGAATATAAAGTATAAGTTTTGTTTCCTAATAACTATGAACTAAAGCGTCACAGATTGATATAGTAGGCTTAGTAAATAAATTAAATTTATTTATTGCTGAAACGATATGTTTGCAGAAGGAGTAATGTGGGCTTTGAAAAAAAATTAATAAAAAATATATAAAAAGACTATTTAACTCATGCCCCAAATGGGAGTCAATGACCAATCACGTTTCAATGATTTCTGTTTTACAACCAATCAGAGTCGTGTTTCACCAAATATTTATCAGTGTTATAATTACCATATTAAAGAAAGCTTCTCCTTACAAAATTGCGTTCCTTTGGCAATAAATAATATGATCTGGTTGCATGATAAACAAAAGAAGCAGTAGAAGCGTCCTATCGTTTCTCATTTGTTTACAAACATCGCCGTTTACATTAAATATATAAATATTTTAAAATAACTATAGTTAAATAATGATTTGTGAGTAAACAGCTTAATTTTATTCGTTAAATAGTCCTAACAAATGCCACTCTTGATTTCCAAATTCTCTAGATAATTCACTCCTCACTTCGTGAGTCGTGAATTTATCGATAATTTGGAAATCACTCATGGCATTACTTATGATAACTAAAGTGGCTGACTACACCTATTCAAGTTTATGCAATTAATGATTTTTTTTTAATACACAAGTGATCTTCTTGGTGATATAATATTAAAATATATATGTAGTCAATATGCCCATTTCACCAATTAATGTTTTAAAATGGTCAACAAGTTTCTACAGCCAAGCTGTCATTCTCAAGACCAGATATTGTTGACCATTTTAAAACATTAATTGGTGAAATGGGCATATTGACTACATATATATTTTAATGATTTTTGTTTGATATATATATATATATATATATATTGTATTTTAACTTGAAATAACCTTAATAACCTCAACATTACATGCCAGTAAATTCATTTTGAAGACTTTTAATTGTCATTTTGTATCAAATGTTAATTTTTTTACAGTTCATTCAAATAATGAAATTCAATGTAATATGAAATAAAATTATGTAGCCTCCATTCCAAGGATTGAAAGTACAACTCATCCATAAAGCATTATTTTCAATACATATAATGTAAATAACTATTGAAATAGGGTTAATCTTCTTATAGTGGCAGATAAGTTTTAAACACAGTTCATCTGGAATCTCAGATGTGCCTCTGTGGATTGATCAACGAAGTCTGCAATACCGATCTATTTTCCTTCCTATTCCACACCTGATATCCCCTGTTTCAGCAATTTATATTCCATCAAGCCTACAGTCTTTAAACTGTACATAAAAGCTCTTCCAGTTACCATAAAATTTTACTACTTTTCCTTCACGTTCCGCAAATAAACATAAGATATATGAGTCCAGCAAGTATGCCATCAATTACACAGGCCTGCATTTTTTTTCTGCGGCACAGGGTTTAAAAGATCTTTAAATCTAATTTTGGTGTGCTGAATTCAAATATGTTAACAGTTTTTTTTTTGTATCACGTAAGGTTTTTTGCCATGTTGAAATTAATTATTCATTACTTTTTGCATTACATGTCATAAAAGTCTACAACACGTGACCTTCCGAAGGAAGTAATGCTCAATATTTTTACGGCCTTAAATATCCTTCGACCTTGGCTGGATCTGACTTACAAACCCCGGAATCGGAAGCGAGGATGGTAATCATTATTCCACCAGCAAACGTTTTTCAATGAATTAATTATTAATGACTATTTAACTCATGCCCCAAATGGGAGTCAACGACCAATCACGTTTCAATGATTTCTGTTTTACAACCAATCAGAGTCGTGTTTCACCAAATATTTTTCAGTGTTATAATTACCATATTAAAGAAAGCTCCTCCTTACAATATTGCGTTCCTTTGGCAATAAATAGTATGATCTGGTTGCAGTGATAAACAAATGAAGCAGTAGAAGCGTACCTATCGTTTCTCATTTGTTTTCAAACATCGCCGTTTACATTAAATATATAAATATTTTAAAATAACTATAGTTAAATAATGATTTGTGAGTAAACAGCTTAATTTTATTCGTTAAATAGTCCTAACAAATGCCACTCTTGATTTCCAAATTCTCTAGATAAATTCACTCCTCACTTCGTGAGTCGTGAATTTATCGATAATTTGGAAATCACTCGTGGCATTACTTATGATAGTTCTGAAATTTAAATACAGAATTGGACTCTAACCAAGAGATACCATGATAAAACCATGTGGTTAGTCTCGAAATTTATCATAAGTAATGCCACGAGTGATTTCCAAATTATCGATAAATTCACGACTCACGAAGTGAGGAGTGAATTTATCTAGAGAATTTGGAAATCAAGAGTGGCTTTTGTTAGGACTATTTAACGAATACAATTAAGCTGTTTACTCACAAATCATTGTTTAAATATAGTTATTTTAAAATATTTATATATTTAATGTAGACGGCGATGTTTGAAAATGAGATACGATTGGTACGCTTCATCTGCTTCTTTTGTTTATCACTGAAACCAGATCATACTATTTATTGCCAAAGGAACGCAATATTGTAAGAATGCTCTCTAGTGGAGAAAAAATGAAACACATCAAACTGTATATTAATTCATTTCTTATGTCGTATGATGTAAATATGACAATTATATTTTTCTGGATTGTTACCTGGGAAAAATACATTTAAGAAAGTGCAAACAGTGGTTATTTTTTTTTGGTATAATAAATTGCTACAAATGTTTTTATATTAACTCCTGCAAGCGCTAATGTGTTGACATCTATGCACTATATATACAATCTGGTAGCCGTATTTCTTATGGCCTCAGTCACTGCAAATTAATGGTCAGACCCGTTCAGAATATTAAAAAGGAGGAGCTTTCTTTAATATGGTAAATATAACACTGATAAATATTTCGTGAAACACGAATCTGATTGGATGCAAAACAGAAATCATTGAAACGTGATTGGTCATTGACTCCCATTTGGGGCATAAGTTAAATAGTCACAAGTAATTAACACACGTGGTTTGCAAATCATCGATAAATTCACGAGTCACAAAGTGGAATTATCTAGAGGATTTGTAAATCAAGAGTGGCATTTGTTAGGACTATTTAACGAATAAAATTAAGATTTTTTCTCAAAAATCATTATTTAAATATAGTTACCGGTATTTTAAAATATGTATATATATATATATATATATATATATATATATATATATATATATATTTAATGTAGGCGGCGACGTTTGAAAATAAGTCAGAAATGTGAGGTTATGTTTATTCACAGCAACTTGATCATATTAATTATTGCCAAATAGGTCGCAATCAGCGATAACCCACTAAGTTAGCAATATTATAAGAATGCACCTTAGTGGAGAAAAAATTAAACACATCAAACTGTATATTATAACCAACATTATAGGTTATTAATTATTTTTAGTAAATAACTTGGTAAAATAATTGTTTAAAAACAATTATTGAACACACCGTTATCAAATGTGCAGTTCGAAGGAATCTGTTCATTATTTGCTATATTCAACGTATTTATTGGAGTGTCAGTCACTGCAAAATAATGTTCTGACCTGTTCAGAATATTAAATAGGAGGAGCTCTCTTTTTTTTTTGGTAAACAGAATTCGATAAATAGCGAGGTGAAACACGTCTGTCATTGGTTGTAAATAAAAATTAATTGAAACATTATTGGTCATTGACTCCCATTTAGGGCATGAATTAAATAGTCAAATAAAAGTCACGCCTAAACAGCAGTTACTTATATTTTGCCCGTGATCCTCTTATACGTTATGATGTTTTCTAATATTCTTAATTAAATATACAATATCATTAAAAAAGATTATGTATAAACAAAAATATAAGTTGTATTTGCAATCAAAATATTTTCAAAATCCGATTCAAGCTCATTTTTAAAATGCCCACTTGTACAAACGATATATTTTTACGTCCCTATTCCATAAATTAACAATTTAAGGTTTGATTTTGATAGTCTTTGTTTTTTAGTGAGTTTATCATCATCTATTTCAGCTACAAAAACCAATCGGAATGATAGGAGTTGCGTACTGGCCCTAGAAATTTTGTCAGGGACATCCCTAATATTTTGTAGGGTTCTGTGTGTCACCATGCCAACAGTTTCAACTTCACCGAAGAAGCAATTTTCTCGCATTTTCCTCACACGCACGTTTTAATAATGTTGATAGAAATAAAACCAGAACTCTTTAGTTCTGAGATAAATGCATTACGTATGAAACCAAGAAGGCAGATTGATAATTTATTATAGTATTCTGTTGTGTTGTCTCTGAGGGGGCCCTGAGTTGAACTAATCACTCATTGAGGGAGGCTCTCCACGTCCTTGTGTGATCAAAAAAAGTATGATGTGATCCACAGTTAAAATCCCTCTCCCGACAGGTCGTGCCACTGTAATGACCGGGGGTGTGTGGCACGTAAAAGTATCTACAAGGTCAGATGTTAAACTAAAGAAGAAGAATTATAGTATTCAAACAAAATAAATATTTTTAACTGAAATAATCAACAGTATCCATAACTAACTAACTCACTGGTACAATAGAACCCGTAGGTTCATGGCTGCTCGGACATAAGCTCTCCATATATCCCTATCCTGAGCTAATGTCTTCCAATCATTCCCCGTATAATCTAATTTCCTCAAATCATAGTTAATGTTATTCTCTCACCTCAACTGTGTGTTTTCCCTCTGGTTTTCCTACAAGAAGCTTCCAAGCAGGTATTTCATTCCTCATTCCTACCATATGTCCTCCCATCGCAGCCTACAAGACTTAATTGTTCTTATTATATCTTATTATATATTATTATATTCATTAAAAATAGATTGTTTTAAGTTTAATGTGGAGGATATTTTGATGCACTCGAAAATTCGAAAAAATGCACAAAATTTTCGAAAAATGGCTTAACATTCAAAAAGTATTGTATAAACATTCTATCTTATCAGAATTAGAAACAATAATGGATATAGTGTCCATATTCAAATTAAATGATATGCCTTACAAATCTCTCTCACAATCTGGATATTTAAAACCATAATTAATGATAATCTGATTATTACAAAATACATCTCATCAATGCCAAGTAATATTTACGAGAGATAAAATAGAAAAAAACTAATTGTTAATGATAGCATAATAATCAATTAGTTGAATTTGTATTTTATCTGCCCTAAATCTTGCTTGACAGTGATTATTCCTCTACCGTCACAAATGTATATCAATTTCAAATAATTTGGTCATAGAGCAGTGCATGACAAAGAGTGATTATTTCTCGAGAGAAAGAATCCTTGTTTGAAAATTCATAATTTTTTTCGCTAGAGATTATTATAACTTGCAGGAGTTAGGACATTCATTACACTACAGTCCTAATTATTGGAAAATATTCACAAAACCAGCAAATACAAGTTTTTTTTTTCTCTCTCTCCTTACTCTTTCTCCTTTTGTAGGCCATACACCTCCAATGCTAGCGCTAAGATACCACTGGACAATAGATTTAAGTTGGAGATTTAAAGTTTTCTTCCCTCCCATTGTGACATATGGATCAGAGAATTGGGCCATGTATTCAGACAGAAGATTACTAGAAACATCAGAGATGAAGTTCCTCAGATACGTTGCAGGATATAGGCCTACTCTAAGATACCACATTCCTAGTGAAACAATTAGGCAAGAACTCAAAAATGTTAATCTAAATGAAAAAATGCAAAACTATAAACAAAAATGGCATGAACATATTTTAAGAATGGACTCTTCTAGGCTAACAAAACAAGCACTGCTGTACCAAGCACAAGGCTATAGAGATGTGGGACGTCCTAGAAGACGATGGGAAGATGAATTCTGAGAGCAGAACGGGCCGATGGTCTACCACGAAGATGATGATGATGGTGAAGTTTCGTATCCCGGCAGGAATTGAACACGGGCTGCAGAAATGAAATGAAGGAACTCTATCGGCACAATAACAAAACTAGCGGAGATTGATTTGACCTTCCATTTCTCAGAATGATCTAGGTTAGTCCACTTGAATATTAAATAGCTTCCATCGCGTAAAGTAATATTTTTTTTTCCCCGCGATAGTGCGTTTTGACGTACTTACAGCAATGGATACCATGATTGAAAGTTCAACTTTCTACATTTCGGGGTTGCCAACCTAAATAACTATAATGTAATCTTACATATTACAAACCCACGTGTAGGAAGTAAAGCCACTGCCCTCTATGTGTACTAGGTACAATTTACATACAAACAATATCCAAAAGGTAGTGTTAATATTCATTATACGAAACAAATCACTGCATTTTAAATTAACTGAACTTTATTTGAAACAATATAAAGCAATAAATACGTACTTGCCGCCATTTTATGACTAAAAGGTGTCACGGTCTGCTGTAGACTTAACTAATAAACATTGCCCACACTGTTAATGTTAGTCAGTTGTTTATAATGAACGCAAATATTTCCAACAAAGATGTTATTGTTTTACTATTATTTATTATTTTGAAAACACCATCGCGCAAAAAATAATATACAACGCATGTTTGTGAAGTGTTTTAGATTAGATTTATTTAGATTAGATTTATTTACCCTGGTGGAGTTAAGGAAATGTGGCCTTCTCTTCCACTCACCAGGACAAACATATATTACATCAGAATATAGCAATCTTAATTAACTCTAATATTAAACACTAAGTAAAAATTTGATCAAAAGATAATATCTAATATACGTATTACGATCTATAATACAACCAGTTAATATTAGTTAAAATTAAGACTAAAACTAATAATAAAATGTATACAAGCAAGGCATATTAAATTGTCCCTGTCTAGTGTATATAAAAACAGGAAAATAATGAGATATAGAAAACTAATTTTACGATTATACAATATTTAAAAACAAAACAAATAAAAATATTTGTTATTCTTAATATTATTTTCATAAATAATTAAGTATATTAATATTGCTAAAAGAATACTATCAGTGAGGTGTATAAGTTAGTTTGTTATTAAATAATTCTTTAGTTTACTTTTTTAAGGATGTTATAGTTTGACAGTCTCTGACATAAGGCGGAAGGGAATTCCATGTTTTGGTAAGTGACACCGTAAAAGATAATGAATAATATACAGTGTGATGAGGCGGGATATAAAGGACAATGTGCTGATGGGATCGAGTGTCAAGATTATGTGTGTCGGATAGTCTGATGAAGCGGCATGATAAATAATTAGGCGATGATGTGTGAAGTATTTTATAGAGAAGGGATAGGGAATGGACAGTTCTACGATCTCTTAGACGAAGCCACGATAATTGTTCCAGGGACTGGTAACATGGTCAAATTTGCGAATACCACAAATAAAACGTGCGCAAGAATTATGAACACGTTGAAGTCTTTGAGTGGAAATAATATTTAAGTCTGTAAAAAGAGTGTCACAATATCAAAATGGGGCATTGCAAGTGTTTCTACTAACATTTTCCTAAGGGCGAATGGTAAACAATTTCGTACACGATTTAATGAATGTATTATTGAGAAGACTGTTTTGCATGTATGGTTTATTTGTGTATTCCAATTTAAGTTTTTGTCAATAAATACTCCTAGAATTTTTTACAGTCTCACTATAAGGGATTTGAACTCCATTTAGTGACACATGCGAAACTGTGTTTAGGTTAATTGTAGATAATAGTCTCTGATGACCCATAATTATTGATCGTGACTTTCTAGGATTTAATTGCAGTCCATATTTAACTGTCCAAGTCATTAGTGAGTCAAGATCCTCGTTAATTTTGGCAACAGCGTCATTTAGTGAATATTTGTCTGTGTGGATGTAGATTTGCATGTCGTCTGCAAATAAATTATGTTTGCAATGCTTTAGGGAGTTAGATATGTCATTTATGTAGATTGAAAAAAGCAAAGGTCCAAGTACCGAATCCTGTGGAACCCCAGCTTTACGGAAGGACCAAGAAGAACATAATGTATGATTTTCTATAACAGATTGCTGGCACTATCAGAGAGTAAGAGGGTTTTAAGTTTATGCAACAATAAGTCCAAGTCTACCGTGTCGAATGCTTTACTAAAGTCCAGTAATGTAAGAATGGTAAGTTTTCGATTATCAGCAGCTTCGCGTATGTCTTCGCAAATATTTAGTAGAGCAGTATTTGTATTGTGTCCTGTCCTGAAGCCTGACTGAAATTGATCTAGAAGGTTGTATTCATTTAGGTATTCAGTCAGTTGTTTATGGACTAATCGTTCCAGAGCTTTTGAAAGGGTAGGTAAAATGCTAATGGGTCGAAAGTCGTTCGGGGTTGAGGGCATTTTAACTTTAGGCAGTCAGAATCTCGGAAATTTAAAACCTCGCTATCGCTCGGTTTTTAAACATTTTCCTCGATTCTATAAAAACCACTTCCCAACCTCGTATCCTAATATACTATTTCGTAAATCCATAATTCCTCAGTGTGTATTCTTACATAATGACTCTTCGACTCCTTCTACATTACGAATAATGCGTCAAACACCCCGATGCAAGAGTAGAATAGTCTATCTCTATTACTGTTTCATAAAAAATCATACCAGCCTTGCTATTTCTAAAACATTGCACATTACAGAGAATGGCATTATTAGTTCCATTATAGGTTTGGTTCAATCACATTTATTTGATACACATCGATTCATGTTTTCTATATAGGCCTATTATATTTGTGTTATCATCGTTATTATGATTATTATTATTATTATTATTATCATTATTATTATTATTATTATTATTATTATTATTATTATTATCATCATCATCATCATCAAATATGATGATAATACGAGTATAATATACAAAAAACATAAATAATGTGTATCAAAGAAATATGATTGAATCAAACCATAATAGAACCCATAATGTCATTCCTCATAATTTACAAATAACAAGGCTGGTATGATTATATATAAAACTGTAACAAGGGTAGATTATCAGAGAGCGAAGAAAGTAGAGGACGATGTGAGGTTAATTATCTACCGAGTGTGTTAGTTTACGCATGCGCATCCATATGAAGCTGATATAGTGAGTTACAATTAAATTCAGTCTTGAATTATCTTTTGATGTCATTGTAACGTATGTACTAGTCCATTCTGATTCTCTATTACAGCTTGCTAGCAAACAACAAGCAAAACTGATACTGCACATGCTGCAAGAAATGTTGCATCGAGTTGTATGCTCTGTTTGAACCTCTTCAGAGCGAATAAATATTTAATCATAACCGGTAGTACCTGTGACTGTAAGCCATGTATTATGTCGTTATAGTTTGTGCAATCTAGTATGTCTATTACCCGGGACATCCCTTGGTCTTTGCTGATGACACTGCACACGGTCTGAGAAGTAAAGCATCAAATTTTGAAGTAGTCTAATGTAAACATGTTCTGTTTCAACCGCTGTAGAGCGAACTATAATCTCTCTTGGTTCTATGATAGCGACAGACGTAAATTGCACTCTCTTTAATTTATTTTCAAGTTCATGTACTCTTGCATTCCTAGTTATCTCGTGTAGAGATTTGAGAAGTTATCTTCCTACCATAATATTAGCATTAGGTCACAAGATAAGAGACTACTAACAATCCATCTCCATAGCACCTCTTCTTATTGTATTCCTTTCACAGTAGCTTCTGCCCCTTTCCTGGAAATCCCTCTCTCAAAATATCAGGAATTGTTCGCACATTTGATACTTTTAATTTAAGCTTATACAATTACTTGTTGTTAATTAATTTTTCACTAGAATTAAATATATTCTACGTCATTATTTTTTTTCATTTGTCTATCTTGTAGAGTTTATTTGTTAAATCTAGAGTTAATCAACATGTATTGCAGATAATTATATTGTAACTTAGATATACCATGTAATAATTTATGTTTATTGCAATTTAGATATAAGACTACTTTTATTTTGTATTTTTAACCTGGTTGAGTGGTAGACTTCTTCTTCTTCTTCTTCTTCTTCTTCACGGGCTAGGCAAATTGCCTGTTCCAAACTCATCTCTCTCACAGAGTGGTAGACAAGGTCTGCTAACTTAATTCTGCCAAATAAATTATTATTATTATTATTATTATTATTATTATTATATTATTATTATTATTATTATTATTATTATTATTATTATTATTATTATATTATTAGTGGCGCCGGCAGCAGCAGCAGCAGTAGTAGTAGTAGTAGCCGGACTGGTCGAAGGTGATAAGCCAGACGAAAAAAGTACCTTGGTCGAAAGAGTGACGATCTTTCACCGTAAAAATACAACCGTCAAGAAATGCGGACATGGACTCCTTACTTACTTACTCACTGCCACTATCGAACCCGCAGGTTCATGGCCGCGCGGACATAAGCTCTCCATACCCCTGTTGAACCCATGTCCGCATTTCTTGACGGTTGTATTTTTACGGTGAAAGATCGTCACTCTTTCGACCAAGGTACTTTTTTCGTCTGGCTTATCGCCTTCGACCAGTCCGGCACGGGTAACCCTATCGGCAGCAATGCTACCGCCGGCATAGCTCTCGGGATAATTTAAGCACGCAAACCACTCCACCACGACAAGGTAAAGATACCATGGAGGGGGACATGGGTTCCACTGGGGTAAAATTTTCCGGAGGTCAAATAGTCCCCCATTCGGTTCTCTGAGCGAGGACTACTTCAGGGAACCCATGCCAAAGGCTCAAAAACAAGGATATGTTCCTAGGAATATACGAGTAGAATGTTAATAGTAGTATTAGTATTATTACCATTAAATTATTTGTAATCGTACCCGGTAATATCTCTAACCGTAAGTAAAATAATATGTTACTGAGGTTTGTGCTCATTCCAATCTATATACTCTGGGGCTTCGTGCCGTACATTCTAAGACAATACACTACAAGCCGGAGGGTCATATGTTCGAGTCCCGGTGGGGTTAGGACTTTTAAACTATCCCAAACCATTTGAAAGCACTATAGCCTTGGGGAAATGAGTGCCAAAAGCATGTTCTAAGGGTAAAGGCGGCCGTCATGCAGGGCTGACACTTGGCTAACATCAAGTGCCGATTGTCTAAGTTTCATTTAATACACAATTGATCTTCTTGGTGATACAATATTAAAATATATATACAGTCAATATGCCCCATTTCACCAATAAATGTTTAAAATGGTCAATATCTGGTCTTGAGAATGACAGCTTGGCTGTAGAAACTTGTTGACCATTTTAAACATTTATTGGTGAAATGGGCATATTGACTGTATATATATTTTAATAAGTTTCATTTATTAACCAAACCTTTTTCATTAATATCGAGAAAAAATGGTGATAATCTTATTATTCTTGTCCCTTCACTCTTTATGGGGCCTGCCTCCCTTTCTAGGATTCCTTCCAAAAAGAATAATATCCAATCTAGGTGCAGCCTGTGAAAGAATAAAATATTATCAAAATGCTTATCTTCAGCACGTATTAAGAATGAATGAACAGAGCATACCAAGAAGAATGTATAATTGTAAACCAAAAGGGAGAAGAATGTTGGGAAGACCATTGAAGAGATGAAAGGACCAATTCGACCTATAATGAGATCGGAACAGGCCATTGCGCTTAATCCTTGTTGTTGTTGATGATGATGATGATGATCTAGGTGCACAGCTAGAATGGTAATTTGAATTAAGAGTCATTAGTTAATCAAGTTATTCTAAGACTAGAAGAAGTGGGAGCCTTAACCTCCTACTACACCAAGGGTCTCCCAAGTCCTGTAGTGGGATCACTTCACCTTTTTTTTTAAAAAACTGTATCTCTACTGCCTGAGAAAGCCCTCACTCTTTGTTGATGATTAATATTAACTAACTAACTGGCACTATCGAACCCGTAGGTTCATGGCCGTGCGCACATAAGCTCTCCACACATCCCTATCCTAAGCTAAAGTTTTACAATCATCCCTATATAATCTACTTCCCTCAAATCATAGTTAATGTTATTCTCCCACCTCATTCTTGGTCTACAAACTCTGATTTTCCTACAAGAAGTTCCATGCACGTCTTTCATTCTCCATTCGTGCCACTTGTCCTGCCCATCGCAGTCTACGAGACTTAACTGTTCTTATTATATCTGGCTTCGTATACAGACCATGTAGTTCACTGTTAATGTAGTCTTCTCCATTCACCTCTCTGTTCACCTCTCTTTGGTCCAAAATTTTTCCTAAGAACTTTAGGCAATTCTCAAATAGGCTACTCCTAATCTTATTTCCTGCCTTAACGTAAGTATCCATGTTTCGCATCCATATAATATAACTGTGTCCACCGCTGTGGTCTCGAGGTAGCGTGCTGCCTTGTCACGCAGCGGGCCCGGGTTCGATCCCCGATCGGGGCAGTTTTTCTGGGTGAGGTTTTTATTGGGGTTTTTTCTCACCCGTAAGACAAATGTCAGGAAAACTTTAAGGCCCAAACGGTCCCCGAAATCATATGGCCATCATCATCATCCTTATCATTATCATCATCAACCTTCACCGGTGTGGAAAGCAACGGGAAGCTACCACACCTACAATTCCCTAGTAAAGCTGCAAGCATAGCATGAAAATGCTATGATTGCAGTAAAGGATCTGCCTTCGGGCAGAATTACTATGGATGGATGGATAATATAACTGGTAGAATAATAGTTTTATATGTTGTCAGTTTAATGTTTTTGAAAGAAGTTGTGACGTCAAGAGTCTCTGTAATTCATAATAGGACGCATTTCCAGAATTGAGCCAATGTTTAATTTGTTTGCGCATCTTATTTCCTATTTGTGATTATTGTTCCTAGATATTTGAATTCAGACACTTCCTCAAAATTTCCCCTCATTCGTCATTAGATGTATATTTCCATTATATAATTTCTATGTGTGACCATATATTTAGTTTTATTGATATTTACTTCCAATCCCAATTTCTTAGTGTTACTTAATGTTATTATTATTATTATTATTATTATTATTATTATTATTATTATTATTATTATTATTATTATCATCATCATAATCGTTATTATTAACATTATCATTATAATTGTTATTTTTATTATTATTTTATGTTCTACAGGAAGTCTATTTTTTTTATATCCCGAAGGCAGTGAGTTAAAAATTTGATGTCCCTTCCTGCAATGAAGACTCTTGTCGTCTGAGCTATCTTTTCCACTTAATATTAAGAACTGAGAAAGAAAACAAATATTGTTTGCCAGTTAGATCATTCTACAATTGGCAATGTAAGTATGAAGTATTCATAGTATTTCAAAGCATCTTTCATTGGGCTTATATGAAACTTCTTAGTCTACCACTACGAATATTAAAATCGCATCTATAAAATTGCCTGTACATTTGGTTTTCAAAGATACTAAAGTGAATAATGTTACAGTACTGAAATGTCACGTGGAGATGTGTAAAAGTTGGTAGTACTGGGATGATTCAGACATCCCCCTGTTGGGAGAGGGTGTACGCTAATACCCCGTCACGAAGGGTGCGCGCTGTAAGATGCAAGAGTCACCACTGCACGTCACATGGACCGCGATTGTTTCGCTGAAACTAGGGGAGGGTGCATCAATACACTACACTAAATATACATCCATCCCAATACATCAATAATGACTACACGATAACAGTTTCGCCCTAATTCTCTGTTTTTACTGTAAGACCGTAAACTAAATACCGCTTATGGAAAAATATAAATCCATAACAGCATCGCTTAATGAGATTACCAGGGTACAATAGAGTTCTTCATTCAAAACTGATAGAAATAATAAAACAATATTAACCACCACCGCTATGGTCCAGGGATAACAACGTTCCCTCTCACGAAATGAGCCCGGTTTCGATTCTTTGTAGAGTTGGATTTCCTGCTTTGGGGAGTTGAAGGTCTTTTTTTCTTCATCCCATAAGTATTTTATATCAATTTGCACTACAGCATGCCATCAAATTTGTTAAGGATTAAGACAGCTTAACACTCAATGGTATTAATAAGCTGTTTATGTTGATAACGTAGTATTATTAGGCGATAGAGAGGAGATACTAAGGGTCAACATGCACACTCTATTCAGTAACACTAAGAAATTTGGACCGGAAGTAAGCATCAATAAAACTAAATATATGATCGATCACACAAAGAAATACATCATGTAATGGAAATAGACAATTAATGATAAAGGAAGGATATTCTGAAGAAGTGGCTGAATTCAAATACCTAGGAACAATAATCACAAATAGGAATGAGATGCACCAAAGAAATTAAACATAGGCTCAATTCTAGAAATGCATACTATTATGTATTATAGGGACTCTTGTCGTCCCAACTCCTTTCAAAAAACGTCAAATTGAAAATATACAGAATATATTATTCTACCAGTTATAATATATGGATGCGAAACATGGACTCTTACTTTAAGGGAGAAGAGGATTACGAGCATTTGAGAATAAAGTTCTTAGGTAAATTACTTAAACTTATGTCTGATTTTGTTTTCTTGTTTTTATTGTTAATTGTTTCATGGTCATTATTTTTTGTATATTGCCCCTTAATATCAGCAATCTTGCTCTTTGGGGTCTTTGAAGAAACAAATAAATAAATACACACCATTCACTCATATATTCATATTAAGCAAGGTGGGTATGATATGGTTGATTATGATGGCAAGATGTTGTTCAAGGATTATTTAGGCCTTAAATGTCTTGATATTTGTCTTATAAGTGAGAAAAAAGTCCTGGAAAAAAACTCACCTAGAAACTTGTCCTGACAGCGAATCGAACCCGGGCCCCTGAGGCAATGCGCTACCACTGAACACAGTAGTCGAGATAATGTAAAAATACGTAATTACGTCATTTCTTGAATAACTAAAAATAACCCCAATCTAATCTTAGTGAAATATTCTGCCCACTAAAAATGGTGTTTTTTAAGTGGAGTTCTTTATTCGTAAAATTCTGACGGAGAAATTAAGTTCCGTTGAAGAGTAATTAAAAGTGAGTGACACGCTGGCATAATTTTAATGTCAACGAGTGAAGTGCGGCTTTTAGCCACGCCAACGTTCATTAAATTCACAGCTGCTTCGTGTGGAACAGTCCACTTCTTTCGCCTAACAAAATGTAGCCAACAACCATTTAACAGGTCATGCCATTTCCAGAGGTTAATTCACAAATTCAATGAATTTTCTCTAAAGCTTAGAGCTCTCACAAAAGAAACTTCCCATGAATTGCCTCCGAATTTAACCTTTACATACTTGTGTGGTTTAAT
This sequence comes from Diploptera punctata, assembly GCA_030220185.1. Lineage (NCBI taxonomy): Eukaryota > Metazoa > Arthropoda > Insecta > Blattodea > Blaberidae > Diploptera > Diploptera punctata. The sequence continues at coordinate 1,723,898 of JASPKZ010003882.1, forward strand.
TATCTGCCTCGCATTAAAGAGTCGGGTTCGATTCCAGACAATAGTCCTACAATTTTTATTTATTATGAATAGGATCAGGAACGTCCCGCGCCGTAGCCGAGTGGTTAAGGCAGGAAGCCTTGGCGCAGAGCTACGGGACTTGCACTGGTTCGAGTCTCCATGGGGAAGACATTTTTTCATGGTATTTCAGCCAGTATGATACGTGTATTGGTTGAAAGTGATACAATTGATGATAAAAAAGCTTTTCAATTATCTTGTGATATAACAGAAAAAATGAAATGACCCATCCAGTGCCCATCCAGCATCGTTAGGCATTTGAGTAGCTACGATAAGTAGCGGTACCAGGTTGAGAAACCCAGCTATAACGACTGGGGGACTCGACATGCTGAGCACATGTCACCCCTACACTGAGTAGATGATCATCTACCTCTGTGATTGACACATGTGGACGTGAGGCCAGCAGCCGGCAATTAGGCTAAGGGCCTTCTAGGCCTGTCGTGCCATGGAATTGTTAATTATAGGATCAGAAACATGTATGAATTCCGAATTTTAGTACAATATTGTACATCTCTATCTTCGGGTTTTTTACAGCTGTTGCCGTCTTCCCGTGCCAAACTTCCAAGCCTGCGATCTTGTGCATCTTCAATGCTAAACCCTCTTGCTTGCATTGCTATCCTTCCATGTTAACTTTGATCTCCCTTTTTTCTTCTTTTTGGTCAGTTGTCATTGATATTAGTATCGGCCATCCCTTATCTTCCATTCTTAAAATATGTCCTAACCATTTTAATTCCTTCTTCTCAATTCTTTCAATTATGCTTTCTGCTGCATATTCTCTTCTCCTATTGTACAACTTCTCCCTATTAATTGAATCGTATGCCTTTTTGAAGTCTACATTTCGTTGGTGCACATTTATTTTTTCTAAAATCTGTTTTATATTAAAATCCTGATCTATTGCAGAACTGTTTCTTCTAAATCCATATTAATGATCATCTAATACGTCTGCAATATAGGGATTAAGCCTTTATATACTCGGACCAACGGATATGTGCCCCTACAGCGCTGACATCGTTCTTAGAAAAGTGCACATCTACACTCACACCATTTCGCCGCACTCCCTTCCCATTACGTCAAACTACAGTCACGATATCTCACCGAGTAGGATGTTGCCAAACTTCCCCCAGTTTATGGCTTTTGAATATTAAATAATTCAAGGTTGGAGTTGAGTTGACAACACTGGAGGGCAAGTGCAAGAAAAGAGATAGATAGGAGAGAGAGATAGGAATGCAGGGAGGCAAATGATCTGCCGAGGCAGAAAAGGAAGTAGGCTTTAGTTCGAATATCTAACGGGGACACAGATCCGTTGGATAGACAATATTAATATATTTGTTAGAATTTTTTATGAATTTGGAAGTAACGAGATGTCCATGTAGTTGTTGCAATCAGTTTTTTTTTTTCTTTCTTTCTTTCTTACAGAGTGGTACGAAACACAGCTCTACAATTTTTTTGTTGCCCTGAATATCTCTGCGAATTTCTGTTTTCAAGTGCACAGTTTACGAATATATTCATGAAAGTGCTGAATGTGTTCTAAAAATTATAGAAGAAAATCTTATAAAAGGTGTTTCACTGAAGTATAACATGGGGATTTCGATATTTTTCTTTCTATTTACGTCGGTATATACTCATTGTTAAAAAAAATTGACATTATAAATATTTTTTATATATTTTCCGATTTTTGTAGTGTAAAATAAAAATAAATATTTTATAAAAACCAGAGCAAATCTTCCAAAATCATTGATAGCTTCATGAATTGAGAGCATAAATATATCCGAAATTAATCTTATATCAAGAGCAACCAAACCACTGTTGATCAGTGTAATCGATTACTTCAATTGGTTTTGAAGGTCTTCTTTTCCCCAAATCATACTAAGCAAACAATGTATATTATCCATCAACTTCCCCCCCCTCCCTAATTGTATTGGCTGTGCTGGGATCCCACCTAAGGGTCAATTTCACCAACAGAGGTAACTGAATTACGCCAGTTTTCCCCGTGTATAATGCATAGCTTAAACTGGCATAATACAGTTACCTCTGTTGGTGAAACCGACCCTAAATCCGATGCGTTTACGTCTTAAAGTTTTTTATCACCATTTCAGCTTCATTTGGCTCATGTAACCAATTCATATTTGCTAGCTTTCTTTTATTTACAATGTCGGAACATTCCTCATCAAACATGTATTATTTTGTCTCTTTTTTAAATACAGTAATAGAATACATGAATAAGAACTATAAAATAGTCACTTTGTAGATCCATTCCTCAACTTGAGTTAATACCTCACCGGAAACTTACCATGATTTTTTAAATGACACGCTTTTTCATGCTGACATTTTAATAGTATATTGTATAGTCGCATAGTCCACCGCTGTGTTCCGAAGTAGCGTGCTGCCTTGTCACGCAGCGGGTCCGGGTTCGATTCCCGGTCGGGACAGGCTCCTGGGTGAGGTTTTATTCGGTTTTTTTTCTCACCTGTAAGACAAATGTCAGGAGACTTACGGCCCAACGGTCCCCGAAAATCATCCGGCCATCATCATCATCCATACCATTATCATCATCATTCTTCACCGGTGTGGAAAGCAAACGGAAGCTACCACACCTATAATTCCCTAGTAAAGCATAGCATATAAATTCTATGATAGCAGTGAAAGACCTTCCCTCGGGCAGAATTACAATGGATGGATGGATAGTCGCTTGTTCTCAATCCGTTTCTTCTTCTGTTGCCACACTTTCATTTAAACATTCAGAATTTCAATACTACTCCCACTACTACCACTACCACTACCACTACCACTACTACTACTACTACTACTATTACTACTATTATTATTAATAATAATAATAATAATAATAATAGTTTTATTTATTCTGGCTGAGTTAAGGTCATAGGCCTTCTCTACCATGCAACGAGAACAAATAGGTCCATACAAGTACAGATTTACAATAAAATTATATATTCAATATACAAATTATTATAAAAAAATTAAAAAGTCATTAAAATTATCAACTTATATTTCATGTATGTACGCTACTTTTATAGGCTAAATATAATAATAATAATAATAATAATAATAATAATAATATAATAATAATAATAATAATAATATAATAATAATATAATAATAATAATAATATAATAATAATAATAATAATGATAATAATAATAATAATAATGATAATGATAATGATAATAATCATGATAATAATAATAATAATAATAATAATAATAATAAATAATAATAATAATAATAATAATAATAATAATAATAATATAACTTATAATAAAACTTAGATCGATTGAAATGGATTTCTTGAGGAGAGCATCGGAGAGCATCAAGATGTTCAAAATTAGAAAAAAATACGTCATACGAGGTAAAATGAATATTAGATATTCAATAGTAAATCATATAAGATGTAAATAAGCAATTAAATTGGTACGGGCACATATGACGAATGCAACAAAAAAGGTTACTCAGGAAAACATTGTAATGGTGTCCACCTGGAAGAAGGAAAGGAAGACCTCGAAACTCTTGGATGCAGGAAATTAGAACTGGGATGAGAACAAGAGGACTGGAGGACATGGAGTGGATGGTATAGAGACAAGTGGAGAATAAAAATAAAACTTTAGGCACAGAAAGCTGTGTAAGCATTAAAAATCTGTATATAAATAATAAATAAAGTATTATTATTATTATTATTATTATTATTATTATTATTATTATTATTAAATGGGAAACACCAATTACGTCGTGTACATTATACTTGAAGATAATATTCAAAACAAAGTTAAAGCAAATATAAATTTCTTTTAAATGATTCTAACATTCGGCATCACCTGATTTCATGTGGTAGTTAACACTGGTCAACATGTTTGTCTCATCAGTTCCAATTATTGTACTTAATGCAGTTTTTATCGTGTTTTCAAATATGTATTCGGAATGTCTCCATCACCCACAGCTTTTTTTATTTCAATTTCAATTAATGGATTTAAATATTTTTTAATAAACGTTTTTTCGTCCATTTGTCCAGTGTAAAATAAAACCAAATGAGCTAACTCAAATGGTTTCAGCTATGGAAAAGAGATATCAAGGCAAATGGAATCCTAATAAGCTGGCCGATTATTGTTGGACCATCAAGAGGGATGCTCCACAAGCGAAATATAGCAGAAAATCGTAATTTCTTACTTTCTAGGTGAGTCCGAATGTTCGAATATTGTGTAGTTACGAATGTAGAAAATATTAAAGTGTTTGAAATTATAAATGCCTGTCTCTCGGAAACCTTGCGTGATGGAGAAAACCCGATATCATATTTGAATTCAGGAGAACAAATACTATCAGAATCACATATTTTTCTTTCTGAGACAAAAAAAAAGAGTATATTTTTTGTTGCTCAGTGTAATCAATGATGAAGAAATATATTCATGAATGGAATACTTATCAATTTCCAGAACTTGAATAGCAATTGGTAAAACGTTTAAATAATTCATATTATGGCGAAATAAAATATGATATAAAAATACACATGCGTGATATAAAGAAGTAGCCCTCTTAGAGGAATATAACCGATTCGTTTTTGTATTTTTTTGTTTACATCAATTTGTAAAAATAAATTTTAAACAGTTCTACATAAGACCCATAACTGTGGGTAAATATTTTCTCCACTCTTACTTTAAGAGAAGAGAAAAGATTACTAGCATTTGAGAATAAAGTACTTCAGAAAAAAAATGGACGAAATAGAGAGACAGATGAATGGAGAAAACTACATAACAGTGAACCATATGACCTGTATGGGAAACCAGACGTAATATGAACAATGAAAGTATAGTAGCTGCGATGGGCAGGACATTTGACACGAATGGGAAATAAAAAAAATGGGCATGAAAACTTCTTATGGGAAAACCAGAGGGAAAACACCCCAGAATGTAGGCCAAGAATAGAGTGGAAAAATTAGCATCGACCATGATTTGAGTAAAGTAAAACATACAGATTGGAAAAAATAGCTCTAGGAGATGGACATTACAGGGACTCCTATCGTCCCAACTCCTTAAAAAAACGTTAAACTAAAAATATATAAGGCTGTTATTCTACCAGTTATATTATAGGCCTATGGATGCGAAACGTGGGCTCTTACTTTAAGGGAGGAAAGAAGATTATGAGTATTTGAAAATAAAGTTCTTAGAAAAATTCTTGGGCCAAAAAAGAGATGAAGACAGTGAATGGAGAAAACTTCATAATAGTGAGATATATGGTGTGTATAGGAAGACAGTTATAATAAGAACAGTTAAGTCTCGTAGTCTGCGGTGGGCAGGACATGTGGTACGAGTGGGAAATATGAAGGGCTCGTGTCCTTCGGGCTCGATAAGCGACGCAATATGTTAAAATATATAACTGTAGATTTTATTAAACTCTCATAGTTTATTAATATATCGATAAAATTATTATAAAAATAGTACAGGCAAGGAAGGCAATTTTTCTCGTTAGAAGGAAGGTTATCAATCTCTGCACTGTGGAACCAGAGCGACTTTCAAGTAGGATTTTCTCTAAAGCTTTGTACCGTATTCTTATCTAAAGTCTTACCGGCGGCAGTTATTTTCCAATTTGCAGTTCAACTGCGGTGTTAATACTCCTCATATACTCTCATCTTTAGCTGGAATTCTACAAGATGAAATTCTTATCTTCATTTACCCCCGGCTCTTAATAGTCTATAACGAAACTATCTCACGTTCCGCCTTATCTTTTCACTTCCTTATTATCAAAATCTCGGTCATCGTTTCCCTTATTACTTCTGTGTTCAACAGATTGCTTGTGAAATGCACATTAGCAAAATTCACACCATCTCTTTTACCGCAAGTTTTCGAACACTTCTTTAAAGACATTTTAACGTATAAAATATTTATATATAATAATGATAAAATATCCTGCTAGTATGTATTTTGTAAATGCCGAATTTACACTATTTAGATGCATCACAAAAAACGCAATAAATAATTCATCCATTTGTCTATTGATGCATGGAAGCTTCTTGTAGAGGGAAAACGCCCAATTGGTAGACCAAGAATGAGGTGGGAGAATAACATTAACCATGATTTGAGGGAAGTAGATTGTACAGGGGATGAACATTAACCAATTATAAATTCACAATATTTCAACAATCCCTGTTTATAAAATATAGACAAGCTTAGCCCTATCTATTTTAAACTAAACTAAAAAATTAATTAATAATTAAAAAAATTAAAGAAAAGTTTTAAATTGAATTTTTCCCATAAAACTAGATATACTACTTGTCGACTGACATATCACCACTAACAAACAATTTCTAATATTTTTGAAACAATAAATTAATTAATATGCTAGCTCCAAATTCTTCGAGAAAATTTTTATCAAATATACAAATATAACAAATATTTTAAAGATCCATCCATAGTATTTCTGCCCGAAGGCAGGTCTTTCACTGCAATCATAGCATTTTTATGCTATGCTTACAGCTTTACTAAGGAATTGTAGGTGTGGTAGCTTCCCGTTGCTTTCCACACCGGTGAAGGATAATGATGATAATGATAAGGATGGTGGTGATGATAATAGCCATATGATTTCAGGGACCGTTTGGGCCTTAAAGTTTTCCTGACATTTGTCTTACAGGTGAGGAAAAACCCCGATAAAAACCTCACCCAGAAAAACTGTCCCGGCCGGGGATCGAACCCGGGCCCACTGCCTCACAAGGCAGCACGCCACCTCGAGACCACAGCGGTGGACAATTTAAAGATAAGGGTAAGAAATGTTTCCACGCTAAAGGTTCGATAGTACTGGTGAGTTAGTTATCTAGTTTATCTCTTTATTTATTAAAAGTTGGACTATTTATTACAGATGTAAATTTTAATAATAAAGTAACATTGAATCTTCTCCAAGAGGCTAAACCTCACTTTTATTTGCTATTGATATTGTGTCAACAGGTTGAGAAAACCAGCTATAATGGCTGGGAGGACCCGATATGCTGACCACATGTCGCCCCTACACTGGCTAGATGATCGTTTACCTCTGTGATTAACACGTGTGAATGTGAGGCCAGCAGCCGTCTAGTAAGCCAAAGGTCTTCTAAGGCCTGTCGCGCCATTGAGTTTATTTTGTTTGATCTTGTATCGAGCTGAAATGAAGATGTTGAGAGCAATAGCAGGATACCAAAGAACCGATAAAAAGAAAAAACGAAGATAAAAGAAGAGAACTTTATATATTTAATATCTGTGAAAGAATAAAATATTATCGAAATGCTTATCTTCAGCACGTATTACGAATGAATGAACAGCGCATACCAAGAAGAATGTATAATTATAAACCAAAAGGAAGAAGAATGTTGGGAAGACCATTGAAGAGATGGAAGGACCAATTCGACCTATAATGAGATCGGAACAGGTCATTGGGCTTAATCCTTGTTGTTGATGATGATGATCTTGTATCGAACATTACCCCGCACAAGAGAGGAAACAAAGCACCTTACTTTAAGAACAAGGATATTATCCCGTCTTATTAGAGCACTGACCTCCAATCTAAATGCTTTCAGTCTCGTCGCTCTTAAGAATCCAATTTTCTCTGGAGAAACAACAGTCATAATAATAAGAATATCGTAAGAAAAGTCCACCGCTGTGGTCTCGAGGTAGCGTGCTGCCTTGTCACGCAGCGGGCCCGGGTTCGATCCCGGTCGGAGCAGTTTTTCTGGGTGACGTTTTTATCGGGGTTTTTCCTCACCTGTAAGGCAAATGTCAGGAAAACTTTAAGGCCCAAACGGTCCCCGAAATCATATGGCCATTATCATCATCATCAACCTTCACCGGTGTGGAAAGCAACGGGAAGCTACCACACCTACAATTCCCTAGTAAAGCTGCAAGCATAGGATGAAAATGCTATGATTGCAGTGAAGGACCTGCCTTCGGGCAGAATTACTATGGATGGATCGTAAGAAAGAGTATTCATACACTTAGTACTGAAACAACAAACACATTTTTGTACAATTACTTTTCATACACTTTGTATAAAATAAATAGCTTTTTAAATGTATACACATGATGAAACATAAATTGAGCGACTTCCTGATTATTAATGTTTTATTTATATACAGATTTTCAATGTTTACACATCTTTCTGTACCTAAAGTTTTATTTTTCTTCCCCACTTATCTCTATTATTAATACCGAAATAAATAAATATGTCATGTATTATAACCTTGTAGATTTCCGGGCTGTTGACCGTGATCTTGAGGTTTGAAGTTCCCCGACGTTTCGCCAGAGACTACGTCCGGCATCCTCAAGAGCTACGACCAACAGCCCGGAAATCTTCTGCGAGGTCATAATACGAACTCGGGTCGTGAAAGCCTAAGTCAAATACGTCATGATTCCATCACTAATGAAAGTATTAGTCAGTACAGTTTTACATTATTTCCCAACTGTTTAATATACATTTAGCATTTTGTAGGGAATCCTTTCAATTTTGTAATGGCCACAAGTCGTTCAGGCATTCAATTAACTCGCTTACAGAAGATGGTGTGTCAAATCTTACTCCATTCTTCCAAAAACTATAGGATTATGGTAAACTACCCCGATATCCGGATGGCAATCCGATTGAACATGTATGGGGCTATCTCAAAGAAATACAGAGTAGAAAAAATATTTAATCAAAACAAGATTTTCAGTATGGATATTCATTATGTGATCGATGCCCACTCAACATCGTGACAAATTTGGATAGCAACAATGAATAGCGGCTCAAAATTGAGAAAACCATTTATTACGACTGGGGGACTCGACATGCTGACCATATGTCAACCTTATGCTGACTAGACGATCGTCCACCTCTATAAATGACAAGTATATGTAAACCCAGCTGCCGGTTAATAGGCCAAGGACCTTTTAGGCCTATCGCGTCATGGAGTTAGTAGTGATAATTATTAAAAATAAAATTAATACAACGGTTTTTCAATAATTATGTGAAACACTTATTATTCAGTAAAGAAATAGTCATAAATTCCCTGTCTTATGGTTTATTACAAAATCTAAAACATCCACAAACTAAAGCAGTAAATCGAACCAGAATATTCGTACAATACAATTAATTTCAAAGATAGGGATAAAGTGTGATATTGTTTTGTTGTTGTCAGTTCCCATCCACGTCAAAGTGAATTAGGAATGTACAGATATAATCCTAATAGTATTACAGATTAAAATACATGTGGTATGCCCGTGGATACAACCAGGCTCTATGGGAGTTATGTTTTTGATGAGTTTACTGACATTGAGAAGGATTTTATTTGGAATAAAAACAAAATAAAAATTCCAGTATTATATCCCTCATATTTGCGATATCCGAATTGTACTCTAAAATATTTACATAGTAACCCTATCTGACAATCAAGATATAAAATTCCAGATAAAAGAGTAATTTATTTTTTATAAACTATCATTTATTTAATAATAATATAACTAGACAATTTGGTATCGCTAGCTTTGTGTTATATTCATTTATTTTTTTATTAATTTACATATTTAAACTATTCATTTAACTAATCATGTTTTAGAAACAACGTAACAAAACAAGATTCTTATTTTACATTTTTCAGGATTAACACTATGACGTATTATTTATTTACGTAAAATTTTATTACCTCATCTCATAATCTCCTTCTTCTTCTTCTTCTTCTTCTTCTTCTTCTTAGACTAGAGAGGGAACATAAGATTCAATAGAGAGGGAAACGTTATATAGCATCCTGCTGGAGTTATCGGAATTCCTAAAAACTTGGTTAGACTTATACCAATGTGTCTAAATGGCACAAAGAGTAGGGTGCTTGTAAACAAACAGTTTTTCGGACACTTTTGATATTCACAATGGGTTAAAACAAAGAGATGACCATCTCCTCTACTATTTAATTTTGTACTAGAGCATGCCATCATATCTTTAGAGGATGAAGAATACCTACAACTCAATGGTATCAATAGGCTGTTAGTTTATTCTGATGATGGAGTAATATTTGACGATAGCGAGGAGATACTAAAGGCCAATACGCACATTATATTAAGTAACACTAAGAAATTGGGACTGGAAGTAAATATCAATAAAAGTAAATATATAGTCACACATATAAATATATTATATGATGAAAATGGGCAACTAATTACAAATTAGGCAAATTTTGAAGAAGTGGCTGAATTCAATGCTAGGAATAAGAATCTCAAATACGAATGAGATGCACAAAGAAATTTAAAATAGTCCCAATTTTGGAAATGCTTCCTATTATGCATTACAGAGACTCTTGCCGTTCCAAACCATTTCAAAAAAACGTTAAACTGAAAATATATAAAACTATTATTCTACCAGTTATATTATATGGATGTGAAACATGGACTCTTACTTTAAGGGAGGAAAGGAGATTACGAGTATCTGAAAATAAAGTTCTTAGGAAAATTGTTGGACCAAAGAGAGATGAACAGACAGGTGAATGGAAAAGACTACATAACAGTGAACTTCATGCTCTCTATAGGAAGCCAGATATAATAAGAACAGTTAAGTCTCGTACACTGCGATGGGCAGGACATGTTGCACGAATGGGGAATGATATTGATGCATGGAAGTTTCTTGTAGCAAAACGAGATGGAAAATGCGCAGAAGGTAGATCAAGAATGAGGTGAAAGAATAAAATTAACCATGATTTGAGGGAAGTAGATTATACAGGGAATGATTTGAAAACATTAACACAGGATAGGGATGTATGGAGAGCTTATGTTCGCGCGGCCATGAAGCGACGGGTTCGATAGTGGGTTGGTTAATTTTAGTTGATAATAAAATAAATTCACGAAAAATGTCCTATTATATTTAGAATTAATGAAATAATAGCAAGATATTAGATACCTCAAACTACAAGAGTTGGTCATTTTGCAAATTATTCGCTGAGGTTTTTTCAGCTTCAATATGTGTATTATTTTCTTAGAGACTTTTTATTATCCGTCAGAACAGCAATATTTAAAATTACGGATGACTATTATAGTCAATAAAAACCCAAATCACCAAATTTAAATTTAAAAGAGCCAACTAGTTTCAATAGCGAAGCTATCATTTTCAAGTATAATTATTGACTAAAGAAAAATAAATTAAAAATGTATTTCGTTTTTCTTTAGTCAATAATTAGTCTTGAAAATGATAGCTTCGTTATTGAAACTAGTTGGCTCTTTTAAATTTTAATTTGGTGTTTTGGATTTTTTTATTGACTATGTGCAATACAAATTTATCATAAGTAATGCGACGAGTGATTTCCAATTTATCTAGAGAATTTGGAAATCAAGAGTGGCATTTGTTAGGACTCTTTAATTAATGGATTTAAGCTGTTTACTCACAAATTATTATTTAAATATAGTTATTTTAAAATATTTATACATTTAATGTAAACGGCGATATTTGAAAACAAATTAGAAACGTTTATTATGCTTCACTTGTTCATCACTGCAACCAGATCATATTATTTATTGCCTAATAGGATCGCAATATTGTAAGAATGCATCCTAGCTGAGAAAATATGAACCCACATTATTCATTTCTGACGTCCTATGATGTAAATATGTCTATTATATTTTCCTAGAATGTGAATTCCTGGGAAATAATACGTTTAAGAACGTGCAAACAGTGGTTTCTTTTTTTTTCTTCTTTTTTTTTTCTTTTGCGGTATAATCAATTGCTACAAATGTTTTTATATTATCTCCTGCAAGCACTATCTGGTTACATTCGTATACTATATATACAATCTGGTAGCCACATTTATTCTAGAATTCTTACATCTTAATATATAAATTGTTATATCCAACGTATTTCTTAGAGAGTCAGTCACTGCAAAATAATGGCCTGACCTATATAGAAGTTAAAAAGGAGCAGCTTGATTTTAAAGTGATAAAATTAAATTCATAAAATCGAGGTGAAACACGACTGTGATTGGTTGTATATCAAAATTCTTTGAAATGTGATTGGTCATTGACTCCCATTTGGGGCATGAGTTAAATAGTCGCCAAGAAGATGCTACTCTTTCATTATTAATTTATTATTAATACGGATAACTAGTTGTAGAATAATTATGTATTCAGTAAATTTGCCAGCTGAATGATCGTGAGTGCGTGCAACGGCGTTATGGACAGGAACTTTTAAAAGTTAAAGAAAATGTTCTAACTTATTTTATGCGTCACACTATAGAAAACAAATTATCCGCTTGTTGAACGAATGTACATTATTATTAAAGTTATCTGATTGGCGCCAAATCTCAGTTACTTCAAAAACTTCCTCGATAAAATTATCAGAGTGTGAAAATTCTGAGAGTTCACTATATTAATGATCTTATTTCTCAACGATATCAAACTGTCATTTTTACTGTAGAATTTTTTTAAATGCTAAAAATGTGATATCAACTGCGAAATTTTAAGAACCACTCTAAAGAAATGTAGATTGACATTAGAAATGTAAGAATCTACTGACCACACTAGAGAAGCAGACCATTAGTGCAATCTACGCACTTTCTTCGCCCTCTCTACTTCTTTTCATCCTCTCTCACCTAGAGTGTGCCAAAGGGATAGCACGCTATTTGCTCACACATAATGCATGAAGACATATGGATGGAAATCACAGCTTAGCGAATGGCTCAAGACTACGTCACAGAAATGGAGTAACACTCAATCTCAAAAGGAATACGAAGATCAGAGATTCTCGACACATCTATGAATGTACTTACAGTCCATTTTAGAATATAAAATAGTAGGAAAAAATAAGCACTACGTGTATAACTTTAATTTACCTAATTAATATTAATAGAATATGCATTACAGAGACTCTTGTCTCAACTCTTTTAAAATCATTAAACTGAAAATATATAAAACTGTTATTCTCCCAGTTATATTAACTAAAGTCCACCGCTGTGGTCTCGAGGTAGCGTGCTGCCTTGTCACGTAGCGGACCCAAATTCTATTCCCGGTCGGGACAGGCTCCTGGATGAGGTTTTTGTCGAGGTTTTTCCCCACCTGTAAGACAAATAAGGTAAAGCTAGTAGAGTTGACGCAGGTAGGAGAGATGACGCGATCTTCGTTCTCATGTCTGCTACAAAGTTACAGAATCAGTTTCACTTGTGGGTGAACTGTGGCTTGTGATTGACGTGCAGTTGAATTGTTTAAACGTTTCGAACATACTTGTGGTTTTTAAGAAGACATTTATTGACAATCTATCCAAGGTGAGTGTTTGAAATTTCGTTAAGGTAGTGCAATATTTTTATCTGGTACTTTTGTATATGAGTTAATAAAAAACCGATGGATTCTAATGATAGGTGGATTAGTAGCTATGGCTTTTACTGCATTAAAAACTAGCCAGCCATTTCTACAGCTGTGAGGATAGGTGCGTCCTCTCTCCTACCAATTTAGCAGAGTTGCCGCACTTGTATAATAGGAGAGATGACGCATGCTTATTGTTATACTTTATAATTAAATATCTTATAATATACATGTATAATGCAGTATAATGACTCTAAATCACATACATTGTATTCATAGGTTCGGGCACGATGCCCAATACTTACATTAGGAAAAGTAATCGAGCTTCCTGGAGGGAAGATGATTTAAAAAATGCAAGCAATGCTGTATTAAACAATATTCTGTCCTTCCGAGGAGCAAGCAAACAATTTAATATTCCAGAAAAAACTTTACGGATGAGGATCGTCGATGAAGAACTGGTTCTTTTTCCTGATGATGAATCAGATGAGTGTAATGAAGATGAATGTGTAGAATGTTAGGAACTCTGAACTGAAACTAATTCTAAGTCAGACTGGTTTCAGTGTGTTGTGTGCAAAAGGTGGTTGCATGAAAGCTGTTTAATTTATGATGATATGTGTGCTCTCTGTGGAAGAAATCAAAACAAAAATTACAGAACAGCAAAAAGTGAACTCATGTGTCTACATTTATCTTTTAATTATGTTGTAATTTTACACATTTATAAATAAATAATTCATTTTCGATCAGGTAACATACCGGTAAGGAGTTAAAGACTATAACAATTATTATTTTAATATCGTACATGTTAAGAAATTTATGTAACAATATTAATAAATAATTCTGAAGAATAAGGGCAGTGTTCTTTCCAATTTATGACTAATACACTCAAGCGGCAACTCTCCTATCCCAAGTGTGTCATCTTACCTACCCAGGAAGGAGAGAGAGCATAAAGTAACACTTTCAAAAGTTGTTTAAAATTCAATTAAAATGAAAATATTTTTAACTTAAGCTTACTTTCCTAACAAAGCAAATATATACAGATTAATTAATGAGTATTCATTTTGAAATGCATCTTCAATTTTTCGATTTAGAATACTTTTTTAAAAGTGCGTCATCACTCCTCGCTTTACCTTATCAGGAAGCTTAGGGCCCAACAGTCCCCGAAAATCACCCGGCCATCATCATCATCTTTATCATTATCCATCATCACCCTTCATCGGTGTAGAAAGCAACGGGAAGCTACCACACCTACAATTCCCTAGCAAAGCTGCAAAGCATAGCATGAATATGCTATGATTGCAGTGAAAGATCTGCCCTCGGGCAGAATTACTATGGATACATATTAAGTTATATGGATGCGAAACATGGACTCTTATTTTAAGAGAGGAAAGAAAATTACGAGTGTTTTGAATAAATTTCTGGAGAAAACTACATAACAATGGTCTAAATGGTGTTTATAGAAAGCCAGATATAATTAGAATATTTAAGTCTCGTAGAATGCGATGGGCAAGACATGTGGCCCAAATGGAAAATGAAAGAGATAAAAGATGTCAATGTCCGGCAGCCCTTTATTTCTTGTGGGCAGGGAATTCCAGTTGCGAGAAGTGAGGATAGTATATGACATGGAGTGATGTGATGTCCTATGCTGTGATATACAATCATATCATTGGGGCAGCGTAATCCTGCCTCCTGCCACCCCAACCTCAGAAGTAGGTTACAATACGCCGATGCCAGAAGATAATTCCATAAATCTGGAAATGACAAACTAGTGGCATGATTAACATATTCTCATCATAAAAGTGAGATGAAAGTTCCATTTTTCGGGTATATGAATATTATTAAGCTTAACTGTTTTCGGAAATGTAGATGATTAATATTCCAAAAATTGTTAACATATTTGGCACTGTCGAATCCATAGTTCCATTGCTGCGCGTACTTAAGCTCTCTATACATCCCTATTCTCAGCTTATATTTTCCAGTCATCCCCCTATTATTCATCTTCCTCAAATGTTGGTTAATGTTATTCTCCCACCACACTCGTGACCTACCTACCAGGCGCTTTCCCTCTAATTTTCCTACAATATGTTTCCATGGCCCTCTTCATTACCCATTCGTGCTATATGTCCTACCCACCGCAGTCTACGAGAGTTAACTGTCCTTATTACATCTGCTTTCCCATAAATATCATCTACTCACTGTAATGTAGTTTTCTCCATAGACCATCTGTTCGTGTCTCTTTGGTATAAAATTTTTCCTAGGAATTGTATTCTCAAATACTAGTAATCTTTTCTCCCCCTTTAAAATAAGAGACCACGTTTCGCATCGTTTATTTAGTTTTAGTTCTACTATTCTTTAGAGAAGTTGGAATGACAAGAATCCCTTTAATGAATAATAGGATCCATTTCCAGAGTTGAGGCTATGTTTAATTGTTTAATTTCTTTCTACACATGACTGTTGTTTATAATTAAGCTCCTGCGTGTTTGTATTGGAATTCCTAAAAAGTTAGACTTATACGAATGTGTCTAAATGTCACAAAGAATAGGGTGCGTGTAGGCAAACAGTTTTCGGATACATTTGAAATCCACAATGGATTGAAGCAACTCATCTACTATTTAATTCTGTACTAGAGCATGCCATCAAATCTTCAGAGGATGGAGAAGGCCTACAACTCAATGGTATTAATAAGCTGTTAGTTTATGCTGATGATGTAGTACTATTGGCCGATAGCGAGGACATACTAAAGGCAACACGCACACACTACTGAGTAACACTCAGAAATTGGGACTGGAAGTAAATATCAATAAAACTAAATATATGGTCATACATATAAATACATTATATAATGGAAATGGACAGCTAATGACAATTGAGGGAAATTTTGAAGAAGTGGCTGAATTCAAATACCTAGGAACAATAATAATCACAAATAGGAATGAGATGCACAAAAGAAATTAAACAAAGGCTCAATTCTGGAAATGCGGGCTATTATGCATTACAGAGACTCTTGACGTCCCAACTCCTTTCAGAAAACGTTAAACTGAAAATATATAAAACTATGATTCTACCAGTTATATTATATGGATGCGAAACATGAACTCTTACTTTAAGGGAGGAAAGGAAATTACGAGTATTTGAGAATAAAGTATTTAGGAACACTTTTGGACCAAAGAGAGATGAACAGACAGGTGAATGGAGAATACTATATAACAGTGAACTTCATGGTATCTATAGAAAGCCAGATATAATAAAAACAGTTAAGTCTCGTAGACTGCGATGGGCAGGACATGTGGCACGAATGGGGAATGAAAGACGTGCATGGAAGCTTCTTGTAGGAAAACCAGATGGAAAACGTCCAGTTGGTGGACCAAGAATGAGGTGGGAGAATAACATTAACTATGATTTGAGGGAAGTAGATTATACAGGGGATGAGTGGGAAACATTATCTCAGGATAGTCATGTATGGAGAGCTTATATCCGCGCGGCCACGAACTTATGGGTTCGATAGTGTCAGTGAGTTAGTTAGTTAATTAGCATGTTTGTACTCAGGCACCTCTTCAAAATTTTACCCATAATAAAATTAACTGTCCATTTCCATTGTATAAAATATTTTTATGTGTGACCATATATTTAGTTCTATTGGTGTTTACTTTCAGCTCCAATTTCTTAGTGCTACACAACAGAATGTAAGTATTGGCCCTTTTAATACAGGTATATATTTATGATAAAACCAGGCCTATATTTTAAAGAGCAACTTCGACAAGAGCTTTGTATGCAAGTTAACGGTTTATCTTCCATTCATACTTTATTCGCATCTTTACCATTATTGGTTGGAATTATGTATCTAAAATGTTCCCATAGAGTAGGTGATAAAGTTATAAAATTTGTTATAGCTCCAGATTTTTTCATTATTCTTGTAAAGTTTTATTTAAAGGGGGGTAGATAGTTAATTTAAGTTGTAATATATCTGGTTTGCAAGATATATTTTAAACAGAAATTTGAGAGGTATATTAGATGCTTGGATTTTGTTGCTCTTTATTAACACAACTTTGGCGAGTTTAACTCAACAATGATACGAAATGTCTGTATCAGGCATCATTAAACTATAAACTTTACGCATGCTTGCGTATGTTGCATTTTGTCAGATTCTACGTGCTATGTCAAACACACACATGAAAGGCTTCTCTTCATATGTCATATGATGTCCTGTGTAGGAGTTCGATAAACCGAGTGAATTGACTTAGTGGCGTTTGAGACAGAAATTCCGGATATTTTGGATTGTCGTGCCAGGCCTGACCACACTTATTGGGGTTGTTACTTAATGGTTTCCTTCACTCGACACGAAAAACATTGTTTTAATTGTTCATTACCAAGAACGTTTCATCAAAATAATAAAATACTGTGTTTAAAATGATCGTCTACAGAAAACAAGCGACTAAATTGATTACATTTATATTATATCATTGATATTTTATTTTATCATTTATATATAGTACTAAATTAGTCCTGCGCCGTAGCTGAGTGGTTAAAGCAAGAAGTCTTGGTGCAGAGCTATGAGACTTTCGCTAGTTCGAGTCCCCGTGCGGGAAGAAATTTTCTCATGAAATTTCGGCCAGTATGGGACCGGTGCCCACCCTACGTCGTGAGGCAATTGGGTAGCTGCAATAAGTAGCAGCTCCAGGTTGAGAAGACCAGCTATAACGGCTGGGGACCCGACATGCTAACCACGTGTCATCCCTACACTGGCTATGATCGTCTACCTCTGTGATTAACACATGTGGAGGTGAGGCCACCAGCCGGCTGGTAAGCCAAGGGCCTTCTAAGCCTGTCGCGCTTGGAGTTGTTTTTATAATGATAATTCAAGTATACAATATTATGATTTCATATAGTCTACCGGTATGTAAAAATATATCCTTCAATTTAATAAAAAAATACACATTAAAATGCAGTCTCCTTAATATTTCCAAAATTCTAGATGCAATGTGGCCTCAGATGTTAAAGTACCTATATTACATTTAGGCTAAATGAAAAACATTTATAATCAATTCTAATCTTCTAAAAGGAAATCATTATTGAAGAATGCTATTTTAATATGTTTCCACTTTTCTTATTTTGATGAAAATTTAACGGCACACGGGATCCATACTAAAATGTTAGCATTTAAAGGACATGATACCGTAAGAGCAAAAAATAGTAATTGATAATAAAATTTTAGAGCAAGTGAACAGTTTTAAATATCTAGGTTTCAATTTATCATATGTTAAAACTGAATATATTAATGACAAAATAAATAAATTTAATCTAATGTGTGCCACTATTAAAAGAACCCTTAAAAACACAAGAAAATAAACAAAAATTAAATTTTATAAAGTAATGGCTGCTCCTGTATTGATGTATGGATCAGAATGTTGGACGATCACTAAAAGACAAGAACAAAGATTGGAAGCAGCTGAGATGAGATTTTTAAAAAATATAGCAGGATATACTCTGCTGGATAAGAAAAGGAATGAATATATAAGAAAGGAACTAAATATTTTCAAACTTACAGACCGAATAATTAAATATAGGAATAACTAGAAAGAACATATTGATAGAAAGCTAGAAGAAAGATTTCCAAAATTATTGCTAAATTATAAACCGCACAGAAGGAGAAATGTTGGACGCCCACACAGAAGATGGTCTGAACAATTTTAACAATTCTAGCTTTCATGAAACCGGAACGAGCCAACAGGCTTAATCCCTGGATGATGATGATGATGATGATGATGATGATGATGATGGCACAGGATCTATGGCCCTCCTACTCTTTCGAAGGAAGGAATAATCCCAATTTTTACGCCCTTAAAAATCCATCGGACCCGCCTTGGTTTGAACCAGCAAACCATGGAATCAGAGGCGACCATGTTAACTATTAGTCGCCAAAGAACATCGAGTGATAATTCTAAATTGGAACTACGGATTTATCTCGTAGAATTCGTTAACTTCCAACCAGATGTATGCGATTCACATATGTGTCGATGAAATAAGGAGCTTTCCTTACAATTAGTATGTGATGCAATATTAAGCCATAGCGAAAATATAAGACATAAATTTAAAACTAATACATTTATAGTTAAATTGATATAAATAAAATTCGTTGTCCCAGTCAAGGTTATGTTTATTCAGTAATTCGTGAACGTTTCGATATCCTTAAAAATATCTTTGACTGCGATAAAGAATTATCATGCCTCATAAAACACACTTAAAAAACATACATTCATCCTACACTCATCTATATATATAATACAAGAATACATCTTATATGTAAAGTGGTCTGATGAAGTGGTGCGTAAATTGAAAATAGACTACAATAGCGCAGTCAATCGGCGCAGCGCGGAACATAAAATGCAGTGGGTGGCATTAGAACAGACACATTTTAGGATATAAATACAATCAGTATCATCAATCTACCTCAGTCAATTATTAACTATCCATAGTAGCATCTAATTTAAATTTGAAAATGTCAAAATATATATCTTTTCCTAACAAATATAACCGTAATATGTAATCAATTGATTTGGTGTATACTTGATGAAAATCCATTATGTTTATTTATTAAATAAAACTATTAAATTTTTATGATTTTCATAAATATATTTATGAAAATCAAACATAACTTTGATAGTTGTATTTAGTACATAAATAACTTGGACGAAACTGGCTTGGGCAGGTATTTCTCGGGGTTTCTCCAGTTTTTCCCTGCCACAAATTTCATTCGACCATTTCTCCATACTCACCTCATCCATTTCGTTTCATTTCATTCATCCGCCCTTGTGACGGTGCGTCAGGATTGGTCGGCCAGCACCCTTGTAGTTCACAGACCTCATTAAATATAGGGTCTTCATCTCATCTCATTCCTTGACCCGATCCTGAGTTTGACACGAGTTGAGGATATTTACTCATAAATAAATAACTGTAATAACATTCATTTTAAACAACTACCAGTGTTGATCTTTAGAACTGTCCGTCGCTGTGGCGTAGTCGGTAGAGTCCCTACCTTCCACTCCGGCGGCCCGGTTCGATTCCTGGCGGGGTAGGAGATTTTTAAATCTCCACCTTGGAACTGGGTATGTGTGTCCTATCCTTGTGTCTATGTGATAATTGAAGAAAATTAACAAAAAGGTAAAACAAACAAAGAAAAAGGTAAAACAATAAGGAAAACCAGTATAAACGAAAAAAAATTAAACTATGGACAATAATTTCGTATTTATGTTGACATTATAGTAGAATTTGTGAAGATTTGTGCTTACAAAATGGAAATCAGATTTGTCGAGTATGTACAGCAGATCAGCAAAAAATATTACCCATACCACTAGAAAATTTAAACCAACAGAGAATTGGAAGTTAAGCCTTACGATTATTGAAGTAAGCTCCATCCCTCGACAGGTATGTTTAAATAAATAATGAGTTTAAGTAAGTTATAAACTACTACTCCCACATGATTTAGCAACTAAACCAAAATTACACAACATTCTCATACGTGACTGAAGTTTGTTAACTGAATTTGCTTACACGTTTCCTCTTGGTCAGATAGACTGTCTGAACATTAACCTCAATTGTTTCTTTAATTGTGACACTTCTTTTCCAAATTTACGTGATATAACTTTAATGTTAGAATAAACTTTTATATTTTAAACTATTTTAATAGTATATTAAATGCGAGGTTTGCGAAGTGGTTTTTACATAATGGAAGAAAATGTTTAAAAACCGAGCGATAGTGGGGATTTTAATTTCCGAGATTCTGTAAAACACTTTACAAATGTGCGTTGTGCATTATTTTTTGCGCGATGGTGTTTTAAAGATAATAAATAATAGTTAAATAATAACATCTTTGTTGGAAATATTTGCTTTCATTATAAACAATTGAGTAACGTTAACAGTGTGGGAATTGTTTATTAGTTGAAACTATAGGAGGCCATTATAATGATGAAATGGTGGCAAGTATGTATTTATTGTTTTATATTGGTTCTAATACATTTCAGTTCATTTCAAATTCAGTGATTTGTTTCGTACAATGTAGATTAATAGTACCTTTTTGGATATTTTTTTTATACATTGTATGTAGTATACATAGAGGGCAGTGGTTTTACTTTTCACATCTGGATCCATGCCTCCATCCCTTGGGATACCTCGGTCAAAGACCATACTCCCAAGTCCCAGAATCTTGTCCTCCCTATCTATCTCGCGTCCACGTTCAAGTTCTCGGCCTTAAACGAACACCTCAGGGAGAAGGTGTTGGAGTCGCAACTTCAGGGAAATTGCTGAGCTACATAGTACGTCAGGTCGCTCACTCCTGACGACCCCACAGTTGGTCCACGGGCTCCTCGAGCCTAGCCGGGAGGACTGCTGTCGCAGATCCACCGACCGTTCCCCTGTTCTACCTCCATGGACGCATCCTGCAGCCGTTGTGAGACCGGCTAGGGCTTTAATCCTCAAGCCCCACAGTGAGACTTTAGTACGTTCAGGTGCTCATCTCCTGGCGACCCCACATTTTGCCCACGAGCCCTTAGGCATAGCCGGGAGCCAGCACAGTTGCTCCCCCCTGCGCTGGTCCGAGCCGTGCCCTGGTCTGCCCCCCACGGACGTGTTTTTACTTCTCACGCACGTTTTGAAATATAGTTATTTAGGTTGGCAACCCGGAATGTAGGAAGTTGAACTTTCAATCATGGTGTCCATTGTTGTAAGTACGACAAAACACACAATCGCGCAAAAAATAAAAATTATTTCAAAAACATAATCATTGATTCGAACCAAATGTATGATAAAGCAGCTGTAGACCTATATTTAAAAGGTCCGTCACGCAGGAACTGCGCGTAAACCAAGCGAATTCCTCAGGTTGAATTTACGGCGCGGTTTTGATGGTTTACGGAATATATCTTTATTTTGTTAATTAAACCATATGTAACCAAGTTCGTTGCGAGAAAACAAACATAGTTGCCGCCAGACCGATTTTTAAATTTTGACTTTCAAACAAATTCCCCCCACCACTCCGAATAGTCGGATTTCGCCTATTTTTGTAAAACAACTTTCTCGTTTTATTTAAATCGCATATATCGAGTTTCACTGCGAAAAATCTAAACCTGCGGCTGCAAGCAATTTTTTCTTAATGTTAACCCTCACACCAGTAATTCAAATCGTTATATTTAATTCTAACAAAAATAAGTTCTTCGGCTGTGGTCTTATATGTTATCATAGGTTGATACAAATGTTTGTCATTTCCGCGTTGATTTAGTAAGATTCAGGAACGTTTTAAACTAATTTTAGGCGCTTTAACATTCAGATCATATTCCGTCTATTTACAGTATTTATTTTTAATTATAGTATGAAATGTGCTGCCTTGTCATGCAGCGGGCCCGGGTTCGATCCCCGGTCGGGGCAGTTTTTCTGGATCAGGTTTTTATCGGGGTTTTTCCTCATCTGTAAGACAAATGTCAGGGAAACTTTAAGGCCCAAACGGACCCCGAAATCATATGGCCATCATCATTATCATCCTTATATTTCATCATCATCCTTCACCGGTGTGGAAAGCTACCACACCTACAATTCCCTGGTAAAGCTGCAAGCATAACATGAAAATGCTATGATTGTAGTGAAGGACCTGCCTTCGGGCAGAATTACTATGGATGGATACTATGAAATGGTGAATATGATGAAATAAATCGTGGCACAGAAAATCAAAACCAGCATTTTCCTTGACGACTGAGAAAAAGCAAGATAAATCCTCAGTCAGGTTGGTTGATACCGGTGTATAAACTCATGATCTCCCAAATTCGAGTCTCAAACTACTTGAGTCAACTCACTTGATTAATAACATTACAATTGAAAATTTACTTTTTTGTCTCGTTTAATACTGACGACTACCCTTGCCCCAATTATGAGGTACATCCTGAACTTATCAGGTCCTATTAAATTTACTGATAAATTCTTGTACAAAAAATAAAAACGAAAAATAAGTTTCAGATTTTCATTAAACTAATCGCCCTCTGAAATCACTCGCTTCTGTTGTCAACATGAATGCCTTGAAATAACTTGACTAAACAGTTTTCCACTCCACTGTTCCACACAATACACTGCTAATTGTCCACCATCTGCAGATATACTGCCTTGCATTCTACGTTTAACCAAAATGTCTTTATTTCGAAACTCTAGAAACTCACGCGAATGACCTCACGGAATTACTGCCAACTGAAATAGTTTGGTATCTCTGTATGCATGTCACAGTGTATTCCCTCTAACTATTTGTATATATATATATATATATATATATATATATATATATATATATATATATATTACATTCTCTTAAAAAATTAATATATATTTTAATGAATTCTATAAAATAATAAACTAAGATTTCAAATGGTATGTGGAACTATACATAAAACATTAAAGAACAAAACAAGAAGAGATACTAGATTGAAGTTTTATAAAACATTGGCAGTTCCTGCATTACTTTATGGGAGTAAAACTTGGATAATGACCAAAAAATTACAAAGTAGAATACAAAGTGTAGAAATGAATTTCCTTAGAAGAACAAAAGGCTGCACAAGAATGGATCGGTTAAAGAATGAAGATATAAAAACAGAGTTAAATATATATCCATTAAATGATAAAATCAAAGGATAAAGAGAAAAATGGTTTAGACATGTAGAAATAATGAACGTAACAAGATTACCAAAAGCAGCATTTAACTACAAGCCAAGAGGTTCAAGGAATGTAGGAAGGCGAGTGAAAAGATGGACAGAACAACCGTGAGGCGGAACAGGCATTTTGCCTAGCCCGTGAAGTGAAGAAGAAGAAGAAGAAGAAGAAACTAATTTAATAATAAATAATTTTATAAATGAAACCTTAAAGGTAGGCTACTATTAACATGCTCAATTTAGTTATAGGCATATGTCAAAATTAAAATAGAATATTTCTCATTAAAAATTAATTTTAACATATAACTAAATTGAGCATATGCCGTAAATAGTACATTTAGGGTCTTAAATAGGGTATATTAAAATATTTATTCTCAACAATAAGGTCGTTATAGAGTATTAGAGTTTTAAGTTATTAACATAAGAGGTAACTAACTATATATATATATATATATATATATATATCCCTGTTTGCTGAGTAGAAATTTCGTGTTATGCAGCATATGTATGGCAAAATAAGCTTTTAACAAGAAGAGAAGCATTTTCTGCGGACTTTGGCAAAATAATTGAGACTTGGACATTAAGACGGAGAGAGAAAAAGCGACTGGAAGCTTTTGAGATGTGATGTGGATATGGAGAAGGATGGAGTGTTTAAATGGATAGACAAAATAAAAAAAATATGTGCCAGACAGAGTGGGTGAAGAAAGTATAATGCTGGCACTCATAAAGAAGAGGAAAAGAAATTGAATGGGCCAGTGGCTAAGAAGAAAACTGCTGCTGACCGATGTCCTAGAAGGAATGGTCAACGGAGAGAAGGTTAGATGCAGAAAAAGACATCAGATGACAGACAATATTAAAATTAATGGTTTGTATGCGGATACAAAAAGGAAAGCTGAATTAAGGAAAGAGTGGAGAATGCTGAGTTTGCAGCGAAATACCTTCTCTTGGGCAGAACAATTATGTAGTGTACAGTATATTTACATGTCAAACAAGACTAATCTCTACTCTCTGCATTGTAATCCTTGTAATTTTTTAATAATAATAATAATAATAATAATAATAATAATATCAGAACATCTTGGTAAGTATTCTTTTAAATGTTTCCAATGGGCAATGGACCAAATATAACTAAGACGTACCAAATAACAAACACCCCAGATGGTATAGACCAGCATACTTTTTAACGCTTAAATCCAATGACTCGATCAACATGAAATGATAATTTTTCCTAATTTAGAACATAGCCTATTCCACTTATATAAAATTTAAGCATTACTTGAATGGAATGTAATTATACTCAGTACAACTTTTTTTTTTGCCTATTTAGTTTCAATGCTTCTTTTTCCGTTCACTTGGTAAAGAAAACTATTATTAATGGTTGTTAAATTGTCGTACTCCTGAAATTGCCAAGACGTTTATTATTAACTTTAACTAGAGTTGTTCGCTGTGGAGAAATTCTTTAAAACTTCTGTCAATCACTATAAAAATCTTAAACCTTATTTTTCTTAAATTAAGTGAAAATAGAATTCCTAAAGTTAAACCGAACATAAAAATCAGCATTATCCCCGCATTCAACTGTATTACAACCAACCATAATGTGCACAAATCCAAAAGTTCGTCTTTCTCATTAGTATTGTGTTCATCACACTCCGTCCTTAATAAATATCTGACAACTTCTACTAACAAGCGGTTACTCCCTGTGGCGTAGTGGTCACAATCCTTTGGATCCGAGTTCGTGGTTTCAAACATTGTCACAGTCGATGGGGTTTTTTTTCAGAGCTTAAAAAATCATGAACATAGATTCCTTCTCACGGTAAAATAAAGGACACATAAAGGAACATCAAACCTTAAATAAGATATCCTAGACATTACATGGGGGCACGCCGTAGCGTAGTGGTTAAGGCACTGAGCTACAAGCCGGAGGGTCGAGGGTTCAAGTCCCGTTCGGGTCAGGAATTTTTAAACTGACCCAAACCCTCTGGCGGCACTATGGCCCTGGGGTCGACTCAGCCTCAAACGGAAATGAGTACCAGACGCTTGTTCTGGGGGTAAAGGCGGCCGTCACGCAGGGCTGACAACCCGGCTGACATAAAATGCCGTCTAGATAAAGTGGCGCAGCCTTAACCTCCTACTACCCCAAGGGCCTCCCGAGGCCTGTTGTGGGATCACTTTACTTTTTTTTAGATATTACATAACGTCTTTAAGAAATTATGATGATACTATTGCTGCTACTATTATTACCACCACCACCACACCACCACCGTTCCTGATACTTACAGGGAACTTATAATAAAAATATTTTATTTTACTAATGCCCCAGTTTGTCCTTTTGGGCATTTCTGATGTTCTCTCCTGGCATTTGCGTAATTGTTACCCACTTCTGAGGTTGGGGCGCCTGGAAGGTGGGGTTACGTTGACCCGATGATATGATTGGTGATGATGATGACGATAGTGGTGCGCCAGGAGAGTCCTTAATCCTAAGCTTAATCTAAGATGAATATGAATGATGATGATTGCGATGGCTATATGATGTTCAGGGACCGTTTGGGCCTTATAGTTTTCTGACATTTGTTTTACAGGTAAGGAAAAACCCCGATAAAAACCTCACCCAGAAAACTGTCCCGACTGGGGATCGAACCCGGGCCCGCTGCGTCACAATGCAGCATGCTATCTCGAGACCACAGCAGTGGGCTGTAATAGAAACATTATGCTCTGAAATGTCTAATTGCTAACAAACATTCTTGGGATAAAATCTGAATCAACCTATGAGATCGTCAAAATATCACTGAAATATTAATAGTATATTAATAGTTGGAAGTCCTGATTATGTTCCTATAAACAGACTACTAATATACTCGTTCATTCTATCTCTGCTAAGATGGGGTATGCTCTAAAGTAATTAATAATTACCCATTTTACAAAAATATATAGTTATATTTTCTATATTATATTTCTAACTTCTTTCACACAAAATCTGTAAACCTACAGATATGTAAATATTCTTACCCAATCTTCTAGTACAGGGGTCACCAATTAGATTTCATAGAGGTCCATTTTCTAAGTACTATAAATTAAGTCGAGGTCCGGAACTACAGTTCTTTAAACATACGAAGCTTTTAGTAGTAGTAGTAGTAGTAGTAGTAGTAGTAGTAGTAGTAGTAGTAGTAGTAGTAGTAGTAATAGTAGTAATAGTAGTAGTAATAGTAGTAGTAGTAGTAGTAGTAGTAGTAGGACTTTATTAGACAAAAAGTAAGATATTTACAATATTATTTACAAATATGGGTCGCACGGGCAGTACGTGCTGTTGACAGTCCGTTACAATAAAGTAATAATTGGTACTAGTGTAAAGAAAAATAAACAACAAAAAAAGCAATAACATTACATTGCATAAAGAAACCACAATAATATTACAATTAAATAATAACATAATAGCATTATACACTAAAAAAGCATTAACATTACAATTACATAAAGAAAACACAATAATATTACAATTAAATAATAACACAATAGCATAATACACTAATTAATTTATATATAATTGTTAAGAATTAATGGTATTGCATTTTATTAAGTAACTATTATTTTAAGGAAATTATTTAAATTATGTTATGGGTATGAATTGCACGAATTAAACAAGACACATGGTAAATACTAAAAAGTTTTAATTCTAATAATTATTAATACATTTATGATAAATTTAACATGTGGTCAGAGTAATATTCAAATATCTCATTTCAAATTTCGTGTTTTTCAAGATACCATCTTTCAAATGGAATCCCGTTCATCGTCAGTCAAATCTCCGACCATCAGCAGTACTGCAAACCGAGCCAACAATAATACTACGTAATTCAGTACAACTAGTTATATTCGATGTTTAACCGTTTTAAAAGTTGTATTAATTCGATATTTGGGTACCTCAGTGTCGTAGGTGCCTAACTCACAATTTAAAAAATTATTATTTTTCCCTGTAATTGCATTAGAAATAATCGTCTCTGTCAGAGCCACATCTGCCTCTAACATTTTTGTGTTAATTTTAACACATCCATAATGTTATAGGCAGATGTGGCTCTGACAGAGACGATTATTTCTAATGCAATTAAGGGAAAATCATTTTTTTAATTGTGGGTTAGGCAGCTATGACACTGAGGCATTCATTTAACCGGTCCAGAAACCAAAGCCCCAGGGT
The DNA here is from genome assembly GCA_030220185.1 of Diploptera punctata. Taxonomy (NCBI): domain Eukaryota; kingdom Metazoa; phylum Arthropoda; class Insecta; order Blattodea; family Blaberidae; genus Diploptera; species Diploptera punctata. The sequence goes on from JASPKZ010003882.1 coordinate 1,752,088, forward strand.
CCGAATACGGACCGCGGTTCGCCTATTCGTGACCCCTGTTCTAGTGAATGAACATTTGCCTGCTAGTCTAACTTTCGAATTTCTGCGGGTAGCTTGTGAAGAATGGAATCAGTATAAACACATAAAATATATCGGCGTTTTATTCACTTTTCAAAATAAATTACATTGTTGTTTGTAATTCTTGTCATGTGTGTTATCGCCTACGATATCGTCGTCTTAATATTACTCGTATATTCATGTCCACTGCTGTGGTCTCTCCCTTTCATGCAGTGGGCCCTTGGTTCGATCCCCGGCCGGGCAAGTTCCCTGGTTGAGGTTTTCTCGGGGTTTTCCTCACTTGTAAGATACATGTCAGGAAACTTTAAGGCCCAAATGGTCCCCGAACATCATATGACCATCCTTATGATCATCATTCATATTCGCTTTAGATTAAGCTTAGGATTAGGGACTCTCCTGGTGCACTACTATTGTCGTCATCATCATCACTCATCATATCATCGGGGCAGCCGAAACTCCGCCTTCCAGGCGACCCAACCTCAGAAGTGGGTTACAATTATGCCAAATGTCAGGAGAGAGACACCAGAAATTTCCCAAATGAATAATATGGGGGATTTATGGGGGATTTAATAAAAAAATGTGTTTGTAGAGCCCTATTCATTTCATTGAGTTCTAAAAGAAAACATAGCTGTGTAGAGCTATTTTAAATAGGAAGTCTAAAGTAAATTGTAACCTTATCTATTAGTGTGTGTAACACGCTCTACTGAGGGAGGATAAATTGATAAAAGCTTAAATTCCCATCTATCGCAGTGAGGTAATAAAACATTTACTACATGGCCAGTGCCCGACAAATTCATCATAGGGCTGCTCAAACTTTTTGTTACTAGGTATAGATTTGTACGTCCACTATTCAGCTCGGCCATCCTTCACTTAGGAATAATTACGTGATTGTAATGTCCTGCTTACATAATTGAGGCAGATTATTATAAGTAGCCGATTTTTGGAAACATTGCGTCACCAGAAGAAACATATGTGTTATAATCGATTACCAAATAAGTGCAATCACCGTTTTCATTAGGTTCCAAACAACTATGGAGTATATATTTTCCGTTCAAGAATAGAAATTTCATGGGTACCTTCAGACGATCCTGGTGGACTAGTCGTTATCCAAGCTCGCCTCTGGTTCCGAGGTTCGGTCGGGGTTCAAACCGAGCCAGGGCTATCCGATGTCAGGGCATAAAAATCATGAAAAGTTCCTTCGAAAGGTAACTAAAGATACGAACCCCTTATCGTGAATTTACGGCACGTAAAAGAACCCCAAGCCTGAAGAAAAGAGACCTCTGAAAAAAAATTGTTACATCCAGATTTGAATTACGACGCTTAGATTATAAAGAGGGTAAGGTAAAATGATCCCACTACAGTCCATAGTAGACCCTTGGGGTAGTAGGAGAATACTTTTTCTAGACAATCGGCACTTGATGCCAGCCGGGTTGTCAGCCCTGCGTGACGGCCGCCTTCAATTCCGTTAGAGTCTGAGTCAACCCCAGTGCTATAGTGCCACCAAAAGGTTGGGGTCAGTTTAAAGATCCTGACCCCAACGGGACTCGATCCCTCAACCTTCCGGTTTGTAGCGTATTGCCTTAACCATCTATGCTACGGATTGCCCCGTTAAAGAGGGCGGCTGAAGGAAATAAAATTAACAACCAACATCTTCCTTGACAATAGGAGTTAAAATCTGTCGATCACAGAGGTTCGTTTACGATACATTAAAAACCTTGTTATTTAAAACAAAAATTACCATGTTCAGAATTTCTCCCTTTGGAAAATTTATTAATTTCATAGCAGAAATAAACGACGTTAAAAGTACGAAACAAAACTAGCATATCCTTCAAAACCAACCAAATACAGGGATATTCAGAAAGAAGGAACAGGCTGAAAACATTTATTTCTTCCAAACTACAAAAAATATAAGCACAATTCCAACGTTCCTGGAAAGAGAAAAGTTCGAATTTCACTATTTTATGCATTCAATATGAGCATCTTGTGTTACACGACAAATATCAAAACGGTGGATCATTGCTTGCCACACTCGAATCAGCTGATCTCTAGTTATCGAATTCATAGCTTCAACAATTCGATGTCGCAGATTTTCAAGAGTGTCAGGCATAGGAAGGATAAAAACACGGTCTTTTACGTAACCCCACAGATACAAATCACTCGGGGTTACGTCGGGTAACCTGGGAGGCCACCGGTAATGAAGTTGATCTTCTGTTCCTCCTCTTCCAATCTAACGTCCTGTTGTGTCGCCATTTTAATACAAACAATCAACAAGACAAGCAACAGCGCCAATGCTACTGAGATCAGAACTTCAAACTATTCTCTTTCCAGGAGCGTTGGAATTGTGTTTCTATTTTTTTGAAGTTTGGAAGAAATAAGTGTTTGAAGTCTGTTCCTTCTTTCTGAATTTGCCCTATATTTTATTTTATAACATGGAATTAAAACTACAATCTACAAATTCATTTCATCGTAATAACTTGTACTTGCCACCCCTTTTCACATAACATTGATTGCATTACAATAAGCTAAAGTTATAGGAAACACGAAAATGTAACAAAAGCTTTTATAGCTTAGAAGGGATTTCAATCAATAAGCCTTACATTCAAACTTAACCCACAAGTAAGAAAATAAAGAACGCTCCAGCTTGGAATGGAAGCATGTAAATTGCATTTACAGAGTAATATAACCGACTGTAAACTGCTGACTTCTCTACAAACAAATGCTATATATTATCCAGAAAAAAAATATATTTGCCGGTTGTCGATTTTATGAACTCAATGAAAACAATTTAGCAAACTCCTTTGTTTATATATCCGCCAATATTGTCTTCCCCGCTTCATCATTTGTGTATTTTTAGTCAACGATCTAATAGAAATGTACTTGAGTGAATACTCATTTTTATCTAAGGGCCAATTTCACCAAGAGAGGTAACTGTATTATGCCAGTTTAAGCTATGCATTATACATGGGGAAAACTGGCATAATACAGTTACCTCTCTTGGTGAAACTGGCCCTAAGAGTCCAAAAATCAGGCAAAATATTATGTTTGCAAGAAATGTTAAAATACTGCCTATTTATACTGCAGACACTGATTCTCCGGCCTTGACGTTTTCACAAAAGTGTTGCCGATATGGATATTCAGTGGGAGTGGCCGCTTGATGTATGCGGTTAGCAGACATACAGCTGACATCATCTCAGCAATTTCAAATCTTACTAGCGCGCTATAGCTGCGTCAAGAGCAGTGATTGGTTGTGCCAGACATCTACTCCCACTACAACCATATCCTTATTGGCAGTAGAGTGCGAATTCTCCCTTTACCCCTCGTATAATCTAAACTTCACAGCCGGAGATATGACGGCTCGGGTATAGGTCTGCATCACGACAGTTAAACTAAACATATTACAAATCTTTAAAAACAAACTATGTTAAAAAAAACTTTTCCTTTTAGTAGTACTGTATGACACCTATATTTACAAAATATATTGGACCATGTAATTCTGGTAATTTCATAAATACGTAATTTCATTCATACACAATTATATCATGCTGGAATGTCAAATTCTACTAGCAAAATTTTTGTTTCTTGAAGAGAGAACTAAGGTACGACGTATTTTTTATAAGTTCGAATTTATAAATATGTTGCTAAGACATGTCGGTAGAATCCCAAACGTACAGTCCAGCGTCCGGGTTCAATTCCCTGTCATTTATAAACTATTATAATTTCATCACACAACAATTTTCATAATTGTATAACAGTACCTGATATCTCAGTCGTCCTCAATAATTTGCAGTGTTGTTTTATAGGAGGCCTTTCGATAACTTACGTATCATCTTCTGTTTTCTGCTATCAAAATGAAAGCAGAAGATGATACATAAGTTATCGAAAGACCTCCTATAAAACAACACTGCAAATTATTGAGGACTGAGATATCAGGTATTGTTTTACAATTATTAAAACATTAACACAGTAACCTCAACGGAGTTTCATTATGTATTTTAAAAACATTGACAACAATTTTCTCAAAAAAAAGTTCTAAGGCAATAAACTGAAAATGATAAATTTATTCTCAGTTTTTGATACTTCAATAAGTGTTTATAATTTATCATTAAAATGTGTAGGTAATTTCAAATTTCCACTTCGAGTCTGGGTGTGTATTTCTCTAGTCTTGTATTCCCCTATGCTGTCTTTTGGCGGCAGCTCTGGCATAAGAGTAACCACAGAATCAGGGAGACCCTCTACCGTGTATCTGAGTAATGCTATGTATAGTTCAGGGTTTCTGCTTCCTATATACGTTATATATCATAGGGATATAAGTAATACAAAAGACGAGAGTATAAATGTGATGTTAAAAAAAATAATTTCCTATTGAAATAAATCCTAAATCAATAGGTTAGGACTGTGAATAACTTATCACAGTTAAAATAAATAAACTACTTATAAAATATAACTCTATAAAATGTTCCTATAATATAGGTATGAGTATTACAATATCTACAAAGGTTCCGGTTGGCTTCAAATTTCTTGCAAAGTTTTATCTTTAAGGGGGTAGAATTTAAGTTGGAATATATCTGACTTTCAGGAAGGCCTACAACTGAATGGTATCAATAAGCTGTTAGTTTATGCTGATGATGTAGTACTATTGGCCGATAGCGAGGAGATACTAAAGGCCAATACACACACACTATTGAGTAACACTAAGAAATTACGACTGGAAGTGAATATCAGTAAAACTAAATATATGGTCACACGTAGAAATTCAGTATATAATGGAAATGGACAGCTAATGACAAATGAGGGAAATTTTGAGGAAGTGGCTGAATTCAAATATCTAGGAACAATAATCACAAATAGGAATGAGATGCACAAAGAAATTAAACATAGGCTCAATTCTGGAAATGCGTGCTATTATGCATTGCAGAGACTTTTGATGTCCCAACTCCTTTCAAAAAACGTTAAACTGAAAATATATAAAACTATTATTCTACCAGTTACATTATATGGGTGCGAAACATGGACTCTTACTTTAAGGGAGGAAAGGAGAATACGAGTATTTGAGAAAAGTACTTAGGAAAATTTTTGGACCAAAGAGAGATGAACAGACAGGTGAATGGAGAAGACTACATAACAACGAACTACATGGTCTGTATAGGAAGTCAGATATAATAAGAACAGTTAAGTCTCGTAGACTGCGATGGGCAGGACATGTTGCGCGTATGGGGAATGAAAGACGTGCATGGAAGCTTCTTGTAGGAAAGCCAGAGGGAAAACGCCCAGTTGGTAGACCAAGAATGAGGTGGGAGAATAACATTAACTATGATTTGAGGGAAGTAGATTATACAGGGAATGATTGGAAAGCATTAGCTCAGGATAGGGATTTATGGAGAGCTTATGTCCGCGCGGCCATGAACCTACGGGTTCGATAGTGCCAGTGAGTAAGTAAGTATATATCTGACTTGCAATTATCAATAATTGCAATTTTTTACGCAATTAAGACTTTAAAGAGAATGTTGACCTATTTAATTAATTCCATTCCATAGTAATTCTCTCCGAAGGCAGGTCTTTCACCTCAATCATAGCAGTTTCATGGTATGCTTTGCAGCTTCACTAGGGAATTATAGGTGTGGTAGCTTCCCGTTGTTTTCCACACCGGTGAAGGATGATGATGATGATTATGATGATAATGATAACGATGATCATGATGGTCGGATGATTTTCGGGGACCGTTGGGCACACCGCTATCATCATCACCCATCATGTCATCGGGGAAACGTAACCCCGCCTTCCAGGCGCCCCAAACTCAGAAGTGGGTTACAATTACGCCAATGCCAGGAGAGAACATCAGAAATGTCCAAAAAGGACAACTGGAACATTAAAAAAATAATCAAAATTAATTAAACTCATGAAAAAATAAATGCTACAAATTACTTTCCTTTCTTGAAAAGAAATCGTTTAATATACTCTTGTTCTTCTTCACTTCACGGTTTAGGGTCTAGGCCTATTCCGGCAACCCTTCTTGCGGGGATAGTACACGTGAGAATCAACCCAGTTTGCTTAAAGGAGGTACCTCTCCATTGCTATACCTAACGTAAGGTTGGTAACCTCATTTAAGGAGTTTTTATTACTTAGATTATTTAATCAGCCTGATGGAATACACTTAATACATCCAAGGCTAACCAAGGACAAAAGTTTATTTACAAACAAAATATCAACATTAATAAAATTCATGTCCCGCGCCGTAGCCGAGCGGTTAAGGTAGGAAGCCTTGGCGCAGAGCTACGGGACTTGCGCTGGTTCGAGTCTCCATGGGGGAAGACATTTTCTCATGGTATTTCGGCCAGTATGGGACCGATGCCCACCCAGCATCGTGAGGCAATTGGGTAGCTACAGTAAGTAGCGGCTCCAGGTTGAGGAACCAGCTATAACGGCTGGGGGACTCGACATGCTAACCACATGTCACCCCTACATTGGCTGTTGATCATCTACCTCTGTGATTGACACAAGTGGATGTGAAGGGCCAGCAGCCGGCTGGTAAAAGGGCAACCGCTGAAAAGTGGAAAGACCCTCAATCGGAATAAAATTAATGATAAAGTTCCGTTGAGATATTATTCAAAATTAAAATATAAAATTATGAAATATTTACCTAAAAGGTCCGTCTCCTCAACTTAAAGATTATTTATCTGTTTTCGGGACTAGCCCCATCATCAGCGGGATTCAATAATCTTCAAGTTGAGGAGACGGACCTTTTAGGTAAATATTTCATAATATTATATTTTAAACAATATATACTATTTAAAAGTAATAATTTTAAAAATGGGAATATAGGGACACGAATCAGATAACATATATTTTGCATTAAGTTTATATATTAGCGCTCATTTCTCATGAACTAATGGAATCAAAGTCTACTGTATGTAATTAAGAACTGTGAACGCCACAAACACTCTCTCTGTCTATGGTGTGTTGTCAATCTAACATCACTTATTCCAGTCAAAAATCCTCAAAAATATACTCCTAACTATGAATATAAATGTTATGTGAATTCAAAGTTATCCTAACTTATTCTACAAGTTCCAAGAACGCCACAAAATCAAATTCTATTGCCGAACAACATAGTTTCTTTTCTGGTTTTCTTCTGTTGAGTTGGCATTTCACAACCATGATAAACGTCATTACCAATTCTCAATTAAAAAATCATCAGTGAAATTATATAAAACAGAAAATACAGAAAATTGCACAAATATATAACCTATTGTTATACGCCCAAGTTCCCAAAAACCTTCGAGGGCTGAAATAAAAAAATAATCGACATAACCGAGGAGTAATTAAAGCAGTGATAACACTGCCGAACCGAGTTATATCAGACTGAATTTGGAATGGAGACTTTGGTTCAGAATGCTACAGAATTCTCCGCCCTGGGTATTAGGAAAAAGGGATATGCAACCACATTAGCATCCATTATTTGTAGAGAAGTTGAGAAACTCTTTATCTACATAGACATCAATTTATTTTTACTTGCATTTTTATTGTAACTGTGTTTTTGAATATACTAAGTTCCTTATCTTCTACTATTGACCTTGTATCTATCCTCCACATAAAATAACGGCCGCATTTACATTGACGCGTTCAGTCAACAAAAAATTGCTGAAGGAGTTTAATGCGTTTTGAAAATATGACTGCTTTTTTATACTGAATAAAGTAATATTTTACTGTAACATACACGGATGCACTACTTTTGTTCTATCCTGTACTTACAAATTCAGTTTGTCTACATATAACAGTTAATAACATTCAACTCCTGTGATGTAAGGGGTAACAGTGTTTCTGCTAAGAGTAGCACAGGCGTAATGTCAGGTTAATGTTACCAATGTTAGTAATAATAAATTTATGTGGCTGTACAACTTTCAAATGCTTTATACCAGCGGTTCCCAACCTTTCTCGACTCGCGAACTCCTTCCACAACGATCTGAGTTGGGTGAACGACTGATCTTTTAAATATATATACAGTAGACTGTATACAATTTAATTTCAAGCAAAAGGTTTAATAATCTTAAATTAACACTTAACGGTTAAAACCTAAAGTTACTCAAGTTATGGCTTAAAAGTTACACAACGTATTGGCCTAATTGTAGCAAAATCAAATGCATTCCTAACGCTGTTACATAACTGTAAATTAGGCATTCGCGATAAATATGAATTTATTGTGCAAATAATGTGGTAAATTCCCGATGTTACACATATGCAATAAGGGGCATTATAGGGTTAATTAAATTTTAAAATAATAATAGTAATTATTATTATTATTAGTATTATTATTATTATTAGTAGTAGTAGTAGTAGTATTAGTAGTAGTATTATTATTATTATTATTATTATTATTATTATTATTATTATTATTATTATTATATTATTATTATTACTATTACAATGCTGCAGAAATGAAGGTAACAATAATAGACCTAACCTCGAAACCCGTCATTAAGAAAAGTTTTGGCGAATCCCCCGCGGGTTCGCGAACCACAGGTTGGGAAACAACGCTTTATACTAACACAGCGGTTCCCAACATTTTTCGACTCGCGAACCCCTTCCACAACAATTTGAATTTGATGAACCACTGACTTTTAAGTATACATATACAGTAGACATACATAAAATTTAATTCCAAACAAATTATTATTATTATTATTATTATTATATTATTATTATTATTATTATTATTATTATTATTATTATTATTATTATTATTACAATGCCGCAAAAATAAAAGAAACAATACTAGGCCCAATCTTGAAACCCGCCATTATTACAGAAACGTTTTGGCGAACCCCTTTAAATATTTTTTGAACCCCCTGGGGGTTCGCGAACCATAGGTTGGTAAACGATGTACTAACATAGCAAATGAATAACCCAGTGTTATATTGAATAGAAACTGATAAAGACTCACGGTGAGTGAAACATTGGTGCGCTATGTGAGAAAAATTGTTCAGCACGCATTGATGACGTCACAAAGGAAGCGGGAGCTAGGCTTATCTCTTATGATAGAAACGGAAAGAGAGAACTTAACTTGCAGGCTTCAAACTTACTGAAAGGTGAATTTATTATTTTATTCTTTACAAGGGGGATGGGAGACGGAAGTTGATATGCGGTATCTTAGCTTGCTCAGTAGTAGTATATTTTAACGACGTCCTTTAATACCTCAGGTAATTAAAGTAGCAATTTAATGCTGTGCGTGAAAAGGCCAAAAAACGTTTGCTCTGAGGCTTGAAATAATTTTACTAGATAGAATCCCTCAGCTGTTATTAAAGTACAAACCAATAGGACATAGAAGTGTTGGACGCCCATTTACTAGATGGGAAGATTCATTAAATCTCACTTGATGTGAAAACAGGTGAAAAGGCCTAATTTCATGAAGTATAAGAAGATAAATATATTTGTATTTGAGAATAAAATTATGAGGAAAATGTTTGGACCAAAGAGAGATGAAAAGTCAGGCGAATTGAGAAGACTATATAACAGTGAGCTACATGATATTTATATGAAACCAGATATAATAAGAACAGTTAAGTCTCGTAGAATGCAGTGGGCAGGACATATGGCACAATGGGGAATGAAATAGGAGCATGGAAGCTTCTTGAAGGAAAACTAGAAGGAAAACGCCCATTTGGTAGACTTAGAATGAGATGGGAGAATAACATGTATCACGATTTGAAGGAAGAAGATTATACAGGGTACGATTGGAAAACATTATCTCAGGATAGGGATATGTGGAGAGCTTGTTTCCGTGCCGCTGTAAACGTAGAGGTTCGATAGTGATAGTGAGTTAGGTGTAAATAGCGACACAGTGACCTGAGCTATCAAAGAGCGTAGTTAAATAAATTATTAAGATTGTGAGAATTATTCAGACCAGTAGTTCTCCTTCTTAATTAATTAATTATTATGTCCAATAGCATGGCTATTGTATTGTCAGTTTAGGTAGGAGCGAGAGAGCGAATGCGTGGACAATGTATTAAACTCAGGAAAGTAGCTATTTTTGTTTAAAAACGCAACCAAGTAATCGAGTTAGAGGGAAATGTTCCATGTCAGTGTTATATTATAGCAAAAGCCATGTTGATTGTGCTGTAATATGCATCTGAAATGAAGTAACTAGAAGCCGCCGTTTCTTAAGACAGGCGTTCTCTCTCCTTAACATACCGTAATTTTTCAGTGAACTGACAAATGATTTAGTTAATATATTTGATTTCATATTATGTCTCGTTTCAGTTCTTAATGGTTTACAATAATGAATGTCGAAAAAGGAACTTCGCAGTACCATGTATCATAATGTTCACAAAAACGGACGCAAATTTCGCCGACATGTGAATAAACCATGGTAAACTTGATTATTAATTTTAAAAAAAAAAAAAATATGACGCAATTAGTTCATATCATCAGTAATATATGCCTACATAATTATATACACAAAATAAAACATTTCATTCAAGTGGGAGTTTCGTTTCATTCTGTTCTATGATTGTTAAAAAATATTACTGTAAACTAAACTAATCTGGTGTAGGCTAAACGAACTTGTCCCACTTTCTCACCTAACAAAATTAAAAGAGTCATGATACTAAGGGGGTACACATAACCTTAGTAACGAGTGAATAAAATAGCCTATTTTAAAAAAACCGCAAATCTGATATCGGAAATCTGTATTATTATGGACACTATCCACTCAAGCCATAGAATATCTAAAAACTGTAATAATGGGAACGAAAATGAGAGAAAGATGAAAAAAAATAAGAATATGAACCTTGCCCTACAAGGAAGGTGTTTTAAACTTTAAAGATGCAAAGTATTGATAATAATAATAAAAAATATGAAACTTCTTACTGTTGGCAAGGGAAAGGGAATCAATTTTTCCGAGCTCTGATTGATTAATAATAATGCACAATCAATTTAATGTTGAAAATATAAATAAATATAAAATATATTTCGCCCATTTTCGATATTACACACTCAAAGTAGATGTGTTTCTATTTATCACTGTAGTCCTATGCTTTTCTCTTGAACTATCTTAACTTATAAAATGGTGCCTATAGCATACTAATAGTGCAAAGTATTTTTTAATAAAAGACCGAGTAGAAGGTGCGGGAACAAACCCGGATTAATCCCTGTTGTTCTGCCACCACATGAAAATACTAGACCATGAATTAACGAGATTTCCTTCAGCGCCCCCTCTATTAGACAAGAGGTGAAATAATTGGGGCTGATTTGAGAATGAAAATAAACCCTATCATATTATTTAAAAACATATTATATTAATTTTATAAATACGCTATTCAAGTTATTAATAAAATTTTAAGGCTACTGAAATCCAAACCGAATGAGGTGTTTAAAGAGGTTTCTAAACTCAGGAAGTTTATGGCAGTATTTATAATAGTCTCTAATAGTAATGTGGTTATCGATTAGCTTAAAAAAAGAACAATATATAATATTATTATTAAAAATCAATAAATATGGATTGTAAAAAAAACATACTCTTGTATTTCCCAGATATCAGTTATTAAGACGCCATATTCGTAAAACAAATTTCTCTAAAATCGTAACATATAACTTAGTGTTTATTGAATTTGTTGAAGATACAGTACATAAATGATCAATAATCAGACAGACACTTTGCATAGTTTGTTTATGTTCTTAGTGCTTACAATTATTAACTTCGTTTTAAAAATATTGAAGAAATGTTTCATGTTGTAATCTATGATAATTTTCAACGTAACCAAAACTCAAGTTTGGTGAAGTTTAAAATTAAGGGCATTATAAGCCAAAATGTGTGAATAACTTTCACTTACCTGGTTCTAGAGTTAAATCGTCTACAACACAAATCGATCTTCTGCACCAGATTTGGAAACCACACAATGAATAAATTATATTTAAAACACTATTAAAACTTTCGCGAAACAACAATCACAAGAAGGTATTTTTTTTACACGCGCTCGACTGATTTGCGATGTTCTACTACTGTCAAGAAAAGCGACGCTTACACCCCATCCGCTCGGTGCCGCCGCACACAAACACACTGGCGTATTCAGTCACGGTTTGATCTAGTCTAGCTTCCTCTCTCGTTCCCTCTTTGTCCCTCAACCAAAACACAGCGATCTACACCCCACTAGCCCAAATATTGTGAGCAGTCAAATACCTAACAGGTGACATGTCAAAACATTTAATTAAATATCGGAAAACAGAAATACCAACCTGCTATTTCTCATTTATAACATGCCTCAGAAAAAAATAACATTCGGTTAGATTTCATGCATTTCCGTACATTTGTTAGTTTTTTATTCACAATTAACTTCGCTAATATTTTAACCTATATACAGTATTTATATAGAACAAATCGTAATTTCTATAAGCTAAAGACTTATTTTCTTTTGATTCCTTCCTTTTATCTTCATTTCTTTCTTTCTTTTTTCCTAGGATTTACATCCCTCTATGTGATTCTACAAGCCAATGACTTCAGGAAAGAAGCAGGAATGCTGAATCACACAATAATATACGAGTATCCAGTGGCGTGACACCTTGGACCTATGATTAAAAGTAAGCCAGGATCACCGCCGATGGCAGAGCAGTTCAACACAAAACAAAACTCAAGGTGGTCTAAATTGCATCTGGCCCCCTAGGGTGGAAGGAAGGAAATATATTTATCACACCACAACAATGGGGCTGAAGTCCATATTATGTATGAATGAAGGATATGTTTAATCTTAAAAAATAAACTTTTTAGACGGATCGAGAGCTAATGTCATACAGTGTTTAATGATAATATTATGAATAATAATCTTATTGTATCTTGTACGCCCATGTTTCCCTTAACAAAGATTTAGGCGCTCTCCCTCTACAGGGAAGAATTTTAACTATATTAATTTAGTTACACTTGTTTTCGTATAGATGTCATTTGAGTGGTCAGTGGTCTGCGTTCCGCCTCATACTGACATCTAGGAAACCAAGGTAGTACTAGGACGGGAAAATTCGGTAAATTTTGCTTAGAGGCCTTTTCATTCAGGCTTAAAGATCTTTTACGAGCCTGAAAATCTTCAGACTCAGGACCCACGGCTTAAAGTCCCTCCCGGAGGACTTGCTCCATTGATTTTCCCATCCTAAAAAATCCATCGAACCCGGCCGGGTTTGAACCCGCGACCCTCGAATATTATTATTGTTATTATTATTATTATTATTATTATTATTATTATTATTATTATTATTATTATTATTATTATTATTATTATTATCATTATTATTATTATTATCATTATTATTATATACGGAAATTAGGCAACAGATAAAGAAGGAACATTCAATGAGTTGGAATAGGCTGTATGTCCTTCGTACGGACACGGGTGCTTCCTAGCGGAAGTGTCTTAACCAAGCTAATTTAGTTACGCCTACTTACCTACAGATGCCAACGAGTGACATGTTGGACCATTTAGCATACAAATTATTATTATTATTATTATTATTATTATTATTATTATTATTATTATTATTATTATTATTATTATTATTATTATTATTTATTATATGGAAACTTAAAAAAGAATTGAGGATATAAGAAGTATTCCCAATCAGATTCTGTAATAGAAACCATCAAGACAGAAGAAGAAACGGTCGACCTAGTCACTTCTAGGTATAGGAGATACAACAAATATTGATCAGCAGACTGCGGTGAAATAGTACCGAGATGTGAAGTTACGAACAAACGAACTTTACAAAGTTTTATTTACAAAGTCCGAGGAATTAGCTCAGACTATATTTAGATATGTAAATTCTTAGCTTATGGATTTACACATAAACTGCCTACTTTGGTGATCTCGTTCTCAAGATACGAGTTCAATCCCCGCCAGTGTCGAAGAACGCTCATTGGCTTTAAAAAATTCCAGAGCACCGTTTCTTTTGGGGGATAGTTAAAACCGTTGGCACCACTTTACAGAGATCTCTGTCACGTTAAAAAATATGTGATATGAAGCATAATATTGCACCCATCATAATTCCCACTTAAAAGACAACTTCCTTGCCGTTGCATTTAACACAAATAGACGTTAAACTTGGGTTAAACCGATGTTAATTGAATCGTGGTATTTTTAAATATTTTAAAATTATTTTATGCATTTATTATATCAATTATAATTTCTTATGGTTATAGCATAAATTTCAACTATTACATGAAATTAAATTTTCATATGATTTATACAGAATGTTTCATTTATAACCTAATGGGCACATGGTGTTTTGACTGATTGCGGTTAGGTTATAAATAAAGAACCCTGTATTATTTCCTTATGGAGATCTGACTCGAATTAGAGCTGACGATTTTAATCCGTTAATGATACTCGATAATCAAATAAGTCTCATACAACATTTTAACTGAATGTCTAGTGGTAGCGCGCCTGCTCCTGATTCTGTAGATGAAGAGTTCGATACCGGAAAAGATCGATGATTTTTTTTTCAGATTAAATAAGACGCAACCTCCTGCTTGAAGTTAGTCCTGATGGACTAGTGAAAATCATGCTCATTACTAGATCTGAAGTTCTCCAGTTCAAATCTGGATGGTATCGATTAATGTTTTCAAAGCATAAAAATCCTCAGTGTAGCTTCTTTGGAACGGAATTAAATTATGTGAATCCTATTCTCTGGCCCCGACGTTCGTGGATTCAAACCCTGCTGCGGTCCATTGATTTTTAAAGCTTAAAAACTCATGAATTGGTTTCCTTCGAAAGAGAAGTAAAGATGCGTGTCCTGTATCGTAGGTTCATGGCCCTTAAAGAAACTTAAGCGAGATATAAGAGCCCTGTGAGCAAAATGTATCTACCCTTTCACGCCCAAATCTTAATTGTGACGCTGATGATCTGGATTATTGAATAATATCGATAAATAAAATACCAACTTACTCATCTGGATAAAAGCTTCGTTCCCATGTCGCAGAGGTGTAGGGTACTTTAAAAACTTCCGGATATGAAAAGTGTAATTAAATTATCGCAGGAAAAATTCCACTGGCATCTCGATTAGCTTTGAAGCAGAAACAGGCGAAATTGAATTGAGGGTAAAAAAATACCATCATTGAATTACTGATGTGATCTAAAATGACTATTTGACTCAGGCCTCAAATGGGAGTCAACGACCAATCACGTTTCAACGAATTTTGTTTTACAGCCAATGACAGTCTATCTTTATTGAATTCTCTTTACCAGCTCCTGCTTTTATAATAAAGAAAGCTCCTCCTTTTTAATATTCTAAACAGGTCGGAGCATTATTTTGCAGTGACTGACTCTCCAACAAATACGTTTAATATAGCAAATAATGAACATATTTTTTCGAACTGCACATTTAATAATTGTGTGTTCAATAATTGTGTTTTTAAATAATGATTTTACTGAGTTGTTTACTAAAAAATAAATTAATAAGCTATAAGTTAATGTTGGTTATATTATACAGTTTTGTGTGTTTCATTTTTTCTCCACTAGGGTTCATTCTTACAATATTGCGATCTTAGTGGATTATCGCTGATTGCGATCCTATTTGGCAATAAATAATACGATCAACTAGCAGTGAATAAACATAACCAAACATTTCTGATTTGTTTGCAAGCATCCCTGT
This sequence comes from Diploptera punctata, assembly GCA_030220185.1. Lineage (NCBI taxonomy): Eukaryota > Metazoa > Arthropoda > Insecta > Blattodea > Blaberidae > Diploptera > Diploptera punctata. The sequence goes on from JASPKZ010003882.1 coordinate 1,767,769, forward strand.
TTACATTAAATATATAAATATTTCAAAATACCGGTGACTATATTTAAATAGTGATTATTGAGTAAACAGCTTAATTTTATTCGTTAAATAGTCCTAATAAATGCCACTATTGATTTCCAAATCCTCTAGATAAATTGGAAATCAATCGTGGCATTACTTGTGATAATTTTATGATCAGCCAAGTTTGAATTTCACATTGAATCTGTCCCATCCTAGAACATGAAACTCAGTGAACTGACGTCTTTAAAAATTGCAAGCTTATTGCGAGCTCTTTGTAAAATTCAGCAGACGATAAATTAGAAAAAGAGACTGTAGTAATATTTAAAATCCACTTAGGCGTACACTTTCATGAAAGCACTTGTAAAAAAAAAGTGATTCTTTATTGGTTCTCTCATCATTAAAAGTATATGACATTCTTTTTAAAAAATTAAACTTATCTTACTTTAAAATTACACGATGCTGAAATTGAATCATCTTTTAGAAATATTATAATATATAGAATATTTTTAATATAGAGTTCTAACATTTAATAAAAGGATAGATGCATCATAAAAGAGTCCTAAAAACACGGACCTAAAATCAATATATTCTCAGATATGAGCAGCTGTTTATATTCATTATAAATCTACATTGAAAGTCTGCAGTTACAATAAAACCTTTTTGAAAAAAAAACATCAAATGTAGAAACTAGATCCTAATATTTGTCTCTTATAACAGGCACCGTGCCAATCGCACCTTACAACAAAGAGTAGCAAAGAAGATAAGAGCAAGTGTTAGCTCTGCGGGGCAACAGCAGATAACGTCACAGCTTACTTATGCAGTGGCTTCAAAATACAGCAGGCTTACAAAAATGTATCTTCTCATCCATAGCAATTCTACCCGAGGGCAGGTCTTTCACTGCAATCATATCATTTTCATGCTTTGCTTTGCAGCTTTACTAGGGAATTATACTCGTAAGTGTAGTAGCTTCCCGTTGCTTTCCACACCGGTGAAGGATGAGGATGATAAGGATGAAGATGTTGGCCGGATGATTTTCGGGGATCGTTGGGCCCTAAGATCCCTGACATTTGTCTTACAAGTGAGGCAAACCCCCTAAAAAACTCACCCAGTATCCTGTTGCGACCGGGAATCGAACCCGAGCCCGCTGCGTAACAAGGCAGCACGCTACCTCGAGACCACAGCAGTGGACATAATTTTTTTTCATTGCCATCCCGTTATCATTTCCACGTTCTGGTATTCTCTCCTGGCATGACATTATTGTAACCCACTTATGAGGTTGGGGTGCCTGAATGGCGGAGTTACGCTGCCCCAATGATACATGATACGTGATAATGGTGGTAATGATGCGCCAGGAGAGGCCTAAATCCTAAAGTTAATGAACATGTAAATGATGGTCAGATGACGTTCGGAAACCGTTTGGGCCTTAAAGTTTCCTGACATTTGTCTTACAGGTGAGGAAAAACCCCATAAAAATCAATCACCCAGGAAACTTGTCCCGATCGGGGATCGAACCCGGGCTCGCTACGTGACAAGGCAGCACGCTATCTCGAGACCACAGCAGTGGACATAATTTTTTTTTTTCATTGTCATCCCGTTATCATTTCCACGTTCTGGTATTCTCTCCTGGCATGACATTATTGTAACCCACTTATGAGGTTGGGGTGCCTGAATGGCGGAGTTACGCTGCCCCGATGATAGATGATACGTGATAATGATGGTAATGATGCGCCAGGAGAGGCCTAAATCCTAAAGTTAATGAACATGTAAATGATGGTCAGATGACGTTCGGGAACCGTTTGGGCCTTAAAGTTTCCTGACATTTGTCTTACCTCATAAAAATCAATCACCCAGGAAACTTGTCCCGATCGGGGATCGAACCCGGGCTCGCTACGTGACAAGGCAGCACGCTACCTCGATACCACAGCGGTGGACATATACATAACATTATATACATAAAGTCCACCGCTGTGGTTTCGAGGTAGCGTGCTGCCTTGTCACTCAGCGGGCCGGGTACGATCCCCGGTCGGGACAGTTTTTCTGGGTGAGGCTTTTATCGGGGTTTTTTCCTCAACTGTAAGACAAATGTCAGGAAAAATTTAAGGCCCAAACGGTGCCCAAAATCATATGGCCATCATCATCACCCTTATCATCACCCTTATCATCATCATCCTTCACCGGTGTGGAAAGCAACGGGAAGCTTCCATACCTACAATTCCCTAGTAAAGCTGCAAAACATAGCATGAAAGACCTTCCCTCGGGCAGAATTACTATGAGTGGATATATATAAAATAAAACATTTAATTCAAGTTAGAGTTTCATTTTATTCTGTTCTATGATTGTTACAAAATATTTCTGATAAGTTATAGCGTACCTTACATTGTTCTGTTTTATCTTAAGTTTTTTTTTAATAATTTAAGTTAGATCAGTTGTACATGGAACAATCGTTTCTGTTTCATTTATTATCAATATGTTGTAAATTATGCATAAAATATTATATTTATGAAATAGATAAATATACAAAAAAAATATACAGGTCTACTCTAAGTTTAATGTAGGAACATGTGTAATAAATGTCTTGCAAAATTATAACAAATCCGTCTGTAATTCCTTACATACTCTTTGTAATAGCATAAATGTAGAATACTGGTTCACTGTTACACTTTCACACACTGTGTGTTTAATAACACTGAGCAACAAAAAAAAAGAAACTTTTTTTTTTGTCTCCGAAAGAAAAATATGTGATTCTGACAGCATTTTTTTTCTCTTGAATTCAAATATGATATCGGTTTTTCTCCATCACGCAAGGTTTCCGAGAGACAGACATTTATAATTTCAAACACTTTAATATTTTCTATATTCGTAATTACACAATATTCGAACACTCGGACTCATCTAGAAAGTAAGAAATTACGATTTTCTGCTATATTTCGCCTGTGGAGCATCCCTCTTGATGGCCCGACAATAATCGGTCAGCATATTAGGATTCAATTTGCCTTCATATCTCTTTTCCATAGCTGAAATCTCCTGATGAAAGTGTTCCCCGTGCTCATAGCTCACTGCGCCAAGATTTTCCGAGAAGAAATCTAGGTTTTAAAAAAAAAGTATTTAAATCCATTAATTGAAATTGAAATAAAAAACTGTGGTGATGGAGATATTCCGAATACATATTTGAAAACGCGATAAAAATAACTGCATTAAGTACAACTATTGGTACTCATGAAACAAAAATAATGTTGACCAGTGTAATACACGCTATTAACGCAACCCAAGATCGCACTGAGACTCTCAACTAACGGAGAGGATGAGCAAAGCTCGATCGGACAAACACTGCCAACAACTGCTCTATAATATAGTATACATTGGGCCTATCATAAACAGAAGTAATATTTAGCATTTTCCAAAGTGAGGATTGATAAAATTTGTAGTAGCATTTTATTTAACCACATTGAGATCCCTCCCCGTGGCTGAGCGGTCCAAGAATTCTGCCTTGGTCCAGCGATACGGATCGCGCGCAGTTTTGAGTCCCCAAGGAAGGGAATATTTTATCGTGTAATTGTTCCCGGCTTTACAAAATAAATATGAGAGTAGAGTTTTCAAAACAGTTAACATAACTAGAGAAAAACAGTTTCAACCAAGATATCTTCTCCTTGCATAAAACTTACTGTTTTTGAAACTGTCGACATATGTACTCCAGTGCCCTTTCCAAGCCCTGACTATAAACAGAATTGCTCAGAAACTATGAAAATTAGTCACTATCTTATCTGAAATCAAACGGTCTCCTCGAATGTCATTTTTTAATCCTAGAAATTGGTCAGTAAGAAATCTATTCAACATTTTCTTCGTTATTTTATTTTTCTAATGCCGCCAGGTTGTCTTTTATAACATTTCTGGCTTTCTCCCCTGGTATTGGTGGAATTGTAATCCATTTCTTAGGTTGGGGTACCTGGAAGGCGGAGTTACGTTGCCCCAATGTTATGATGGGTGATAAATGATAATGAAGCACCAGGAGAGTCTTAACCTAAACTTAACCTAAATTCCAGACCATAGGCAACCATAGGAATAATTCCCTTAAAGAAAAAAATCTATGATCTGGCCGGGAATCGAACCCGGGACCTCGTGAACAGTAGCCAGTAACGCTGGTCTCGTTAAAAATATTAAAAATTCGGTAATCTCTTTATCTAGTCTGTACACGATATAGAGAAGCATTATGATACAGTACATTAATTACATAACAGAGTCATCTCAAATTAAATCTCGCACTATCTTAATATATAAAAATTTCGTGTCACGTTGTTTGTCCGCGATGGAATCCTAAACTACTGAACCGACTTTAATAAAATTTTGCACACTGTGTGCAGTTTGATCCAACTTGAGACTTAGGGTAGTTTATAACTAAATTTATAGTCGCATTATTTTTGTATTGCAAATTATTTGTATATTATTTAACAAAGAGTTCCATACGATTCTAACAGATGGCGGTGTAATTATCTGTGAGTTCCATACGATTCTAACGGATGGCGGTGTAAGGTAATTTGGTAAGGTAATTGGTTTATTATTTAATAAAGAGATATCCAGATGGCTGTGCTTTTTGTTGCAACCGCGAATTTCAATTGAATTACAAATATTGATTATTTCATAATTTAAGTGTGTTCAGTGTTTATTTTATTTTCAATATTATTAATTTCGTGTGTAACTATTAGTTTTAATTAATCTGGCTGAAAGACAGCAACTTAATTTAAATTTTTAACGTATACCTTAGCCACATCAACGCGTGGCCGGGACTTCTAGTATATATATATATATTAAATATTTTAAAATGGTATGACTCATATTAAAATCTGACTAGCATTCTCTACATTATGAAAGAATACTGGTTTTTCGCATATTATTATGCTTTTTCTGAATATTACAGTTTTATTTTACCAGTAGCGTCCGCTAAATAAGCAAAATTCATAACTCTATTGATAAAAAATTGTTAGAAAAAATATTTTTTATCCCACTGCAAGCTTTAGACGGCTTTAGAGTTAATAGGAAGTTAAGTCTCCCAGTTTTACAGACAATCAACACAAGTTGTCAGTCTGATAGTCAACCCTGCGTGACGGCTCAGGACATAGTCTGGTATTCGTTTCAGTTGAGGCTCGGTGAATCCCAGGGCCAATGGAGCCCCCAATTTAAAAATCCTGACTCTATCGGGACTAGCGCTCTTCCGTCTTATAGAATATTGCCTTAACCAACTACGCAACAGCCATCCCAAAGTTATGTACTCACAGTGTGCCCCTACTAGGAAAGATATTTGCTAAATGTATTAATTTCACCCAATATCCATGTGCTTCGTATAAACACATGAATGTATTAATCCTACTTAATATTTAAAATGATACATTGAATAATTATGTTGATTTTTTTTGTTTTCTCTAGGAAATGTTTCGCTTCTTTGAAGTCTTTATTTTTAAGAATAAAAAAGTAATATCCGTACGTTTATTTATGGCCTCGACGGTAGACAAAAGTTAAAATTAATGTACGCCGTGGTCATAAAGTAATAAAGCAAAAACTGACAGAGCAATAAGTTCAAAACATACATTTTTCATTCTCTTTGATATACAAGGCTAATAAAAGTTTGAAGTTGAGTTATACAAAGTTGACGTGGCCGCGCTAGTCGCTAATCGACAATCAATTTCATTTCAAGTGCTCAGTGTCTCGATATGTTACTTCTGATTCCTTCCTTCAAAATCTGGAGGTTTATTACATAACGTTTTTGTAATGTGCTCTTTCCGTTAACCTCATATGGGGTGTTGTGAAGTCTTTAGTCAATTCAAATCGCGATAGAAGAATCAAAATGAATATTTTGAAACAATAAACAGCTAAAAATTACTTCAAGTTCCGCATTATTATAAGTAATGTCACGAGTGATTTCCAAGTTATCGATAAATTGACGACTCACGAAGTGAGGAGTGAATTTATCTAGAGAATTTGGAAATCAAGAGTGGCATTTGTTAGGACTATTTAACGAATAATATTAAGCTCTTTACTAAAAAACAATTATTTAAATATAGTTACCGGTGTTTTAAAAAAAAAAAATATATATATATATAGTTAATGTAAACGGCGATGTTTGAAAACAAATTAGAAATGTGAGGTTGTGTATATTCACTGCAACTGGATCATATTATTTATTGCCAAATAGGATCGCAATATTGTAAGAATGCACTCTAGTGGAGAAATAATAAAACACGTCAAACTATTATAATCAACATTATAGGTTAATCATTTATATTTTGAATAAACAACTCAGTAAAATCACTGAATATATTCATTATTTGCTATATTCAATGTATTTGTTGGAGAAAAATAATGGTCTAACCTGTTCAGAATATTAAAAAGGAGGAGCTTTCTTTATCACAAAAGCAGGAGCTGATAAAGACAAATCGATAAAGAGCGAGGTGAAACACGACTGTCATTGGTGTAAAACAGAATTCATTGAAAGGTGATTGGTCATTGACTACCATTTGCGACATGAGTTAAATAGTCTTGGAAAATTAATGAATAATTTTAAACCCATAAACAACTTAGAACTCATAGCAAATGTTGTTAAAGGTGACGGTTAAATTAATTGAGCTAATTTTGAATATAAAAATGAATGTTTGTTTGTTTGTTTGTTTGTTTGTTTGTTTGTTTGTTTGTTTGTTTGTTTGTTTGTTTGTACTTTATGCGCGGCCATACCATTCATCCGCTTGTGATGGGTTTTTTGCAAAACGTTCAGGAGATTCCCGGGATGAACATAGGCTATAAGAGAGTTGAGATACTCAACTCCTACACCCTTAAAAATACTCTTTTGTTGTGAAAAACTTGAAAAAGTCCCTTTTTACCCTTAAATGGCTTACGCTGTCTAAACCATAACAAATACACAAAATTGTTGTACGCAGAATTGAATATCTCAAAACATTCTACAGAAAAGTCCGCGGCAGCATATGTTTATCTTTTAAGGATAATTCACAATAACCATTTTTGTCTTTCATTGATACCAAGAAGATCGGGATAAGTAGATTCTCGGGCAAGCATAGTAGCGCACGCCGGGTATTAGCTAGTTTTGAATATAAAATTTAAGTAAGTAAGATTTTATTCCATTAACGCAATTTAATATCTCACTTTTCATATAAACAAAATTTCACAAAAAGTAAAAAACACATATTAAAGTCGACAAGAGATACTTTCTGGATACATTCACGGTTCTAGACGCAATATGATCTTGGATCTTAAAAGGTGTATTATTATTAATGATAATAATAATAATAATAATAATAATAATAATAATAATAATAATAATAATAATAATAATAATAATAATAATAATAATAATAATAATAATAATAAAAACATTAACTATGATTTTAGGGAAGTAGATTATACAGGGAATGATTGGAAAGCATTAGCTCAGGACAGGGATGTATGAAGAGCTTATGTCAGCGCGGCCATGAACCTACGGGTTCGATAGTGCCAGTGAGTAAGTAAGTAATTAAGTATAATAATAATATTTTATTATGGATTTTCTCTACATTACAGAAGTTATCCTTCAGCCTAAATGTATATAATATATTTTTTTTATTTAGGAATATTCCACAATACAGTGTTTCTCCTTCAACCCAAAGTAATTTGTCGCCAGAGGTTCCTTTCTAAAGCACTTCTCCCCTCATCTCTAGCTTCCATACTTCTCTTCACTCCATCCATCCATCGTTCTCTAGGCATGCCTCTTCCACTTCTTCCATTAGCTTTCCAATTAAGGATCTTCTTTATTATTCTCTCTTCTTCCATTCTTATGAGGTGTCCATACCATTTCAAACGTTTTTCTTCTATTTTTCCTAATATGTTTTTTTTTTCAACTTGCATAATTTCCCTTATTGTGCTGTTTCTGACTTTACCCCATCTTGAAATTCTTGTCGATCACCTCCAAAAATGAATATAATAATAATAATAATAATAATAATATTAATAATAATAATAATAATAATAATAACTATTGCATGAACCTTGTTTCTTATAAATTTATGACACTGTAGAAGCTAAATAATATTATACAGTAAGTTTCAAAACTGATGGTCCAAAATGTATGGATGAGAAGTAAAAAAATGAAAAGTAGCAAAGAGATTCTAATAACCATGGGCCCGTAAGTTAACAGGGATTAATAATGAGTATTCAGGTTTCGCTGGATTAGCTTTTCTTTACCTATTCGATTATGAGATGTTTTTCTATTTTCCTGATGGGGCTCCTGAATACTAAGTACCAATTTCAAAAAATGCAGTAATAGGGAAAGAGGAATTACTGTACATGTATAAACAAACCTGGAGTCAATCCTAATAATTTATAATTCACATGCCAAACTAATTACCGGACGGAAGTGATGAAAAGAGCTAGGATTTGTATTACCTAAAATATCACTAATACAGGGTTCTTCATTTATAACCTAACGGTCACACGGCGTTTTGCCTGTACGCGGGTGGGTGTGCCACAGCCGGCTTTGCCCCTACATAAACTCCGCGAGTAAAGCATGTATAAAAAATCGTACCTTACAGAAGATGCTGGAAAGTGTAAATCTGGAAGGAGATACCTCAACAGGGAGCTTGTTAATACACTCTGTGTGAACATGGCTTGGTGATTCACAACGAAAATAACTTTTACACACAAAAATGCGTTACTCTAGATTCAATTGCCTGTTCATATTGCTGGACTATATAGTACTGCCTATAGTGACTAACTCCACCAGGTCGTCTTTTATGACATTTCTGGCTTTCTCCCCAGACATTGGGAAAATTGTAACCCTTTTCTTAGATTGGTGCACCTGGAAGGCGGAGTTATATTACCCCTGTGTAATGATGGGTGATAATAATGAAGTGCCAGAAGCATCCTTAAGCTAAACTTAACCTAAATTTCAGACCATTCCTTTAAGGAAAAATTCCTATTGTCTGATCGGGAATAGAACCCAGAACATCATAAACTGTAGGCAGAAGCTCTGACCACAAGACCATCAGACTGTCATCACTAAAATATGCACACAAAAATATGTACTTATAACTTCATTTTGAAACACACTACAAACGTAATAATAATTTCAAATTAGTGGCAACATATTTTTTTCTTGTTTATAGACCTTTAACATCTAATATCATACCGCGTCTAGGACCTTTAGGTGTGTTATCCAGTAGAATATGTATAAAATATTGTGGTGAGCGAAAATTTAATAAATATCGATTATTTAATACATAGAGGACCATAGCCGAGCTGTTTAAGGTATAATCCCTTAGTGCAGAGCTAGGGGACTTACACTGGTTCGAGTACCCGTGAAGGAAGACATTTTCTCATGGAATTTCGGCCAGTATGGGACCGGTGCCCAATCAGAACCATAACGGATTTAGGTAGATGTAATAAGCAGCGACTCCAAGTCGAGAAAACACCTTTGGAACCCGACATCCTGACCACATGTCATCCCTATGGTGGCAGGATGACGTCTACTACTGTGATTAACACATATGGATGTGAGAACAACAGTTGGTTGGTAGGCTAAGGCCTTCTAAGCCTGTCGAGTAATGGAGTTACACAATAAGTGTGAGAGTAAAATATTGTCACAAAAGTGTTAAAAATATAAAATTCGCTAAATTAAATTTCAGTACAATTCGTATATCGGTAACAGTAAGCTAATTTGTGGATCGGTCTCACCGCATTTGGTCGTGTGGAAGAACCTGCAAACCCAACTACCGCACTTACCTCAGACAGTGCATATGTTTACCTATATCAATATACTCGTAATTTGTAGTTTTGTGGTTAACCTACTAAGCTATGCTACCGATTGGTATTCCTCGTTTAATTTATCATATTACTAATACTGTTGTTGCTATTATTATTATTATTATTATTATTATTATTATTATTATTATTATTATTATTATTATTATCATATAAAATGTCGTATATACTTAATATTAAGAATGTTTTAATACTTTTTTATTAATAATGTATATATAATCTATTTTGTAAAAGTGTATTTTTTGTATTTGTGCATATGTTTACCTATATCAATATACTCGTAATTTGTAGTTTTGTGGTTAACCCACTAAGCTATGCTACCGATTGGTGTTCCTCGTTTAATTTATCATATTACTACTACTGTTGTTATTATTATTATTATTATTATTATTATTATTAGTATTATTATTATGTTTATCATTAAATGTCGTATATACTTAATATTTAAATTGCAACTGTTAATAATGTTTTAATACTTTTTTATTAATAGTATATGTATAATCTATTTTATAAAAGTGTATTTTTGTATTTGTGCATATGTTTGCCTATGTCAGTACACTCGTAATTTGTAGTTTTGTGGTTAACCTACTAAGGTATGCTATCGATTTGTGTTCCTCGTTTAATTTATCATATTACTACTACTGTTATTATTATTGTTATTATTATTATCATTATTATTATTATTATTATTATTATTATTATTTTTATTATTATTATTATTATTATTATTATTATTATTAATGTTTATCATATAAAATGTCGTATATACTTAAAATTTAAATTTCAACTTTTAAGAATGTTTTAATACTTTTTTTATTATAGTGAATGTTCATCCAGCCTCGAGATGGAGGTTCAAAATGCCTTCTCTCGTCGGGAATCGACTAAGATCCATCATAATGTGATGTATGGATTCTAATAGATCATGCCATTGTGATGGACTCTAAATTTAATATTAAGGTTTATAATCTCCACCACAATAAGTGACTAAATAAAATAACAACGTAAATACTAATAATTGTAAGTACTGTGCTTGTTTTTATTGCTTCAAAACTCAGTTCAGTAATCATATCGGTTTTATAAGTTTTTGGTCGCAAACATACACAAAGACTGATAGTTAAACTCTAAGTCCGGACTTGCTTTGTAAAGAGCAAACTAAAAATATAGAGATATAAGACAAAGTTTTACGTATCCATGGAAACCTCATTAAAGAGACTTTATTAAAAACAGGTGAACATCACTGTGGCGGGAATTTAAACAAAGCTCTTAATCAGGAAGTAGAACTTTGATGCACAGAAAACGAAAGACAGAGTAGAACTAACTAAACTCTCTGTCATCTGAAGAAGCCGTTTTGAGGAACTCGACAACAAAAGAGCATATAAATATGAGTTTAACTAGATAAAATTGTTATATTTCGACGCTATTGTATTTTCAATGACTAGGCCTATATAAATTATACGTAGACATGAAATAATTGGATATGTACCGCAATAAGATTACAACCAACAAAGAAGTTTCTCTCAGAAATTTTATTTTAAAAATATTCTTGATGTATTTTCTTCCGTATCTTCTGAGTTTCGAATTTCAAGAGAAACGTTTATGATTCACATAATTATAGTATCTTATGAAAATTAAAGAATACAATCTTATTTAATGCCTAACTCAATTAGGGTAAAAATGACAATTACAACTTTCTTCAGAAAAAGTCCACCGCTATGATCTCGAGGTAGCGTGCTGCCTTGTCACGCACTGGGCCGGGGTTCGATCCCCGCTCGGGACAAGTTTCCTGGGTGTGGTTTTTTTCGGGGGTTTTCCTCACCTGTAAGACAAATGTCAGGGGACTTTAAGGCCCAAACTGTCCCCGAACATCATGTGGCCATCATTATCATCAATATCATATTCACCTCATTAGATTAAGTTTAGGTTTAAGGCCTCTCCTGGCGCATCATTACCCATCGTCATCACCCATCATATCATTGGGGCAGCGTAACCCCGCCTTCCAGGCGCCCCAACCTCAGAAGTGGGTTACAATACGCCAATGCCAGGAGAGAATACCTGAAATGTCGAATGACAAACAGGTGGCATTGAACAAAAAAAAACTTTCTTCGGAAAAAGTCTTCAGTTAAATTTATGTTATTTTTCACAGATCCTTTAAAATAAAAAATGAAAACTCTTGCTTTAAAATAACCTCATATAAGCGTTTGATGAAGCGTTTTTGAGTCGTATTTGGAAGAGACGGGGTTTTAATTCCTCTGCTATCAATGTGACTTTTTTCCTTAGTTTCTTAACTTTTCATATGTAATGCCACGAGTGATTTCCAAATTATCGATAAATTCAGGACTCACGAATTGACGAGTGAATTTATCTAGAGGATTTGGAAATCAAGAGTGGCATTTGTTATATTAGGACTATTTAACGAATAAAATTAAGCTGTTTACTCACAAATCATTATTTATTGTAGTTATTTTAAAATATTTATGTATTTAATGTGAACGACGATGTTTGAAAGCAAATGAGAAATGTTTAGTTATGTTTCATTTCTCCATACACTGCAACTAGATTATATTATTTATTGCCTAATAGGATCGCAACATTGTAAAAATGCAGCCTAGTGGAGAAAAAGTGAAACACATCAAACTGTATATTATAAGATAACCAACATTACAGGTTGTTAATTTTTTTAGGAAACAACTCCGTAAAATCATTATTTAAAAACACAATTATTGAACACACAAGTATCAAATGTGTAGTTCGAAGGAATATGTTCATTATTTGCTATATTCAATGCATTTGCTCGAAAGTCAGTCACTGCAAAAATAATGCTCTGACCTGTTCAGAATATTAAAACAAGGAACTTTCTTTATTTTGGGAAACAGAATTCGATGAAACACGACTTTCATTGATTGTAAAACAAAATTCATTGAAATGTGATAGGTCATTGACTCCCATTTGGAGCATGAGTTAAATAGCCATAGTAAATATTGGATTTTAATTTCATTGTCCAAATCATTTAATAATTAATCGTCACTTTGATACGAAATCATTCATTTACAGACATGGATTCCTTTTTTTAAAGTGATAGTTTGTAGTCCCGCATTGTTAGTAATATTTTTAATTACCCTGTACAATTCAAAGAAATGAAATTATTCAGTATTGACTTTTTTATAATAGAATAGTTGGAAAACATTCCTAAATAACTTCTGAAATACTAACGATATGTGTGTGTGTTTTTTATCTTACATTTCGTGTTAGTTTCCAATACTGTGTATAGAACGTACAATAATAAACCGAAAAAAAAAAGTCTAGTTACGTGGCGGTTCCAGACAAAAAAAAATTAAGGCGTTTCAGACAAAATATATTCGAGATATAATCTATAAAAGTTGTTTAAATTTGTTATTCATACATTAAGCAGGAAATGTTAAGATTTCTTTTAAAATGTCATGTAGCCCTTACGAAAGAACATGTTCCATATTCAGCTTTTAAAAGGTACATTTAATAAAAGTGAAATAAAGTGTGTCCCGCGCCGTAGCCGAGCGGTTAAGGTAGGAAGCCTTGGCGCAGAGCTACGGGACTTGCGCTGGTTCGAGTCTCCATGGGGGAAGACATTTTCTCATGGTATTTCGGCCAGTATGGGACCAGTGCCCACCCAGCATCGTGAGGCAATAGGGTAGCTACAATAAGTAGCGGCTCCAGGTTGAGGAACCAGCTATAACGGCTGGGGGACTCGACATGCTAACCACATGTCACCCCTACACTGGCTGTTGATTATCTACCTCTGTGATTGACACATGTGGATGTGAAGGGCCAGCAGCCGGCTGGTAAAAGGGCAACCGCTGAAAAGTGGAAAGACTTTCAATCGGATCGGAAATAAAGTAAGTACCATCTTAAGTTTTTTAAAAGATACCTTTTGAAGACTGAACATGAAAAGTGTTCTTCCGAAAGGGCTGCATTATGTTGTAAAATAAATATTATTAGTTGAGAACGATCGAGATCACAGGTACTTGTTTTATTATTCTTATAAGTTTTCCTGATTGTAAAAGAAAATTAAACGTCAAACTTCGCTCAATCATAGTAAAAATAGGGAGCTCTATTGCTCGAATCTCATAAGAGATCATTAAATTACGTCATTCTCCTTCAAATCTTGAGATGTCATAATGGGAGTTACACCATAATTTCACCATAAAATTAACCTTTACGTTTACATGATGCATAACGCGGGATACATGAATTCCTTGAATTAATGCCACAGATGTAGCAACCTTGTTTCGCTGTGCTACATACCCTAGCTCTTGCCCCTTCTTTTGGTCTTCAACATTATATCGAATAATCTAAAAATCATACTAACAAGGAAACTGTCAATCATTGCATGCCAAAACCTAAGTTGAAATTTCTTCCAAAAAAGAGTTGTGATGCGCCAAGGTCGTGCCGAAAAAAATATCTGCCGTTTTTAACTGCAAAGTAGTAAAATCCAACGCCAAATCTCTCATTTAAACTAAAGAGAAGTAATAAAATGTATGAATTGGTAGAATGCCTAAACTTCACTACCTGCGTGTGTACCGCGTCCCGCCTCACTCCGCTCTGCTCTTACCCATGCAGGGAGACAACCTGCTCCGTACAATGGATTATCATTGCTGGATTCTGGCTTTGATTTATGCTGCTTTCAGTTAGAAAGACATATTTTTTTTTGGTCACGGCCTTGGTACATCGCAAAAGCTTCTCTGGAAGACATTTCAACTTAGATTTCGGGATGCAATTATTGCCAGTTCCTTTCTAAGAACTAATCAATATTTAACTTTTACAGAACTATAAAATTGCCAGCAAATAATGAATAATAATTTAAAGATTTTTTTAATACGAATAACTGGATCTTAATAACTGGGTTCATCAACTCCCTAAGTAAGCTCTGAGTCTACCCAATCGATCCTATAGCCAGTTTAAGTTTAATGCAGTTCTGGATCTTGAATTATACAGGTGTCCCATTCAAACCTCCTACAATTTAATTAATCATAACTAACAAAGTATGCGGAATTATGAAATGAGGCCGGTATTAAACAAAATAGAAACTCGAAGAATTTTCATTGCCATACATTTCCATACACTAAAACACCTCTATATGTGCACCATTAGTAGCACGAACAATATCAAGTCTCTATTCGATTTCGTGCCACGTTCTGTCCAACATGCCCACTGGTACTGTTGCAATTGCGTCAAGGATACGGGTTCGTAAATCATGAAGGTCTTGTACCGGAGTCGCAAACACACGGTCTTTAACATGCCAGAAAACAGTTTCTGCTCGTTGCTGAGGAGTCGCCATTTTGTTTATGTCATTATTGTCCAACATGCGACAGATGAATTAACTGCAACAATGAAAACAAAAATTCTTTGAGTTTCTCTTTCTTTTAATACCAACCTCATTTCATAATTCCGCATACTTTGAGAATTATGATTAATTAAAATGTGGGAGGTTTGATTAGGACACGATGTAAATATAAACAACTTTAACAAATCATAACTCCGATATTTTTCTTTTGTCTGAGATCCCGGGTTCCTTATCTAAAATTGCTTGTCTGGAAGTGAATGTCTTTGATCTAATTATTTTACACCTGTATATCTACGCCAATGTCATTGGAGCTTTATCAACTATTAAAATTGAGCTATGCAATTGTCGAACACAAATGCACGCGTATATCTATTTGCGAAATAGAAGCAGAAATTAATGGTAGTTGTTGGAAACAAACGTTTGGTTTGACGTCATCCTACCACCTAATGTACGTTTCCCCTTGTACCGTCTCAATACCCACAGTTTTGCACAAAGGTGTGAAAAGAAAAAATCCCCACAATGTCGATACCCGGAATCAATCCCGGACCGTTGATAGTTCCTACGACATTGGTGAACCATCCAATCGCATTACTTCGTTCCATTAGTGACAGATTTAGCTCTAGCCAGAATTGCTTTATCTTAGCAATGAATGGGGTTGAATAGAAACAATAGAATCTATGGCACGGAGCGCTCCGCTCTTACAGTAGGTAATTGTTATCTCTCCACTCAGTAAACGCGTCATTCCATTGTTTTAATATTTGCTTCCAAACTTGGTGTTGCAGGTGAGCCAACTTACTAACTTAATATACAACAGCACAGGTGTTCTTAGAGAACAGAAAATGTTAAGAAAGCTTCCAGCGTTTCAACCCGATTGATTTTACTTTGATAACTGTCGTAGTAAAATAGGATTATATACTAAATTCCATCTTTTTTAATATGACAGCAAATTTTAAATATCGACCACACAATTTTAACTATCATTTCACATAATCACAACGGTAATATACGAAAGTGCAAAAAAAGTATTATAATTACAAAAAAATGAACGTTATCTCAGTCAAAACAAAAACCATTTTGTCTATTTTGCATCTTTTTCAACCAATACAGATAAAGACTTTTTTTAAATTATTACTCACTGAGAGTAATTAATATTATAATTACAAAAAAAAATAAAAGTTATCTCAGTCATTTATTTATTATTTTGTAATTATAATATTAATTACTCTCAGTGAATAATAATTTTAAAAAAGTATTCTTAGCACGTAACATGGTTTTTTATTGTTTTATTGAATCTCCTCCAATAATGCGAACCCTATTTCACCATCCGATATATTAGGATTTTAGTTACAATACAATTAATTATTTACATTAATTTAGATTATGCTTAATTTCTAGCGTTACATATCAATAATAATGTAATGTGAACAAATAAAGTAATTAACAAACCAAAAACTAACTCAAAGTCTCTTAAAAATATGATAGGTAAAGTCACACAGCTTCCTATAGCAGCATTTCTTACATAAAATATTTGACAAATCTATTTTGGCAATAATCTAATTCTTAAATAAATTCATGTATATTGGAATCAAATGCGGGATACTGAAATAGCAAATGTAATGTTCTTGCAAATACAATTATCTGTATTTAACTTCTATAGGAATTAATCACTATGAGGTTTAATTTATGGTGAAATTAAATGTTTCTTACCTCTCCTCATATAAATCTTCTAAGTAGATCGCGATTTCGAGACCACAACGGTCTCATCTTCAGTACTTTTTTGGCGACTGATGTTATGTCGATCGGAAGAAACCAAAAAAGTACTGAAACTGAGACCGTTATGATCTCGAAATCGCGATCTACTTAGAAGATTTATATGAGGAGAGGTAAGAAACATTTAATTTCACCAACAATTATCTGTACCTATTTTAAATCGTTCCAAATAATGTCTAAATGTACCGTGTCCAGTCAAAAATTGTGTCAATACAAAATTTGGTTCTAGGTATTTTCACTTTATTCGGTCAAACACAGTTGGGAAAAATAATGTTCTTGTCAAAGCACTGATAATTCTGTTCAACATACTTACTTACTTACTCACTGGCACTATCGAACCCGTAGGTTCATGGCCGCGCGGATGTCAGCCCTCCATACATCCCTATCCTGAGCTAATGCTTTCCAATCATTCCCTGTATAATCTACTTCCCTCAAATCATAGTTAATGTTGTTCTCCCACCTCATTCTTGGTCTACCAACTGGGCGTTTTCCCTCTGGCTTTCCTACAAGAAGCTTCCATGCAACTCTTTCATTCCCCATACGCACAACATGTCCTGCCCATGGCAGTCTACGAGACTTAACTGTTCTTATTATATCTGGCTTCCTATAAAGACCACGTAGTTCATCATTATGTAGTCTGTTCATCTCTCTTTGGTCCAAAAATTGTCCTAAGTACTTTATTCTCAAAAACTCGTAATCTCATTTCCTCCCTTAAAGTAAGAGTCCATGTTTCGCACCCATATAATATAACTGGTAGAATAATAGTTTTATATATTTTCAGTTTAACGTTCTTTGAAAGGAGTTGGGACATCAAAAGTCTCTGCAATGCATAATAGCACGCATTTCCAAAATTGAGGCTATGTTTAATTTCTTTGTGCATCTCATTCCTATTTGTGATTATTGTTCCTAGGTATTTGAATTCAGCCACTTCCTCAAAATTTCCCTCATTTGTCATTAGCTGTCAATTTCCATTGTATAATGTATTTCTACGTGTGACCATATATTTAGTTTTATTGATATTTACTTCCAGTCCTAATTCCTTAGTGTTACTCAATAGTGTGTGCGTGTTGTCCTTTAGTATCTCCTCGCTATCGGCCAATAGTGCTACATCATCAGTATAAACTAACAGCTTATTAATACCATTGAGTTGTAGGCCTTCCTCATCCTCTAAAGATTTGATGGCATGCTCTAGTACAAAATTAAATAGTAGAGGAGATAGTGCAGCTCCTTGCTTCAACCCATTCTGGATTTCAAAGGTGTCCGAAAACTGTTTGCCTACACGCACCCTACTCTTTGAGCCATTTAGACACATCCGTATAAGTCTAGCTAACTTTTTAGGAATTCCGAACTCCAGCAGGATACTGTTCAACATTGTTTATTAAAATAAATTAATTCCGTTATAAACATTCAAAATAATGAAAATACTGTAATATATAATATCAACAAATACTACCGATTTGTAAGCGTAGGAATAATTTATGAAATTCTTGTCAATGTTGTGAATAAAGTATAATTAAGAGCTGGTCACTAGTGTCACCAAAATAATGGTTAATAAATAATAGTTTAAAAAACTAAAACTATACGCTTTATTAGAAAACCGAACTAAAAAATGAAAAATAATTTTAATTTCCAACATGTTTGGGATAAAATTAAAGTGGTGAACAAAAAAATCATCTCCAACACATCTAATATATAAAAATGAATGTTTGTTTGTTTGTATGTTGGTTTGTTTGTTCGAATTCTATGCGCGGCCATACCGTTGATCTGATTTTGATGGGGTTTTTGCAAAATGTTCAGGAGATTCCCGGGATGAACATAGGCTATAAGGGAGATGTAATTCTCAACCCCTTCGCCCCTAAAAATCACCCTTTATAGCGAAAAACGTGAAACAAAGTCCCTATTTTGACGCTTAAATGGCTTACGCTGCCTAAACCATAACAAATACACGAAATTAATGTACACAGAATTGAATATCTCAAAAACCTCTACAAAAAAGTCCGCGACAGCATATCTTTTACGGATAACTCACAATAACCATTTTTGTCTTTCATTGAATCCAAGAAGATCGGGATAAGTAGACTCCCAGGCAAACGTGCTCTGCCATACCGTTCATCCGATTGAGATGGAGCTTTTTGAAAAATGTTCAGGAGATTCCGGGGATGAACATAGTCTATAAGAGAGTTGTAATACTCTACCTCTTCACCCCTAAAAATCACTCTTTGTAGTGAAAAAGTGAAATAAAGTCCCTATTTTGACGCTTAAATGGCTTACGCTGCCTAAACCATAACAAATACACCAAATTATTGTTCACGGAATTGAATATCTAAAAAAAAAAAAAACTCTACAAATAGGTCCGCTACAGCATATGTATAACTTTTACG
Organism: Diploptera punctata; assembly: GCA_030220185.1. Classification (NCBI taxonomy): domain Eukaryota; kingdom Metazoa; phylum Arthropoda; class Insecta; order Blattodea; family Blaberidae; genus Diploptera; species Diploptera punctata. The sequence goes on from JASPKZ010003882.1 coordinate 1,787,032, forward strand.
GATAACTCACAATAACCATTTTTGTCTTTCATTGATGCCAAAAAGATCGGGATAAGCTGATTCCCGGGCAAGCATAGGACCTCAAGCCTGGTGATAAAAACACGTTAACATTTATTTAGGAGTAGCTGCGCACGCCGGGTATTAGCTAGTCTAGAATAAAACTAGAGTTATCTACAAAAAAAAAATAATTTTACCATCAAAGCGTGGGTTGCTCTATATTAATCAATATGTTTGATAATAAACAGATATTGGTAAAAGTAAATTCTCTAAGAAGAAAATGTAAAAACCATAAAAAGCACCCCACGCTTTTGATGGTAAAATTATTTTTTTAATAACTCTAGTTTTATTCTAGATGTGTTTGTTGACCACTTTAATTTTATCCCAAGCGTGTTGGAAATTAAAATTATTTTTCATTTTTAGTTCGGTTTTCTAATAAAGCGTGTTGTTTTAGTTTTTTAAAACTATTATTTATTATAACATATATTTAAAATATTTTTCATTCCAGGATAAAACAATTCCAGTAGGACAAGATCTTATGTTTTCTGTCGCAATTCTAATTTTACAGAGTACAGCTTTCAGAAAATTCCTGCAAACTGTCTGCTTACAAATGAGCTTTACTCCAAGCTGTAAGCAACGCTATGTCTCGCTACTTGTATTCGGTTTTTCTCTCTCGACTACATCATTCGCCACTTTTCTTTCTTCCACTTTTTACAAGTTCGCACATTTCATCCAATCCAATATCATTCCATCACACAAAAAATCTAATAATTTCATTCTGTCCTATTTTCTAAATAAAAAAACTGTGTGATATAGACGGCATCGGATTAACTTCATAATGGGTGTGTGCGCGCATTAAAAATTGCAATTCCAAAATACATGAAATATTTAAAAACTACAGTCAAACAGAACGAAAATAATATTGTAAGCTAATAGTTTACGCCCTAGTTTGTGTATCAGCCACTCCATAAGAAATAATGATAATAATAATAATAATAATAATAATAATAATAATAATAATAATAATAATAATAATAATGTAGGCTTTTTAATTCGGTGAAATTAAGACAATCAGTAAGGTACTCTTCAATTTCTTCGGGGTTAAATTTCACAGTTATGAACAATTAGAAGAGATACTAGATTGAAGTTTTATAAAACATTCGCAGTTCCTGCATTACTTTATGGGAGTAAAACTTGGGTCATGACCAAAAAATTACAAAGTAGAATACCCAAGCGAATAATTAATTTCCTTAGAAAAACAAAATGCTGCGCAATATTGGATCGGACAAAGAATGAATATATAAGAAAAGAGTTAAATATATATCCATTGAATGATAGAATCAAATAATATAGTGATAAATGGCTTAGACATGTAGAACAAGTAGTATCTAACTACAAGCCAAGAGGTTCAAGGAATGTAGGAAGGCCAGTGAAAAGATGGACAGAACAACTGTGAGGCGGAACAGGCAATTTGCCTAGCCCGTAAAGTGAAGAAGAAGATGATGACGATGATGATGAACAATTATTAATCCATTAGCCTCAAAAGACGAGGTAGACCCGCCAGCAGTCAAACGACCTTCAACTCAGAAGACGAGGTTCACCCGCTTAACTTTGCAATATTTTGTACATCGGCAGGGTATTTTTTTAACATTTATGAATAGTATAAGAATGTGTTTTGGCCTTCACATTTATTGTGATATCAAGTACCGTTATCTTTTGTTTGTTTTGAATGTCTCAAAATTAGACAATATAATTTACGGTAAGTTAAGTCCGGTTTCTGGAGAAATGCATTGAGCATTTAAACCTGAAGCGAATGGGTTAATTAACCACGTATAACTAATTAATAATGCATAATACACTGTTTAGAGCCAATGATGAAAATATAAAATATAGTAATAATTCACAACGTAGATTTTATAAGGAAAGTACGACCAAATATTAAAATAATAACAAAATAAGCCTATAACTTACATTGCCTAAGGAAGTGACAATTAAGCATATATTTTTAATAATTTTCTAATCGGGCAATCCTTGATACTAGAAGGCAGGGAATTCTAGAGACAGATAACCAAAAGAGGATTAGTGAGTGATTCCATGTAGAAGTACAACTATGATTAATTTATTTTTTAATATTGTGTTTAAGTTACAGTGGGTAGATAGTGAACGAAAGCGATTTAAACGGTAAAGGGTAATGATATGAGCAAAGTGTCGTTCAAAAATCAAAACCAGTTTATATTTTCCCTCTCTTCCAATCGGAGCCAAAAAAATTCAAATGCTTTAATTATGTGACCTAGAACTCAATGTTTTAGACTCTAAAATATACAGATGTTTAGGCACATAAAGCACAAAACTGTAAAATAACCTGTGATTATGACTACAGGTAAGTTAGATTATCATCTTCTTGTAAGCCCATGTTTTCCATAACAGAGATCTAGGCCCTCTCCCCCTACAGGGAGGATTTTGAACCATACTAATTTAGTTACACTTTTTATCGTATAGATGTCATTTTTGAGTGGTCCGTGGTCAACGTTCCACCTCATACTGACATCTAGGAAACCAAGGTAGTACTAGGACGGGAAAATTCGGTAAATTTTGCTTAGAGGCATTTTCATTCAGGCTTAAGGATTTTTTACGAGCCTGAAAATCTTCAGACTCGGGACTCACAGCTTAAAGTTCCTTCCGGAGGACTTGCTCCTTGGATTTTTCCATCCTAAAAAATCCATCGACCCTGGTCGGGTTTGAACCCGCAACCCTCGGGACCAGAGGCAAGGAGCATAAACACTAGTCCACTGCGGCCGATTACCATAATAATAATAATTATTATTATTATTATTATTATTATTATTATTATTATTATTTTATTATTATTATTATTATTATTATTATTATTATTATTATTATTATATCCATCCATATTAATTCTGCCCGAAGGCAGGTCCTTCACTGCAATCATAGCATTTTCATGCTATGCTTGCAGCTTTTCTAGGGAATTGTAGGTGTGGTAGCTTCCCGTTGCTTTCCACACCGATGAAGGATGATGGTGGTGATGATAATGATAAGGATGATGATGATGGCCATATGATTTCGGGGACCGTTTGGGCCTTAAAGTTTTCCTGACATTTGTCTTACAGGTGAGGAAAACCCCCGAAAAAACCTCACCCAGAAAAGCTGCCCCGACCGGGGATCGAAACCGGGCCCGCTGCGTGACAAGGCAGCACGCTACCTCGAGACCACAGCGGTGAACCTTTATATATATATATATATATATCCGGTTTCCGGTTTTAACAGTGTTGACACATTTTTTCCGGCACCAATGATTTGTCTTCAATTTCGTTTTATAATTTTCCTCCATTCGTCTCTATTATAACATAGTTATTCCTCTATTTGCCAGTCCTTCAAAGTTTCTCTAATCCCTTGGATCCACGTGAGATTTGATCGTCCTTTCCTTCTCATTCCTGATGGTGTTCATTCCATTATTTTTTTTATAACCTTTCATCCTCCATTCGCTTAACATGCCCATACCATTTTAGTTGATTTTCTTGGATAAATTATAAAATCGAGTTTTGCACATTCATGTTCTCTTTTATAACATCATTTCTAATTTTCTCTCTCCTTGATATCCTAGCAGATCTTCTCCAATAGTGCATTTCTGCTACCATTAGTTTTCTTTTCATCTAATAATTTATAGTCCAAACCTCTGAACCATAAGCCATAATACTTCTAACTATTGTTTTAAAAATTTTAACTTTAGTTTCTATTTTTTTATATGTTTATCCCATAACATTCCATTCAGGGCAGATATTACATATTTTCCTAAATTTACCTTTGATCTTATTTATTTTTCCTGTTTCCCATCTTCTGTAATTTTTACTCCCAAATATTTCTATTTCTCTATGTGTTTAATTACCCCATTTCATCTCCCAGTATCAAATCTTGATTAATGTCTCCTATGGCACTAAACATATGGTCACACGTAGAAATTCAGTATATAATGGAAATGGACAGCTAATGACAAATGAGGGAAATTTTGAGGAAGTGGCTGAATTCAAATACCTAGGAACAATAATCACAAATAGGAATGAGATACACAAAGAAATTAAACATAGGCTCAATTCTGGAAATGCATGCTATTATGCATTGCAGAAGCTTTTTATGTCCCAACTCCTTTCAAAAAACGTTAAGCTGAAAATATATAAAACTATTATTCTACCAGTTATATTATATGGGTGCGAAACATGGAATCTTACTTTAAGGGAGGAAAGGAGATTACAAGTATTTGGGAATAAAGTTCTTAGGAAATTTTTTGAACCAAAGAGAGATGAACAGACAGGTGAATGGAGAAGACAATGATGAACTACATGGTCTTTATAGGAAGCCAGATATAATAAGAACAGTTAAGTCTCATAGATTGCGATGGGCAGGACATGTTGCGCGTATGGGGAATGAAAGACGTGCATGGAAACTTCTTGTAGGAAAGCCAAAAGGAAAACGCCCAGTTGGTAGACCAAGAATGAGGTGGGAGAACAACATTAACTATGATTTGAGGGAAGTAGATTATACAGGGAATGATTGGAAAGCATTAGCTCAGGATAGGTATGTATGGAGAGCTGATATCCGCGCGGCCATGAACCTACGGGTTCGATAGTGCCAGTGAGTAAGTAAGTAAGTAAGTAAGTAAGTAAATATGGCCATATATTTGGTTCTTTCCATTTTCACCTTTAGTTCCCATTTATTATATTCTGGAATCAATTTTCGAGTAATATATTCTATGTTTTCATATTTATCATCATCAACAATCACGGATTAAGCCCATGTGGCTTGTTCCGGTCTAATAGATTCTCATTCAAAAAGTTGAATCCATCTCTTTTTCGGTATACCAACATTCCTGTCTCCTTTTGGTTTGTAATTAAGTATACTTTTTTGGAATGCGATCATCTTTCATTCTTTGGACATGTTATTTCCAGTTTTTTTGTAGATTATTTTATTTTATCTAAAAGTTTAAAAATATTTAGCTCATTTCTAATATCTTCGCTTCTTCTTTTATCTACAAGTTTGCAGCCAGCCACACTTCTCAGAAGTCTCATTTCAGCTGTCTCTATGATATTCTCTTCTCTTTTAGTTAAAACCCAAAATTCACTACCATACAATAGTATGGGGATTGCCACTGTTTTATAAAATCTTAGTTTTGTTTTCTTTCTCGTGTTTTTAAATATTGTTTTAATTGTGCCACATAGGTAATTATATTTATTAAGTTTGTTAAACAGATCTTCATTTTTAAAATAGGACATTTCATAACCCAATTATTTATAATAGTTCACTAGTTCAATGAGTTTCCCCTCCAGAATTATTTTAGCTCTTACGGTATCTGGTCCCTTGAGAGCTAAGATTTTCGTTTTACTTATTGAAATTTTTAAATTGTAATTCTGTATAATGTTATTTAGTTGAAAGAGTGATTTCTGTAGACCATCTTCTGAGCTGGATATTAGAACTTGGTCGTCTGCTAAAAGTAAGGTATCTAAGATCTTATTTCTTATTTTGAAATGCGAGTCCAAATTTATCTGCCAATTATATATATCATCAATATAAATATTAAAAGGGGAGGATGAAAGCGGACATTTCTGCCTTACACCTCTATTTATTGTTGCTGTTATATTATTCTTTTTATTTTTTACTCCAGTCTTCATACTCTTGTGTCAAAATAAGTTGATCATCCGCAAATTGGAGGGAATATATTGTTAATTCCTCATCTATTGGAACTCCAACAGTTTTACATTTGTTTTTCCAACTTTATATAGTTTTTAATAATAATAATAATAATAATAATAATAATAATAATAATAATAATAACAACAACAATAATAATAATAATAATAATAATAATAATAATAATAATAATAATAATAATAATAATTGTATAAAATTGGTTCTTAATCCTTAATATTCATTTAATTAATTCGGAACTTTTACGCTATTATAATCATGATTTTAACACTTATGTACAAAAGAGTAACTGAAATGACAGATTTTTAATCAGAAGGTAATGAAAAGGAAAGCAATTATGATGTTCCTAAATATGCAATTTAAATGTAAATTAATTCTAATTAGGATGCAATGACCGACTAGAATCCAACAAACGACACTAAATGAAATAGATTGAGCTATAACGTATTAAATTATTCATACAGTATGTATACTAAATAATTTCTAATGGCATTCCCTAAAAGTTACATTTTACAATAGTTTTTTATTTAGAAATACTCCACAATACAGTGTTTCTCCTTCAACCCAGAGTGATTCGTCGCCAGAGGTACCTGTCTAAAGCATCTTCTTCCCTCAAATCTCTAGCTTCCATCCATCGTTCTCTAGGCTTGCCTCTTCCATTAGCTTTCCAATTAACGATCTTCTTTGGTCCATACCATTTCAAACATTTTCTTCTATTTTTCCTAATATGTTTTTTCGACTTGCATAATTGTCCTTATTGTGTTGTTCCTGACCTTATCCCTTCTTGAATTTTTTGTCGATCGCCTCCAATAATCCCGTGTGGGATTGTTATTCCCCCATCGGGGGCATCCCCAGTTGGTGGATAGGTGAATGCTTCCCAGATATGGGTGGTATCGGGAAAATGAAATACGCGAGGCAAACCAAAACTAACAAGTACACGGTCCTGCTGGCCCTACCCTGGCTTATAGGAGTGATTAAACCCAACAGCTCCTTCGAGCTACTATTGACTTAACTCCGCCGAAACCAAAATAGATGATGACACTGATGTTCACGTGCATCGCTTATTTGAGGACTTCACTAGCAAAGGGGAAGATGCGCAGTAACACGGCGCATAAAGAAGGAAGTGGGGTACGTAGGAGAGAGGACAACGAAGATAGGAATTTGGCACTGTTCAATAAGATCACTGAAGAATGAAGACACGATGACGTAGTAGTTGCGTAGTATTACGGAGTCTTACGTACCGAAAAGGTGATTTCGGTACAAGTGTTTACAAAATTTGTGTAGTTGAATTCATATATGTTACATAGTTGTTTAACATGGTTTAAAATGCCAGCTATTGCATTATTGCATGCACAGTATAAGCCTCTTGTAAATATCCTTTTTGTCTTCAAAATTTTTCAGCTTTTTATATATGTTTATGTTTTACAAGATCCGCCAGATAGGAATTTCTGAAAGAATAAAATTACTTTAGGTTGAAGGACAAACTACCGTAGATTAGTAAAAGTTCCTAATAAGAAAAAAAATATATGTTTTACTCCAAACATTATCAACATGCCAAGTACAAAATAATATAAATTCTGCAGACCCCATTATTTTCATCCATGCATTATAAAATGTCTGTCATAATTATTTTACATAAATACTTTTGGTTTATGTATACTTATGCTTCATGAAGAATGGATCATGTTTTGCATCTTATCTCATAGTTTATGTTTTCTTAAACACGGGAACTGCAGTTTTCAAAAGGACACATCCTTTCCATTTCCAATCGGCATTATGCCTACATGATTTTCGTTGAAATCTCCGTCTATAATGTTGCCATCTGGTTTGATTCGATGAACTTCGAGAACAGGTCCCGTTCGTCAGGAATTACGAAATTCATGGATTTAAATTTGTTCTTCTGGATACATACATATCTTCTCCCAAACTGTCAATTCTAAAGGTTTGTCCAAATGTTTTAGAAGTTTGGCCTCTTTTTCAATTTTATGACTCGCCAAAAAACTGCAATAGCTGATTTTTCAATTTCGCCAGTTTTAATACTTCTAAAGTGTTCCTTTGTACGAGTGTCCAAATTCATTTTTGTTTTTTCTATGTATACTTTATTGCAGTCTCTACAAGTAATTTGATAAATGCCAATTTTTTTACTATCTGGGGTGTTCAATTTCTTATTGTTTATTAATAGATTTAAGAAAACATAAACTAAGAGGTAAGATGCAAAAAGTGACTCATTCTTCATGATTAAGAACCTCATAATGTTATTTCCCATATTTAACTTTGAATACTTATGCTCCTTATTTTTATTGAAAAAGACGGAAATTGCACATTTGTTTTGTTAAAGAGGATAAAAGAACATGGAAATCCATGATGTAAATCATACAGCACCCAATAAGGTAGTAAATTTAAATCCATAAGAATTTACCCTGTGAGTGCTGTCGAAGCATCCGCAGTCATTACTAAATTTGTCAAAAATTTGTTTTTGGCTTTCATTTATAATAATTAAAAATTATAATTTTCAAATTCGGAATAACTTTCATGCAATTGACCTTGAGGCCAATAGAATAGTATAGTATAATTTTCATTAACAACTGAATCAATATTAACGGCATCACTGTTATGTCTAATACCTCGAAAGGAAGTCAAATTAAAACAACTTGTAGTTTAAATCCTCTCTGTAGTGAGTCATACCTTGTTAGCCCTGTTTCAAAATTCACAGAATGCTTACTCTTTATATTCACAAATAAAATTATTAAAATTGTATTGTATTGTAAGCCCATGTTTTTCCCTTTACAGAGATTTAGGCGCTCTCCCCTTACAGGGAAGAATTTGAACCATACTAATTTAGTTACACTTGTTTTCGTATAGATGTCATTTTGAGTGGTCCGTGGTCAGCGCACCGCCTCATACTGACATCTAGGAAACCAAGGTAGTACTAGGACGGGAAAATTCGGTAAATTTTGCTTAGAGGCCTTTTCATTCAGGCTTAAGGATTTTTTACGAGCCTGAAAATCTTCAGACTCGGGACCCACGGCTTAAAGTCCCTCCCAGAGGACTTGCTCCTTGGATTTTTCCGTCCTAAAAAGTCCAACGACCCCGGCCGGGTTTGAACCCGCGATCCTCGGGACCAGAGGCAAGGAGCATAACCACTAAATAATTTATAATCCCAGATTTGACTTCTAATAATTTTGGAGTTTTGCAGGGGATGAAGATGATATGAAATATATGATAAATAAACTAATGGAAGAATATAAAAAATGGGGACTGAATATAAATTTACGGAAAACAGAATACATGTGTTTGGGAAAGGATGTGGATGACCTCATATTCGAAACAGGGAAAATAAAAAAAAGTGAATTTTTTAAAATATTGTGGATCAATAATTACAAGTTCAGGTACCTGTGAGAGAGATGTACAGACTAAAATTGCAATGGTAAAAAATGCAACTGAGACATTACATAATAATTTGGAACAAAAATATTACAAAGGAAACTAAAATGAAAATTTATAAGAGCATAATACAAAATATTTTGTCATATGGAAGTGAAACTTGGTCTTTGACGGAATTAGAAAAGAATAAAATTAGAACAGTCGAATTTGATTATTTTAGAAGAAGCCTCCAAAAAACAAGACAGGCTAAAATAAGAAATTAATTCCTTTGGAGAGAAATGAATGTCACCACATATGTTGTTAAGAGGATTGAAATTCAAATGCTTAAATGGTATGGCCATATACAAAGAATGGAAAATGAAAGATGGCCAAAAAATATATACAATTGGTCACCCCCTGGAAGAAATAAACATGGCAGACCAAGATGGAAATGGAAAACCTACGTCAGCACTATAATGGATGATAGGAATTTGGAAGAGGGAGTTTGGAATGATAGAGATAAATGGAAACTGAAGACGGCAAACTTATAAGTGGGCGAAAGCCGAAGAAGAAGAAGAGATAATTTTGGAGCAGTAAAAGTTCTGTCTCAATTTTACATTGTTATATACTATTATTAATTTTTGTTTAAATAAATAGGTGGAACGGTGGGAAAATATTTTATTCGTAAATAACGATTTCATCTATACATATTTTATTTATTTATTTTTAGGATTGTTTCTGTTATTTACACAGGTATCCTCAACCAAAATACACATTTTTTTTCTTCCACACTTCCTGATCTTACGTGTCTGCTTTTGTCATATTTATCTTCTTCATGTTGTCTTGAATTCCCTTTATCCACGTTGGCTTTGGTCTGCTGCGTTTCCCTTTTCCAGGAGGTATCTATTTCAATATTTCTTTTTTGTTTCTGTGTCCCTTCTTCTCATTATATGTCCATATTATCTTAGTTGGATTTCTTCGATCTCTTGTACAATATCCTTTTCTACATTCATTATTTCTCTTATTGTATTATTTTTTATTTTATCTAATTTTGATATTCTTGCCGATCTTCTTACAAAGTCCATTTCTGTGACTAATAATTAATTTCTGTGTTTTTGTTTCAACATCCATGTTTCCGCACCATATAATAAAATACTCTTCACAATTGTGTTATATGTTAATAATTTAGTCCTCTTGATTATATGTTTACTCCATAAAATAGAATTTAATATACCAATAACTTTCTTTGTCTCTGTTGTTGTTTTTTCGATGTCTAATTCATATGATCCATCTTTTTGAATTATTGATCCCAAATATTTAAAATATTCTACTATTTTAATATTTCTTCCATTTATTTCTAATTCCTCGGAAGGATCTGTGCTCATATATTCTGTTTTATTATAATTAATTGTTAAACCCCATCTTGAGTATTCTTCCTGTAGTTTCCTATCCATATAGTTTACATTTTCACATCCTGAAATGATTACCACTTGATCATCTGCGAATAATAAGTTATGTATGTATTTATTCTCTTTTAATTTTAATATTCTCTTTTAATTATATATGTATATATATATATATATATATATATATATATATATATATATATATGTATATATATGTCTGTTTATTCCTTTATAGTTTTTTAAACCGTTCAACCGATCTTCGTGAAAATTTGTATATACAGGTTTTCAGCCGTTATCTATTATGTTCTAAAATCATTAGGTGTAGGAGTTCACATGAAACGAAAATTTAAAAATCGCTCTAGTGGTCTCATTTTTCGATGTTTCACAACGCAACTCAGTATATCCTATTAAAATAAACCGAAGTAGGTATTATTAAAAAATGAGCGAAATCGGACAATTAGAAGTGGAGGTTACTTGAAATTCGAAATTAAAAACTGCCTAAACGACTATATCGATTTTTATAAAAATGTTTATGTATGTTTTAGTGAGTCCCTGGATGGTTTAGATTCACAATTGGAAACTATAAAACCATTAGGAGTAGGAGTTCACATGAAGTAAAAATTTAAAATTCGCTCTAGCGGTCACAATTTTCCATGTTTCACAACGAAACTCAGTACATCCTATTAAAATAAACCGATGTAGGTATTATCCAAAAATGAGCGAAATCATACAGTTAGAAGTGGAGGTTTACTTGAAATCCGAAATTAAAAACTGCCTAAACGACTGGACCGATTTTGATGAAATGTTTTGTGTGTATTTGAGTGGGTCCCTGGATGGTTTAGATTCACAATTAGACCCAGTAGATGGCGCTGCGATCGGATTATAGAATTTTTATGTCAAATGTTTAGTCATCTGCATTATCGACATATTTTGCGCGACTATAATGCGACGTCATAATGCAAGCTTTTTGAGCCACAATAGATGACAGTGAGGAGTTTTCTTACGAACTTATTAATTAGTGAATTTTACGGTAAAAAAAGTAACATATTTTTCTCGTCCGGCCATGATACAAGAATTGAATGTTCGGGAAGGACGTCTGCCGGGTCCGCTACTCAGCAATAAAGGAAAATAAATTTATAAAACCAGATTTGGCTCAGAATTTTAGAGCGGTAATAATTTCGCCGAGATTTTACATTGTTCTATATTATTATTATTTTTAAGGAAATGTGCTTCAAGGTGGCATGCATGGGGGAAGACTTTTGTTCATGAATTATCTCATTAACAATAAAGTAAAATAAATATATTTATATTATGATCCCGTTGTTATCATTATTAAATATTAGTGCATTTTTAATTTTTTTAATATTTCGCGCATGCTAATAGTTCAATAAACTCTGTTAGATGGCGAGCTGCGAATCACAAAGAGAAACGATTTCATAATATCATCCTCTTTGCCTCCTAGAGATCAACCAGTGGGTTATCTCTGTAGAAAACGATAGAAAAGTGAGTTATCGCTGGTCAAGCCAGGGATTAAGCATCGCAGTACAGATCATAGAGAACGATAATCATAGAAATATAAACCTACAAACAATGGCTGAATATCTGAAGGTTAAAACTGGAAAATTAATATTGAAAGGAGAAAAGAAAAGGTAAGATAATATATATTTAATTGCACACCATATATCAACTCTCTTCAGTTATCCATTATTTTACTTTCTTCAAAAATATTCCTAACCTAAAAAATATCATACAGGAATATCTAAAAATAATATCTTTTTTTAACTTGATGTCCCTTTTTATTGGTTAATATTCTCTGGGTATTTTTAACTCCATTAATTTTCTCGCTTTTTCCAGAAATAAGAAACAGAAACGCAAGAAGAGAGATCGTGATGAAGAAGATGCCCCCCAAAAGGATGAAGATGCAGTGAAACATGGTAAATTCTTAAAATGAGAAATCATGCTTTATGCCTCACCATGAATTTTTCCAAGTCCTGCGTAATAGTAGTGCGCATGCACAAGGGTTATGAACTTGCTTCATATATATGGCAGTACTAGCTGCCTTCGTTATAACCAACCTTATCAATAAGTTCCCAAAGTGCTTTTAAAAACTGATGTACTGGTCATTCATAACCTAACAAAGTAAAATTACATATTATTGCAGCAAAAAAAAATTGGTGTACACTATCTTACCCCTTTTAACTCAACAAAATAAAAAGTATTAGTGCAATTTCCAGATAGTTTCCATTAAATGCAGTGAGAAAATTTTCTAAGTCCCAGGCAGACACTACACGCATGTGCCAACGAACGCTAAGCAGTTTCTTCTTCTTCTTCTTCCTTCCAAGTATTAGGCCAAGGCCTGTTACGATCCTATAGAAAATTTTCCGATCCTTCCGGGAAATTTTCGTATAAGACTTGAAAGCATAATAATAGTCCCTTCAATTGGTTGCTGGCCAAAGGAAGGCAAGACCAGTGATGCAGCTGTCATCTTATAGCCTCTGGTCAGGCTTTTCTGGAGAAGAAAAGAAAAATAAAGGAAAGAAGAAATGGAAGAAAGGAAAGACTCCCTAGCCCTCGGATGCCCTAATAGCGTTGGGGTCGAAAAAAACAAGAGTTAACCAAGAGGGGTTGAATAGTAAAGTTAAAAGAGTGCAAAACACAAGTAAGTGGAAGAAATGTTTTGCTCAGCTTGGGCACCTTGTGGTCGCCATCCACATATCCCCTAGATGAGGACCCCTGAGGTTCGCTAAGCAGTTTACTCTATGGAATATCGTGATGCAGCCAATATTATACACGTTATTAATTAACCTAAAAGCTAACCTAATGCAATTTAACCACTAACCTGTGAAAGAATGCAACGCTCAAAAATAAATAGTAAGTTCTGAAATTCTTAAGTACTTACTCTAAGTTGGCTGCACTGTTGTATAGAATATTCGTTAAAATCAATATGGATGTCACATCATGTTACGTATATAGTTATACATCATGGGAAATAATATTAAAATGAAATCCTGTTGGCACGTGCGCGTGGTGTCTGCCTGGGACTTAAGAAAAATTTCTCAGTGCGCTTAATGGAAACTTCAGCTGCAATTTCCTATTGTGAAGGGTTTTCATACGGGTAGCACAGATACTCCTGACATCTGTTAACAAGACCTTGCACATGTGCACTAGTTCTGTAGAACCTAGAAGAAATTATTTAGCAATTTTGCATACATAAATAAATACTTAACAATTGTAAAAAATCTTTTCGATAATCTTTCCATTAAGCGCACTCAGAATTTTTTCTAAGTCCCAGGCAGGCACCATGCACATGCGCTAACAAATGTGATGGGGTTTACTCTATGGAATATCGCAATGCAGCCAACATTAAACATGCTATTTAACAAACCTAAAAGCTAACCTAACGCAATTTAAGTACTCTAACCTGTGAAAGACCAACCTAAAAGCTAACCTAATGCAATTTAAGCACTCTAACCTGTGAAAGAATGCATCGCCCAAAAATAAATAGTAAGTTCTCAAATTCTGAAGTACATACCCCATGTTGGCTGCACTGTTATTGTATAGAATATTCTTTAAAATAAATATGGCTGCCACGTCTTAATATTACGTATATAGTTAAATATCATAGAAAAATATGTTCAAATAATCGTCAGAAAAAATGTAAAATTTGTTGTAAATGATGGGAAATAATTTGAAAATAAAACCCTGTTGGTGCATGCGTGTGGTGTCTGCCTCAGACTTGGAAAAATTTCTCACTGCGCTTAATGGAAACATCAGCCAATCTTTTAAGAATTCGTAGAAAATATTAAAATAGTAGAAACAGAAAAAGTAAATAGTAAAACAGTGTCATATGAATATTGCATGGTATAATTAAAATGTTTCATATAGAACTATACAATATTTACACAATGGAGTATAAGAAAATATATTACATAATCAAGATCATTTAAATGAAATCAAGGATAAGCTATAGTTACTGTCGCACATAAATTCTTCTAAGTTCTATAGAATCCCAGTGCGCATGCGCTAGTGCTACATGTAATCCCAGAAAGATAAATGCAACCTCCAGCAGTTGGCGGTATATGTATGTGAAATCAGTATGACCAACATTGATACAAAATTCCCAGAACTTATCTTTTACGTATCAAACCACATTTAAAAAGCAAGGAACCTAACAGCTAACCAAACCTAAATCAATTACTGTAACACAAATCAATTACTCTAACGTAGGTGAAATCCAGGGAACGTGGAAGTGATGTTGGCAACATCTGGAGTATTTTGGGTTGTTGATGGTGGCAACGTTGGAACAACATAGGAAGAGGAGGGAAAATAGCAGAAAGTAGCAAGTAAGCAATATAGCACGACCATGTTTTATGTAAATATATAAATATAAAAAAAAGATTGTTGCAACATTGGAAGATGTTTAAAAGTGTTGCAAAATGTTTTAAAAGTGTTTAGTGCATCAGTGGCATAAGAAATAAGATTGAAAATTTTGTGTGACGGTTTGTATAGCACACCCGAAGTCAGTATCAGCAGGTATGTATTGTCGGACTATTAGATCTGTGCACTTTCAGTGCTGCAGTTGTTCTTAGAAACATTAATGTCTATACTCACTCCATTCTACGCACTTCCTCCCACCACATCTAACTGCAGCCACGAACCTTTCCAAGTAGCGATGTTGCCAAACTTCTCCCAAACAATATCATGACTCTTAAATATTGAATAATGTAAGGTTAATCATATTTAAGTAAATCTAATGATTTAACTTTTATAGGAATTAATCACCATAAATCTAATGATGTTTTATTTTGGGAAGTAATATTTTGAGGTTCTTTTAATTATATTATTTTGAATCTGTTTATCTTACCTCAATATTAATGTTGATTTGTCTTGAACATGTTTTGAATAGTTCTTAATATTGAGGTAAGATAAACATACTCAAAATAATAGATCTAAAGATGCTAATTGACTTATATTATTTTCTTAATAATATATAATAATATAGTATTTCTACCTCCTTCATCTTCATCATCATCATCCATGCAAGTATTAGGCCATGTGGCCTGTTACGGTCTCAAAGAGGAGTTTTCCATCCAGCGCATTTTTGGACGCCCCAGCGATCTTTTGCCTTGGGGGCAGTAACAAAGCATGGCTTTTGGAATTCTATGAGATGGTATTCGTTGAAGATGGGCTTTCCAGTTGTTCTGGTAGTTTTGTATGTGGTGAAGAATGGGTTCTACATCCAACTCTTCCATAATTTCCTCATTTCTTTGTATAGCCTGCTGTACGGCTCATGAATCGCATCTCATTTGCTGTTATTCGGCTTTCATCTCTTCTTCGTATTGTCCATGCTTCATTACCATATCTTAATATTGGTCTTGCGAGAACCTTATAAAGCCGTAATCTTGTGTTCTTCTGTACTAAAGATGGTTTCATTATACTGTTAATTATCCCCATTGTTTTTGTAAATTTGTGATTTTCTTTGATATATCAGCTTCATCTTGAAATGTTAAATTATAACCCAAATAATTAAATTAATTTACTCGTTCTAAAATGTCATCATCCAAAACAATTTTGCTAGGTATAGGGTATTTCCCACAAAAGGCCATCACTTTAGTTTTCTTTGTATTGATTTCCAAATTTTACCTTTTTGCAATTATATTAAAATTGTGTATAGAATACTGTAAATCTGTTTCTGTTGGAGCTATTAATACCAAATCATCTGCAAAAAGCAAGGAGTATATTTTTAGGGTTTCTATTAATTTGGATAGAACCGTGTCTCATCTGTCGCCAATCTTGAGAGTATTCTGTCCATGTATATGATAAAGAGCAAGGGCGAGAGGCCACATCCTTGTCTTACGCCCCTATTCATTTTTATCCATTCTGTTTGTGTGTTATTGATTCAAACTGAAATCAAATTTGTTTTATAGATATTGTATAAATTTAAAATATGCAGTTTTGGTAGATTGTTGTCAGCTAAAATTTCCAACAGTTTATTCCTATTGATTTTGTCGAAGGCTTTTTTGAAGTCCACAAAAGCTAAATGTGTTTCTACATTGAACTCCCTTAAAAATCTTAAACCTCAGCTGGGTTTGAACCCCCAAGCCTTGGAACCAAAGGCAAGCAAGCATATTACTACTAGGGCATTCGATAAGTAATGGCAACACTGTTGTAAAACAGCAATCCTAGTGGTGTTTATAGTAATCTTGTAATATGTTGTTGAGCAGTCTTTGTCGTATAAATATATAATATTGAAAGTCTCGAAATAGCAATATTTGGTGAATACATTCATTGTTTCCCATATTTAGTAAGTAATATCGCCCTAAAAAGATGTTCAGTTGAATTTGTTTAGCAAGTGGAATTGGGAAGTACTAGAACATCCACCAAGTTCACCAGACAGGAGCCCTTGTGATAATAACTTATTCTCAAAGATCAAATAACTTCTACGATGCATTCAATTTCAATCTAGAGTTGATATCCAGAAGGCTCTAGATCAATCAGTGAAAGAGATATCCAGAAATGGTGTTGCAGATGGAGTTATCCATGTTCCAGTGATTTGGCAATGATAGTTGACTTGACAAGAGACTATAAATGAAGTTCATTAAATCAAAAGTAACCTAAATAAATTTTTTGTGGTGTTACAACAGTAATGCCACTACTTAATATCCCAGTATGAGACCATCAGGCTGAGAGTAGAACTGAAAGTTATATCTTTATTTGATAGAAGGCATGAATTAGGTAAATAATTAATTTACTGTGAAGAGATAGTCGTGACAAATAAGATACATTTCTACTGTTTCAGGGGGATGGTGGCAAGTGAAACAAACCGAAGAAATGACTGGATCACTAGCTATTGAATTCGGCAAACAAACGTACGTGAAAGCCTTAGACAATGGTCTTTTCACATTAGGAGCACCACACAACGAAGGTAAATAACGTAACATAGTTGTGCCATAATTCCAAAATCACTAAGTAAATATCTTACATTATATAACAAAGTCCACCGCTGTTGTCTCGATGTAGCTTGCTGCCTTATCACGCATCAGACCCGGGTTCGATTCCTGGTCGGGACAGGCTCCTGGGTGAGGTTTTTCCTCACCTGTAAGACAAATATCAGGAAGCTTAGGGCCCAACGGTCCCCGAAAATCATTCGGCCATCATCATCATCCTTATCATTAGCATCATCATCCTTCACCAGTGTGGAAAGCAATGGGAAACTACCACACATATAATTCCTTAGTAAAACTGCAAAGCATAACATGAAAATGCTATGATTGCAGTGAAAGACCTGCCCTCGGGCAGACTTACTATGCACGGATATAACAAAAACATTATTTTGAATTATATCCATCCATAGTAATTCTGTCTGAGGACAGGTCTTTAACTGCAATCACGGCATTTTCACACTATGCTTTGCAGCTTTACTAGGGAATTATAGGTGTGGTAGCTTCCCATTGCTTTCCACACCAGTGAAGGATGGTGATAATGATAAGGATGATGATGATGATGGCCAGATGATTTTCGGGGACCATTGGGCCCTAAGCTTCTTACATGCGAGGAGAAACCCCAAAAAAATCCTCACCCAGGAAGCTTGTCCTGACCGAGGATCAAACCCGGGCCCGCTGCGTGACAAGGCAGCATGCTACCTCGAGACCACAGCGGTATAAGGGTAAAATATCCAGAGATGGTTCTATGTTTTTATTTTGGTCATTTGCTTTCTATGTGAATTATAACATAATACAATAAAAAATGTAATATTTAAAGGAAGTGACTTTATGAGGTTTATTTTAATTAATGAGAGTTACAATATTCAAGACTCGCCTCATATTTGTAGTTTTCTTGTTACATATTATTATCTTCCTAAATCCATAAAAAGGAAAGAAAATGAGGCCAATTATCAATAATATCAATTCGCCTACTTACCATTTATCAAAATGGCTAAGTAATAAATTTAAAGAAATGGACAAGTTTGAAAATCTGGCTGTGGAAAATTCATACCAATTGTTAGAAAATATAAAAATTGAACCTTCTGAAAGATTGGTCTCATTTGATGTCACCTTATTGTTTACAAACATTCCAACAGATAAAAACAATAGGAATTTTGGTTAGATAGAATTGATAATGATACTTAACATATCGAAACCTTGTCTTCAAGAAATCTACAAATATGAGGTGAGTTACAAATTTTCTAATTCTCATGCATTAATTTAAAGAAATCTGTCTTAATCATACTTATATCATGAAAATCTGCAATATAACATATATATATATATATATAGTCCACTACTGTGGTCTCGAGGTAGCGTGCTGCCTTGTCACGCAGCGGGGGCCCGGGTTTGATCCCCGGTCGGGGCAGTTTTTCTGGGTGAGGTTTTTATCGGGGTTTTTCCTCACCTGTAAGATAAATGTCAGGAAAACTATAAGACCCAAACGGTCCTCAAAATCATATGGTCATCATCATCATCTTTCACCGGTGTGGAAAGCAACGGGAAGCTACCACATCTACAATTCCCTAGTAAAGCTGCAAGCATAGCATGAAAATGATTTCAGTGAAGGACCTGCCTTCGGGCAGAATAACTATGGATGGATATTATATATATATAATATGATAAAGCTTTTTTTTTATAGGTGAAGGACCATCGCCTGAAGAGGTTTTAACTGCATTCAAAGTTAATGAAACAAAAGGTAGCTTTAAAGTCAGGCTATGGAAAATACCTGCGAGTGGACAAGGATGGAGCTGTTACTGGCAGGTCTGATGCAGTAGGACCAATGGAGCAATGGGAGCCTGTCTTTCAGGTAATTATAAATTCTGGTAGGAATTGCAATCAAATGGTAAAGAGAGTAAGGTAAGGATTTATGCTTGGATGGGAAGGAAGCCTGAATTAGCTCAATGGATAGAGCATCAGCATGGAAAGCTGAAGGTTCGAGGTTCGATTCCTGGTTCAGGCATAAATTTTCTCTTTACCATTTGATTACAATAATTTAGTTGAGTACATTAATTTACTTATTTCAATCATAGTAACAGCTTTAGCTTCTTAATATTAATTTAATCTGGTAGGAATATTCAGAATATTGTTATTTATCCCCCTTTTTTCATATATTTTTTAAATAAATGATAATATGAAGGAGATTTATGTGTATATCTTTGAGGAATGCATATTGAAAACAGGTTAAGTTATGTAGATAGGAAATAACACTATGAGGTTCTTTAATATTGTTTATTTTTTATCATTTCACTCACCTCATACTTCATAATTTATAGCAGACCCAGGGTTTCTTCACGTAATTCGTGACATTGTCAATGCTGCGTCATGTTCACAACTGACGTCCAACGGCCTTCTATCCTGCAGACTGACCTCCGCGCCATCTGGTGGCCGACCGAAGAATTTCCAAATCAGGCCTCTTTCTTTATAACCGGGTATTTCAAAATTCATAGTTGTATTTTCATTCTTGCATATGTAAATTTTTTCCCAAATTGTGAGTTCCTTCGGTTTTTCCAATTGTTTAAGTAATTTTGTTTTGGTTTCTATTCTATGTTTTTTCTGACCAGGCATGTGCAGCTATTGCAGATTTTTCGGTTTCTTCTCCATTTTTAACATTTCTGAGGTGTTCTTTTAATCTTGTATTTAGATTCCTTTTTGTTTTTCCTATGTATATCTTTTCACAATCTTTACAATTAATTTGATAAATTCCCGATTTTTGCAGTCTTCAATTTTTTCATTTTTGTTGGTTTTTATTAAATTACCTAAGCTGTAATCATTTTTCGGTGCTAATTTAATGTTGAATTTGTTGAAAATTTTTGAAACTTGTCAAATACGAAAGGATGGTATGTGAACTTCTTGAATTTTTGCCTATATTTTTATCTGTCTGAAGAGTACTTTCATTGATGACTTTTTGTTCTTTGAATTTATTTATTTTCTTGTGTATCATTTTCTTGTGAAAACCATTATCCTTAGCAATTTGTATGATGTGTTCTTTCTCTTTATTGTAATTTTCTTTGCTCATGGGGACATTCACAAGTCTGTGTGTTAAACTATTAAATACTGCCTGTTTGTGTGAAAAATGGTTAAATCCAGTAGCTTTTATATAATTGTCGATGTGAGTTTCTTTTCTGTAGATTCCAAATTCTATTTTCTTTTTTTTTTTTCTTCTTTCCTAATCAATTTAAGGTCTAAAAATGGTATTTCATGATTATTTTCTATTTCCATTGTAAATTTGATTGTTTTATTTTGAATATTTAACAGTTTAATGGCATCTTCTAATTGTTTCTCTTTTACTATTGCTATGATATCATCTACGTATCTTCTCCAAAATTTAAACATCAAAGGATGTGCTTTAGTTACATGACATTCAAAATTCCCCATAAACATGTCTGCTAAGAAAAGATTAAACAACAATTTAGGACAAATAATTTGGGATAACCTAGAAAAAAACTTCTACAACCAATTGAACCTCAAAATGAAGAAAAAATTTGATGTACAAAAGAAAAAGATAATTAATTTAAAACCTGATTTAAAAAAATTGAAGAAAAATATAAGTACAAAAAGTATAACCACTACATTAGGAAGGGATAAAGAAATTGAGAATAATGTAATTAACCTATCATCTGAAAACTTTACAAAAGAAGAAATATCTATTTTGGACAAGGGATTGAAAACATGCATTAGTTACTATAACAATTTAGAAGATTACATAGCTGATGTTGAAATTGCTATAGATGACATGAATTATGAAGAACAAACAATAATCAGAAAAGAATGTGGGGAAGTTATTGAAAAAATTAAAAACACAAAAATAGAAAACATATGCAAAACAAATATGAAGAAAGTAAGAATCATTAATAATAAAAAGGTTGTTTTTTCAAAGTCAGACAAAGGGAATAATTTGGTAATTTTGGATAAAGGAGATTACAATGATAGGATGGAGAATTTATTAAAGGGGGAAGAATATGAAGAAATTAAAACAAATCCTCTCGCAAAAACAATTAAAGAAGTTGAAACCAACCTAAAATCAATTAAAAAAAATTATGACACAAAAGGAAAAGTTTAAATTAAAAATACCAAATCCCAGAAACCCCAACATTCATGGTCTTCCTAAAATCCACAAAGACGGAAAGAAAATGAGACCTATCATCAACAATATCAACTCACCGACATATAACATATCCAAATGGCTAACAATAAATTTAAAGGTATGGAAAAATTTGAAAATTTAGCAGTAGAAAATTCTTACCAATTAGTTGAGAAATTAGAAAATGTAGAAATAGAACCTTCAGAAAGATTGGTCTCATTTGATGTTACTATTCATTATTCACAAACATCCCGACTGATACAACTTTGAAAATTTTAGAAAAATGGTTGAAAGAAAACAAATTAGATGATGATAGCGTTAAAGAATACATAAAACTAACAAAATTATGCTTAAATCAAATGTTCTTCACCTTTAGAGGAAAATACTTTAGACAAAAATCAGGACTCGCAATGGGAAATCCATTATCACCATTCTTTAGCAGACATGTTTATGGGGAACTTTGAATGTCATGTAACCAAAGCACATCCTTTGATGTTTAAATTTTGGAGAAGATATGTAGATGATATCATAGCAATAGTAAAAGAGAAACAATTAGAAGATGCCATTAAACTGTTAAATATTCAAAATAAAACAATCAAATTTACAATGGAAATAGAAAATAATCATGAAATACCATTTTTAGACCTTAAATTGATTAGGAATGAAGAAAAAAAAAAAGAAAATAGAATTTGGAATCTACAGAAAAGAAACTCACATCGACAATTATATAAAAAGCTACTGGATTTAACCATTTTTCACACAAACAGGCAGTATTTAATAGTTTAACACACAGACTTGTGAATGTCCCCATGAGCAAAGAAAATTACAATAAAGAGAAAGAACACATCATACAAATTGCTAAGGATAATGGTTTTCAAAAGAAGATGATACACAAGAAAATAAATAAATTCAAAGAACAAAAAGTCATCAATGAAAGTACTCTTCAGACAGATAAAAATAATAGGCAAAAAATTCAAGAAGTTCACATACCATCCTTTGGTATTTGACAAGTTTCAAAAAATTTTCAACAAATTCAACATTAAATTAGCACCGAAAAATTATTACAGCTTAGGTAATTTAATAAAAACCAACAAAAATGAAAAGATTGAAGACTGCAAAAAATCGGGAATTTATCAAATTAATTGTAAAGATTGTGAAAAGATATACATAGGAAAAAACAAAAAGGAATCTAAATACAAGATTAAAAGAACACCTCAGAAATGTTAAAAATGGAGAAAGGAAACCAAAAATCTGCAATAGCTGCACCTGCCTGGTCAGAAAAACATAGAATAGAAACCAAAACAAAATTACTTAAACAATTGGAAAAACCGAAGGAACTCACAATTTGGGAAAAAATTTACATATGCAAGAATGAAAATACAACTATGAATTTTGAAATACCCGGTTATAAAGAAAGAGGACTGATTTGGAAATTCTTCGGTCGGCCACCAGATGGCGCGGAGGACAGTCTGTAGGATAGAAGGCCGTTGGACGTCAGTTGTGAACGTGACGCAGCGTTGAGAATGTCACAAAAGATGTGAAGAAACCCAGGGTCTGCTATAAATTATGAAGTATGAGGTGAGTGAAATGATAAAAAATAAACAATTGAAAACAGGTGTTTAATAATAAATACATTGCAGAAAATGAATGTACACTAATGTTACTGAATATTTTTCTTTTTTTTTTTTTTGCCATCAAATCATTAGATAATGAGGAAGGCCTACCACTCAATGGTATTAATAAGCTGTAGTTTATGCTGATGATATAGTAATTATTGGGCGATAGCGAAGAGATATTAAGGTTCAATATGCACACTCTATTAAGTAACACTAAGAAATTGGGGCTAGAAGTAAACATCAATAAAACTAAATATATGGTCACACATAGAAATTAAGGCTGTTTCCATTAAGCGCAGTGAGAAATGTTTTCTAAATCTGAGGCAGACACCATGCGCATGCACCAACAGGGTTTTATTTTCAAATTATTTCCCACCATTTACAACAAATTTTACATTTTTTCTAACGATTATTTGAACATTTTTTTCTATGATATTTAACTATATACGTAACATGAAAAAGTGGCAGCCATATTTATTTTAACAACAGTGCAGCCAACATAGTTTATGTACTTCTGAATTTGAGAACTTACTATTTATTTTTGGGCATTGCATTCTTTCACAGGTTAGAGTGCTTAAATTGCATTAGGATAGATTTTAGGTTGATATTTCACAGGTTAGAATACTTAAATTGCGTTAGGTTAGCTTTTAGGTTTGTTAAATAGCATGTATAATGTTGGCTGCATTATAATATTCCATAGAGTAAACAGCTTCGCGTTTGTTGGCACATGCACACGGAGTCTGCCTGGGACTTAGAAAAAAATTCTCACTGTGCTTAATGGAAAGGTTATCCAAAATTAATTATATAATGGGAATATGATGGAAAGTTTGAAGAAGTGATTGAATTCAAATATCTAGGAACAATAATTACAAACAGGAATGAGGTACAGAAAAAATTAAACGTCGACACAATTCTGAAAATGCGTGCTATTACGCATTACAGAGCCTTTTGTCATCTCACTGTCTCTCAAATGATTTGTTCTCGAACATGTTTCGATATAATCTTCTATATCATCTTCAGCTTACCCAGACTGATGAGTTTTATGTTGTGAACCCTGGATGTCGATATCAGCTCCCTCTTCCAGCTGGCCGAAAAACCTCCAAACAAGATTACGTTCAGCAGGAATTTCGAAATTCATAACTATTTTTGTTCCTCTGAATGTAAATTTTTTCCCAAATGGTGAGTTCCTTTGTATTTCCTGTTTTAATGTAAACAATGTAAATTTGAACACTAGATTTTTAAAACAGTTAGAAAATACAAAGGAACTCACCATTTGGGAAAAAATTTAAATTCAGAAGAACAAAAATAGAGTTATGAATTTTGAAATTCCTGCTGAACGTGACCTAGTTTGGAAGTTCTTTTTGATTAAATGAACCTCAAATTACTTCCTAAAATAAACCATTAGAATTACAAATATTTGAGCATAAATTTCATAGAAAAAATTTCGGAACTAAGAGAGACAAACAGATGTGTAAATGGATAAGACTACATAACACTGAGTTACATGATCTTTATCGGAAGCCAGGTGTAATAAGAAATTAATGTAACGTGGGGCATGGAGTTGTACATTCAAATCCAAGACTGATAACTTTTTATTCATAATATTAATTGTGAAACTCTTTTGAATGTGAAAATTGAATAAAATGTTTTATAATATTTCAGGATGGAAAACTGGCCCTTTTGGGTTGTAATGGTTGTTTCATGTCCATTACGAGAGACGATGATTCTGTAGTTGCAGTAAATAAAAAAGCAGGTGCAGAGGAGATTGTGCAAGTTCGATCACATGCTGAACGTGAAGTAAAGCCAGGCTCAGATTTACCACAAGAGGAGCAGGGCAGCATATCTCAAGTGGAAGTCAACTATGTGTAAGTCATTGAAAATACATTTCTAAATTAAATAAAATATAGTCGGGAATTTTGGGGATTGTTATGAAAATTATATTTAATTTAAAAATGGACAAATTACTGCTGTAGATTATACAAAATTATTTGCAACCATCAGTTTATAATTTACAAAAAATAGGTACCAAATTTAATAAGGAAATATCAATTAACAAAACTAAAATTATGGCATTTCATGGGAAGGACCCCATACAAAGTAAAATCTGTCGCCAGAATGAAATTTTAGAGAGATCTAATCAATTTAAATATCTTGAATATTATCTGTCTGGGATGAAAAGGATATCCCTGAAAAAATTACTAGTTATAATAAAAATTTGGGAATTATTAATCAAGTTATGAAACCATCCCTTGTACAAAAAACACCAGATTACGTTCATATAACACTTTGGCTAGACCAGTGTTGACCTATGGTAGTGAAGAATAGACATTAAAAAGACAACATGAAAGCAGAATAACCGCTTGTGAAATGAGATTCATGCGCAGAACAGTGGGTTACACCAGATGGGATCAGAAAAGGAACACCAATATCTTAAAAGAATTGAAGACTACGCCAATTTTGGAATATATTAAACAGTACCAACTAAATTGGAAACACCATCTTGAAAGAATGAGTTCAAATCTGATCCCCAAAGCTGTTTATGAAATGCTGGAGGGAAAATTTTCTATAGGATCGTAAGGTAGGCCTTGGCCTAATACTTGGAAGGAAGAAGAAGAAGAAAATTGCTGTAGATTATAATTAGTAATGGAGTATGTATATACATGTATGATTAAGAAAGGTATCTTGAGTTTTTTATGTAATGGATTCAAGGTTGGCCTCTGGCCGCTGATTCCGACGTTTCGGCATGATCCCATATGCAATTATCAAGGAATGGGTTCAAGTTACTAGTATAGGCCTTATATACCCATAGAGAAAAACCGAATAGAGGGAAAACTGTGTACAGTGACATCTAAAAAATGTTGGTCGTTTACGATGAACTACAATGAGCAAGCTACAATGGTAGCGCTGTTTCGTAGTAACAGAATATGTAACTAAATAAAACAAATACAAGGCACATGGCATATTCACTTGGGATTATGGGAAATTAGCCATTTTGTAAATTAAAATTTTTAACTGCTATCCTTTCGTTCTATGTAAACGGTACTGTAAAAATTATATATTATCGAAAGTTAACAGGCCTCGGCCTAATACTTGGAAGGAAGAAGAAGAAGAAGAAAAATCATTACTTAGATTTTATTTTACTCTAATTTGTAAGTACATTCAAACTTGTTTATGTTTTTAATGTGAATCTATTTTCGAAGATAAACCTACTATAAGTGATAAAATTTTAAGATTTGTTAGGTTAGGAAGAGTGATGTTAGTGTACAGCCATTTCTAATAAACATTTTAAAAATGTGAGTGACTTTATAATGGATTTCAGATGTACGACACAATGGATTTCAGATGTACGACACGGCCAAGGTTCTTTAATAAATATTGTAAAAAATATGTATGTGAGAATAAGGAGGTAGGTCAACTGTACATATTTATTAAAGGAGCTAATAATGCACATTTTTGAATTTTAGTAAACGAAAATAAATTAACATGTTTTATTTCTTTCCATTCTTCCCTTCTGTTAAAATTTAAAAAAATTAAAATGTTATTTATTCGTATAAAAGTTCAATTCTATGATTATTCACCAGATGGTGTTATATAATTATAATTCATAATTTTACCACCAGATGGTGCTGAATTTCATATTAGTACCAGAAAAAATATAAAAAATTAGATGTCGTTAGTTGTTCTACACTAGTGCCGCTTGTGGCATGTACGCAAAACTTGTCCACTTTCTCCTCTGTGTTATATACCATAGACAATGCATATCTGACTTGCTATTGGACAGTGGCTAGCATGTCAGATATACATTGTCTATGGTATATAAGACTTATACGAGTAACTCGAACCTATCATTCCTTTATAATGGCATATGGTATCATGCTGAAATGTTGGAATCAGTGGCCAGAGACCAACCTTAAATCCATGATGCGGAAAACCCAAGAAACCTTTCTTAATCATACTTATATCCGCAAAAATCTACAATATAATACAGTAAAACCTGTCTTAACCAGAATCTTTAAAGAAGGAAACCTGTAGAGACAGAAAAAAATCTGCAGAACGGTACAATTTTATATGTAAAATCGTACTGTATAAGCCAGAAACCTTCGTAACAGGAAACGGAATGGTTTTTAAAGTACCAATAGTTAATTTTTACCTCAATAGATGGAAAATTATTCTTAAGCACGTTCTAATTACAGTATTAATGATAACACATGAAAATTCTGCATCATATCGTTTTGCCTTCTTGTGTTGCCATTGTATTGAAAGGATACCCTTGCTTATGTGTGACAGCGGGGAATTCCTTGCTTTTCCTTGCCTGCTTACGTTACCTGCAAGGGAGTTGGGAAACTCTTCAGTCTTCCTGTAGTTGAGTTCCTTCTCGCTTTTGTGTAATAAAGTTGTTTTGTATTGTCATGCAAACTGAGCTGTGTTACATACACTATTTTGTCTGTATTTCAGTCAGTATGTTATGTCTTTAAAGCGTGCATGTAAAACCCTTACACTGCATGAGAAAATTCAAGCTTGTAATTTGGGAACCTTCATAAGAAGGAAAACTGCCAAGACGGAAATATATTTAAGGAACCATCATGTTCCTTCATAGACAGGTTTTACTGTGTATGTATTTTTTTCTTGGAGAGAAAAAAAAGTATGAAAAGTAGGAAAAATTTAATTACAATTTGACATAAAAATAATCTAAAAATTGTGATTTAAACAATATGGATCCTGCAAGAGAGCTATGAATGAAAGGAAAAACAGACTTCTCGTCCTATGTTAGAGATTGGTCATCCCTCTGTAGCATGTTAAGAACACATGTGTTCATGACAGGTAATATGAGAAATTATTTCAAATCCGGTAGAATTAAAATGTAAACTTCTGGATGCCCAAAAAATCAAAATAAGTGTTGGTATAAAATTGTTGATAGAAATTCATCCCTCAGATAAGAACATTAAGCCTGATGATCCTTGGTACTTTACAGCAGGAATATATTCATCATACCTCACATAACATACAAGTAAATCAACTTATCTCTCTAAAAAGTATTTACTCAATCCCCTAATTAATAAATATACCCCTGCTTTATAATACAAGTATCTTCACCTATGTAACATATAAAGATAAAGTGATCTCAAGACAGTCTGCTGATCAGAAGAATGTAAGTGTAGGATGAAATGTAAACATCAGAATAACCAACATCCCCTCTAATACAGGAATAGTCAAATGTCACAGTTTATTTTGGGTGCATTCTATATTATATACAGCAAACTCCCGAGTATCCATGTTAATTGGGACCGAGATATGTACAGGAAATCGAAAAACACGGATAATCCAATTAAGTTATTCGGTGCCATGGAAGTTTATCAAAAATGTATTTACCCACTTTAATACTACTTAAATGCAACATATATTCATAAAATGTTACATTAAATGTATTTAGGTGTGAGTCGTAATTATCATTATTTTATTTTACTTGTAAGTATGAAAAAAAAGGGGACTATTTCCAGGTCATGATCACTCTGGTTACGACAGTTATTCAAAATGGCCACCATAACGAGCGACAACTACACTAGTAACCACCGATATCCACACTTATAACAAGCGATGACAAATAATCACCGATGACCACACTACTAACCAGCTATAAACCCACTGCCACAGCACATCGGTGGTTTCAATCTGTAACAACAAACTTTCACTGACTCCACAATGGAAATTTCCAAAATTGTAGTCTGAGAATGTTGGTTGGTACCGTTAAACGCATTAGGGGGTTGTGAGTGAAGGTTACTCTACTGTGCTAGTTTCTAAGTGCAGTTCACAGTAGCACATTTAAAAATAAAGAATTTTTTTATAACAATACAAAATACAGTATTTTTAAAAAAATACAGTAAAAAGTCATGCCTAGATAATCCGCAAATTGATAATCGGAATTTGCTGTAGTTGGATATTTCTCGTCTGGTGGCTCAGTTGGTAATTTAATTAATTTTGGGTTTTAGATGGGAAAATATGCAGCATTGAAGACAAGTTTTGATTGAGGGCTAGACATAATTTACTAATGGGCCAGATACTTATTCATTAAAAAGTAGAGAGATAAACATTATTTATATTGACTATTCAACTCATGCCCCAAATGGGAGTCAATGACCAATTACGTTACAATGATTTCTGTTTTACAACCAATCACAGTCGTGTTTCACAAAATATTTATCAATATTAAATTTACCATATTAAAGAAATCTCCTCCTTTTTAATATTCTGAACAGGTCTGAACATTATTTTGCAGTGATTGACTCACCAAGAAATATGGCTACCAGATTGTATATATAGTGCATGAATGTCAACACATACCGCATGCAGGAGTTAATATAAAAACATTTGTGGCAATTGATTATACCACCAAAAAAAAGAAACCACTGTCTGCATTTTCTTAAATGTATTTTTTCCCAGGAATAATCCAGAAAAATATAATTGTCATATTTACATCATACGACATCAGAAATGAATTAATATACAGTTTTGTGTGTTTCATTTTTTCTTCACTAGAGTGCATTCTTACAATATTGTGTTCCTTTGGCAATAAATAATATGATCTGGTTGCAGTGACAAACAAAAGAAGCAAATGAAGCATACCAATCGTTTCTCATTTGTTTTCAAACATTGCCGTTTACATTAAATATATAAATATTTTAAAATAACTATATTTAAATAATGATTTGTGAGTAAACAGCTTAATTTTATTCGTAAATAGTCCTAACAAATGCCACTCTTGATTTCCAAATTCTCTAGATAAATTGGAAATCACTCGTGGCATTACTTATGACAAGTCTTGGGTGGACAACAACCTGACCTTCCAATTCCTGCTGGCTGAGCAATAACATCTTTAGTTAAGGTAGAATATACCTCATAGTGAGAATTCCTAAAATAAGTAACATCTTTAGTGTTACAATCAATACCAGTTTGTCAAACCATTTAATTCTCATAGATGCCAGCAGTAAAGATGATTTTATTTCCATAGCATATTTGGTATTCAGTGTTATTCAGCCATACTGAGGATTATCTTGACCAGATGAATTGTGATAAGTTCATCAAATGGATGATGGAGAAACTTTTTCCCAATGTACACAGTCCTACTATCATTGTGTTTGACAGTGCTCCTATCATGGCATACAAGAGAGTAAACCTTCATCTAAATATGCTGTGAAAAAGGATGTGATGAACTGGCTGGAAAATAGCAGTATGTGCTGAGATGAAAAAGTTTCAACTTTTTTAATCAATTCACTGCTTCAAGCCTGCAGAAAAAAAAACTACCATATTGATGATGTATTGCAATGGATGGAACAACTCAATGCAATAGAACAGGCATAGGCTGCAATAAAGAGATATGTTAGAGTACTCCATGTTACTGGTCTTGGCCCTACCAAGACTACATAAACTGACAAAAAACACAGTACTCTCCATTACACCAGCAGATTGGGAGGTCTACATTAGTTGTTTGGTCACGAGTTTTGGACTAATGGAGAAGATGAAAGACAGTTTCATCATATCGTAAGAGGGATGGAATCGAGTGAAGAAAAGAGAACAGGGAAAATGGACAATTAGCAATGAGATATCTGCTGTTTTTAAATCCCAAGAAAATATGTACTATATTAAATATATGTAGGAAGTAACACTATAATTTATCCTTCAGTGAGAAGGTTAAATTAATAATAAAAACATCAATCGAAGCCCTACTGCCTTTATAAAGTAGTGTTAAATTCCCAATAAATGTCTTCTTAACTAAGAAGCCGCCATTTGCAAAGGTTTCAAAGCATTTGGTGCGAGGGAATTACGTTTATAAGAGAAAAATTTGCATCTAGATCACAACTCGCCTCAGTAGCTCAGTTGGTAGGCATTTGGCCCAGAAAGCCAAAGGTCCCAGGTTCTAGTCTCGATCTAGGCAAAAAATGTTCTCTTCAAATACTATGAGGTTTATTTTAATTATATTTGAGTTATATATTTTGACTCACCTCATATTTCTTGATTTTTATACAGATTTAGTTTTGTCGCTTCTGTGTGACATTCTCGCTGCATTACAATTCTAGTAAGTTGTAGTGCATCAAGAATGTTGCACAGAAGCAACAAAACTAGTCTGCGTAAAAATCAAGAAATATGAGATGAGTCAAAATATACAACTCAAATATAATTAATATGTACTGTATTCATTTCCATGAGAGGTTAAGTTGACCTCAGGGTCATGGTGCCACCAGAAGGTTTAGGTCAGCTTAAAAATATTAACAATAATGCAGATTCATTATACAACATTTTTTTTGTTGTAATTTTTGAAGTTTTTTCTTTTGGCATTTCTTATGAAAGAAGTATTAAAAAACAATCTCAAACAAAAATTGGAATGCTGAATGGTTAAAACAGTATCAATGGTGCTTTGACAAGAACATTATTTTTCCCAACTGTTTTTGACCAAATAAAGTACAAATACATAGAACCAAATTTTGTATTAACACAATTTATGACTGGACATGGTAAGTTTGGACATTATTTGGAACAATTTCAAATAGATACAAATACCTGTATTTGCAAGAACCCCAGCCAGACTATCTTACATCTGTTATTTGCGTGTCCCACATTTGATTCCAAAAGACAAATTTATTAAAAAATTAGGTTATTGCGATAATAGATTTCAACTGCCTTTGTAAAATATTTTATGTAAAAAGTGTTGCTATAGAAAGCTGTGTGGCTTTATTTATCATATTTTTAAGAGACTTTGAGTTAGTTTTTTGATTTCTTAATTAATTTATTTGAGTCCTGCGCCGTAGCCAAGCGGTTAAGGTAGGAAGCCTTGGCGCAGAGCTACAGGACTTGCGCTGGTTCGAGTCTCCATGGGGGAAGAAATTTTCTCATGGTATTTCGGCCAGTATGGGACCGGTGCTCACCCATCATCGTGAGGCAATTGGGTAGCGGCTCCAGGTTGAGGAACCAGCTATAACGACTGGGGGACTCGACATGCTAACCACATGTCACCCCTACACTGGCTGTTGATCATCTACCTCTGTGATTTACACATGTGGATGTGAAGGGCCAGCAGCCGGCTGGTAAAAGGGCAACCGCTGAAAAGTGGAAAGACCCTCAATCGGAATTAATTTATTTGTTCATATTTCATTATTATGTAATGCTAGAAATTAAGCATACTCTAAATTACTGTAAATCCATCCATCCATAGTAATTCTGCCCAAGGGCAGGTCTTTCACTGCAATCATAGCATTTTCATGCTATGCTTGCAGCTTTACTAGGGAATTGTAGGTGTGGTAGCTTCCCGTTGCTTTCCACACCGGTGAAGGATGATGATGATGATGATGGCCATTAGATTTCAGGGACCGTTTGGGCCTTAAAGTTTTCTTGACATTTGTCTTACAGGTGAGAAAAAACTCCGATAAAAACCTCACCCAGAAAAACTGCCCCGACTGGGGATCGAACCCGGGCCTGCTGCTTGACAAGGCAGCACACTACCTCGAGACCACAGCAGTGGACTTACTGTATATAATTAATTGTATTGTAACTAAAACCCTAACATACCGGATGGTGAAGTAGGGTTCGCATTATTGGAGATTCAATAAAAAAAATTCCATCTGACCACTAAATGTGGAACTGCACAGTGTGCATGTAACTGAATTAGACATACACATATAAATTCCTCAGAATTTAGTTTCTGTGTTTTAGCATTTATGAAACTAACTACATTGTATACATAATCTTTTCTTATTTATGAATATTTTCTAATGTGGAAACTTGTTACTGTTCGTCCTGATTGGTTAATAATTTGTGGTGAAGAGGAAATAGTCTGCAGTTCAGGAGGAATCCTTTATGCAGCATATTATGTCATGAGGGATTATACTAACTAAACCTTTCAATCCCTTGAGCAGGCGATCTGGCAATGAGTGTGATGGACACTCTTCAGCAGAATACACTCAAAAATAAATAACACAGATGCGTGATATACAAATGTCCCTCCTGTATTAGTGGACATGTTTAATACTGTGACGCTTGCATTTCCCCCCTTCTTTCCTCATCTTACATTTGCAATCTTCTAAACTACAAACTTTAAGTGTTTTAACTAGTTTCCTGTGACAAATTATCCTAATTTGTTTTTTATGAAAATTGTTACAGCCGAAAATTCCAGAAATTTCAAGATAAAAAAATACGCATCAACACAAATGATCGCAGTGAGCTGCATAAAGCAAGAGAAGAGGGTAATCTACACGAGATCCTTTTGGATAGACGTAGCAAGATGAAAGCTGATCGTTATTGCAAATAAACATTTTTTTTTTAAGACTATGAGGTTTATTTTACTTTATTTTGAATTGTATTTTGACTCACCTCATATTTCTTTACTCCTTTGTAGACTATGCGACATCACGGTTACAACTGCCGTCCAGAGGTTTCCTCTCTTGTAGATTGTTTTCTGCACTCTCTGATGGTTGACCGATGAACCTCCAAAACCTCATTTTTGAAATACCCGGTGAAAATAAGAGGGGATTGATTTGGAGGTTCATCGGTCAGCCATCAGAGTGTGCAGAAAACAATCTACAAGAGAGGAAACTGCTGGACGGCAGTTGTAACCGTGGTGTCACATTGAGAATGTCACAGATGCTGTGAAGAAGTCAAGAAATATGAGGTGAGTCAAAATACAACTTAAAATAAAAAAAAACATTTTTTTTGTATGTAAATAAAATTTTATAAAGCAGGTAATCTATTTAAAAATCATTAAATGAATATGATTTTACACCTCACCTCATGTTTTGTATCTATTTTTTTAATATATATATATTTCTTTCGGAGATGTCAGGAATATGTTTGCAGCAGAGGGACAATTTTTAACACCTTCTGTAGCAAGACTAATAAACAATGTAAATATTGTAATTTAATAACGAACTCTAGTGACTGTATCACACCCCATTCATTTGGAATGACTAGTGCTGATGCCAAACTCGTTTCTCGTATGGAATGTTATAATTTAAATTACATTTTATTCAAACAGTGTAGTGTTTCAAGCATGTGTTGAAATTATAATTGTTTAATTATTTTTTTCCTACTGTGCAGTTCTGGCTTCTTTAGCCACATTTGAGGGGGTGTATGGTGCAGTAAGAGGGAAGGGTGAGTTATAGGTACTGCCAGCAACTACCCTCAGTTTTGAAAACATAATAGTTACTACACATTGAATTTTTTTTTACCTACTCGTTCTGTGTTAGTGAATAGTAAGTTTGGTGAAGTTTTAAAATAGTGTTTTTATTATTCATTTAACATTCTGAAGAAAATGTTTTTTTGCATAGCTATTAGTTCCCTCCCCCACTCGGCAATGTTCTCTCCTGCCATGCACATTTGGTTTCACAAGATGGCTATAGTTACCAGAACTGGACAGTAAGAGAAAGAAGAGCATATGGATCTATTCAACAGAACAATAATAAAAGACATTACTTTATTGGTAAATTGTGTCAGATTCACTCCCCATCTAATTATCCTTTCCATGTCTTCCAGCTGTAATCCTTAGCTCAAATGCAATATTTAAGTCATGTGCTCCTTATATTTGAAGAGAAAAAAAATATACACTTAGACTGGGGTTTGAACCAGAACCTTTGGCTTTGTATGCTGATGCTGTACCGTCTGAGCTATCCTAAGCACTCCAATCAAAATCCAAATTTTTCTCTTATGCATTTCTAATTGCAGAGGGTGCCAAATGCTACAAACCGTTGCTGAATCATACAAGTGACAGCTTCTTATTTAAGAAGATTTTTTATTATTTTGGCAATTCTAACATTACTTTTAAAGCAGGATTTTAATATCATAATTTTGTATTTTAAAATTCTCTTAATATTTAAATATAACTTAAATAAAAACATCTAAATAATTCATTGTTGGTCATTCTTGAATAAAAATGTCTCAGTAACAATTAAAGAAACTATTACATAACAGTTTTGTAAATAATGCTTTTAAAAATTGTTTTAAGTCATTGTTGTCAGAATTATAAAGCTTTCTGTTATAACTGTAATAAGAACACCTGCTTAACTTCATATTTTTAAATGAAAGTAAACTAAACTCTGATTGGATGTTAAAACAATTAACTTTTTGATTTAACAAATCAAATTTAAACCTTATATTTAATGGACTATTAACCAATAGAATTTAAAATTACCGTTATGTGATGTAATAATGTTCTTTAAAATTATAAAAGAATTATACTGAACATTCTGCATATAACTTTCAACAAAGATAGAAGCAAGAAGAGATCTCCTGATAAAATATTTAATACAAGAATAATAATTGATTCAAGAAAAGAAAATAATTTATTTTTAATTGACGGTGAAGAATAATACCACCTACAATTACTTAATCTGCTGGGAATCTACAAAGTGAATAAATGTGAAATTATTTCTACAAGAAACAGTTTTTTAGTGATTTTTAAAGTGTTTTCCTATCCAGTGTACCAACTACCAACCCTAAGAAGAGAATCCGGCTCTACCGAAAATAAAACCCAACCTGAACCAGTAATTCTTTTTGGGACACAAATCCTTCTTCAAAATGTTACAACATCGGGCATGAAGAGAATTACTTCTTACAAAATTGTCACCACAATATGGGAAAAGAATAACTTCACTTTATAAAGCCATTAGAGCTTCTTTCTCACTTCAGTGAAGTGTTAAATTTATAATAGGAAAAATTGAAAAATAAGATATTAATAAATGATTAAATTTTTTTTGTAATATTCTAATAAATATGGAAATACTTATGAATTTAAACTTTGAAGAAATGTAACTGTTAACTGGGATCTAGACAAAATGCATTCCAAATTTCATGCTGATATCTCTATTTTTTAAGAGCATGTAAATGTTTGTGCTGTTATGATTGAAAATCAAGCTTATAAAAAACTGCAATTAAATATTAATATCATATGAGTGAAAATTCTTACTTCTTTAATAGCATTTAGAAGATTGTAAGGACATATACCAGGCATGGGGAGCTACCGAATGACGGGTAGTATGACATCTTCCTCATTCCACCTTTCGTTGAACTCAAGACTTGTTATTGTCATCTCGGCATACCATGCAGTATCAGTGACGGCACAACCTTTCAACCTGAAACATATGCACTAGTCCCTTCTATTCATACGTACTTTACGTATATCTGTGCAAATGTTTGAAGGGCGCGTAGTAGACTGCTGACACTAATTTATCTGTCAGGCTGGATAGTACTTGTAGAGAGACGTAATATTGAGACAAGTATGTCATCGTTTAATATGGAGTGTTTTAGATTTGATATGATTTCTCAGCAATCAATTTTGAAATCCGGTAACTAGTATGTACTGAATTCTCTGAAAGTGGTTGTCTGCTATCGTTTTGAAATGTTTGCTGCTTTAGATTATTTAAAAATCCCATACTGTCATCCCCTGTGCAAATAAAACATACAATGTCACCTGTGTCTATTATATTTAATTTATGAATTCGAACTCCATGCATGTTACCTAATGTATTTTAAAAGTATATATCATTAATATTACCCTGTGAAAATATAGTTATATATTTCTAATCGTGCCTGTGCCTGTCCATATTGATTTGCATGTGAAGATCTGAAATATCGTGGGATATTATAGTGTTTCACATGACGGAACCGCATAGAACACAATAAACAAACTTTCGTGCCATTCTGAATGCAAAAATAATAATTTACCCAGTCCGTTTTAAAATGATATTGGTGTATAGAATTTGCCCCCGGTCACGCTGGATTGACCACCACTGACTCTCACTGTGTACTTGCGTCTCCAGTGCAGGTACAAATGAGTGGAATTGGCATTGGCGGGGAGGTTTGTTATGAGCTCTCGGAGCCCAAGCTCCCCATGCCTGACATATACATAACGTATTAAAACTATTTTCTAACATGTGAAGATACAGACTTACTTTTAACCAAAAAAAAAATTTTTTTAATCTTCACTATCCCAGACCATCGTCTCTTAAATTTTCTTAACAAGCTTTAGCAACATAAGCTACTAAAGCAATCTCACATATCAGTAACGTCCAAATTCTTACTTTTAAGGCAAGTAGCAATTGGATGATTTCCATTCTTACTTTCAATATCCATTCATCCATAGTAATTCTGCCCAAGGGCAGGTCTTTCACTACAATCATAGCATTTTCATGCTATGCTTTGCTAGGGAATTGGTGTGGTAGCTTCCTGTTGCTTTCCACATCGGTGAAGGATGATGATGGCCATATGATTTCGGGGACCGTTTTGGGCCTTAAAGTTTTCCTGACACTTGTCTTACAGGTGAGGAAAAACCCAGATAAGAACATCACCCAGAAAATAGATGTAAACACAAAATTATCAAAACAGTTAGAAAACAAAAATGAACACACTATATAGGGGAAAGTATCTATATACAGAAGAACTTTGAAATTCCTGCAGAAAGGAACCTCATTGGTATGTTCATTGGACCAGAGGCAGAGAGAGCAGGAATCAAGAATCAGGGCTGACAACATGAGAAAATTCAGTCTGTAATCGCTGATGATGGGGCTAAGAAGCCCTGAAACATATGTTTCACAAAAACAACTATAAGAGGTAAGAATGAACAGACAAAATGTTTTAATTATTATTTTTATACTCATCTATGTAAAGTTATTTTATTTAATTCTACAGTACGCTTTATTTTGTGGCCTTGTAAAGGTTCCTGAACTGGGATCTGCCACATCCAGCAATGATAACATGGTTTATAACTTTATCCCATTCCGCTGTAATACTTCCAATTTAAGACCTATGTAGCAATCCGGATGGACCAGTAGTTACCATGCTCACTTACGGTTCTTAGGTTCATGGCTTCAAACTTACCTGGATCAACAGATTTGTACATCCTGAGTATGGCTTCCATTGGTAGGTAAGTAAAACCATAGGTCCTGGTGAATGTACATTTACATCCTGTGAAAGAAACCTTAGGCCTTTCAGCAAAATTTATCAGCTCAAATACCTAGATTGAATTACAATGCTAAAGATCTCTGTCACTAAAGAGCATCACTAAATAAAATATGTACATTTATAACAGATAGCAAATACATCATTGTAACTTGGTCTTTAACTAATATCTTATGAAGATTAATGAATGATTAAAACACTTTGTCTGTTCATTCTCAACTCTTATATACTGCAAGCACTGATTCTCCAGCCTTGACGTTTTCACGACAGTGTTGCCGATACGGATATTCAGTGAGAGTGGCCGCTTTATGTATGCGGTTAGCTGACAACATCTCAGCAATTTCAAACCTTACCAGCACGCTATACCTGCATCAAGAGCAGTGATTGGTTGTGGCAGACATCTACTCCTACTACAAACATATCCTCATTGGCAGTAGAGGGCAAATTCTCCCTTTACCCTTCGCATAACCTAAACTTCAAAGCCGGAGATATGACGGCTCGGGTATAGTTGTTTTTGTCGAACATATGTTTCAAGGCTTCTTAGCCCCATGGTCAACAATTGCACACTCCTGGGTACAAACCCTGGTCTAGGCATGTATTTTGCTTTTCAAATATAACAGACTCGTGTATTTAAAAAAAATGATTAATGAATTTTGAAATTCCTGGGAGTTGATTTTGATTTGGAGGTTCATCAACAAATGGAATAAAAAGCAGTGCTCCTGGACGACAGAACGTCGATCATGAAATTAGGTGGTTGAAACCAGTCTAATTAGAAGATGGAATATGAGGTGAGATGAACATATTAAACTTTTATAGGAAAAAAATCACTATGAGGCTTAATTTAAAATTAAATATTTCATACCTCACTTCACATCCAGCCAGTCTTCTAACTAGACTGGTTTCAAAACCAGGGCAGCTTCATCTTCAGTAATTTCTTGTCGACGTGTTATGTCGATCAGAAGGCAAAGCCAGGGCAGTTTCATCTTAAGTAATTTCTCGTCGACTGATGTTATGTCAATCAGAAGGTTCTTCTGATCGACATAACATCAGTCGATAAGAAATTACTGAAGATGAAGCTGCCCAGGCTTTGAAACCAGTCTAGTTAGAAGAAGACTGGATATGAGGTGAGGTATGAAACATTTTAATTTAATCTTGAGATGAACATAATTTATTTATTTTTTATATCTAAGGACATAACATATAATTTAAAGGAAGTAATTTATTTTAAATTTTTATCCTATGAAGACTTAACTTAGATCAGCTTACTTTTTTTTTGTCATATGTAGGTAGGGCAGTGCATGAAAGTGTAGGATTATTCTTCTGTGGATAATTTGGAACTTGTAGTTGTGGATTTATGATGCAACCTAACACGATTAAGTATTTTCTTTAATAAATAACATTACATACTGATGTTTACATTCATTTTCATGCCTCTTTCTTTATATTTCAGTAAGAACAATCTTGAATATAAGATTCTCCTATTTTTGAGGAGAGAGGCCTTATTTTAAATAAATGTGGTAAACGAAGGACAGGAAAAGTATCACTTACCAGAAATAGCTTCATTTAAAAAACAAGCTCCTCATTTTTATTAAATGCAGAAAGAAAAAAAATTTTATATATATATAATCCCTATAAGAACAAAACATTTTGAAATTACTGCTTCAATATCACTCTCAATACAGGTTGAATTTTTATATAATTTTGGAAGCTCTCATATTGTAAAATCAGAACAAACAAAAGTGTGCGATTTTTCCGAAGATTTTATTTAAAATATGACGAGTACATATGTAGTTAATCAACTTTCATCTCTTTATTTTGAGCATCTCCACTTTTTATTTCCGCTGTATGATCAGTCTTTGACAAAACGTTGCTTCTTTTCCCTTGCTATATTACATGAATTCTTTTCACGAGGGGAAGTTTTTTGGGTATGAGAGTAAAGAAATAAACAGGCAACTACCACCGCAGCATGTGGCCCGGGGAAAATTTCAAGCTTCTACTGCCGGGTAGATGCATTCACCGGGGCAGCAATATAATCGGTGGGTGGGGAAGGGAAAACACGGGAAGGGATTGGTTACAGTCTGTTTCAGCTCCTGTGAACTTCTTTTGATGCTTTCAACCATTCGACGAACTCATCCAACATTACTGGCCCTGGAAGAACAAAATTTAAATTCACCTAAAAAGTTGTAAATTGATTGGACAAATGGGTGTATGTCTCTTTTTTTATCACTGTTGGAACATTATGTAGATGTTAAATTAATATTGAGAAGCTAAAGCTATTACTATGATAGAAATAAGTAAATTAATGAACACAATTAAATTATTGTAAATCAATGGTAAAGAGAAAAATATCTGCATGAACCGGGAATCGAACCCCGAACCTTTAGCTTTCCATGCTAATTGCTCTGTCCACTGAGCTAATTCAGACTTCATTCTCATCCAAGCAGAAATCCTTCCTTTACCTTACTCTATTGGTCCCACATTCAATTGCAATGAATCATCATTCACAAATACACAATGAATGGCTTCTACCTGAAGAAGACATGAAGGGACTCCACACAGCTATAGCATTATTTATTAAATTAATATTGAGAAGCTAAAGCTATTACTATAATAGAAATAAGTAAATTAATGAACACAATTAAATTATTGTAAATCAATGGTAAAGAGAAAAATTTCTGCCTGAACCACCATTGATTTACAATAATTTAATTGTGTTCATTAATTTACTTATTTCTATCATAATATTAGCTTTAGCTTCTCAATATTAATTCAATGGATTCCGGCCCATTGTGGAGTGACAGGCAATGAAATAGCCGATTTTCTAGCCAAGAAGGGTAGCAAAATTGTTTCAAACCCAATTTCTGCTCCAGTTTCCTTTCACTCTATCAAAAGAATTATCTCAAATAAATACATCAATAAACTTAGAGAAGAATACACCACCAAAACATCTGGAAAGGAATGGGAAAATCTACAAGCTTATGACATTACTACATTACAAAGAAAATCTGCAGTAGCAACATTCAGACTGCTAACGGGACATGACTGCTTGAATAAACACCTACACAGAATTGGCATAACAGATTCACCTAAATGCCCTTTTTGCAATTTAAATGAAGATATGGAAAGAAACCATCTCCTCCGTTGTCCAGCTTTTGTAGAAGAGACCAGCCTTTCTGCTAAATATTGGAGTGCAAGAGAGCGAATGATTTCATTATCAAGTGCTCGACATTAGATACCAACCAACCATATTAATTTAATAGATAATGCTATAGCTGTGTGGAGTCCCTTCATGTCTTCTTCAGGTAGAAGCCATTCATTGTGTATTTGTGAATGATGATTAATTTGCAATTGAATGTGAGATCAGTAGAGTAAGGTAAAGGAAGGATTTCTGCTTGGATGGGAATGAAGCCTGAATTAGCTTAGTGGACAGAGCATTAGCACGGAAAGCTAAAGGTTCAGGGTTCGATTCCCAGTTCAGGCAGATTTTTTTCTCTTTATCATTGATTTACAATAATTTAATTGTGTTCATTATGTAGATGCTTTCATACTGTAAAATAATGTACTTCAATTTTGTTAAAAACTAAATAATTATAAAGCATAGCTCTCTCTTTCTCTATACACACATACACATAGTGCTTACATTATCACTGGATGAAAGAAAACCTGCACTTGTGATGGAAAACTACTGCTTGGGAGTCACAACACAGCTATTAAATCATACCCCACTTCTGCGGTGAAAACAGTCCAATGAAAGCCTTATAATACTTCTTGTTGTTAAAAGTGATAGAAAAAATTTAGTTTGATTTCCACCATAATTTTCTAAGTCTTATAGAATAACATTGTGCATGCGCAAACATTTATAGAGTTCATGCTAAGTGGAACCACACATCTGTGAAGTCTTACAATAAAGTTTATAGAGTTGTCACTAGATAGAAATTTCTGCTGTGAAATCTACTGTATTTACGTGTGTATAGGCCGTACTTTTTTTTACCTAAAATATAAATTTCAAAATTTGGGTGTGGCTTATACATGAAATAACTAGAAAACGTGCTTTATTTTAGAACTATTTCATCTAATTAATTACAAGTTCAAAGGCCATAAGATTACCAAGAATATGGAAATCCCGTGCAATAAAATTTAAGGCAAGTTTTGGCTGGGCATTATGACACATCACGATCTTGTAATTTGGCGGCGTACATCAATAGCACAGAAACTTCCCAATATGTACCAGGAGAAACCGTTTCATTTCAACAGATACAGAAAATCCATCTGCCCTTGTTTTCCGTACATAATCCAGGAGAACTGTTTCTAACTGTGGATATTTTGCTTTCTTTCCAAGGAAAGATTGCCATTGTTGATGTGTTTTCAAGTGCATGTTTTGTTTGGATCCTCCGTCACACATTTTATTCATCCACACCAAAATGTCTTCCTGCTGTCAAATTTCAGTGTTCTGCTGCATAGCGCACCACTTGTAGCTTGAATTTGGAGGTATAACTTGCTCTGCACTGACCCATGTTTACACAGTGGACAGGAATGACGATGAATACCATTTATATATTAAATTTGGGAATTTTTAACATTATGAGGTTCAATTAATAAGAATTAAATGAATCGTGATTTCTTCTTACCTCATACTTCTATGTTTTATTAAACACAGCACTGCAGTAT
The DNA here is from genome assembly GCA_030220185.1 of Diploptera punctata. Taxonomy (NCBI): domain Eukaryota; kingdom Metazoa; phylum Arthropoda; class Insecta; order Blattodea; family Blaberidae; genus Diploptera; species Diploptera punctata. The sequence goes on from JASPKZ010003882.1 coordinate 1,829,807, forward strand.
CAGCGACCCATTGTCGTTATCGTCAGCTGTTTTCACGACTGTCAATTTTTTCTTTTGCCGGTAATTATCTAAACTGCCATCTGGTGTTCTTTTGAAGGAATTACTCTCCAAACTGCCATCTGGTGTTATTTTGAATTAATCATTTTCTAAACTGCTATCTGTTGTATTTTTGAAGAACTTTGTAATCAAGCTCGGTTCGTCCGGAATCTCGAAGTTCATGGTTCTAGTATGGTTTTTTTGAATATATATTTTTTCCCAAACTGTTAAATCCAAAGGTTTAGATAGATGTTTTAAAAGTTTTGCTTCTTTTCCAATCCTATGATGCTCTAATAAACTATGTGCTGCTATAGCTGATTTTTCAATTTCTCCATTCTTTATGTTTCTGAAGTGCTCTTTTTTACGAGTTTCCAAGTTCCTTTTTGTTATTCCTATATATATCCTGTTGCAATCTTTGCAATCAATTTGATAAATTCCAGATTTTTTGTTGTCTGGGGTATTACATTTATTATTAGTTAACATTAGTTAACATTGGATTTAAGTTTGGGAAAAAATATATATTCAAAAAACCATACTAGAACCATGAACTTCGAGATTCAGGACGAACCGAGCTTGATTACAAAGTTCTTCAAAAATACAACAGATAGCAGTTTAGAAAATGATTCATTCAAAAGAACACCAGATGGCAGTTTGGAGAGTAATTCCTTCAAAAGAACACCAGATGGCAGTCTAGATAATTACCGGCAAAAGAAAAAATTGACAGTCGTGAAAACAGCTAACGATGACGACAATGGGTCGCCGATACTGCAGTGCTGTGTTTAAAAAAACATAGAAGTATGAAGTAAGAAGAAATCACAATTCATTTAATTCTTAATGAATACCATACTTACCAACTGACCGTCCCTTTTACCCTTGTGTTAAAAATGAGCCACAGCTCAAATGTACCATTACATAGCCGGCAACAGAAGCTTTGGAGTTTACAACATTACCAGATTTAAAAATGCTGTAGACCTACTTATGACTTTTGCACTGCTTCTTAGCGAAAACATAAGATAAATATTTTTTCTCCAATTTATTATCACAAAACTTGGATGTGGCTTATACACACACATGGCCTATACATGTATACACGCGTAAATATGGTATATGACCAACCTTCGCAAACAATAGAATTCAAGAAATTCACATATTATCCATTGAAGCACCATAAGTTTCAATTTAAAAATTTAAATTTCAACGCAAGATTGGCACCAAAAGACGACTTCAGCAACATTAGATTAATTAAATCCAACAAGAATGAGAAGCTGAAGAAGAAAAAAATCATGGGTTTATCATAAGTAATGCCACAAGTGATTTCCAAATTATCGATAAATTCACAACTCACAAAGTCTGCATGCTTACTTGATACTGGTTTCATCTTCAAACTCCAACTATCCAAATTTTGCCACTATCGCCATCTTCCAAACTGCCATCTGGTGTCAATTTTAGAACTTGAAGATCAAATTTTGTTCATTGGGAATTTTACTGTTTATTGTGAATTCACTATAGAATATGAAACAAGTTACTTGGGAAAAATACATAAATTTAATTCAGCTATGCACCTTTGGTTTTGACTACTCATCACTGAACATTACAATGTATAATCCTTAATATATGAATTTACAAGATACTTACATGCTCCGTCAACATCATAGTTAGAGAGGTCATTGGCAATGGTGCGTGAAAACTCCAGTATATTACACCATTGGTCTTTATTAATCACCTTATACTTGGAGTGTTCTAGGAAGTTGTTAAATTGACCAAACAGGGCCCAGTGCTTGCCTAGAAGCAATTGCAGCATTGCCTTAGCAGTCTCTATATCCATACTACGCTGGTCTTTATCCTGCTGAACATATTACACTAATTTATTTAACTTTCACAGGGAAAAAGAACACTATGAGGTTTAATTTAAGAATTAAATTGATGTTTTTATTACCTCACCTCATATCCTTTTTCTTCTAGACTGCAGTTTTGGAGCTTATCTCCATCGTCAGTAGCCTCTGGTCAACCGGTGTTATGTCATTTCTTGGCGGTTTTCTTTTTACATCTATCGGTGGACTGATGAACCTCTGGATCAGGTCAAAATTTGCGGGAGTTCCGAAATTCATGAGTTTATCTTTCTTGTTTTTTTGGATGTGGATTTTTTCCCCGACTGAGTTCTTTTTATTTATGTGTGTTTGATTAGGCTAGCTTTTGTATCGATTAAATGTTTTTCAGACCAAGCATGGGCTGCTACAGCTGACTTGTCCACTATGTTACATTTAATCGATACAAAAGCTAGCCTAATCAAACACACACATAAACAAAAAGAACTCACAGTCTGGGAAAAAATCCACATCCAAAAAAACAAGAAAGATATATTCATGAATTTCGAAACTCCCGCAAATTTTGACCTGATCCAGAGGTTCATCGGTCCACCGATAGAAGTCAAAAGAAAACCGCCAAGAAACGACATAACATTGGTCGATCAGAGGCTACTGATGATGGAGATAAGCTCCGAAACTGCAGTCTAGAAGAAAAAGCATATGAGGTGAGGTAATAAAAACATTAATTTAATTCCTATATTACACTAACTTTACACAAATATTCATATATAATAAATATTGAATTTATTATTACTTATTTTAGGAATCCACACTATCAGGTATATTCATTTTGGTAAAATTTTAACAAAGAAAATTATGGAAAAGAAAAAGAACACAATCAACGTGGCTACAAAAAATGGATTTGGAGGAAGAATGATACACAAGAAAATAAACAAGTTCAAAAGACAACAATTTGTTAATCAAAGCACTCTTCTAAAAGAAAAAGAAGAAAATGTAAAATTCACATAAGCTTCAAATTTTTTTTTTTAATTTCAACAAAGGTTGGCACCCAAAAATGACTAGCATCTGTAATTAGATCCAACAAAAATGAGAAAATAAAAGAAGAAAACAAATCAGGGATTTATCAGATCAAATGTGAAGAATGTGAATAAATCTGCATAGGAAAAATTAAGCAAAATTTGAAAATAAGAGTAAAAGAACATCTCAGGAAAGTCAAAAAAAGGGGAAGTAGAAAAATCTGCAGTGGTTGCCCATGCATGGACCGAAAAACATCTTATCGAAAAGAAAGCTACATTATTAAAACCAAAAGAACTAATTTTTTGGGAAAAAATTTACATTAAAAAAAACGAAAATGAGAAATTAATGAACATTGAAATTCCCAGGGAAAACAAATGATTTCGAGGTTTTTCCGTCTACCAAAAGAGGGAGCGAAAGGCGGCTCTTCAAGACGACAGAACATCAGTCTCGAGAATACTGAACTGTATAGTTCAGAAACTAGTTTAAAAAAAGAAGAAAAATATGAGGTGAGTGATAAAATTTTACCTAAATTGCATTTATTAAGTAAAATTTTATCACCTCACCTCATAATCTTCTTCTTAGACCAGTTTCATAACTTTCTTCTTTAGTTCCGTCCTCAGTATTCTCACAACCACTGTTTCGTCGTCTTCAAGAGCCGCTTCCGGCTCCCTCTGTTGGTAGAGTTAAGAACCTCAAAATCGAATAATTTTCCCCAGGAATTTCAAAGTTCATTAATTTCTCCTTTTCCTTTATATATATATATATCAAGAATGGGGAAGTAGAAAAATCTGCAGTAGCAGCCCATACATGTCAGAAAAACATCTTATTAATAGAAAGGCTAAATTATAACAAATATAAAAACCCAAAGAACTCACTGGAAAAAATCTACATTCAAAAAAATGAAAGGCAAAATTAATGAACTTTGAAATTCTGGGAAAAGATTTGATTTATGAGGTTCTTCAGTCTACCAACAAAGGGAACAGGAAGCGGCTCTTCAAGATGACAAAACAAGTCATGAAAATACTCAGGATAAAACTGAAGAAGAAAGTTCCAAAATCTAGTCTAAGAAGAAGAAGATTATGAGGTGAGGTGATAAAATTTTACTTAAATAAAAAAAAAGTAATTGCATTTATTGTATTTCAAATTCTACTGCATAGTGGATGCACCCTAAATTTTTCCTTTAAAATTTATAAAATAAAATTTCCCACTTATGGGTCAATTTAATTTTAACAATAATTGTCAAGAGCAATACCATAAGAATTTTCATCTTGTTGGCAATTCACGATTGGAGTATAATGACTTTTTAATTAAGAAATGCATGTACAAAAACCAATTTCCCAGCCAAGAAAATGCAGTTATTGCTTATCTGAAGAAGCTGGGTGCAAGTGTGCAAGAAGAGGGGCATGGAAACCAGAGAGAAAGTACACAGTAGATAGGCCAAGGATGAGATAGGAGAATAACATTAACCATATTTGAGGGATGTGAATTATTATACAGGGAATGATTAGAAAACTTTAGCTCACAATAGGGATGTTTGGAGAATTCATAGTTAAATATGGGAAATATTTTTTGTTTTTTTTTTCAAATGCCCCAGGTTTGTCTTTCGACATTCCTGGTTTCTCTCCTGGCATGGCATACTTGTAACCCACTTCTGAGGTTGGGGCGCCTAGAAGGCGGGGTTACGTTGCCCCGATGATATGATGGGATGATGATAATGGTGCGCCAGGAGAGTCCCTAATCCTAAGCTTAACCTAAGATGAATATGAATGATGATGATGATTGCGATGGCCATATGATTTCGGGGACTGTTTGGGCCTTAAAGTTTTCCTGACATTTGTCTTACAGGTGAGGAAAAACCCCGATAAAAACCTCACCCAGAAAAACTGTCCCGACTGGGGATCGAACCCGGGCCCGCTGCGTGACAAGGCAGCACGCTACCCCGAGACCACAGCGGTGGACAATATGGGAAATATTGAAAGCAGAATAACGGCTTGTGAAATGAGATTCATGCGCAGAACAGCGGGTTACACCAGATGGGATCAGAAAAGGAACACCAATATCTTAAAAGAATTGAAGACTACACCAATTTTGGAATATATTAAACAGTACCAACTAAATTGGAAACACCATCTTGAAAGAATGAGTACAAATCGGATCCCAAAGCTGTTTATAATTATATACCATGAGGACAAAGATCTCTGGGCCATCCTATGAAATGCTGGAGGGAAAATTTTCTATAGGATCATAACAGGCCTTGGCCTAATTACTTGGAAGGAAGAAGGAGAAGAAAAATATGGGAAATAACATTATGAGGCTCTTAATCCATAAATTAATGAGCCATTTTTTTACATCTTATTTCATATTTTATGTTTTCTTAAACACAGGAACTGCAGTTTTCAAAAGGACACATCCCTTTCATTTTCAACCAACATTATGACTACCGGATTTTCTTTGAATCTCCATCTATAACGTTGTCATCTGATTTGATGAAGTGAATGTTATAGATGGAGATTCCAATGAAAATCCAGTAGTCATAATGTTGGTTGAATGATCTTGGCATAACATTACAGACTAAGGGAACTACTTTCAAAAAGCATGCAGAAGACAGAGTGACAGCGGCAATAATTGCTATGAATGATATCCAATTCCTAAGAAAATTATCTATGACTACGGCAATGCAGATCTTTGACACGAAGATAATCCTGATCATGAGCTATGGTTTGGAACTCATATGGCCTTACCTCACAAAGAACGACCTTAAGAACATAGAGAAAATTAAGTCAGTCTATCTAAAGAAAATACTATGTATATCCAAATTTACATGCTCCCGACTGGCATATGAACTCTCAGGAGAGACCTTCTTCATAGAACAATTGCGAATGCTGATACTCTTACCATCCACCTCAGCCTACCAAGACCTCCTAGCAGAGCTCCAAGCTAAGAAAAAAGAAATTTGGATAGAATTTTATGCAACAGAAGCAATGGTAAATCGAACGTGGATGGCTACAAACCAAGATCTTCGCCATTTTGTAAATTCCCTAGCAGTACATGGATACCATCACAAAGTGTGTAAAATGAAGATCTACCACGACCCAGGCGCAGCATGCGTGTGCGAGTTTTGTGAACTGTCTTGCGATTGTTACCACGTCACAGCATGTAAAAAACGACCCAAATCATTAATTGAGACCTGCACAGATTCATAATGATTGCAAAAGCAAAGTGAACTAATAAAACTCTAATGCACAACTTGTGCGCATTTTCGTTTATATAATGTTGTTTGAAAATGAAAGGGATGTGTTCTTTTGAAAACTGCAGTTCCCGTGTTTAAGAAAACATAAAATATGAGGTAAGATGTAAAATATGACTCATTAATTTATGAATGTTTGGAGAACTTATGCCCATGTGGCCATGATCCTCTTGAGTTTGATAGTGCCAGTGAATTAGTTAATTACTAAAACTAACGAACTTACTCCCTTGCTATGAACATCAAAACACAATTTTGGATTAAAAAATGCCGGTGTTTCACAACATGTATCCACTCTATAAGGGCATTCTGGAGAAATTTGAACTTCTTCCATTTATAAGCTAATTACTTTGAACTTTTACAGTTACTATAAAAAATGGTAAATTCAAAATGATTTAACAATACACGTTCTGAAAAATTATCAACATTTGGAAGAAACTAATGGTATATTCGTGTTCAGCACATTCATTTTATCGAATAAACATTAAGAAAATGATTCAAATATTTTTTTTGTTATATAATGTTATGTAAAGTAAGATTTTCAGATTCACAACTGGAAATAAAATACCAAAGAAATGTGAACTAATGCACTTAACAATTCTGGAAAAAAAATTAAATTTAAAAAAATACAAAAACTATACACACTATAATTTATCCAATCTATTATCATCAATATCAACATCATAATGTTGATTGGTATATAATACTGAAGTTGACAATAATGCCATTTACTCTTATACACTCCAATATTTAGAAGTAAAATTTGAAAATTTAATGAAGAATGGACATAGAATATTAGAAATATCATGTTAAGGTGCACTTACCCGAGCAAAATCATAAGCGTATCTATAGATGCTCTTAAAAGTGACTTGGTCATTAAGAACTGACCGGAGGTAGTCGAGTTTGCTCTGAACTTTCATGATACTGTCACACCTGCACAAATAAAATTAGCTTTTACAAAATATAATATATTTATAGAGTTAAAGCAAAGAACAACATTTTAAAATATCATTTACATCTATATGTCAGTCTAAATTCCCTTTACAGTCTTGTGAGGATTTGTAAGTAGGTACCAACACAATTAAGTTTAAGTTTAGCATAGGAACTCATTGATGTTTTTTATTATTAATTTAACACTTCTCATTGAAGGATAAATTATATTTGAAGAGAAATATTTTCGCCCAGCCCGAGACTCGAACCCGGGACCTTTGGCTTTCTAGGCCAATGCTCTACCATCTGAGCTACCAGAGCGAGTTCCGATCTAGAAGCAAATTTTTCTGTTATATACATTGTAATTCCTAGCACCAAATGCTACGTATATAACAGAAAAATTTGCTTCTAGATCGGAACTCGCCCCAGTACCTCAGATGGTAGAGCATTGGCCTAGAAAGCTAAAGGTCCCAGGTTCGAGCTCAGTCTGGGCGAAAATTTTTCTCTTCAAATATAATTTATCCTTCAGTGAGAAGTGTTAAATTAATAATAAAAATATCAATTGAAGCCCTACTGGCTTTATAAAATAGTGTTTAAATTCCCGATAAATGTCTTCTTAACTAAGAAGCTGCCATTTGCAAAGATAGAAGCAAAGGCTTTGTAACATTTGGTGTTGGGAATTACAACGTATATAACAGAAAAATTTGCATCTATATCGGAAGTCACCCCGGTAGCTCAGATGGTAGAGCATTGGCCTAGAAAGCAAAAGATCCCGGGTTCGAGTCTTGGTCTGGGCAAAAATTTCTCTCTTCAAATATAATAGGAACTCATGTGCGGAAATGTACAGATTTTCCTCTACATGCAAAATCATCACACATACTTTTTCAGCATCACTCACTAGGATAGCATTGATTAGAGTAGTCCATATGTCATTCCCTGCTCTCCCTGATGTTCCTTGTCCACTGCGAGTTTGTTTACATGCTATTCAGTTAATTTGTGATCTACCTAGAGACGTTTGCACCTGCACAATAGAGTAGTAATCCTTCATGACAGTATATAGCAGAATTCAAGGTGTACGTGTTTCATTGGTACTGTGTTGTTGTTATCCATGGTATACACACACAGACATGATGTTATTGTATGGCGAAGCTCGGTGCAATGTAGATTCAATTGCTTGCCCTGCACATTTCCCCGACTTGCCCCTGCTAGACTACTACCTGTAAGGTCACATGAAAACCTTAATTTACGATACCCCTGTAGAATCTGAGGAAGACCTAGTACATAACACAAGATATGGCTGCGGCGGATGTTGGAGGACCAGAGATTGGTGATCGTGTGTACGAGAATATGGTACGGAGATATCGCACCTGTATTGAAGTCAGTGGTCGTCACAACGAGCCCTTCTTGTAAGTAGATAACGGTTATGAAGAAAATATGGTACACAAGAAAATAAATAAATTTAAAAGACAGAAATTAATTAATGAAAACACATTTATAAAAGAAACAGAAAAAGTAAAATTCAAGAAATTCACTTACCATCCATTGATATACTATAAAGTTCAAAATATTTTCAAAAAGTTTAATATAAGATTAGCACCAAAGAATGAATACAGCCTTAATAGGATAATTAAAACCAATAAAAATGAGAGAATTGAAAATGAAAACAAATCAGGAATTTATCAGATCAAATGCAGGGATTGTGACAAAATTTATATTGGAAGAACAAAAAGAAATTTGAAAACAAGGGTGAAAGAACATCTTAGAAACATCAAAAATGGAGAAGTCGAAAAGTCAGCAGTAGCTGCTCATGCTTGGGCCGAAAAACATTTAATTGAATCAAAAACCAGTCTAATTAAACAAATAGACAAACAAAATGAACTCACAGTTTGGGAAAAGATCCACATTCAGAAAAACAAAGGAAAAATTTATGAACTTTGAAATTCCCACAAATTTTGACCTGATCCAGTGGTTCATCGGTCCACCAACAGAGGGAAGAAGAAGAGTTTCTTCCGTTCGACATAACATCAGTCGCCAAGATTGTACTAACGATGAGATCGTTATGGTCTTACATGGGAAAGTATCCTAAGAAAATTTCCTGTTAGGAGGATTTTATTTTACCACCTGACCCAGTGCAGCAAACAATCTTTGTAACATTTGTTATATTATAAAAACTAAAAGTAATAAGTGAACCCACTATAGGCCTGGAGGCCACTAGGATAGTAGGATGTAAGGTTTCCACAATAGACAATAGACAAGAGATGTCAGATGAGTTCTGTGTGACGCCTGCATCTGATACTCATTTCCGTTAGAGACAGAGTTGACTCCATGGCCAATGATGCCATGTCAGTTTAAAAATCCTGAATCCACCGGGACTCAAATCTCCGACCTTCCAGCTTGTAGGGTCGTATCTATGAACACATTAGACCGTAAAAGTCATTCTCTGCTGAGGAAGTTGCATCCAAAGAGACGTTTTTGCATACTCAAAAATCTGTTCATGCGATAATAATTGTCGAAATTCCTAAGCTACCTGGCGAGGTGACTTTGCAGAGAACGAATCATGAGCAACCCAATGGGAACCGACGTAGTTTGAAACCTTGCCGAATACCTTGCTGCTTTATCCAAGATGTCAGACCTTGAAGGCTTCGATCATGTTTTTGGTATACACGGAGAAGAGGAATTTGATAGAGTCTACTAAAGAATTCAAATGGAACAACAGGAGTATCAGTATAATATTGCACGACGCAGACGTTGTATACGGTATTATTTGCGGGATGCAAGCATAAATGCATTCCTCTAGCAGACGAAAATAACGGAAGTGGTTTTATCGCTGAGAATTCTGGGTAATTTCTTGCCAATATTACGAAAAAAACTTTCATGAATGACCAGTCAGTGACTCGCTAATTTGAACTTTGCACGTACAGAAAATTCAACTCACCAGAGATTAATGTATTTGAATGCGGCCCGTAGTGTATTGCCTTAACCAACTACATACTTACTGCAAATCTGTGAGTCCCCTGAGCCATTCTTGTTGTGTGAAAAAACCCATCTGACGAGCATTCATTTTCCATGCCAATACTAGCATCACCACATTCTCTGGTTCTACTCCAATGTCCTCACAAAATTTTTCCATTCCTTCTGGACCTGTAATAGCCATATATATATATATATATACATAACACATATAAATGCTTCCACTCAGATGATATAATTATAGGTAATTCATAATTAACATTATTAAAAATATCTTTACTTTCAAATACTTTAAAGAAGTTTGCAGAATAAAACAATATTGTGTTTGAAAGATGAGATCATAGACTAAGATAAAATAGGAAAGTAAGCAAGTTTCGTATATCTGCCACAAGCAGCACTAGTGTAGAAGTAACCTGCTGACATCTAATATACATGCTGTGGTACTAATATGAAATTCAGCACTGTCTGGTGGTAAAATTATGATTTAGTAGATACATCATCATCATCAAGGTATGGGCCTGTTGACCCATTCCGCTCCCCAGTGCACTATATGCTGCAGATGCAGGTCGTCCTTCCAACGTTGTTTTGGTCTTCCTACATTTCTTCGGCCTTGAGGTTTATAATGAAGCATCTGTTTTGGTAAATGATTATTTGGCATTCTTTGCACATGTTCAAACCAATTACATTTATTTCTATATATTCTCTCGTTTATATTATATATTTGTAATTCATCTCTGATATCTTGACTTCTCTTTTGATCTCTTAAAGATACAACTGTAACTGATCTCAGAAATCTCATTTCTATTGTCTCAATTTTATGTTTATCAGAGATCGTTAAAGGCGAAGTCTCAGATCTGTATGATAAAGTTGGAACGGCTACTGTTTTGTAAAATTTCAATTGAGTTTCCCTTGTGGTCTTGTTTCTCAAATATCTTCTTATTGAACCACATAACAGAGTGTAATATAACTCAACGGAAAAATTTCAGGAATGAGTTCCTCATATGGAGAGAATAAAAAAAGTGTATTACAACATGGGTCCGAAAATTGATAATTACTGATTTATTCGAACTTTTATGAATATTAGGTTATTAAGGTTTACAGTAGTTATTGACAGTCTGTTTTCTGTTGATTGTAGGCTGCTGTCAGGAATGAGTTCCTCATATGGAGAGAATAAAAAAGTGTATTACAACATGGGTCCGGAAATTGATAATTACAGAGTTATTCGAACTTTTATGAATGTTAGGTTATTAAAGTTTACAGTAGTTATGGACAGTCTGTTTTCTGTTGATTGTAGGCTGCTGTGATGTACACAAATGAAGAATATGCCTGTGTGCATTTCATCTATGGTTTGGCAGATGGTAATGCTTTGAGGCCACGTCGTTTGTATCAGGAACGATACCCAACGTGGAGATTGCCAGATTGTAAGACTTTTGAAGGAATCCATTGCCGCTTATGCAAATACGGGGAGGTTTGCACGCCCACCAAGGACCGGGGGACGGCCAACAGTTGTAAGGCCTGAAGAGGAGGAGGCCATTTTCAACATTGTAGACAAAAATCCTGGAATAAGCACAAGGTGCTTGGGACTCAGACCAATTTGTCACAGATGGAGACTACGAAGGGAACAACAATTGTATCCATATCATCTACAGCGTATACAAGCCTTGTCTGCTGCGGATTATCCAGCACGGGTAATGTTCTGCCAGTGGTTCCTCCAACAACTTTGGAGCTGTTATTCACGGATGAGGCAACATTTACAAGGATGGGATCCAGAATTTGCACAACCAGCACATGTGGGCAGACACGAATCCCAATGCAACAATCACAACACATCACTAACAGAGATTCTCAATTAACATCTGGGCAGGCATTGTTGGTGACTATTTAACTCATGCCAAAAATGCTAGTCAATGACCAATCACATTTCAATAAATGTTGTTTTACAACCAATGACAGTCGTGTTTCACCTTGCTCTTTATCGATTTCTCCTTATCAGCTCCTGCTTTTGTGATAAAGAAAGCTCCTCCTTTTTAATGTTCTGAACTGGTCAAATCATTATTTTTTTCCAACAACTACATTGAATATAGCAAATAATGAAATGATTCCTTGATTTGACTGAGTTGTTTACTAAAAAAATTAATGTATAACCCGTAATGTTGATTATGATATATAGTTTGATGTGTTTCATTATTTCTCCACTTGGGTACACTCTTACATTATTGCGATCTTATTTGGCAATAAATAATATGATAAAGCAGCAGTGAATGAACATAACCTCACATTTCTGATTTGTTTTCAAACATCACTGTTTACATTAAATATATAAATATTTTAAAATAACTTTAGTGAAACAATGATTTGTGAGTAAACAGCTTAATTTTATTCGTTAAATAGTCCTAACAAATGCCACTCTTGATTTCCAAATTCTCTAGATAAATTTGGAAATCACTCATGGCATTACTTATGATGGTTTGTTGGGACTCAAAGTTTTTCCAAACAAGCTCAATGGATGTGAATACACACGTTTCTTGCGCAATCAATTACTTCATTATTTGGAAGACATGCCACTAGCATCCCAACAGCTGATGTTCTTCTTGCACGATGGTGCTCCTGCACATTTCAGTCTGTCTGCTCGCAGGTACCTTAATTGAACATTTGGTTTCTGCTGGATTGGTAGAAGAGGACCAATTTCTTGGCCACCACGATCTCCCGATTTAAACCCCTTGGACTTTTTTTCTTTGGGGACACCGTAAATCTTTGGTGTATTCAAACCTGTGGATGATGTAATAACTCTCCGTTCACACATTGTGTCAGACAGTATGGACTACACCAGGCATTTTTTATCGTGTTGGAGACTCAATGCGAAGAAGAGCAGCTGCCTGTATTGAGGCACAAGGTCACTTTGAACATTTCATCTGACAGAACAGAGCGCTCCTACAAGTCCCTTGCATTTTTGTCGCCATGTACTAACATTCATAAAAGTTCAAATAACTTGTAATTATCAATTTCTGGACCCATGTTGTAATACACTTTTTTTATTCTCTCCATATGAGGAACTCATTCCTGAAATTTTGTCATTGAGTTATGTTACACTCTGTATATGTTGAAATTTCCCTAATTTCTTCTCCATATCCAAATTTTGCAGGTACGATATCATGCATCCCAGATAATTGAAACAAGTTACTTGTTCAATGATGTTTGCTCCAATTAAAATTTTTGTCCTCTTATGCTGAGTTCCAATAAATTCCATTGACTTTGTTTTCTCTGTTGATATCTTTAAATTATAATTGTTTATTAGTTTCCATAATTTATAAACTGATTTTTGTAGGTGATTTTCCGAGGAAGCTACAATGATCTGGTCAGCTGCAAATAAAAGACAGTTCATTTTCATACCGTTTATCATCAAATGTTCATCTAAAAGAGTTTGCCATGTACTAATGATATAATCTAAACATATATATTAAAAAGTATTAACGAAAGAGGGCAACCTTTTCAAAGTCCATTGTTGATTTCTGCATAAGTTTCTCCAGGACCATTTCCTTTACCTATACGAATTTTTGTATTTTTGTATAAGCTTTTTATAGCTTTAATTAGATGAGGTGGATATTTTTTTTAATATATCCCATAATTTAGAGTGCATAATTTTATCAAAAGCCTTCTCATAGTCAATAAACAATATGTGTGTCTCAAGATAATTCTCTTCTTTTTTCTATCAACTGTTGGAGTGAAAAAACACAGTCAATTGTAGAGCAGCCTTTTCTGAACCCATGTTGTTCATTTGAAATAATTTCATTACCTATCTTTCCGATTCTTCTAGATAATATTTTAGCATAGATTTTGCTACATGTTCCCAAAAGGCTTATACCTCTGTAGTTATTTGGGTTATGTCTATCGCCTTTTTTTATATACAGGGATAATAATAGCTTCACTTCATTCTTCAGGTACACGGTAATATTGCCAACAGATATTTATGAAGTTTAATATTCTATATGTATAAATATACACATATATATATTAGAGCTCGAGATCTGCATTTAATAATTTCAATATTGATTCTATGACTTTTTTGTTTTTGAAGCTCTTTATTGTTTCAGTAAATTATTCTACTGTTGTGGAATCATTATACTTAAATCACTTTCCATAATTAATATGTTACTTTCTTCTTTGTCATTATGGCTCCATCATTCTTTATAATATTGCAGCCAATTTTTTTCGTGAATTGGGTTAAAATTAAGTTTATCCTTTTCATCTTTATTTATCTCTCTTAAGATTTTATAAGCATAATTTTGTCTACCATGAAGATCATTTTCCATATCCAAAATATATTTAGCCCAACTTTGCCTATATAACCTCCGAGCTTCTCTCTTAACAATGGCACATTTCTTTTTTATATTCTTTCTTTTCTGACATAAGTTTTTTTATTTCTAAATTCCAAATTTTAAGACCATGCTTTTTATATATTTTCTTTTTCTTTCTTTTACCTACTGCTTCTTCTGAAACTTATAATATAATTGCTTTTATCTTCTGCCATTCTAAATTTATATTTAAGTTAATTGGCATTTCTTCCATTAATTGATTTAATCTATTTTGGTATAACATTTTTATACTATCTTCTCTTTATAAATGTATCTTAAAGGTTTAAGTAATATTTCCTTTTTTTCTGTAATTTCTTCCATCTTGTTGGTAATTTAAGTATTGCTTTTACTAGAAAATGATCTGTCATAACATCTGGATCTCTGAACACACTACTATCTTCAATTAGTGAGACAATCTTCTTATTTGCTATTACATAATCAATTAGTTGATACAGTGAATCCATTTTAAGAGGAAACCTCGCATCATTCTATGTGTAGGCCTATTTTTTATCTTCTTCTTCTTCTGCACTTCTTGGATTAGGCATTAGTTGCCTGTTCCGTCTTCACTAATAGATCTAAGACCATCTCTTCCGAGAAAGTCTGACATTTCTTCTTCCTCTCAGAAAATAATGTACGATTTTATTTGGTAATCTACTTTCTTCCATTCTTTCAACATGTTCTTTCCACTGAATCTTGTTGTTAAATATCTTTTCTTTTATGGAGTGAATCTGTAGTTCTTCACGGATATCCTTGTTTCTTATCTGGTCCATTCTAGTGTATCCTTTTACTCTTAAGAATTTCATCTCTACTGTTTGGATTTTACTTCTTGTTTGCTAGTGACAACCCAAGATACGCTCCCATACAAAAGGACAGGGACCGCCATTGTTTAATAAAATTTTAATTTTATTTGTTAAATTTTAATTTTCTTTGTTTATGGGCTTTATTTTCCAATGTTCTATTTATCATGCCTATTTTTTTTATAATAATCTAAATAATTGAGTTATTTGTATTTTGCAGCTTCTAACTGTCTTCATTTGCCGGTAATAATGGAACACGCTGGTGCAAGTACAATAGCGGGCAAAGTGAGAGCTGCTGCAACACTGTAAAAAAAAGGTTTCCACTTAAAATGGATTCCCTGTATAATACAATAGGATCTCTAGGTAAAAAAAAAAAGTTCTTTACCATATAAAGTCTTGCAGTCTGGAACTGAACATCTCTTTTTTATACAATATATATATTGGAAATTCAATTTACAAAATGGCTAATTTCCCGTGAACACGCTGTGTGCCTTGCATTTGTTTCATCATCAACAACAAGGATTAAGCCCAATGGCCTGTTCCGATCTCATTATAGGTCAAATTGGTCCTTCCATCTCTTCAATGGTCTTCCCAACAATCTTCTCCCTTTTTGGTTTATAATTATACATTCTTCTTGGTATGTGCTGTTCATTCATTCGAAATACGTGCTGAAGGTAAGCATTTTGATAGTATTTTATTCTTTCACAGAGATTAAATATATTAAGTTCTGTTCTTATATCTTCGTTTTTCTTTTTATCAGTCCTTTGGTATCCTGCTATTGCTCTCAACATCTTCATTTCTGCAGTCTCTATTTGTTTACTATCTGCCTTTGTTAATGTCCAGGTTTCACATCCATAGATAAGAGATAAGAGATGAAACTGCCAATACATTGTAAAATTTTAAAATAGTTTCTTTTCTAGTTTCATTTAATAAAGTAAGTTTAATTGTGCCACATAGATAATTGAATTGTTGTATTTTAGTGTGTTTATCTAAATTTCTGTCATTGCCTAAATAACATCCCAAATAATTAAAATTCTGAACTGGTCTATAATTACATTGTTTATCACTATTCTTGTTCTTATTGCACAGTTTTCTTTCAGAGCTAATATTTTTGTTTTAGATGTAGATATTCTTAAATTGTATTTTAGAGAGATATTATTTAAAGTATAAAGGAATTGTTGTAAAGCATTTTCTGATGCTGTCATTATTACTTGATCGTCTGCAAAAAGCAGAGTTGTCAATACACTATTTATATTAATTTGTTCTTGCCATTCATTTATGACATGGTCCAAGTATAAATTAAATAATACTGGTGACAACTGACACCCTTGTCTTACTCCCTGATTTATTTATATTTTTTTGTTTACTTACTTTATCTCCGCAGTCTATTTTAAAATTTGTTTCTATATATAAACTCTGAATCGCTCTTATAAGGTGTTGAGGAATTCCTTTCATTTCTAATATGTTCCATAATTTATTTCTACTTACACTATCAAATGCTTGCATTTGTTTCATTAGTTATAAATTCTATTACTATGAACTAAAATTGCTACCACTCCTTCATTCATTGTAGTTCTTCCAAAATTGTTTGTTGTTTCTCCTCTTGGTGTGCTCTGTGACGAGATGTCTTTGTCTCATTTAACTTACTCTGTAACTACTTATTTTAGGAGTTCTTACTATGAGGTATATTCATTAAAGTAGAATTTTTTATTACTCACCTCATATGAGTGATACCTTAATCTATAACAACTGATTATTACTCACCTAGAGTATCAGGATCATCTGGTGATGTATATTCTCGAAACCAAGCGATGCATCTTTTATTGTTAAATGAGGAGGAAGTGTCCTCAGTCTTGGAAAAACGACGTGCACTACAACAGAAAATATGTTAATTACTTTATATTTTCACATTATATTTGTATCAAATATTTTATAATGTTCCAATAGTAATAATGAAGAAAGGACTTTTCTTAAACTTTTGACTGTAAAGTCTGTGTTGTATAACAATTTAATAATTTATTCAATTGTTTATTTCACAAAAAGTACATATTTTTGCCAGGTTTATTATTTCAGCTGATAAAAATCTCCAATTAACACAAGAAAATTGATGTTTTAAGCACATTCAATAATCTTCCAGTACCGAAATATACGAGGGTGAATCAAATATAAACCAGAATTATTGTTTACAATTTTATTTATTTAACAAAAAAATACAAAACCACCATCTCATTTTTCTACATAGTCTCCTGCATTTCCAACACACTTTTGCCATCGAGTTGGCAACTTTTTGATGCCATCCTTGAAGAATGAGGGATGACGTATAGTCAACCAGTTGCGCACGAACTCCTCTACTGCCTTCCTCGCAGGTCTTCTTTCAGTGGCCCAAACAAATGGTAGTCACAGGGTGACAAATCTGGACTGTAAGGAGGATGTTCCAGAGGTGTCCAATGCATTTTTGTCAGTTTTTTTGTCAATTTTTTTTTTCCTGGCTGAGGAGCCAAGGAACCCACCTGGCAGACAATTTTCAGAATTTGAATCCATCACTTCCGAAGCTTATTCCAACGTGTAAAGCAATTTTAGAAATTGTTACGCACCGATCCTCCTCAATAAGGTCCTGTACAGCACGAGTGTTGTCTGCAGTGATGCTTGTTCGTTGCCGTCTTTGGTGGGGCTCATTTTCCACTGAATCCCGGCCCGCTAAAATTTTTTTGCGCCAATCATACACCTGCATCAAGGGTTGCTTCCCCGAACTGCGCATGGGGCCTTCTCAAAATTTCAGAAGGTTTAATGCCTTCTTTCGCCAAAAACTTAATAATAATGCATTGCGCAACAGACATGTGTACGTCTTGCTCGCTCAGGCATACTGAAGCAAGTGGCCGCTCTTTGGAGTGCGACACATCAAGATCCCTACTACAGACACCCCCACCAACCTCCCCTCCAAACTGCAATCTTTGCAGTTTGCTACCAGATCCTCCAGATACAAATTCCGGTTTATATTTGATCCACCCTCGTGTGTATATATGAAATTATCTCTTTACCTACAGTCCGGCCATTCTTAATACCAGCATGGCCATACCTTTCTGATTCCTGGCACGACCACTGCTCGTGGTTTACAAGACAAAGTGGTGTTGTCATTAGTATGGATTTATGTGGTGGACAAACCAGTTGGAGTATCATTATAATGTGGTGTTATCGGTGAATTTTAAGCATCATAATACCGCAGAGAAGTCGGAAGACTATCAATTCACAAACCAGAGAAACATTTTTTAACATTACAGATTTTTCTTAAAAAGAGCGTGAGAACAATGGTAGTTTATTGCCTTTTATGAAGCTCTTTTACTTGTTTAATTAGACTGGCCTTTCTTTTAAACTTATTTATTTTCTTTGTACCAATAACAAAAAAACTAACTTATACACCTCACTGATAGAATTATTTTAACAATTAATAAATTTAATTATTTATGAAAACAATATTAAAATTAACAAATAATTTCATTTGTTTAAATGTTGTATAACCATAAAATTAGTTTTCTATATCTCATTATTTTTCTTTTGCTTTTTTTTATATGCCCCTACATTAGACAGGGATGGTCTACCAACAATTTAATTCATCTTGCTAGAATACATTTTATTATTAGTTTTTAATCTCAACTAACATTAACTGGTTGTATTATAGATCATAATATAATAGATATTATCTTATTGGTCAATCTTCATTTAATATTTAACATTAGAGTTAATTATGATTGTTATATTCTGATGTATGTGCCAAATTATTGAAAATTACTGATGATGAAACCGCCTAGGTTTTGAAACCGGTTAAATTAGAAGATGGATATGACGTCAGATGTAAAGAATTTTAATTTAAATCCTAAATTAAACCTCAATGACTTTTCTTATAATAGTTCAACACTATGGTAGCTTGTGTGGATAGCTTGTTGGTAATACACTCACCAGTGAAACTCAATGGTAATGGGTTCAAATCTAGCATATCTAGCACATTTATGTAGTCTAAGGGTCGAATCTATGAACGCATTAGACCGTAAAAGTCGTTCTCTGCCTGTACTCTGCTGAGAAAGTTGCATCCAAAGACGTTTTTGCGTACTCAAAAATCTGTTCATGTGATAATAATTGTTGAAATTCCTAAGCTACCTGGCGAGGTGACTTAGCAGAGAAACGAATCGTGAGCAACCCAATGCAAACCAATGGTAACCGATGTAGTTTCAAACCTTGCCGAGTACCTTGCTGCTTTATCCAAGATGTCGGACCTTGAAGACTTCGATCATGTTTTCGGTATATGCGGAGAAGAGGAATTTGATAGAGTCTGCCAAAGAATTCAATTAGAAGAACAGGTGAATCGGCATATAATTGCGCGATGCAGACGTCGTCGTATACGGTATTATTTGCGGGACACAAGCGTAAATGCGTTCCTCTAGCAGACGAAAATAACAGAAGTGGTTTTATCGCTGAGAATTCTGGGTAATTTCTTGCCAATATTACAAAAACGACTTTCATGCATGACCAGTTAGTGGGTAGCTAATTTGATCTTTGCACTTGCTCACCAGTGATTGGAAGTAATTTGAGTAGAGACTAATGTACTTGCATGCAGCCCTAAGTCTAGCATGTGTAGTGCACATTTAATACAATGACCACTGCAGAACTAACTTTCATATTACTGTAAAATTAGCATCCAACAAAATGTGTAAAAGTGTAATTTGTGTCATTTATAGCTGGATGCAAGTATAGAAGAATGAAGAATAAAGGTAATCCCTTCAGCTCACACATCTATGGATAAAAACTCATGAAGTAACTACAAATACTGTAGCAATACTGCCCAAAAGTCAGGCCACATGCAGCTCTTGAGGCAATGTTTACAGTCAATACTGATTAATTAATCATAATTTAAATATTTTCAATTCTGAAATTCATTTAAAGAAACATTAGGTTTAATGTCATAGTAATTATTAATTTTAAGGTCTCAAACATAACAAGAAATATAAATTTGGAATAAGAATATAAAAAAATACAAAATTGAACACCCTATTGTTTGCAGATGACCAAATAATAATTGCAAATCCAAAAGATAATCTGCAGAAAGGTCTGTATGAACTTAACAAAATTACAGAAGAATATGGATTGAAGATATCTACAGAGAAAACAAAAATGATGGCATTTCAAGGTGTAGATCCTGTCAGAAGTAAAATTGTACTGGACAATAAAATTTTGGAGCAGGTGAATAATTTTACATATCTAGGATGCAATATCTCATATGAAGAAAAAAATGATGTAAATGCAAAAATATCAAAATTTTTAAGAATTTTAGGGTTAATAAATTCTATCTTCAAGCCACAGTTAGTCCAAAAACATTCAGTGTATAAAACACTGGCTCTTCCAACTCTTTTGTATGGTAGCGAAGTATGGATGTTGAAACAGAAGGATATACAGAGACTTAGATCTGCTGAAATGAGATACCTTAGGAGGACTGCGGGATACACACTACTAGATCACAAAAAAAAAATGAAGACATCTTAGAAGAATTACATATGGAACCTTCAGAAAACAAAATTTCTGATTGTAAGTCAAGATGGATGCAACATGTTTATCAAATGGAAGATCACAGGATACCCAAACAAATGTTGATATCAACCTGCAGGAAGAAGAAGACCCGGATGTCCATTCAATAGACTTCTGGATGGTGTTTCTCTTGAGGCAGAAACAGGTCAACAAATGGCCTAAATTCGTGAATGTCCTATGACTATGATGATGATACATAACAAATTTGATAAAATTACGGCTTTATAAGGTTCTCGCAAGACCAGCATTAAGACATGGTAGTGAAGCATGGACAATACGAAGAAGAGATGAAAGCCGAATAACAGCAAATGAGATGCAATTTATGCACCATGCAGCAGGCTACACAAAGTGGGATCATAAAAGAAATGAGGAAATTATGGAAGAGTTGGATGTAGAACCCATTCTTCACCATATACAAAACTACCAGAACAACTGGAAAGCCCATCTTCCACGAATGCCGTCTCATAGAATTCCGAAAGCCATACTTCGCTACTGCCCCCAAGGCAAAAGATCGCTGGGACGTCCAAAAAAGCGCTGGATGGAAAATTCCTCTTTGAGACCGTAACAGGCCACACGGCCTAATACTTGCATGGATGATGATGATGATAAAATGAGAATTCAACTAACTGGAAATTTTTACCATTTACCTAGGTGAAACATGAAAATAAAAAAGTTTGGTCTGTCCAAATGAATATGGAGCAAAGATGCTTTAAAACGTCTTATAAATGAGTCTACACCAACTGAATATGGAGCATACATGTTTTGAAACATGTCTTATAAGAAACAACGAAATATGAGATAAGATGACAGCAGACCAAACTTATTGAGTTTTATTATTATTTATTTTGTGTAATTCCTAAATGGAACATAGGGCAGCAGTAAAGTTCCTCCAGTGTACTCTGCTTCCAGTCAGCCATTTCACTTGTTTCCAGTTTTTCACTCTTTCCTTCCTCCTCTACTGATCGCTTCCTAGTTTTCCTAGGTCATCCCCTCTTTCTTACTCCTTATGAATTACAATCTAGTGCAGTCTTCTCGATGATTCCATCTGATTTTCTCAATGTGCGGCCTATGCAATTCCACTTTCTTTATCTTATTTGGTGACATTGGGGATTGGTTGGTTTTTCTCTACAGATCATCTTCTTCTTCGGCTTTTCCCCCACTTATAGGTTTGCTGTCTTCAGTTTCCATTTATCTCTATCATTCAAATCTCCCTCTTCCAAATTCCTACCATCTATTATTGTTCTGACGTAGATTTTCCATTTCCAGGAGGTGACCATTGGTATATAATTTTTGGCCATCTTTCATTTTCCATTCTTTGTACATGGCCATACCATTTAAGCGTTTGATTTTCAATCCTCTTAACAGATGTGGTGACATTAATTTCTCTCCAAAGGAATTCATTTCTTATTTTATCCTGTCTTGTTTTTTGGAGGCTTCTTCTAAAATAATCAAATTCAACTGTTCTAATTTTATTCTTTTGTAATTCTGTCAAAGACCAAGTTTCACTTCCATATGACAAAATATTCTGTATTATGCTCTTATAAATTTTCATTTTAGTTTCCTTTGCAATATTTGTATTCCAAATTATTCCATGTAATGTCTTAGTTGCATTTTTTGCCATTGCAATTTTAGTTTGTACATCTCTCTCACAGGTACCTAAAATTGTAATTATTGACCAAGATATTTAAAAAATTCACATTTTTTTATTTTCCTTCTTTCAAGTATGAAGTCATCCACATCCTTTCCCAAACACATATATTCTGTTTTCTGTAAATTTATATTCAGTCCCCATTTTTTATATTCTTCCACAGTTCTTCATTTGATATTGTTTCTGCCTATCTCATACTTAAAATACGCCTCAGACATCTGTTAACAAAGGTCTGCAACTTTTTATTTGTTGCTTCCGTATCTTTCCATGTTTCACAACCATAAAGGAGGACTGATTTTATGTTGGTGTTGAACAGTCTAAGTTTTGTCTTCAAAGAGATGTTCATAGTTTTCCATATGGGGTATAACTGTGCAAATGCTCCATTTGCTACACAAATTCATCTTTTTATATCTTCTTCTGCTACTCCTAAATATTGATTCTTACTTTAAGGGAGGAGAAATGATTACAAGTATTTGAGAATAAAGTTCTTAGGAAAATTTTTGGACCAAAGAGATATGAACAGACAGGTGGATGGAAAAGACTACATAACAGTGAGCTACATATTTATAGGAAACCAGATATAATAAGAACAATCTCTCAACACTTTTGAATTTCTTATTAAAGCACCATTGAAGTTATGTAATAAGATGTTAATTATAAAATTTTTACCTGGTAAGTCAGTTGTCCTTGACTAAATTAAACTTCAAGTTATTCCAATATGGAGGCCTTTCGAAAACAATGTTTCATCTGCTGCATTTTAATTGGAATAAAGTTCCAATTAAAATGCAGAAGATGAAACATTGTTTTTGAAAGGCCTCCATATTAGAATAACTTGAAGTTTAATAATTTAGTTGAGGACAACTGACTTACCAGGTAAAATTTTTTATAATTAACATCTTAAGAACAATCTCATAGTCTACAATGGGCTGGACATGTGGCACTGATGGGGAATGAAAGAGGGGCATGGAAACTTCTGTAGGAAAAACCATTTGGAAAATGCTCAGTTGGTAAACCAAGAATGAAGTGGGAGAATAACATTAACGAATTTGAGAGAAGTAGATTTTACAGGGAACGATTGGAAAACATTAGCTTATGTCCGCACAGCATGAACCTACAGGTTCGATAGCGTCATGAGTTAGTTAATTAGTTAGGCATGTTGATGACAGTAATGACAAACTGATGCTTATTTGGTAATTGCTGTGATATAAGTTTCATAACATAAAAATGGGGCTATTATTTACATTAACAAATGTTAATGTGTTTTTATCACCAGCCTTGAGCTGCTACGCTTGCCCAGGAATCAGCTTATCCCGATCTTTTTGGCATCAATGAAAGACAAAAAATGGTTATTGTCAGTTATGTGTAAAAGATAAACATATGCTGTCACATACTTTTTTGTAGTTTTTTGAGATATTCAAATCCGTGTACAATAATTTGGTGTATTTGTTATGGTTTAGGCAGCATAAGCCATTTAAGCGTCAAAATAAGGACTTTATTCACATTTTTCACTACAAAGGATGATTTTTAGGGGTGAAGTATTACAACTCTCTTATAGCCTATGTTCATCCCCAGAATCTCCTGAACATTTTTCAAAAAGCCCCATCACAATCGGATGAACGATATGGCAGAGCACGCTTGCCCAGAAATCTACTTATCCCAATCTCCTTGGAATCAATGAAAGACACGAATGTTTATTGTGAGTTATCCATAAAAGATAAACAAATGCTGTCACAGACTTTTTTGTAGAGTTTTTTGAGATATTCAATTCTGTGTGCATTAATTTGATGTATTTGTTATGGTTTAGGCAGCATAAGCCATTTAAGTGTCAAAATAGGGACTTTATTTCACATTTTTCGCTACAGAGTGATTTTTAGAGGTGAAGGAGTTGAGTATTACAACTCTCTTTATAGCATATGTTCATCCCAGGAATCTCCTGAACATTTTGCAAAAATCCCCATCAAAATTGGATCAACAGATGGTCGCACATAGAATATGAACAAAGAAACCAACAAACAAACATTCATTTTTATATATTAGATTATTATTATTTACTATCATTATTGGCGTCAATTTAACTTATGAGAGGAACTTCAAATGTACAGTGAGCCTACTAATTTGAGTCTCAGAGACAAGGGTAGGCTTACTCCTAAACTTTTTTAGGAAAAAGCACAATTATCTATATTAAAATATTGGTAATTTCCTATTAACTGGCACTCGTTCCTTTTGCCACATTTTGCTTTAACCTAATAGTTATTTTAATCTGTTTGCTAATTCCAATTTTCATTTGTTTTGTGGTCAATATCTCAAAATCTAGTCCTAAATCCTTTTTTTTTCTAATGCCACTAGGTTGTCTTTTATGGCATTTCTGGCTCTCTCTCCTGGCATTCATGGAATTGTAATCCATTTCTTAGGTTGGGGCACCTGAGAGGCAGAGGTACGTTACCCCAATGATGTGATGGGTGATAAATGATAATGAAGCGCCAGGAGAGTTCTTAACCTAAATTCCAGAACATGGGCAACCACAGGAATGATTCCCTTTAAGAAAAAATTCTTATGGTCTGACCGGGAATCGAACCCAGGACCTCATGAACATTAGTCAGTGACACTGACCACTAGCCCATGAGGTTGGTTAGTCCTAAATCTATTTTAGCTAAATAACTGTCTACTTCCTATCACTATTCTTCTATCTCATTATTTCTACACTAATTACTGATATGAACTTCCATCTAACACTACAGATTGGTAATTATTTACACAACCCAATTGTTTACTTTAACTGAATTAAAAAAACTAACAAAAATAACTCGCCCTAATCTTGATCTTTGTAATAACCAATGTAAACGTTAGTGTGTGTTAGATTTAAAAAAAGCTTAAGACTAAACAGTCATTTAACTATTATGTTTCTTTTTAATTTGCATCTAATATTCAATACTGTGATATCAATTAATGACCATTATCCACCCATACATACCAGAAAACCAATTTGGTTTCAGAAAGGGAAAATCTACCCTTCAGGCAGCAGCAACACTTCTTCAAGAGATAGAATTCGCCCTCAGCAAGCCAAAAGGAAAGTACTACGTGATATTCATAGACTATGAAAAAGCCTTCAATTATGTAAACAGAGAAAATCTGCTTCGAAAACTAAAGGATATGGCTGGAAATGAGCACCCCATAGTTAAGTATGATACAAGATATCTTGAGGCACAACTGGGTGCAGATAACGGATGAAGTGACAACATCAGACGAAGTAAAGCAAACAAATAGAGTCATGGAGGGGGACCCTATTAGCCCGCTGTTATTTAACATTATGACCGCAGACATTGGAAAAATATCTAAAAGGTTCAGACCTAATAACGTAAGCTGATAACATGACAATAGGGTCAGAAAACAAAGAGGAACTACAAAGTGATATGAACGTACTGCAAAAATGGGCAATAAAGAACGACTTCATCATTAATAAAAGGAAAACCGTACAAATGGTATTCAGGAGAGGAGGTAGAATCGCAGCAAACAATAACTTAAACTTAGGAGAGCAGCCACTGAAAATAGTAAACAAAGTCAAGTACCTAGGTCTTACATTAGAAACAACCGCAAAATCCTTCAACGAACACATACAGGAAAGAGCTGCAAATGCCATAAGAGCGATGTGCACCATAAAGAACTTCACAACTCTATCACTAGAAACAGCCATGAGATTGTTCGAGACAGTGATAACACCAGTTGCAACATATGGTATAGAATTGATATGGGATAAACTTACAACCGGAGATTTGGAAAGGCTGGAAAATGTGAAAACAAGATACCTAAAGAGAGCAATAGGAGCCAGCAAATACACACCAAGTAGGATGATCTACATGCTGACCAGAGAAAACCTTCTTCGTAGAAGACTTGAGACATAAGATGCTGCTACCTGCCACAGAACCATACAATGAAGTAATAGAAAGAAGGAGACAGAAGGAAAGAGAAATCGATAGCAGCTTCTTTGCAACGGACGCCATGGTAAATAGAGAATGGACTAGATACAACCAAACTCAAAGACATGCAATAGTAGGACTGGCAATTCATGGTTTCCATCACAAGATGTGCAAAAACGTGAAATATCATCAGCCAGATGAACAGTGTGTGCGAAAACTATGTGAACAAAAGTGTGAAATCTACCATTTTAACAAATGTGAAAAAAGGACAGTGACGTTAAATGAACTCATAAAAGAAAGAACTTAAACTACACATATGCTCATTCGAGTGCACCTTTACTTATTATTAATACTGTGATATCTATATTATTCTGTGTGAATGTTTAGAAAATGGTGTTTGCAAAAACAATTTGTATTTATTGCAATGTTGTCAAGATATTGATTTCACTTTAATTACTATTAATATTGAAATGATGCAATTTGAGATTAGGTGGCTTTGATTTGTAAGAAATTAAGAATTATTTCTTTTGAGTGAGTTTGGGATAGAACAGTCTGTAAAATGCCGATGATGGAGCAAAGATGATGCTTTGAAACAAGTCCTACAAGAAACTATCAATATGAAGTAGATGAAATATACACTGAACTTATTTATTAGGTAGAACCTCATAATGTCACTTCCTATTGTACTTACATAATTATTATGTACACATTCACGTCATCCCATATATAGAAATTCAAATTTTACTTAAGTGGGCAATATTGGAAACTAAGAAACCACCGGAAACTACCAGAATATCCTCCATTTTGAAAATGTAGCCTTCCACCAGGTTAGTAAACATTTGAATGGTTATGTTCATTGCAAAGGAACATAATTGAATTAATATATTTGACACAGTTAAATCATGTTATACTACAGCCATTAGATGATAATGAATACTGATTGTTTATTTAATTAATAAATTATAAAAGCACACCATATCACCTAGATCTGTCCCCCATGCCTTGACCAACTGATGTGGGTCTTGGCAACTCATCCCAACTTACTATTTATAACCTGCAAGGCTACTGCTAAGTCATGACAGTTCTAATCTACAAATGTCATCTTTCAACCAGGTAACAACTAACATTAGTTAATATAAGTCTTACTTTATAATGATAGTAAACTAATTAACAAGATGTGTAGTCTTTCTAGGTCAATTCTCAAATGAAACAAAGTACAAAAGTTAACCTCAAAATATAGAGTATCCTCAAATGTTATTACTTTAATCATTAATCTTTGCTTTTAATATAGGACAATCTAATAATTTAGTTTAGATATTATTATGTAATAATTTAGATTAGATATTGATCAATTATGTTTAATAATATTTACCCAAAACAAAAATACTGCATTATATTTTAAATAAAATTATTAAAGTATAACATAAAAAAATAATTTATGAATCTATTGTCTAAAAATTTCATTTGTTATTATAGTCACATAAATATTTTTGTTTTTAAATCAATTCATAAAATAATATAGGCTGCCTTACAGCTTAGTGTTTACATCATAGGATCTGTGGCTGTTTAAATCTATTTTATATTAGTGATTTTAGGTTTTAGAGAACTATGAAAAGATGATGATGATTAGTGGTAATGAAAATCCAAATAATCATTTTCCTTGACTATTTAACTCATGCCCCAAATGGGAGTCAATGACCAATCATGTTTCAATGAATTTTGTTTTACAACCAATCACAGTTGTGTTTCACCTCCACAATTATCAAATTTTTATTTCCAAAATAAAGAAAGCTCCTCCTTTTTAATATTTTGAACAGGTCAGAGCATTATTTTGCAGTGATTGACTTGTAACAAATACGTTGAATATAGCAAATAATGAACAGATTCCTTTGACCTACACATCTGATAATTGTGTGTTCAATAATTGTGTTTTTAAATACTGATTTTACTAAGTTGTTTCCAAAATTAATAATCTATAATGTTTGTTATAATATACAGTTTGATGTGTTTCATTTTTTTCTCCACTAGGGTCCATTCTTACAATATTGCAATCCTATTTGGCAATAAATAGTATGATCAACTTGCAGTGATGAACAAATGAAACATAACCAAACACGTATTATTTGTTTTCAAACATCACCATTTACATTAAATGTATAAATATTTTTAAATAACTATATTTAAATAATGATTTGTGAGTAAACAGCTTAATTTTATTTGTTAGATAGTCCTAACAAATGCCACTCTTGATTTCCAAATCCTCTAGACAAATTGGAAATCACTCATGGCATTACTTATGATAACTGTGAAGACTATGAAAAAAAATTGTTTAGTTAGGAAACCTTTAAATTTGAACATCAGATATCCTGAAGGTCCACCGTGTAATCTCTTGGTACCAGTAATGTTGTCTCTGACACAGCAGATCCAGATTTGATCCCCGATAGAGTCAAGTATCCTTGGTGAAGTTTATTCAGAAATTTTTCCTGAGCTTTAAGACAAATATTTTTATTTAAAATTTGTCAGCCGCACTGCAGGACAAATTTATATTTAAAGAGAAAAATGTATGCTTAAACTGTGATTTAAACCCAAGGTCTCTGGTTCTACACACCAGCACACACTAAACCACTATGCAACTTAGGCATCTCAATTTAAACGGAAATTTTTATCTCTTATACAATCCTGTGTGCGCAAAATCGAGAACACTTGTTGTACATTCCTTCTGGCTGCATGTTATTCAAGACTACTTTACTGGGATTTTTAACACTAGTTTTTATAGCTAGTAAAGCTTATATTTTCAATATTTTTATTTTAAATTTGTCACTCATATTGAAGAAGAAATTTATATTTGAAGAGAAAAATGTATGCCTTGAAGTGTGCATCCTGAATATCAGTCTTGTATGTTCCCCGAGTAGTTCCATCCGTTTTCCTACCGCCTTGGTATGACCTTATTCCTTACATCATTCCTACGTCTTCACTTGCGTTACTGGACAAGTTTGTGCTATATATACGCCAGCCATGTTTGCACGGACTCAGAACTATAACAATACATTCAGACTGCGGAGAAGCAACTGAACAGTCTGCTTTATTTTGTTTGTTCAGGTCAGGGAGCCAGGTGGGCTCTCTGTACCTTTTCCTATAGCAATCGTGGATTGAAGAACTTATGTTAGTATGGCTGTATTATAAGTGTGAGTGTACATTTTCTATTTCCTTTTGTTTGTAATGTTTTGGATTGTTCTCCATTTTATTTGTATTAATTTTCTATATCTCAGGACTAAATTCTATGTTAAATAATTTATATCATTATGTTTAAATGAATTCCCTCCATGGTATCTTTACCTTGTCGTGGTGGAGTGGCTTGCGTGCTTAAATGATCCTGAGAGCTATGCCGGCGGTAGCATTGCTGCCGATAGGGTTACCCATGCCGGACTGGTCGAAGGTGATAAGCCAGACGAAAAAAGTACCTTGGGCGAAAGAGTGACGATCTTTCACCGTAAAAATACAACCGTCAAGAAATGCGGACATGGGTTCATCTGGGGTAAAATTTTCCGGAGGTCAAATAGTCCCCCATTCGGTTCTCCGGGCGGGGACTACTTCAGGGAACCCATGCCAAAGGCTCAAACACAGGGACATGTTCCTAGGAACATGGAATGTTAGGACTTTATACAATAGTGGGGCACTAGAGATATTAACGCGGGAACTAGATAAATCGCCCTTAGATATAGTCGCTTTACAGGAAATTAGGTGGCCAGGAGAAGGTAGTCAGGAATCAGGAACCTTTGCATTATTCTATGGGGTGCAGAAAGACCTGCATTTGGAACGGGTTTTTTAGTCAGAAGGAGGATCCTATCCGCTATCCGAGATATTAAGTTTGTTAATGATAGGATATCATACATAATTCTAAAGGGTAAACGACATGATTTTATAATTGTAAATGTACATGCCCCCACAGAAGATAAAGATGACAAGATCAAGGATGAGTTCTATGAAGAATTAGAATGCTTATTTGATAGCCTTTCACGATATCATATGAAAATTGTCATAGGAGATTTTAATGCAAAAGTGGGGCGGGAAGATATATTCAAACCAACAATAGGCAAATTCAGTCTTCATGAAGATAGTAACGACAACGGGGTTAGATTAGTCACATTTGCCACATCGAAGAATCTGATTGTTAAGAGCACAACATTTCAGCATAAGGATATTCATAAATACACCTGGACGTCCCCAGATGGAGAAACTCGGAACCAGATAGATCATGTATTAGTGGATAAACGCTGGCACAGTAGCATCATTGATATTAGATCAGTTAGAGGGATAGACTGCAATTCGGATCATCATCTGGTCAGAGTGAAAATCAGACAACGGCTATCGCTTATGAGAGGAACGAATGCTAAAGATGATTCTGTAAAATATGAATTAAAAAACTTGAGAAATGATGAAATGCGGCAAGAATACCAAATCAAAATTGCTAATAGATTTGAAGTACTGGAATCTTCAGATGACAATGTGGCAAACGAAGAAGAACCTGATATAAATAAAGAATGGGAGGCTATAAGAGATACTATTAAATTGTCAGCATCAGAAAGCATTGGTTGTTTAAAAAAGAGGCAAAACAAGAAATGGTTTGATGAGGAATGTGCCAACATTGTAAAGAAAAGAAAACTAGCAAAAATTAAATGGTTACACGAGCCAAATGAGGTAAATTTAGAGCAATTGGGTAGTATTAGACGGGAAACCACTAAGTTACTAAAGAGTAAAAAGAGGGAATATTTGAGAGAGAAGATTAATGATCTTGAAATGAATGCAAAAAATAGGAACATTAGAGAATTATATCAGGGAATTAGTATAGAGAAGAAAGGGTTTCAGGCTAGAACAAACATAATTCGAAATGAAAATGGGGATATGATTGCAGATTCTAGGAGTATATTAAATAGATGGAAAAGTTACTTTAATCAGCTATTAAATGTACATACAGAACAGGACATTGAGGAGGTTAAGTTACAGACAGCAGAAATGCTAGTCGCAGAGCCAAGTGCATTAGAGGTTGAAATGGCGATTGAAAAATTGAAGATGTATAAAGCATCAGGTTCAGATGAGATCCCAGCAGAACTCATAAAATCAGGAGGAGAAAAATTGATAGACAAAATACGCTGGTTGCTTAGTATGATTTGGGAAAAAGAAGCTCTTCCAGATGAATGGAAGGAATCAATTATCGTACCAATTTATAAGAAAGGAGATAAAACTGATTGCAACAACTACAGGGGCATCTCATTACTTTCAACTTCATACAAAATTCTTACAAATATATTAGTAAGCAGACTTACTCCCTACATTGATGACATTCTAGGAGATCATCAATGTGCATTTAGAAGAAACAGATCAGATTTTTAGTATAAGACAGATTTTAGAAAAGAAATGTGAATATAATGGCACTGTACATCAACTATATGTAGACTTCAAAAAAGCATATGATTCAATTAAGAGGGAGAAGTTATATAGTATCCTGCTGGAGTTCGGAATTCCTAAAAAGTTAGTTAGACTTATACGAATGTGTCTAAATGGCTCAAATAGTAGGGTGCGTGTAGGCAAACAGTTTTCACACACTTTTGAAATCCAGAATGGGTTGAAGCAAGGAGATGCACTATCTCCTCTACTATTTAATTTTGTACTAGAGCATGCCATTAAATCTTTAGAGAATGAGGAAGGCTTACAACTGAATGGTATTAATAAGCTGTTAGTTTATGCTGATGATGTAGTACTATTGGCCGATAGCGAGGAGATACTAAAGGCCAACACGCACACACTATTGAGTAACACTAAGAAATTAGGACTGGAAGTAAATATCAGTAAAACTAAATATATGGTCACAGGTAGAAATTCAGTATATAATGGAAATGGACAGCTAATGACAAATGAGGGAAATTTTGAGGAAGTGGCTGAATTCAAATACCTAGGAACAATAATCACAAATAGGAATGAGACGCACAAAGAAATTAAACATAGGCTCAATTCTGGAAATGCATGCTATTATGCATTGCATTGAGACTTTTGATGTCCCAACTCCTTTCAAAAAACGTTAAGCTGAAAATATATAAAACTATTATTCTACCAGTTATATTATATGGGTGCGAAACATGGGACTCTTACTTTAAGGGAGGAAAGGAGATTACGAGTATTTGAGAATAAAGTTCTTAGGAAAATTTTTGGACCAAAGAGAGATGAACAGACAGGTGAATGGAGAAGACTTCATAACAATGAACTACATGGTCTTTATAGGAAGCCAGATATAATAAGAACAGTTAAGTCTCGTAGACTGCGATGGGCAGGACATGTTGCACGTATGGGGAATGAAAGACGTGCATGGAAGCTTCTTGTAGGAAAGCCAGAGGGAAAACGCCCAGTTGGTAGACCAAGAATGAGGTGGGAGAACAACATTAACTTTGATTTGAGGGAAGTAGATTATACAGGGAATGATTGGAAAGCATTAGCTCAGGATAGGGATGTATGGAGAGCTTATGTCCGCGCGGCCATGAACCTACGGGTTCGATAGTGCCAGTGAGTAAGTAAGTAAGTAAGTATGTTTAAATGAATTACAGTATTTTTTATTTAAAGCATAGTAATGTTGTTTATATTGAGTCATGTAGGAATCCTGTCAGACATTACCTTAGTTTTGTAGCATTAGTAATTCCTAGAATTACTAATTTGGCAGATATATGTATTTGGGACCATACAATAAGCTTTTGTTATGCAGTGGTTAACAGTAACTCA
The DNA here is from genome assembly GCA_030220185.1 of Diploptera punctata. NCBI lineage: Eukaryota > Metazoa > Arthropoda > Insecta > Blattodea > Blaberidae > Diploptera > Diploptera punctata. The sequence goes on from JASPKZ010003882.1 coordinate 1,862,883, forward strand.
AGGGTTGGCATATGTATTTGGGACCACACAATAAGCTTTTGTTATGCAGTGGTTAATGGCAACTCAAGGGTTGGCAGGTATATGTATTTGGGACCACACAATAAGCTTTTGTTATGCAGTGGTTAAAGGTAACTCAAGGGTTGGCAGGTATATGTATTTGGGACCACACAATAAGCTTTTGTTATGCAGTGGTTAAAGGTAACTCAAGGGTTGGCAGGTATATGTACCTGGCTAAGTGAAACTAATGTTTATTATAAAAGTGTAAATTTGCAAAAAATACATTTTGTAAAAGGAATACTTGAGCCAATTTAAAACCTCCTTGGAAAATTAATATAAAAAGCCAAGAAATTTTATTGTTAACACAGTGTGTGGTCTGGTGGCCCATAAGATAACAGTGTGGTTAGTCACTCTAATACGAACACAGTGTGTGGCCTGTTGCTCTCATACACACAGTGTGTGGTCTGTTGGCCCTTACGATAACAGTGTGTGGCCTGTTGCTGGTGGCCCATATGAGTACATACAGTGTGGCCAGTGGCTACCTTACGAAAACAGAGTGGGCTAGTGTATCATATTACTAGTATTCAGGAGAGTCTGTTACTCCTATATTATTACCTAAAGTGTGAATCAATCGATCGTACGTAAATATCCTAGGAAGTCTAGATTTGCTCAAGTAGCCTTCAATATAATATTAATTCATTATATAGTGTGTTGTTCATAAGAAGTTCACAGAATAAACCCGTTTTAATTAACTAGACTACTCATTGTTACTGATCATCGAATTCCTTGTCCTTCAAATCCGTAGAACCCCAAAATAGCTTAATCTAAAACACGCCCTGAAGAGATCCTCATGCCTGCCTTATAAAGTTTTGCCGCAGTTTCCAATATCATTCTCTTCGTACATTACATCATCATCATAATTGGCTCGACAGCCCCATGTGGGCCTTGGCCGCCTTCAGAAACCTTTGTCAGACTTCCCTGTTCTGCGCTTCATTCTTCCAGTTTTTTATTTTTAAAATTTTAATGTCTTGAATTATACCATCCTCCCATCTTAATTTAGGTCTTCCAACTTTTCTGGCCAATAGTGGTTGTTCATTGTAAATTCTTTTTGTAATCCTTTTGTTGTCCATGCGAATAATGTGTCCAGCCCATGCCAGTCTATTAACTTTAACAAAATTCAAAATATCTGGCTGATTGTACAATTTATACAATTCATTATTGTATCTCTTTCTCCATGCATTATTTTCTTTCACGGCACCAAAAATGGATCTCAGTATCTTCCTTTCAAAACGCCCTAATAATTCCTCATCAGATTTCAACATGGTCCAGGTTTCTGATGCATAAGTTAACACTGGTCTAAGGAGAACTTTATACACGAGTATTTTTGTCCTTCTAGATATAAACTGAGATCTAAACATTGTCCTGAGTCCAAAAAAACACTTGTTTGCAGCCATGATCCGTAGATGTATTTCAGCCGAATTGTCATTTCTCTTCGTACATTACATAATTTACTATAATATACTTAATGTTTTAACGAACACTATTTCCCCACCTTGTTCTATTGCCGTTTAAGTTTAACAAAAGCATTAATATTATTATTGTAGCCAAGGTTACATTATTCGACTACATGAGGATACTTATTTGTCTGCTCCATAGCTCTTTCTTCAAACATAAGCATAAATATATAGCCAACAAGAAACACACGCTCAGCGTAAACTGTGTTACGGTTCTCAGTGGTAAGCAAGAGATCTCAGGGTTATGAATTTCTTATAAGCAAAAGAAACAACGTACAAATTTACACTCAATTTTAACGAGTCCAAAACTATTTATTTTCGGAGAACCATACTTTAGTTAATACAATTTTTTAAAGTTTTATTAATGAGTGGAGTCGATGAAGTAATTAGAAGTCCACGTGCTTGATTCAAATATTTTCAAAGTCTAAGGGTCGTATGTTAGAACATTACTCTCTACTCAAATTACTTCCAATCACTAGTGAGCTGATTCACCGTGAGCAATTGCTGAGAACAAATTAACGGCCGACTTATCAGTCATGCACGAGAGTCGACGTTTTTGTAATATTGGCAACGAATTACCCAGAATTCTCAGCGATAAAACCACTTCCGTTATTTTCGTCTGCTATAGAGGAATGCATTTATGCTTGCATCCCGCAAATAATACCATATACAAACACGTCTGCGACATGCAATATTACGCCGATTCTCCTGTTCTTCCAGTTGAATTCTTTGGTAGACTCTATCAAATTCCTCTTCTCCGTGTATACCGAAAACATGATCGAAGTCTTCAAGGTCCGACATCTTGGATAAATGTTGGATAAAGCAGCAAAGTACATCGATTACCATCGGCCCTTCGGGATTTTAATTTGAGTTGCTCATTTAAGCTACCTCCGCAGGTAGCTTACAAATTTAACCAATTATTATCGCATGAACAGATTTCTGAGTAAGCAAAATCGTATTAGCATACAACTTGCTCAGCAGAGAAGGCATTTTACTGTCTAATGCGTCCAAACATGCGACCCTAAATGTTTAACGGACTAAATCTTTATAAAGTTAAAGATATTTTAAATGTAACAAGTTCTCGGACGAATCTAAATTTTAACTGAATCGGAGATCGCGGTCTGTAGATCTACGATGTTTTAACACTGAACACAGAATGACCGAGAGTGAGAGTATTTTGATATATGTTCTCGCTTAAAAAGACGATAGCTCCTCCCACTTCTTTTGATTCCACTCGATACAATTTGAATATACATATGTTACAATAATCTTATTTGCTATTGGTGTGTTTCCTTAGAGGGGGGGGGTATATGCCCTTGGAGTTCCTGAAGTGTAAATCTGTCGACACCGCTATGTATACCTTGATAATTTACACCTGTGGTTCTTTTACATGTAAATGTTATCCTTATTTCTTGGAATTGCTGGTTAATAGCATTAATTACAGTTTCTAAGAACTGGGTTAATTGCCTGATATTGTTAATAGATAACTGTCTTCAGTCCCTTTCAACTTTGTACACTGTCATATCAAGAGACTTATCTTTTCTAAAGGGGGGATGAATGTCTTTTGTTACCTGCATTCGCAGGTAGCATGTTAATACCTTTTTATTCCCAACATGTAAATGGAATTTTACCTGGATTTTTTTTTTTTATTCTAGACATGTAGATGGAGTTTTACCTGGATATATTTCTACTTTTCCACATAAATCTTTTATAGTGATATTAATAATATATTATATTTTGGTTATTTATTAATTTATTTAATTTTAATAAAAATTTTGATATGATTTTCCTAATCCTTGCAATCTTCTGATTCTAATGATTTATCATAAGACATAGTGGAATGCAGGCTTTCACGGCCGGTAATCATGGTAGTAAAAGATTCCGGGCTATGTGGCCGTGGTCTATAACTGGCGTTTCTTCCAGACGTTTCTCCCTCAACTGCGGAGGGCATCTTCAGTGGCGAGCGCTAGAAGCTGTTGTTTCCCTGTCGTAGACTCGGCTCGACTGCAGTCGAGTCTACGACAGGGAAACAACAGCTTCTAGCGCTCGCCACTGAAGATGCCCTCCGCAGTTGAGGGAGAAACGTCTGGAACAAACGCCAGTTATAGACCACGGCCACATAGCCCGGAATCTTTTACTACTATCATAAGACATGTTTATCTTATGGTATACTTTTAATATAACTGTCTTCAGTCCCTTTCAACTTTGTAAATTGTCATATCAAGAGACTTATCTTTTCTAAAGGGGGATGAATGTCTTTTGTCGGACCTTGAAGACTTCGATCATGTTTTCGGTATACGTGGAGAAGAGAAATTTGATAGAGTCTACCAAAGAATTCAACTGGAAGAACAGGAGAATCGGCATAATATTGCACGATGCAGACGTCATCGTATACAGTATTATTTGCGGGACACAAGCATAAATGCGTTCCTCTAGCAGACGAAAATAACGGAAGTGGTGTTTTATCGCTGAGAATTCTGGGTAATTTCATGCCAATATTACAAAAACTACTTTCATGCATGACCAGTTAGTGGGTAGCTAATTCGATCTTTGCACTTGCTCACGGAAAGTCAGCTCACCAGTGATTGGAAATAATTTGAGTAGAGACTAATGTATTTGCATGTGGCCCTTATTTGGAGATTCATCAGTCCACTAACAGACAGGGGATTAAAGGAATATCAACTGTCAAATCGTCAGAAGACAGTTGACAAGGAGGAAAAATTCCTTGAAACTAGTCCTAAAAAAAGAATACAAAGTATGAAGTGAGGTGAAAAATCTGATGCATTTAATCATCTCCAATACTTCCAAATGAAAAATCAAATAACATTGTTGCAGAATTAATAGTGTTTCAAAAATGGATGACAAAAGGAAATATTGGCTTTTTTTTGCATAGACTTCAAGGATAAACCGTATTTTAACAGACTTCAATTTTTTTTTCCTTCCTGCTAGGCCAAAGCAGTATTACACACCTTGTCATTCTATTTAATGTCAGTTTAGAAACAGCAGGAATCACTTTTTGGGTACGGTGCAAAACTTGGGACATCCGAATTTTGAGATAATTTTGGTTTTGAAATGAGGTATAGAAACATCCATCGGCTGGTGGACTAGTGGTAATGCTCCTTGCCTCTGGTCCTGAGTGTCACAGGTTCAAATCTGACAGCAGTTGATGAATTATTTTTGGATGGAAAAATTCAAAGAGCAAGTCCTCGGGGAGAAACTTTAAGCCATGGGTCCCAAGTCTGAAGATTTTCAGGCTCATAAAAGATCATTAAGTCTGAACAAAGAGGCCTCTAAGCAAAATTTACTGATCTCAAACATCCTGGTAATATTTTAAAATCACTAGGAAGTAACATTATGAGATTTAATTTAATAATTGAGTTTGTATTTTTTAAACATTCTTACCTCATATGATATTTTTGTCGAACATATGTTTCAAGGTCCACCGCTGTGGTCTTGAGGTAGCATGCTGCCTTGTCACATGGCAGGCCCGGATTCGATTCCCGGTTGGGACAGGCTGCTGAGTGAGGTTTTTTTCGGGGTTTTTCCTCAACTGTAAGACAAATGTCAGGAAGCTTAGAGCCCAACAGTCCCCGAAAATCATCCGGCTATCATCATCGTCCTTATCATTATCATCGTCATCCTTCACCGGTGTGGAAAGCAACGGCAAGCTACCACACCTATAATTCCTTAGTAAAGCTGCAAAGCATAGCATGAAAATGCTATGATTGCAGTGAAAGACCTGCCCTCGGGCAGAATTACTGTGGATGGATGGATATGTTTCAAGGCTGTTGCCCCGTCTTCAGCATTTTTTCACAAACTGATTTTTTATTTTCTTCATGTTTTAGGCCCTGGATCTGTGTTCAAAGAACTTGGTAATGAGGCTCCTTTCTCCGGAATTTCAAAGTTCATAATTTTCTCCTTGTTCTTCTGTATATAGATTTTTTCCCATATTGTGAGCTCATTGGTATTTTCTAACTGTTTTAATAATTTTGTATTTAGATCTATTTTGTGTTTTTCTGTCCAAACATGAGCTGCTATTGCAGATTTTTCTACTTCTCCTTTTTTTTACATTTCTTATGTGTTCTTTAGTTCTAATGTTTAAATTTATTTTTATTTTCCTTATGTATACTTTATCACAAACTGCACATTTTATTTTATATATTCCTGATTTTTTATTATCTTCAATGTTTCATTTTCGTTGGATTTCATAAGTTTTTTTTTGGGCTATAATCATTCTCTAGTGCTAAACTGATGTTGAATTTTTCAAAAATTTGAACAAAGAAGAACAAGGAGAAAATTTTGGACTTTGAAATTCTCGGAGAAAGGAGCCTCACTACCAAGTTCTTTGGAACACAGATCCAGGGCTGACAACATGAAGAAAAGAAAAAATCAGTTTGTAAAATGCTGAAGATTGGGCAACAGCCTTGAAACATATGTCCGACAAAAATATCATATGAGGTAAGAATGTTTAAAAAATACAAACTCAATTATCTTGGTAATACCTTAGATGCCTGCTAGATGTCTCATTGAGTTGGTGTGTTGTCCGCATGCCACTCATTACATCTTTGGGTAAATAAGATAACTAAATTAAACTTGGTCTATTAACACCTGACAAAGGAGAGGCTATGGCACAACAATGGGCTACGCCATTAATCATCATAGGAACTTCAAACATGAAATCATGAAAAAATTTACGGGCCATCCAGAAACAAGGAAAATAAAAATTTATAAAGCACTATTTCCTATGTTACCTGAAAAATGTACCAGCCATTGTGTTTGTAATGCATTTGTACTGTAAGCCCACGTTTTCCCTTTCCAGAGATTTAGGCGCTCTCCCCCTACAGGGAAGAACTTGAACCATACTAATTTAGTTACACTTGTTTTCGTATAGATGTCATTTTGAGTGGTCCGTGGTCAGTGTTCCGCCTCATACTGATATCTAGGAAACCAAGATAGTACTAGGACGGGAAAATTCGGTATATTTTGCTTAGAGGCCCCTTCATTCAGGCTTAAGGATTTTTTACAAGCCTGAAAATCTTCAGACTTGGGACCCACGGCTTAAAGTCCCTCTCGGAGGACTTGCTCCTTGGATTTTTCCATCCTAAAAAATCCATCGACCCTGGCCGGGTTTGAACCTGCGACCCTCGGAACCAGAGGCAACCACTAGTCCACCGCAGCCGGTTGGTTGTAATGTCAGTTCCGATATTCAGATGTTAGTCAAGGATGGAAACATGGTTACTTGCCCTCATCTAAATCTAACTAAAATAAACCACACACTCCTATAACCTAATCTAATGTACATTAATGTACCATCATCTAAACCTACTAATAAATTACGCATTTCTGTAAAACTTATCTGGTGTGCATTACAATTCGCTGCATTGCATTCTTTCAGATCTTATGTATTCATGCACAAAGAAGAAAAAACATTGCTCAGCATTAAATTTTAGCTACCAATTCAATGTAATGTATTAGAAAACTAATGAAGGCAGGATGTGAAATCCATCCATCCAACCACCCAATGGCTGATTGGCTCAAATTCAAGCTTTGCCCTTCCTTAACTTGTGCCTCCAATCATTTCTATTTTATGCAGCAAGCCTCCAGTTGTGACACTTAATTAAGTTTGCAGAATCTTCCTTAATACAGGATGTGAAATATTTGAATGATTGAATGAATGAGTCAGTTATATTTAACTTTTATGGGAATTAATCACTATGAGGTTTAATTTATGATAAAATCAAATTTTTCTACCTCTCCTCATATGAATGAGTCGTTTCTTATCTTACCTCATAATCTATGTTTTCTTAAACACGGGAACTGCAGTTTTCAAAAGGAACATCCCTCCCATTTTCAACCGACATTGCGACTAAATGAAAATGGGAGGGATATTCCTGTTGAAAACAGCAGTTCCCGTGTTTAAGAAAAGAAACTATGAGATAAGATAATAAATGACTCATTCATTCATTCATTCATTGAATAAGAACCTCATAATATTATTTACTATACAGCAAACTCCCGATTATCCATGTTAATTGGGACCGAGAAATGCACAGAAAATAAAAAAACACGTATAATCCAATTAAGTTATTCAGCGCCATGGAAGTTGATCAGAAATGTATTTACCCACTTTAACACTACTTAAATGCAACAAATATTCATAAAATGATATATTAAATGTATTTAGGTGCGAGTCGTAATTATCATTATTTTATTTTACTTGTAAATATCATCATCATCATCCATGCAAGTATTAGGACGTGTGGCCTGTTACGGTTTCAAAGAGGAATTTTCCATCCAGCGCTTTTTTGGACATCCTGGCAATCTTTTGCCATGGGGGCAGTAACGAAGCATGGCTTTTGGATTCTATGAGGCGGTATTCATTGAAGATGGGCTTACCAGTTGTTCTGGTAGTTTTGTATATGGTGAAGAATGGGTTCTACGTCCAACTTTTCCATAATTTCATCATTTCTTTTATGGTCCCACTTTGTATAGCCTGCTGTACGGCGCATAAATCGCATCTCATTTGCTGTTATTCGGCTTTCATCTCTTCTTTGTATTGTCCATGCTTCACTACCATATCTTAATACTGGTCTTGCGAGAACCTTATAAAGCCGTAATCTTGTGTTCTTCTATACTAAAGATGGTTTCATTATACTGTTAATTATCCCCGTTGTTTTTGTGAAATTTGTGATTTTCTCTTATATATCAGCTTCATCTTGAAATGTTAAATTATGACCCAAATAATTAAATTCATTTACTCGTTCCAAAATTTCATCATCCAAAACAATTTTGCTAGGTATAGGGTATTTCCCACAAAAGGCCATCACTTTAGTTTTCTTTATATTAAAATTGTGTATAGAATACTGTAAATCTGTTTCTGTTGGAGCTATAATACCAAATCATCTGCAAAAAGCAAAGAGTCTATTTTTAGGTTTCTATTAATTTGGATAGAACCGTGTCTCAGCTGTTGCGAAAATAAAAAGTGGGACTATTTCCTGTCAGACCACTCTGGTTACGACAGTTATTCAAAATGGCCACCATAACCAGCGACAACTACACTAGTAACCACCGATATCCACACTTATAACCTGCGATGACAAATAATCAGCAATTCCCACACTAGTAACCACCGATGACTACACCAGTAACCACCGATGACTACACCAGTAACCACCGATGACTACACTAGTAACCACTGATGACCACACTACTAACCAGCAATAAACCCATTGAATATCCGTGGTTTCATTCTGTAACAACAAACTTTCAGTGACACAACGGAAATTTTCAAAATTGTATTGTATTCTCAGAACGTTGGTTGGTACCGTTAAATGCATCAGGGGAGGGGGTTGCGAGTGAAGGTTATTCTATTGTGCTAGTTTCTAAGCTCAGTTCACAGTAGCACGTTTAAAAATAAAGAATTGTTTCATAACATTAAAAAATACAATATTTTTTAAAAAAATACAGTAAAAAGAGTCAATAATAGTGAGTGGAGAACATACACTGCTCAAAACAATTAGAGGAACACTATGAAATATGCAAATATTTTTTTCATTGGATAAAGGTACAAACATGAAATTAATAAAGTACATTATTTGTGGTTATTTATTTAGTCATTTATTGCTCATGTCAGTAAAAACAAATGAATAACGCTGACAATTAACTTTTCAAATAATTCCACTATGTAAGCAATTGAATCTTGTGCTTATTTTTCAAAGTTAAACACTCGTTATATAGAGTTAGTATCGTGTATGGCCTCCACGACATTCGATGACACTTTGGCACCTTCGTGGCATGCTCCCAATAAGATTCTGGATTTCCTCTTGCGGGATATTCTCCCATTCCTCCTTCAGAGCATCTCCAAGTTGCTGCAGAGTTTGTGGAGCTTGATGTCGGTTCCTGACCTTCCTGTCTAGAAGATCCCACAAGTGTTCAATAGGGTTGAGGTCTGGGCTGACCGCTGGCCACTCCATTACCTCAATTTCAATCCTCCTCAGGAAATCCCTGGTGACAGCCGCAGAATGTGAACTGGCATTATCCTGCATAAACAGAAATCCAGGGCCTACTCCAATGGCAGCAGGTACTACATGCTCTTCCAGAACATGCTCGATATATCTGACAGCATTCAGTCGCTGGGGAACAAGTACAAGGTCCGTACAATTGTTGTACATAACTCCGGCCCACACCATTATGGAACCTCCTCCGAATCTATCAATTTCCTGTACAGCCTCTGCGGAAAATCTTTCTCCCGGCCGTCCTCACACCCTCAATCGACCATCAGAACGTGTAAGACGATACCTGGATTCGTCCGAGAAGAGCACAGACTCCCACTGGTTCAGGTTCCAATCACCATGGTTTTCAGCATACGTACGTCTTGCTGCCTTATGCCCATTTGTTAAGCGTGGTTTTTAACGGGCCTTTTTGGACGAATATTCTCTTTCCTTAATCTATTCCTTATGGTTTGGTCTGAAACCCGGATTCCGGAAGCCATATGAAGGTCATTCTGCAGGTCTTTTGCAGTTTTTTTACGCTGTCGAAGAGCAGAAAGAACAACGTATCTGTCATCCTGGGGGCTTGTTTTAAATTTACGGCCCTGGCCACGTCTTCTACAATACTGACCTGTCTCTCTGTGACTGTTGCGTAACCTGGACACCACGGAAGGAGAAACCCCAAGCTCTCTAGCCACTTGTCGCAGAGATTGACCTTGTCGTAAAAGATGTAGAGCATGATACACTTCAAACTCATTTAAATGCCTCATTTTGTCAGAGACTTCAATAAACAAGGCAATAATCAATATTCATCACTATAGCAATATCAGGAAGCTTACCAATTAGAAGTGGCCAGTGCCTTCCAAAATAAAAAAATTCTCTATATTTGTTATTTGAGGTAATTTCTCTGTATTTAGGCCATGGATCTTTAAAATTTGTATCCAATGATAAAATTAATAATTCAATTTATATATTGTCCAACTTTCAGCATCACAGCTTTAAAAAACAATTACTTATTCAATTTATTACAAGTGTTCCTCTAATTGTTTTGAGCAGTGTATTTTAATCGGCTCACCTCATACATTTCCAAACTACTTTGAAACCGTCGGTATCAAAGAAGTTTGAAAATGTATGAGGTGAGTCGATTAAAATATGTTCTCCACTCACTATTAATGATATAACCTCATAATGTTTACTTCCCAATATTAATTTAAATATAAAAAGAGTCAAGCCCAGATAATCTGCAAACCGGATAATATGCGCACAGATAATCGGGATTTTGCTGTATTTAACTATGAATGTGAAATAGTTCTTTAAGTTGTAATTTTTCAGGTTTGTTTCTGGATCCACAATTGTTTTTTGTTGTGTTTTATTGTTGTACACACATAAGTTTCATTTTAGAACCAAAATCATCTCAAAATTTGGATGTCCACTTTTTGTGCCATAACCCCACTTTTCATACCTACAATTAGAGTGGCTTATGATAGTACCTAGGCTGATTATACCATAATGCAGATATACAGTAGGCTACATAGAGAGGATATAATGGTAAGTTTCCCTCTTTCCCCATCACCTATTACAGCAATTTCTGGAGGAGAGGGTGCAGACCATTAGAAACCAACTCAATTTATAAATTAATGAGTCATTTTTACATCTTACTTCATATTTCATGTTTCTTTAAACACAGGAACTAGTTATCAAGAAAAAAAATCTCTCTGCAATCTGATTCAAAGAAAGGATAACAATTTAAGAAAATTACTTATCATCCTGAAATACATAACAAATATCAAAAAATTTTCAAGAAATTCAATATTACATTGGCACCGATAAATAAATTTAGCCTTGGTAATCTACTAACAACTAATAAGAAATTGAACACCCCAGATAGCAAAATATCTGAAATTTATCAAATTAATTGTAAAGACTGTAATAAAGTATACATAGGAAAAATAAAAAAGGAATTTGGACACTCACACAAAGGAACATTTTAGAAATATTAAAAATGGTGATATTGAAAAAACAGCTATTGCAGCACATAGTTTGTTGGAAAATCATAAAATTGAAAAAGAGGCCCAAGTTTTAAAACATTTGGAAAAACCTTTAGAATTGACAATTTGGGAGAAGATATATATTCAGAAGAACAAATTTAGATCCATGAATTTCAAGATTCCTGATGAACAGGACCTCATCTCGAAGTTCATCAAATCAATACCAGATAGCAAAGTTTTTGATGGAGATTCCAACGAAAAGCCGGTAGTCATAATATCGGTTGAAAATGAGAGAGATTTTTTTCTTGAAAACTAGTTCCCGTGTTTAAAGAAACATAAAATATGAGGTAAGATGTAAAAATGACTCATTAATTTACAAATTAAGAACCTCAATGTTATTTCCCATATTTAACTATGAATAACTCAATTTACGTCATCTAAATTTGACTTTTCCAAAATAATTCTAACCCCAATGCAACACTAAGAAATTGGGACTGGAAGTAAATATCAATAAAATTAAGTATATGGTCACATGTTGGAAATTTTGAAAAAGTGGCTGAATTCAAATATCTAGGAAGAATAATTACAAACAGGAGTGAAATGTATAAGGAAATTAAACCTAGGTTCAATTCTAGAAACACACTATTATGCATTACAGGGACTCTTTTTATCATCCTAACTTCTCTCAAAAAATGTTAAACTAAAAATACGAAAAACGGTTATTCTTCCAAACATATTACACGGATGCAAAACATGGACTCTTACTTTGAGAAAGGAGGAAATATTACACGTATTTGAGAATGAAGTTCTTAGGAAAATTAATGGACCAAAGAGAGATGAACAGACGGTGAATGGACAAAACTACATAAAAGTGAGCTCCATAACCTTCATGGGAAATCAGATGTAATAAAAATACTTAAGTCTCAGACTGCAATGGGGAGGTCATGTAGCACAAATGGAGAATGAAAGAAGGGCAGGTAAACTCCTTGTAGGAAAACCAGAAGGAAAGTGTCCAGTAGGTCGGCTAAGAATGGGGTGGGAGAAAACATTATCCACAAATTGAGAGGTTGGAAAAACTACACTTAAACTAGCGTGAAATATTTTCAATGTCCTATAGAACAATACTGCGCATGTGCAAGAGTTTATAGAGCCAGCAATAACCCACAATCAAATTACATATCAATTATCATCCTCAAATACTATCCGTCGCTATGAAATTTAAATGACCAATATTTGCAATAAATCCCCAAATCTATGTTAAAAAATATATTAATAATGCTAAAATTACCAAATGTTTATCAAAGATGGGTGTACACTTACTTATCACTCCCTAATGCTGATCCAACCAGCGATAACACAAAACAGTGATAGAAAAATCATAGACTAAGTAATATACTCTGTGGAGAAAATAGCAGTTAGCATCACAATATTGTCTAACAGTCCCGGTCTAGGCGAGAATTTTTCTCTTCAAAAATAATTTATCCTTCAATGAGAAGTGTTAAATTAATAATAAAATCGTCAGTGTCATAATATTGTGATTTGCATATTTAAATAAATACTTCAATTGTCTAATAATGTTATAAAGATTGTTTGAAAAAGATTAAAATATTAAATAATGTTTAGTAAATACAGAAGAACAACTATAGTTTATAACAATATAACTGAAAAATCAAGCGCTAGTAAAAGTGCAGTTGAGCCAAGAGGTTAATTATACAGGTGGTGATACAAAAAAATAACAGCTCAGTATATAGATACATGGAGAGCTTTAAGTTTGCATAACCATTAACCTCCAGGTTCGATAGTGCCAGTGAATTAATTAGTTATTAGATGCTATCCCACAAAAGGACAATAACAGGAAAAGGTAGATCATAAAATATATGAACTTGTCACCAACCTTGAGGTATTCCGTAGCCTCTTGTTGCAATGTCTATCATCATCATCAGGCCCCATGTCAGCAACACTACGTCGTTTGCTGCGTGGCATGGCAGGAGTGCCAATTCTGGAAGTGGATTCCACTCCCCACTCAAGACGACCTGCTTCCCACGCACTCTGAAAAATTAAATTTCATAAATATCTCAATAAGAGGACTTAATGTTAATAATATCGTTTTTAAACACCTTAATGATGGACAAATTATATTTGAAAAGAAAAAATATACGCCTAAGACTGGGGTTTGAACCCAGGGCCTTTGACTCTCTATGTCAATGCTCTTCCATCTGAGCTACCTAGGCCTCCAATCTAAACGCGTATTTTTCTCTTATACATAGTTAATTCCCTAACCCCAAATGCTACGATTTTTGCAAATGGCGGCATTTAAATTAGCGTGAAATATTTTCAAAGTCCTATAGAACAACAGTGTGCACATCAAACCACATATCGATTATTATCCTCGATTACTATCTGTCACTATGAAAATTAAATGGCCAATATTTGCAATAAATCCCCAAATCTATGTTAAAAAATATATTGATAATATTAAGATTACCAAACGTTTATTAAAAATGGGTGTACACTTACTTATCACTCCCTAACGCTGATCCAACCAGCGAAAACCCAAAACAGCAATAGAAAAATCATAGACTAAGTAATATACTCTGTGGAGAAAATAGCAGTTAGCATCACAATATTGTCTAACAGTGTCATAATATTGTGATTTACATATTTAAATAAATACTTCAAAATTGTCTAATAATGTTATAAAAATTGTTTGAAAAGGTTTAAAATATTAAATAATGTTAGTAGAAGAAGAGCTATAGTTTACAATAATAAACTGAAAAATCAAGCGCTAGTAGAAGTGCAGTCGAGCCCATTTTTTAAACATAGATTTGGGGATTTATTGCAAATAATGGTCATTTAAAATTCATTGCGACGAATAGTAATCGAGGATGATAATCGATATGTGGTTCGATTGTGGGTTATCGTTGGCTCTATAAACTCTGGCGCATGAGCACTGTTGTTCTATAGGACTGAAAATATTTCACGCTAGTTTAAGTGCAGTTTTTCCAATATTTTAGTGTTTCTTCAGATGAATGAAATAAAATAAACTTAAAAAACACATTTCTAAAATAACTCGCATTAACATCACATTAATCCATTCTGTATAGCTTTGGTTGTTAGGTCACATTTTGGTTAGATTTTTATATTGTTTCAATTAGAAATGAAACTTGTATAAAATTGCTGTATCATCTTTACTAATACAACATTTGAATGTTGAATATAAAGAATGGGAATGGCATCACAGTTATATGACAATTGTAACTCTTCTATTTTGTGCCCACATTTCTGCATTTTCTTAACTAAAACGAAATAATTTTGTTATTTTCTATGTGAGAAAAAATGTACGTCTGGAAAATAGTACAATTCAATTTTAATTTTCATAAACCTGAACAATAACATATCGTCGCTTAAGAAACAATACCATGTAACTAACAAAATGAACATTTTACACGAGAAACAAAAAACTGTTTACTTTTCCCCTTAGTACCTATATATTGAAACCATTGTATCTATAAGTTTAGCGAGGTCATAGTACAAAATTTCATCCCAATCTATGTTAGAACTGAGTGCACTTCTTCCGTGATGCTAACAGTATAAAAATGTCAATTTCACCAAAAGTGTCAGTTACGCAGTGTTGTTTCTTAAGCGATGATATAAGGCTTATTATAATCTTACTTTCTCAACGTGGCTAGTTAGCAAAGACCGTTAATGCATAGTGCTATAGATCTGAAGGTCCAAGGTGCGAAACTAGCTGAAATCCATGGTAAGTAATAGTGTCATTTATAATATGTAGTAATGTTAGTTTTCAATTAATATTTAATTTTAGGAAGTTATATTGCCACCTCCGGGGATACGGCAACAGGGCCGAAAATTTTCTAAAGTTCTACAGAATCGCTAGGAAGTTTTCTAAGTTCTATAGACGTGCTCAGTGGCCATGCGCTAGAGCTCCAATTATCCCAGGTAGATAAATGCAACCTCCAGCAGTTGGCGGTATATGTATGAGAAATCAGTATGACCAACATTGACACAAAATTCCCAGAACTTGTCTAAAAATGTATAATTAACACGAAATTAACTAGTGGAAATATGATTTTACGTGGTAACCGTCCGATATTTTGAATTTTTCATAGAATAACAGATATGAAGAGGTAATTTATTTTACGTATCAAATCACATTTAAAAAGCAAGGAACCTAAAAGCTAACCAAACCTAAATCAATTACTGTAACACAAACCAATTACTCTAACGTAGGTGAAATCCATGGAACGTGGAATCACATTTAAAAAGCAAGGAACCTAAAAGCTAACCAAACCTAAATCAATTACTGTAACACAAATCAATTACTCTAACGTAGGCAAAATCCAGGGAACGTGGAATCACATTTAAAAAGCAAGGAACCTAAAAGCTAACCAAACCTAAATCAATTACTGTAACACAAATCAATTACTCTAACGTAGGTGAAATCCAGGGAACGTGGAAATGGTTGGCAACATCTGGAGTATTTTGGGTTGTTGATGGTGGCAACGCTGGAACAACATAGGAAGAGGAGGGAAAATAGCAGTAAGCAATGTAGTACGACCATGTTTTACGTAAATATATAAATATAAAAAAAGATCATTGCAACATTGGAAGATGTTTAAAATGTGTTTAAAAGTGTTGCAAAATGTTTTAAACGTGTTTAAAAGTGTTTAGTGCATCAGTGGAATAAAATATTAAATTGAAAAATTTTTGCGACCTGAAGTGTACAACAGCCGTTATATTTTATAATAAGTAGAATTGCGCACAAATGTGCATTAAAAGACTTTTTGCTGTAAGCGTTTAAGCTTTTTGTCCTTTTTGTGCAAAGTTCTAAATGGTATTGGCTGCATTTACGAACACACACAATATTCATCTGCTTGGTGTAAACCTGGTTTTTTTGCAGATCTCGTGATGAAAGCTATGTGAGTGAGTACATGCCGCTGGGTTCGCCCACGTTCCATTTATCATTGCTTCTGTGGCGTACAAGTCCGAATCAATCTCGCTTCTTTTCCTCACTCTTTCCGCTAGAAGGTTGTCATAATGAATTGTTGCCAGTAGCTGTAGCAACATCCTCAGCTCTTCTATTAGAAATAGTTCCCATGCCAGTTCATATACAAGTCGAGATGGAGTCATTTTTGATACACCGAGAACTCTTTTTAGGAATGTGGCTTTTACTTTTTCAAGTTGCTTTAGATCATTTTTCTTTAGGTACTTCCATACTATTTGCAGGCCATAGGCAAGTATTGAAATAATCTTTGCGGTGAATAGCTGTTTTGCTATATTTTGTGATATTTTGAGGTTATGTTAATTAAATTATTTTCAGTCTGATCATCTTACCTTAATATTAAGCTGACGATAAAACAGAATTGTTTTAAAACATGTCCAAGAACAAATCAACATTAATATTGAGGTAAGATGATCAGACTGAAAATAATTTAATGTAGTTTCAATTGTATAGAATAGTACAGAAGAAGTAGAAATGAGATACATGTTGAGTAGAAAATAGGAAAAATGGTAGATGAAGGAATAATAGAAGAAAGAGAGACATCTAGTGCCAAAAATTGCACTTAATTTTTTTCTTCAAGAATCTAATTCAAATGAACGAGAATTATTAAATAGTTCAGTTATCATTCATTTATTATTTAATCGTTCATACAATGTTTCTTTGTAATTACCCTACATTCTTGTATTATTGTTGCTCTATGTACTTTTTTTCTGTCTTTACTAACATTTCCTATTATTTTAAATGTTTTGTAACGATACTTATAACATTTCTTTTACAATTGTTAAATATTTATCTACATATGCAAATTGTCACATATATCTCAAATGATTTTTTTCACAGTTCGGGTGTGGTAGGTTATATGACCATCACAATTCTACACGTACATTCTTATGCCACTGATGCACTAAACACTTGTAAACACGTTTTGTACTGTTTTAAACATTTTGCAACGATCTTCAAGCTTTCTTTACAATATTTTTATATTTATATATTTACATAAAACATGATCGCAGATACATTACTTACTTGCTATTTTCCATGTTGTTCCAACGTTGCCACCATTTGAAAATAATTTCAAACCATATTTAGTGTTAGTGTACGTAAAATTAGTTTATAGTTCATTAAATAGTACGCATGTAAATTGTTTTGTTACGTTAGGAAATGGGAAGTTAGTTTACATCCATTTGTTTTTAAGTATTTGGGAATAAATAATATGCATGTAAAAGCTAACCAAACCTAAATCAATTACTGTAACACAAATCAATTACTCTAACGTAGGTGAAATCCAGGGAACATGGAAATTGTTGGCAACATCTGGAATATTTTAGGTTGTTGATGGTGGCAATGCTGGAACAACATAGGAAGAGGAGGGAAAATAGCAGTAAGCAATGTAGCACGACCATGTTTTACGTAAATATATAAATATAAAAAAAAGATCGTTGCGACATTGGAAGATGTTTACAATGTGTTTAAAAGAGTTGCAAAATGTTTTAAAAGTGTGTAGTGCATCAGTGGAATAAGATATTAAATTGAAAAATTTTTGCGACCTGAAGTGTACAACAGCCAATTGTTTTCTATAGTTAGGAAATGGGAAGTTAGTTAACGTCCATTTTTTTATGCATTTGGAAATTTATTCCCAAAGTTGGTAATGCCAACTGCAGAGCCATCTACCGGAGGCTATATTAACCATTACAGCAACTCCCGCCACTCGCGCATGTGCACTGCGATTCTGTGGAACTTCGAAGAATTCGTCTGAGACAAATAACCGACTTTTTCCCACAGTTCTACTGAATCAATGTTCATATGCACAAATGCTTAATAAAAACTTCTGCAAAGTGGTGGAGATATCTTTGAAATTGGAATGACCAACATTTGCAATTAAGTCAAAAATATATTTTAAGAAATGGGTGTTCAGTCATTTCATTTTGTTAGGTTCTGATGGAACACTTCATTAAATAATGTGCATGTAATTTATTTTGTTAGGTTAGGAAGAGGGAAGTTGGTGTACATCCATTTCTTATAAACATGTTTGGGAATTTATTGTGAAGGTTCGTCATTCTGATTTCACTGACATATCTGTCATATAGCAAAAATACCTTTAAGCATTTGCGCAAGCACACTATGATTCTATAGAACTGAAAAATTCAGTGGTGGAGGTAATCTAAACTTTTTCCAATAAGAGTTAGTTAGCTAATACCGGTACTAAATATAATGCTTAGCTGATGTTATACTTACAAGTGACAAATTGTATAAGTTGTTGTGGAATGTGATATTGTTATTTAAATGATCCGTTTTGATGCTGTTTCCTGAATTTGGTCATATGAAAAAATGTTAAAGTACACCCAAGTATTAATTCATTTTCTCCAAATCTGAAAAAAAAAAAAACATTAATTATACTCTATACGTGTGTATTCTTAAATTTCATTAACATTTTAAACTCAAATAATAGAAAAACACTATTGCATCAACGTCAATTAAGTATTATTAAAGTAACCAAATTCATAATGGCTACAATTTAATCTCATCTGTAGATTTTATACAAAAAGAATGATCTAGCAGAGTACGAGTTATATATACTATGCAAATAAATTACATTCAATAATTTCTATCGACTCAATTTTGGACTGCAAAAAGACCGTGCCTGCTTTACAATCATTTTAATTCATCATGCTACTCCTTCTCTACCTGATTTATTACTATATATTTGTTGTTAATATTTCCATACAGCATATGCCTAACTGGTGTTGCTTTTATTGTTTCCACTGAACCACATATTTTACAAATTTTCTTAATTTTCTCAAGACCAGACAGTTATTCAATACCAAGACGTACCAATAAATAAATTCAAGCGGAAGAAGGTACAATGCTTTCTCAACAGATGGTGATACTACTCACATGGATGAATCCCCTCAAGTACAGCCCCGTGTATCTCTAAAGGGAATTTTCGAAGCAATTTTTTTGCCACGTAGTGTGAAAGTCATATTAAGATTGCGCCACAGACGCTATTTTATCGATTGTAGACGAGAGAATCGGACAAATAAATCGAGTTGTTAAATCAAATTAAACAAATTTAAATCGTAGAGAATCTATGATTTAAATTAAACAACGTTAGTTCTCAATTTATAAATCTGATATATAAAAATGAATGTTTGTTTGTTTGTTCGTATTTTATGCGCTGCCATACCGTTCATCCGTTTTTGATAGGGCTTTTTGCAAAATGTTCAGGAGATTCTCGGGATGAACATTTGCTATAAGAGAGTTATGATACTCAACTCCTACACCTTTAAAAATCACCAATGTTTAATTTTTCTCTGCGCCTCTTTCCTAGGCATTTGAACTCAGTCACTTCTTCAAAATTTCCCTCTGCAATACATTTTATAATTGATTATTTATTTAAATTTGTATTCATTAATTTATAAAATAAAATAAGATACTTGCAACTGGGATGAAACTTAAGTAGATCTACTGGTTCCAAAGTTAATATTGTCAACATCGGAAGATTCTATAGAAGCTGTATCAAGAGTTTTTTCTCAAAACTTCAGCACCAATTTCAGCTATTACATAGAAAAGTGTGCATCACGTATGCCACCAATCCAAAAGATACATCAGACTGCCATTGATTCTAAAGACATTGGATGGCTGTAATATGCCACAGAAACTGCTCCAAACCGTTATCATCTAATATGAAAGGTCTTATGTTCTTCTTCATTTTACTGCAAGAATATAGGCATACAATTTTCGCCATTTGTCCAAAACTGTCCAATGTGAAAGGTCCCATACTTTTCTTAATTCCATTAACAGAATGTGGAAATACGATTTTTTTCATACATTCATAAATCGATAATGAGCGATCGGGATTTCCGGTTATAGCAGCAGCTAAGCGCGAAGCAGCAAATAAACTGTCAAATAAATAAATACAAAAAAGTGCAGAAGAAGATACAACAAAGCATAAAGGACAATAGGTGACGACGCACCAACAGAAGTGTTCGCAATACAGGAAAAAAAGGGAAAACCACGTGAGTAAAGAAAGAGCACGTACATAAAAATAGCGCCGCCATATTGCATAGAGCATAAGATACCTGAAATTTATACAAAAATAGTCGGGATATCAAAGAGAATAAAATTCGACCGGAAGTGACGTACTTACAAAAAAAAAGCAACGACTCCAGAACTATGTCACCATCACCAAACAAAATCACAGACCGCAAAGAAAACAGCACGGTCAACAGTGAGCAATGTAATCTCTGCGAAACAATAGTCAGAGAAAACGAAGACGCAGTAGAATGCGAATACTGCAACAGATGGCAGCACAATAAATGTGCAGACCTCACCGCTGGTGAGTTCCAAATGTTAAAAAGAACCAGGTGCAAACTGACCTGGCTATGCACAGAATGCAAAACAGAAATTGTGGAAAAAAGAAAAAATCCACAAAACCCGAAAACTATTGTTCAGAATGAACCGAAGCAAACTTGCGAGGAATTAAACAAAAAAATGGATCACATCAGCGAAACGCTAACTCAAAAGATGACATTGCTCCTTGAAACTCAGCTACAACAATCCGAAATTATGAATGCGCTCCTGCAGACTCGAGCATCAATCATAAAGCAAACGAAAAATGATAACAATGAAGAGCCAACTGCAGCAGTAGAAGAAAAACGGGAAGGCGCATTGGAATGGAAATAGGATACACAGAAGTGGGAATGCCACAATCAACAAACGGGAAAACAATGGAAACCGAAGACCCAGTCACGGAAGACAGAAGCAGAAGAAGGAGACCACAAATCATCGGAAATATGACCGAATCTACGGAATTGAGAGCAGGACAACGTATGTCCTGGCTCTATGTAGGCAGACTCCATGTATCCACCACGGAAAAGAAATTGGAAACATATATACATAACAAGGGCATAAATGGGAATGTCAAATGTGAAGAACTAAATATCCGAGGGCGACTAAAAGCGTTCAAAATTGGAATCCCATATGAATCGCTAGAAGTCTTAAACAAAGCCAAGGCCTGGCCAACTGGAGTCTTAGTGAAGAAATATATTTTTCGCAGAGACAGATCAGAAGGTGCAAGACTCTGAGTGTACAAACCAAAACACGGATGGACTGGAAAACCGAAAAAGGAACGCTCAAAATATCAAGGAACCAAGAACTACCATTAAAATACTACTGTGGAATGTAGAAGGTTTAAAAAGCACCCTTCAACTCACGAACAGCGACCTTCTAAACAAACAAGATGCCTTAATATTAACAGAAACCTTCACCACAGAACCCATAGAACTTCCAGGATTTTACTCGGAACACATCCCAGCAACACAAGGAACAAGAGGTCGACCAATGAAAGGAATTTCATGCTACATCAGACCAAAATTAGGAAAAGTTAAAAGCGTATACCGAGAAGACGACACATTAATAATCACAACAGAAAAAGTTACCCTGATAGGGTTATACATTGAACCCCTAACACCAATTGAAGACATCATAGCAACATTATTAACAGCATTGAATCAGACAACAAAAGGATCCAACATAATAATCGCCGGAGACTTAAATTGTAGAATAGATATAACCCACCACAGAAGCCAAGAACTCCTACAAACGATGGCGGAGGAAGGATTCGAACTCGTCAACCAATCAAAGGACCGGACCTACTATTCACACAACGGCAGCAGTAACATCGACCTGATATTCTTCAAGGGCTCAAAAATACAACTGGTTTCTCATAAAGTATGCTACACATCGGACGAAGCTCTGTTAAAGAAACACTGCCCTATAACAGCAAACTTCTCACTAGAATACCCAGAAGAAAACAATACCTGCAACGGAGACACGGTCTCACGAAAAATTAACATAACTCAAATAAAAGAAGACAAAAGGCAGTTGCTGAAGCTAGAACACACTATAGAGGAAGGAGACATCGAAGCGGCAGCGACAGCGCTAGAAAATATTATCAAGACAGCAATCATCCCCAGAACCAAACGTAAAGCCAAGGAATGGTTCGACACCAAATGTTTTGAGGAAAGAAGAAAAGTCCTACATACCCTAAACTTAACACGGACATCCGACACAGCAGAAAACCTGGACCGATATAACAAGGCAAGGAAAAAATACAAAGCCTTAATAAAACAAAAACGGAAAGAACATATGGAAGCAGAAGCCACAAAATTAATCGAAGAAGCGAGATCAGACCCCTTCATTGCATTAAAACCCAGAAGAACACACGCCACAGGAAAAATAAGCATGGAAACCTGGGAAAAACACTTCCTCAAGATTCTTAACATAGATAACAAGAATGCAGCATATGGGCCAAAAACCCCAGAGATACCAGACTCAAACTTCAACTTTTTCACCGAAAAGGAGGTCCAACAAACCTTAAAAAATCTGAAAAATAACAAAGCATCAGGACCAGACGGAATCTACAACGAACACCTTAAAGCTTCCGTAGAGGTTATACTACCAGCACTCACTAAGCTGATAAATCTTTGTATCAAAACAGGCACCATCCCAAACAGATGGAAAACTTCAACCATCAGAATCCTGTATAAAGGGGATGGAGACAGGACCGATCCCAACTCTTACAGAGGCATAGCGCTGGAGAACAACTTCCTAAAAGTCCTCTCGAGAGTAATAACATGCAGGCTAACAAATGAAATTGACTGCAAACTCCCAGAAGAGCAGTTCGGTTTTCGGAAAGGAAGAAACACCCTTCAAGCAGTTCGGATCCTTATAGAAGACATCGAAAACCATCTAAGATTCCCACAAGGAAAATTTCACGTAGTATTTGTAGATTACTCGAAAGCGTTTGATACACTAGATAGAAATATAATCTCAGCAAAATTAGAAGCCCTAACAGACAGAAAACAACTGGCAGTCCTGATCCACAACATGTTAGAGAGCAATATAATACATATCTCTGACAATGTATCTATCTCCAAGGAAGTCAAGCAAACAAACGGGGTACTACAGGGAGACCCACTCAGCCCACTACTATTTAACGTGGCGACGCATGATTTAGCCGACAAAATAAAGGAAACAACAAGCAACATAAAATTATATATGTACGCGGACGATATGGCCATCGGATCACCAGACAAAAAGGACCTCCAAAACGCGATTAACGCGCTAGAAACATGGGCCGACGAAAATAAACTCCAGATCAATCCAAAGAAAACAGTTCAAATGAACTTCAGGAAAGGTGGAAGAGAGAACCCACAAGACAGAATAATATATAAGAATGAATCCCTCCAAACAGTTAACTTCTTCAAATACCTGGGCGTGACCCTCCAAACGACAATGAAATCTTTCAGGATTCACATCAAAGCAAGAGCAACAGCAGCCACAAAGGCAATCCTTGACATAAGGTCAATATCCAAATTATCCCTAAAAACCGCCATGAATCTCTTCGACGCCAAGATCATACCCATTTTAACATACGGTATAGAACAAATCTGGGAAAAACTAGGAATAAAAGACCTATCAACAATAGAGGCCGTTAAAGCCCGATTCCTGAAGTCAGCACTGGGATTGTCCAAACACACCCGATCACGACTCGTATACGAACTTGCCAGAGAGACCTTCCTAATAGAAGATCTGAGGACCAAATTTAACTTACCATTTACGGAGAACTGGGGAAAGCTAATGGATATAAGAAGACAGAAATCAGTAGAGATCTGGCCCGAATTTTATTCCACAGAAGCAATGGTAAATAGAACATGGATGGAAACCAATCAAGACCTACGCCACTTTGTAAATTCCCTGGCAACGCATGGATACCACCATAAAGTATGTAATCTGAAGACCTACCACGACCCTAACTCAACATGTGTATGTGAACTTTGTGAACTACCGTGTGACCGTTACCACATTACAGCATGTAAAAGACTACCTAAATCAATAATTGCGACCTGCACAGACTAACGACACTGTGAAAAGTAGTGTATAAGACATTAACATTAGTTAGATTCATGCACAACTTGTGCGCTTTTCGTTTATATATAAATCGATAAATGTAAAAGCAGCATATTCCAAGATACTTGTTTGAATAGCCAAGTTCCAATTTGCCGCTTTCACAGACAAAAATGCGTGTTTTGGAGACATTTCCTCTTCCTGAAAGTCATTACTGGGGCTCGGAGGTTGATAACCTATAAAATTCCTAAAAAAAAACCTTCAAAACAAATCTAAAGATATCCTAAAAAAGACCTAAAAGCTGGAAAAAAAGGATGTAAAAGGGCAATTCAAATGAAATAATTTTAATATCAACTGCATTTTTTATGAATATAATAAAATGTTTAAAATTAAATGATGTACACTTAAAAAAAAAATTGGAGAATGAAATAATTCTTCTTTCATACTTTATTTATATATTTTAATCCATCATATCTTGAAAAAGGAAGTTTGTGTTCTTTAAAAAAATTCTTGGAGAATTTAGAATGAACAACTTTTTCCCACCTGCAATGGATTCAGCTATGGATATCCTGGACAAATAAATTGAAATTCTCTCTATCTATCTTCGGGTTTTTACAGCTGCTGCCGTCTTCCCGTGCCAAACCTCCAAAGCCTACAGTCTTGGGCATCTTTGATGCTTAGCACTCTAGCTTGCATTACTGTCTTCATGTTTTCCTTCCATGTTAACCTTGGTCTTCCTCTTTTCTTCTTTCTGTTCGGATGCCATTCATATAGTTGCTTCGGCCATCACTCATCTTCCATTAATAAAACATGTCCTAACCACTTTAATTCCTTCTCCTCAATTCTTTCAATTATGCTTTCTTCTGCTTCCATTATGTTTCTAATTTCCTTATTTGTGACATGTTCTAATTTAGACTTTCTGGCACTTCTTTGTAAATAATCCATTTCTAGAGCTATTAGTCTAATCAATCAAATAAATTGAAATTCATATTAGTATAACTAAAAGCATAATTAGGCTGTACAATGGTATAAATACGGTCAAGAAATGTCAAAAAAAAAGGAAAGAAAGGACAAACGAACATGAGAGGAACAAGAATAAAGTGCATAAGATTTGCTGATATATGGCTTTGCTAGCACAAGATGTAGTATCAGGATTATGGGATGAAGTTAAATATAAATAAGATGGAGGCCATGATTATAGGAAGAAAACCAAGGAAGATAAACATGAGAATTAAAGATGAGGCCATTGAGCAAGTGGACAGCTTCAAATACTTGGGTTGTACTATCAGAAGTAACATGTACTGCGGTCAAGAAGTAAAGCAGAGGATAGAATGGCAAAAGAAGATTTTAACAAGAAGAGAAGCATTTTCTGCAGACCTTTGGCAAAAGAATTACAAAAGAGGCTAGTGAAGTGCTTTGTGTGGAGTGTAGCATTGTATGAGACAGAGACTTTGACATTATGTTGGAATGATGAAAAGCAACTTGAAGCTTTTGAGATGTGGATATGGAGAAGAATGGAACGTATAAAATGAACAGACAAAGTAAAAAATAAAGATGTGCTAGACAGAGTGGGTGAAAGAAGAACGATGCTGGAACTCATAAAGAAGACGAAAAGAAATTGGATTGGCCACTGGCTAAGAAGAAACTGCCTGCTGACGGTAGAAGGAATGGTCAATGGAAAGAAAGAGGCAGAAAAAGACATGAGATGACAGACAATATTAAAATAATTGGTTTGTATGCAGATACAAAAAGGTAGGCTGAGTTGAGGAAAGAGTGGAGAATGCTGAGTTTTCGGTGAAAGGCCTACTCTTGTGCACAATGCTATGAATGAGTGAATATATATATCATCATCATCATCCAGGGATTAAGCCTGTTGGCTCGTTTCGGTTTCATGAAAGCTAGAATTGTTAAAATTGTTCAGTCCATCTTCTGTGTGGGTGTTTAACATTTCTCCTTTTATGCAGTTTATAATTTTGGAAATCTTTCTTCTGGCATTCTATCAACATGTTCTTTCCAGGTGTTCCTATAGGGTATATCATGTTGGGCCTGGTCTTCAAACATAAAAAAAAAAAAAAAGAATTTTTCCTCAAACTCCGAGCCCTAATCATTTTATTTGCATTAGTTATGCGTATTGAGTCAAAATATTTATCAGCTTCACATAATTTGCCAGGTATTAATTTATTTAACGGTTCCCACCCATGAGGATTTGTTTCCTCTGAAAGAGAACTACTCAATCTGCTTTCAGTCCCCAGTGACCATTTCAGGAAGTGTATAACTAACTCACTCACTGGTACTATCAAACCGATAGATTCATTGCCGCGCAGATAAAAGTTCTCCATACATCCCAAACCTGAGCAAACGTTTTCAATCATCCCCTGTACAATTTACCTCTCTCAAATCCTAGTTAATTTTATTCTCTCATCTCATTCTTGGTCTACCTGTTGGGTTGAAAAGTTGGCAAAGTCCTTGTAATTTTCTTCTGACGAGAGTAGGAATAAAACATGCAAAAATTGTTCACAAAGTAGCATTGCTTGTGTTGAGCTTTCAATTTTATTTTTAAATGAATGGGACAGGGGTCGAGGGGAAGGTGTAGGTAGCACCTTTGTTAGGAGTTGACCCTACACTGGTTCTCACCAACCCAGGAAGGAGATATGTAAGAACTTTACCTCTGATGAAGCTATAACCTAGACCATCTGTACGTGGTGAAGAACGACATCCTGCAAGAGATAGCCCTGCTTTAAGTGAATACAGCAGATCTAGACATGGCTGTCGATAAAAAGCCCCAACACACTTTACTCCAAGTGTGAGTATTGGAAAGGATGTAGGAGAAGGAAAACTCCAAAAATAAACCCAAGTAGAGGACTCTCGTCAGCTGAGGAGAAAGCAATCTTCTAAGGGAAAGAGACTCCAACAGAAAACCACTGGTCCTCCAGGTTGGGGTTTGTGCGTTGGGCTGGAAACCCACCATGTAAAAAGATCTTTCTCAGCAATCTCATATGAATAAGCCCGACAGAAGTACAAGACGACAACTTGGATTACGTTAAAAGGCTTCCAACATATTTGTGGAACAATCAGATGAACAAAGTTAGAAAGGAGACGCAGCTAAGATTTTACTCAACAATGGCTCTACCATTGGTGATGTATGGAAAACCTGCATCCAGAAGGAAAAAGACGAAAGTAAAATTCAGGTATTGGAAATGAACTTCCTACGGGTGGTGAATGGTTATACAAGAGAAGAAAATATTAGAAATGAGAATATTAGAGAGGAACTAAAAGTACAACCACTTCTTCAATAAATAGACTGGTACAACTAGATAAAGCATCTGCAGAGAATGACAGAGGATAGGATACCAAAGATGGAATTGATTTATAATGACGAAGATCGGTAGGAAGACAAAGAAAACGTTGGGCTGAACAAATATGAGATCGGTACAGGCAGAGACCTAATGCGTGAAAGATGATGAATGGGACAGGACAGAGTACTTTTAATGCGATTGATTCACCGTAACCGGCTAATGTAGTTGAAATATTTCGTCAGTCAAATTCAGATGGCGAGGCCATTCAAAATATCAATTCCGTTCTCTATGGTTCTCTACATGTTCTCTCCTCTATGCACAAGTACCCATAACACCACTGCAACCTTGAATGATTTTCAGAAGAATAACGTGAAGCGCACTTTAATTTGTGAACACAATCATAGGCATAGGCGGTCATAGAAGGATCTTTGTGTTCGTAGTTTATACATCTGTTTATACTTTTTTTTCTGCTGACAATTTCCTGTGTACTTTTACAATACATTAAGAGAATATTAGTATCGATATAATTTGGGATTCACTCTTTTCCCTCAGTGCATTTGTTATCTTGAGTGGATCATAATAGCGCTGTGCTTGCGAAGTGATAAATATTTTGCTTGTTTGGATATAAACAAAATCCTATAAAGTGTCTGTCATTAAAATTGTTTTTGCCCTGTTTTGTATTTATCTTCTTATATTAAATTTTTAGTTGACATGAGTATTAAATTGAACTGTACTCATTATATTGAATCTAGTACCGCGTGATATTGTGAATTTGTAATTATGGCGTCAAATAATCAACACCATTGGACAGTGGCCTCAAGAAAGACGAATATGGATGAAGAGAAATCACAAATATTACTAATACTTCGAGATATGTTCGAGGATGTAATTGAGCTTCCAGTTATTCATTCGGTTACAGAAAGTTGTAACTATGACCGTAAGTAAAATTATTGAATCAAGTTTAGTATTTGTCGATCACGTTTTTGCGTATAACATTTTTATGCTATTGTTGCATTACACGCATTTACCATGTGTTCAGGCTCAACTGCACTTCCACTAGCCCTTGATTTTTCACTTATATTGTTGTAAACTGTAGCTCTTCTTCTGTATTTACTAACATTATTTAATATTTTAAACTTTTTTGAACCATTTTTATAATATTATTAGACAATTTTGAAGTATTTATTTAAATATGCACATCACAATATTATGACACTGTTAGACAATATTGTGATGCTAACTGCTATTTTCTCCACAGAGTATATTACTTAGTCTATGATTTTTCTCTCGCTGTTTTGGGTTATCACTTGTTGGAGCAGTGTTAGGAAGTGATAAGTAAGTGTATACCCATTTTTAACATTTGATTTGTTCGTTTGTACCAGAAGGCATACAGTCGAAAAAAAAATGTTGCACCCCCCTTAATCCAATGCTGGCTACGCCCATGGTTACATATCATAGAAATATGTTGAAATAATCGTTAGAAAAATGTAAAATTTATTGTTATTATAGTAGGAAATAATTTTAAAATATAACCTGTTGGTGCACGCAGGTGGTATCTACCAGGGATTTAGAAAAAAAATTCTCACTGCGCTTAATGGAAACATCAGCCGAGTATGTATTTCAGAACTTACTATTTATTTTGGGGTGTCGTATTCTTTCACAGGTTAGAGTGCTTGAATTGCGTTAGGTTAGTCTTTTGCAGGTTAGAGTACTTAAATTGTATTAGGTAAGCTTTTAGATTCATTAAATATTGTATATATGTTGGCAGCATCGCGTGATTCCATAGTGTAAACTGCTTTGCGTTTGTTGGTGTATACATGTAGTATCTGTCAGGGACTTGGAAAGATCTCTCACTGCGTTTAATGGAAACTTTATCCCAGCAATTCTGTAGGATAATTCATGAGAGACTGACACTAGACTTTTTCCAAAATAAATACATACATATTATTTAATGAGTTGTAAACTAATCTTATGTACACTAACTTGTCTTATCAGAACCTAACAAAATGAAGTAAATGAACATACAGTTCTTAAAATATATTTTCGAATGTTGGTCATTCTGATTTCACAGATATCTTCACCATCTAGCTGAAGTTTGTTTAAGCTTCGCGTATGTGCACTATGATTCTGTAGAACTTTAAAAAATGATTTGAGATAAATGCAATAATTTGCATACGTAACCTATATGAATTGTAAAAAAAATGTAAGTAAGCCTATTGCAAAACATTTAAAATAGTATGAAATGTTAGTAAAGACAGAAAAGGTACTTAGAGCAACAGTATTACAAGAATGTAGAATGGAAAATCATAGGTCGAAGTATTTTAAACTTGAGCCCATTTAGAACTTAGGTAAGTCTTCAATTTTGTAACTTTGTTTTTGTGATAATATTATTCTCTCTCTCTCTAACCTAAGTGAAATAGTAAAGAATCTGGACATCATGTAACAGTTTTTATTTGCAAAATTCCACGTTGGATGGTACAAGACCAGAAATTTATTTACGTGACTTATGCCATTTTTAATGCAATTTATATTATTATGAAGTGATGTTGATGTGATTAATCCGTGAGTAATTA
Source organism: Diploptera punctata (assembly GCA_030220185.1). Lineage (NCBI taxonomy): Eukaryota > Metazoa > Arthropoda > Insecta > Blattodea > Blaberidae > Diploptera > Diploptera punctata. Next base: position 1,893,167 of record JASPKZ010003882.1, read on the forward strand.
CCATTGTGAAAGTATGTTAACGTGATATGAAATGTACGAGCAGAAATATGTTTTTACGTTGTAACCATCAGCCATGTTGAATTTAAATAGAATAATTGTGATGAAGAGGGAATTTTTTTACATATGAAATTATATTTAAAATGCAGGGAAACTAAAAGCTAACCTAACCTAATTCAATTACTCTAACCTAGGCGAATCCCATGGAATGCCCTTTTTATTATTTTATGCGGTTAAAATAAGTAAATGTTAAATTCGGACATAATTTGTTGAAACCACAGATATGTTGTGCAAGTGGGTTATCGCTGGTTACTAGTATGGGTATCGGTAGTTGAAGTATGGGTATTGGTGGTTATACATGTGGTAATCGGTGGTTCTCTTGTAACCACAGTGGTCATGACAGGAAATAGTCCCACTTTCTCTTTAATATTTAGGAGTAAAATAAATGAATGATAATTACCGCTTGCAAGCTGAGCAAAACATTTCTTCCACTTACTTGTGTTTTGCACTCTTTTAACTTTACTATCTAACCTCTCTCGGTTAACACTTGTTTTTTCGACCCCGATGCTATTAGGGCATCCGAGTGCTAGGGAGTCTTTCCTTTCTTGTATTTCTTCTTTCCTTTATTTTCTTTTCTTCTCCAGAAAAGCCTGACCAGAGGCTATAAGATGGCAGCCCCATCACTGGTCTTGCCTTCCTTTGGCCAGCAACCAATCGAAGGGACTATTATTATGCTTTCAAGTCTTATACGAGAATTTTCCAGAAGGATCAATTTTCTATAGGATCGTAACAGGCCTTGGCCTAATACTTGGAAGGAAGAAGAAGAAGAAGCACCTAAAAACATTAAATATAACATTTTATGAATATTTAATACATTTAAGTAGTGGGTAAATACATTTTTGGTTTTCTCCCGCGTGACCAATTCACTTCCTCCATTTGAACTAATGGAGAGATTTCAGATTTTATGAATAATGTCTTGGCTCAACTTTAGATTGTGACATTCTACGATTTTCCATACAACATTCTTAATGACGCTGTTGCACTATATACTTTTACCATTTTTAATAACATTTCAAAGTATTTTTAATGTTTTGCAATGATTCTTAAAACATTCTACATTTATTAAATATTTGTCTAGGTATGCAAATTGTGGTATTTTCTGTAAAGAATTGCAGTGCCATGTGCGAATGCTTAATGTAGCGTCCACCTGATGGCAGATCTGTCAAATCGGTGTGACCAATGTTTGCAATTAATTCCAAAACATATTTTAAGAAATTCACTTTATTTTGTTAGGTTCTGATGGGACAAGTTAGTGTACACCAGATTATTTTATAGTTTATTAAATAAAATGATACATCTTATTTTATTAGGTTACGTAAATTGGTGTACTTCCATTTCAATAAACATTTTTGGGAATTTATTGCAAAATTTGGTCATACCAATTTCACATATATGTCCTCCAGTCTGGTTGTAATTACATTAATGTTTGCACATGCACACTGCAATTCTGTAGAACTTAGAAGAATTCATTGAGTAAGTGAATGTAAAATACTAAAGGTTTTTCCTAACGTCTCCAATTTTACAAATCTAAGTTTTAAGATACTTTGGCCGTAAACGTAAAAAAAATAATCTGAAGAACTTTCCCAAAAAAATACTCAGTGGCTTTTTCTAAGTTGTACAGAATAGCAGTGTGCATGCTCAAACGTTTATGAAATTGTCGCCAGATGGAAACACATATCTGTGAAATCTGTATGACCAACCATCACAATAAATTCCCATACATGTTTAAGCTTAACTTTAGAAGGATAAACTGCACTTAAACTTGCGTGAAATATTGTCCTATAGAACAACAGTGCACATGTGCCAGAGTTTACAGATCCAGCGATAACCCACAATCGAACCACATCGCATATCATCCTCGATTACTATCCGTCGCTATGAAATTTAAATGATCAGTATTTGCAATAAATCCCCAAATCTATGTTAAAAAAATATATTAATAATATTAAAATTACCAAACGTTTATTAAAAATGGATGTACACTTACTTATCACTCCCTAACGCTGATCCAACCAGCGATAACCCAAAACAGCGATAGAAAAATCATAGACTAAGTAATATACTCTGTGGAGAAAATAGCGGTTAGCATCACAATATTGTCTAACAGTTTCATAATATTGTGATTTGCATACTTAAACAAATACTACAAAATTGTCTAATAATCTTATAAAAATTGTATAACTGTAGGCTTTCACGGCCGGCGTCTTGATCCCTATTAGGTTCGTCTTCCGGGCATATAGGCCGTGGTCCAGTCGTTCTTCTACTCGACGTTTCGTCTACTGCTGCGGTAGACATCTTCAGGAGATACTGCGTGCTCTCTGTGAACTCCTCAACAGTCGGCTGCAGACTGGCATTGCAGACTAAAACAAAAGGAAAAATCAGCCGTAGCGGAACACTGGATGAACAACCAAGAACATATAATAAGATTCGAAGAACACAGGTATTGTCCCAAACATCACATTATTACACCAGACTGTACAGAGAAGCCATTGAAATATATAAACACAAAAATTCCTTTAACAAAAAAGAAGAAACCATGAAGATAAACAAAATCTGGATCCCGGCATTGCACAATACGACAACGAAGCCTATGACTTCTGCTAGCGACAGCCTGGACAAAACAGCACGCAACACGGACCGCGCAGAAAACCGCCTCTCCACCAGGGGGCGTGCCTATAAATAGGGAGGGAGTTTCCAACGACCAGCCAGTCTGCAGCCGACTGTTGAGGAGTTCACAGAGAGCACGCAGTATCTCCTGAAGATGTCTACTGCAGCAGTAGACGAAACGTCGAGTAGAAGAACGACTGGACCACGGCCTATATGCCCGGAAGACGAACCTAATAGGGATCTTATAAAAATTGTTTGAAAAAGTTTAAAATATTAAATAATGTTAGTAAATACAGAAGAAGAGCTATAGTTTACAACAATATAACTGAAAAATCGGCTGTTGTACACTTCAGGTCACAAACATTTTTCAATTTAATATCTTATTCCACTGATGCACTAAACATCTTCCAATGTTGCAACGATCTTTTTTTTTATATTTATATATTTACGTAAAACATGGTCGTGCTACATTGCTTATTGCTATTTTCCCTCCTCTTCCTATGTTGTTCCAGCGTTGCCACCATCAACAACCCAAAATACTCCAGATGTTGCTAACCATTTCCACATTCCCTGGATTTCACCTACGTTAGAGTAATTGATTTGTGTTACAGTAATTGATTTACGTTTGGTTAGCTTTTAGGTTCCTTGCTTTTTAAATGTGATTCCACCTACGTTAGAGTAATTGATTTGTGTTACAGTAATTGATTTAGGTTTGGTTAGCTTTTAGGTTCCTTGCTTTTTAAATGTGATTTGATACGTAAAATAAATTACCTCTTCATATATGTTATTCTATGAAAAATTCAAAATGTCGGACAGTTACCACGTAAAATCATATTTCCACTAGTTCATTTCATGTTAATTATACATTTTTAGACAAGTTCTGGGAATTTTGTGTCAATGTTGGTCATACTGATATCACATACATATACCGCCAACTGCTGGAGGTTGCATTTATCTACCTGGGATAATTGGAGCACTAGCGCATGCGCACTGCGATTCTATAGAACTTAGAAAAATTTTTGTGCGACCCGAAGTGTAGCATATCCGAAAAATCAAGCCCTAGTAGAAGTGCAGTTGAGCCCTTTAGAAAATTATGTTGTATGATTTTCTGCACAATAGAATAAAAGAGTATGCCTTTTCAATAGGAAGTTACACTATCTTGTAGAATGGTTATTGCTGCAGGACACCATAATATCAAGCTCCTAATATGTATATTGTAAAACTTTTCTTTCACATAATAGATTTAAAATAGCATAATAAAGCTGAAATGTATGAACTTATTCTTGAATAAAATTCACCGGAGAACATATTGTTTAAACAACTCACCTCATAGGATTCATGCTTCCGCGATATCGCGATTTCAAACATAGTCATGTTCATCGTCAGCCATAACTCCGACTGACGAAATTCTTCGGCCGTCAACTATTCTATTGTTGCCATCTTCAGTGCTGCCATCTATGGTTGAATTTATGAACTTGAATCATAAGTAGTTGACAGCCGAAGAATTTCGTCAGTCGGAGTTATGGCTGACGATGAACATGACTATGTTTGAAATCACAATATCATGGAAGCATGAATCCTATGAGGTGAGTTGTTTAAACAATATGTTCTCCGATGAATTTTAATGATTATACCTCATAATGTTTACTTCCGAACATTAATTAAATATTATTCTTGAATAACTAAAGTTTAACATGTAGAATTCAATATATCAATGTTGAACTGCCATGATGGCACAATATATCTGCTGTTCTATACAAGATTCATAGTTCAATGAAACCAAATATTGATAGTTCATATTAGGACATCACTTAACAAAAATTTTCTTTATAGGACCTGATATAGAGTTGAGTTGTGTCTTTGAAAATATTCTCAATCCTAATAATATTATGTGACAAACTCGGAGGCAAAGAATATGTAGTGCTATCTTGAAAGTCAAACTCTACCATTGTGACTCAACTCTGATAGACAACAATTCCAAATGGACTCTTGAAAAAAAGTCTTTACTATAGACCTAACTCGAGTCCATAGATGAGTATTTACTCGACCGTTCCCTGGTGTATTTCAAACTAGAGTGTACAAGTGTTCATAGAAAAACCGTTGAGGTAAATAATAATTTCAAAACAGATGATATTGAATGGTTAATCTGTAGGCCCTAAACTTAAATACAATTATATAACTATTGGAAATATCAATTAACAAAACTAAAATTATGGCATTTCATGGGAAGGACCCCATACAAAGTAAAATCTGTCTCCAGAATAAAATTTTAGAGTGATCTAATCAATTTAAATATCTTGCATATTATCTCTCTATCTGGGATGAAAAGGATATCCCTGAAAAAATTACTAGCTATAATAAAAGAAGTTTGGGAATTATTAATCAAGTTATGAAACCTTCCCTTGTACAAAAAAACAAACACTTTGGCTAGACCAGTGTTGACCTATGGTAGTGAAGCATGGACACTAAAAAGACAACATGAAAGCAGAATAACGGCTTGTGAAATGAGATTCATGCGTAGAACAGCGGGTTACACCAGATGGAATCGGAAAAGGAACACCGATATTCTCAAAAGAATTGAAGACTATGCCAATTTTGGAATATATTAAACAGTACCAACTAAATTGGAAACACCATCTTGAAAGAATGAGTTCAAATCAGATCCCCAAAGCTGTTTATAATTATATACCAAGAGGACGAAAATCACTGGGCCGTCCTATGAAACGCTGGAGGGAAAATTTTCTATAGGATCATAACAGGCCTTGGCCTAATACCTGGAAGGAAGAAGAAGATATAATTATTAAAATAGATAAGTTTTCAAAGTCAATTAAGACTACATCATAGAATTATTGAATACAAATGCCATTGTTAAGTAAGTAAATACAAAGAGAAGAAAGATGGACATAAATGCACCATCTAGAGTCCAGCTGCTGGATCTCCAGCTCTGATGTTTAGGTTGTACGAGGGGTAAAATAGAGAAACTCGCCCTCTACAGCCAATAAGGGAATAGTTGAAATGAGAATGGATGTCTGCCACAACCAATCACTGCTCTTGATGCTGCTATAGTACACTAGTAAGGTTAAAATTGCTATGATGTCAGCTGTATTTCTGCTAACCGTATACATAAAGCGTCTCCTCCCACTGAATACCCATATCGGCAACATTGTCGTGAAAACATCAGAGTCGGAGAATCAGTGGCTGGACTTTTGTGAGAATTTACAACATTTGCACTTAAATTCAAATATAGATAAGAGAGCAGAACCCGTGAAAAATAATTATAATAAAATATATCTCCACAAAGAACATACCCTATATCAAATCATGAGATTTAACAAAATTTGAAGACAGTGACAAAATCCTGGGGGGGAATCATCATGACCACTTTGGAAAATAACTATATTTGACATCCACAAAGGTAATTATGCAAAATATTATAAACCCTCAGAGCACTTGGCTTTAGATGGGATAATTGTAAAAATCAAATGGAGAATTGTATTTGAAGAAAAAATTTACAACTAAACTGAGATTTGAACCAAGGTCTGTGGTTTTATCATATCTTAGTTTAGGGATAATTTTTTCTGTTCAAATATAATTGTCCTAGATTTAAAATAATAACTTGAAAATAAAGCTTTACTTGCTATAAAAGTAATGTTAAATCCCATATAAAGTCTTGAGAAGAAACTGCCATATGGCGTGTGGAATCATGCCTTTGGTGCATGGGGATTGTATAAGAGAGAGAAAAATTTTCAAATAAATTAAGATGCCTAAATAGGTTAGTGACAGATTGCTGGTGTATAAAACCAGAGAACTTGGGTTCATATCCCAGTTTAAGCATATATTTTTCTCTTTAAATATAATTTGTCTTCAGTGAGAAGTGTTAAAATTAAAATAAGAACTTAGAAAATCAAATGGAGTTTTAATTCAAGCAATACATATAAAAAAAAGTTTGCTATAATTATGACATGATAGCTTCATCCTGAAGACTGTGACGGATAAGTGTGTATGTAGATAAGAGTAACAGAATAGCAAATAACTACTCCATATCTCAGATTACATTAAAGTGGACAAACACTCTTATTTTATCTTTTTGATTTGACAGTTTTGAACAGCATGATCCCTTTATCATCATATGGAGCAAAATATTCCCACTGACAGTTTAGTCTTGAAGTATTTTAGTCAGTTCATTATTATTTTCCACGTTGTGGGCGCAATTTTGAAGAAGTAATTCTTTTCCCATGTTATGACAATGTTTTGAAGCAGCTAACTCTCTTCATGCCCGATGTTGTAGTAACATTTTGAAGGAATAGTGTCCCAAAATAATAAATAAGAATTACTGGTTCAGGTTGGGTTTGATTTTCCGGTAGAGCTGGATTCTCTTCTCAAGGTCGAAGTTGGTACACAAGATAGGAAAACACTTTAAAAATCACTAATAACTGATTTTGTAGAAATAGTTATAAATTTATTTAATATTTATTTCCCAGCAGATCAAGTAAATATAGGTGGTATTATTCTTCACCGTCAATTAAAATTAAATTATTTTCTTTTCTTGAATCAAATATCACATTTTATCAGGAGAACTGTTATAGCTTCTATCCTTGATGAAAGTTATATGATGACTGACTAGAGTAATTCTGTTATAATTTTAAAGAACATTATTACATCACATGATTTTATATTTAAATTCTATTGGTTAACGGTCCATTGAATACCAGGTTTAAATTTGATTTGTTAAATCAAAAAGTTAATTGTTTTTAACATCCAATCAGAATTTAGTATACTTTTATTTAAAAATATTAAGTTAAGCAGGTGTTCTTATTACAGTTATAACAGAAAGCTTTATATTTCAGACAACAATGACTTAAGACAATTTTAAAAGCATTATTTAGAAAGACTGTTATATAATACAATTTATTTAATTGTTACTGAGACATTTTTATTCAACAATGAACAACAATTAATTATTTAGATGTTTTTCTTTATTTAAGTTATATTTAAATATTAAAATAATTTTAAAATATAAAATTATTAACTTAAACTTTCATATTTATTGTGGTATTAAAATCCTGCTATAGTCTTCTCCTTGTAAGGAATGTATCGTATATACGCGTGTATAGGCCGCACTTTTTTTTACCTAAAATTAAATTTCAAAATTAGGGTGCTTCTTATACATGAAATAACTAGATAACTGGTATATATTGGGTAGTTTCTGCGCTATTGATGTTCGTTGCTGAATTACAAGGTCATGACATGTCATAAATCGCCTTGCCCAGCCGTAACTTGCCTTAAATTCATTGTATGGGATTTCCATATTCTTTACAAATTTTTCAACCTAGTTTTTTGTTTGAATCAATTAACCAGTCTCACAAAATGCACTCTTTTGATCCAAAGTCCAACAATTTGGAATATCATGTAATTTAGGCCTAGTATCACACACATGTTCATTTGCAGTATCTTCACACGTGAGGTCATTGTTCAGGTTCAGTTTTAGACCTACTATCACACACATTCAATCACAGTATCTTCCTTCACACATGAGCTTATTGTTCAAGTTTTCAGTTCACTTTTGTCATCCACTAGAGATGTCGACATTCCTGGCTTTTCACTCGTACAAGAATTATATGTCAGTTTCAACTTTTTAGATGCAGAAAAACATGTAAAATAGTTTATTATCTTGCTACTCATTTTACCCTAATCTGAAAATTAACTTGCAACAAAATTCAGGCTGCACCATGCAATTATGCATACAATCTCAATAAGAAAGGAATAGGAAGTGAATGACCACTTCTTAGACTAATCTCAGACTGCGCAGGCATAATTTATATAGGAATTACCAACCTTAAAAAATGAAATTGTCCCGCGCCATAGCCGAGCGGTTAAGGTAGGAAGCCTTGGCACAGAGCTACGGGACTTGCACTGGTTTGAGTCTCCATGGGGGAAGAAATTTTCTCATGGTATTTCGGCCAGTATGGGACCGGTGCCCACCCAGCATCGTGAGGCAATTGGGTAGCTACTATAAGTTGAGGAACCAGCTATAACGGCTGGGGGACTCAACATGCTAACCACATGTCACCCCTACACTGGCTGTTGATCATCTACCTCTGTGACACATGTGGATGTGAAGGGCCAGCAGCCGGCTGGTAAAAGGGCAACCGCTGAAAAGTGGAAAGACCCTCAATCGGAAAAAATGAAATTAATTATTGGGGATTTTTTCAAGTTTTCCGCCATTTAAAAAATCACTTTGTGTATAGATAAAGTTTGGGGGTACACTTTCCCTAGAAAAAGAGCACTATTAAATTCAGTTCATATTGCAATGTAAATGTTTTTGAGAAAGAAAAAAATAATTGCCATGAGGTAATAAATCAATCCACCCTAAACAAATCTATATGTTGTTTATTTTTTATTATTTCACTCACCTCATACTTCATAAATCATAGCAGACCCTGGGTGAAATAATAAAAAATAAACAATATTAAAGAACCTCATAGTGTTATTTCCTATCTACATAACTTAAATCTATATGTATTGAAAAGATGTTTTAAATTTTTTGACATGATGTAAATCCTTTCTGGTGCTATTTCAGGAGAAGCAGCAGCTGAGGCTCTTATGATGATTTCAAATGATGCAGAAATAAGAAATTCAAGATACCAAACTGACCTTCCAGCCAGTTCCAATAGAAGAATTGATGTGCCTGAACTTCCATTGCAACCTCAAGTTAAGTTCAAGAATGTTTTGTCCAGAGAAATTAATGTTCCAGAACTCCCAATGCAAGCAAAACCAAAAAAGGGAAAAACACCACCAAGACAACATGTGTATGCTACATCAAACCTACCTAAGTAAGTACAATTACCTTGACTTTATTCTTTAATGATCACTTTGTTGTTTTGTGTAATTTTTTATATTGCCTTCACAGTCTTTAATTGATATAAATCCACGTCTTTATGCTCAGTGGAACCAAGCAAAATTGTTTTCTTTGCATAGAAAAGAAAACTACCAAAAATGAATTGGTATTACAGCCAAATTAAGTAAATTTAGAACAACTGATTAATTTCAGATGAAAACCACTAGGTTTTTAAAGAGTAAAATGAGGGGATATTTGAGAGAGAAGATAAATGATCTTGAAATGAATACAATGGGAAATGATTTTATTTAGTTTCCTTTATGTGGGCGTAAGGTAATGATGGATTTTGGTATGTATGGGATTTCAGAAAGGAATGCCTCGGAAGGGAAGAACATTTATTTTTATTTCATTATTTTCAATCTTTATATTCAACAATTTTCTAGGACTATTCCCATATGTCTTTACTAGTACCAGTTGTATGAGGAATTTGGGTGCTTTGATCTAGTCGGATAAGTGGTTCGGTAAGGCGTGAGGTCTTCGTCTTAGAATAATATGGACTTGTCTGGCAGAATAAATTATCGTCGAGTAGTAGTCAGTGCTGTTTATTAATATATCACTCGGAAATATAATTTCACAATACAAAAGAATAATGATCGGCATTGTTCTACAGATCGATACTAACTTCGGTTGTGGAATCTTCAAATAGTCGTTAACCAATTTATTAATATCGTTGTCTATAAGTTAGTCAATGGTTTCACTCGATTCTTTAAATTAGTCTTATCGATCACGAATCTTCAAGTCTTTTATTCTTTTAATATAATAAATTTGGGAATTTTAACATTATGAGGTTTCCTTAATAAGAATTGAATGAATCGTGAATTCTTCTTATTACCCGTTTAAGGAGTAAGTGTAGTTGTTGACGGAGGGTACTGCAGTCGTGTTTATGCAGGAATAGACCACATGACACTGCTATCTATGAGTGCAGAGGGGAATGGGACGTTTTGACAGTATACACTGCCTTATATGACGTCACATGTAGCAACAAACAGAGCTTCGTAATTTTTCCGCCTGCAGAGATATTTTGAATGACTAATACCTCATACATCTATGTTTTTTTTAACACAGCACCACAGTGAAACATCTTCCCCATCGTCAGCTGTTTTCACGGATGTCAATTTTTTTTGCCGGTAATTATCCAGACTGCCATCTGGTGTACTTTTGAAGGAATAATTTTCTAAATTGCCATCTGGTGTATTTTTGAAGAACTTTGTAATTAAGCTTAAATGAAGCATCACAGGAAAAAAACTTCCTTAACAAAAAGTGTTTAAAATAGTTATCTATCAGCTCCCAAAATTTGTCGGTCTAATTTTGGAACATTCTGTATATGGGCCTAACTAATCAAACCTTTATGCTTTTTCCCTGGTGTCAATAAATATTCTTTATTTACAAATTTCATTGCAATTAGCATTTATGCTTCGTCCTAACTTGGAAAACTGGAAAAACGCTTTACATTTAAAAAATGTGTTGTAAATAGGATAAAATCCAGAATAGGTAATTTTAAAATTTTTCATAAACATTCAGAGGTTGAAATTTGTTTAATAATCTCTATGTACAGTAAAACTTGCTCAAAGCGGAATCGCATGGGACCAATTTTTTTTTTTTTTTCCACATTAGATAAAATTCTGCATTATAAAAAAACTAAAATTTATTAATAATCTTGGATTATAGGGTACCGTATGTCTTTTTACATATCTTGGATTAACTGTAGTTCCGCTGCCATTGAAAAGTGTAATATAGTATGTACTAGCGATTTCGACGGTAACGCGCGGAGAAAAAAAAACAGTTCCTTTTCATCAGCATTAAAAATGTCTCTTATGTGCGTATTCTGAAACTAAAGTATGCAGTTTCGGTTTCCACTCACTAACTACACTTTTGTCCATATCATCAGTCTGGAAATTTGGAGATTTATCTTCAATCACTTTCACCTTTTCGTTTAATGACAATGATACATACGTTTTAGCCATCTTTATTCCATAAAATCAGAATGCTACCTGTGAAAGATCAGTCTCAGAATTTAAACTAATTTTAAGATTTTACATTGCAATTGTTATTTTGTAACACAGGTATCTGTATTTCGCATAATGGGTGTGCAGTGAGGCCGAAGGAAAATTTCAGGTACAGGTAGAATCTCTATTTCACCCGACGGCAGGAATCATTCCTTATTGTTTTATTGGCCTAAAACGGGAATTCAATAAAATGGAAACTAATTTATCTCTTTGACTTTCTGCTTTATAAATTTGCTTTTTCATGAATTGTGCAGAAATATCCTTCCGTTTGGCATTGGACAGATTCCGTTTTATGCAAAATAAATACACATGAAATTACTATTATTTTGCCGGGACCAATAAATTTGTTCACATTGGACAGTTTTCCGCATTATTCACATTCTGGATTAAACAAGTTTTACTGTATATATGTATATATATATATATTTTATTAAATTTATTTACTCCCATTCCAATTCAAATCTTCCATTAGTTATTCTCATCACAGTATTGTATCCTTCCATGTGGTTATCTCCATTTTTATTTCCAATTTTCATATTATTAATTGGAATATATTTTACAGCAAATCAACTCATGCTCCTAGTCCTGGGTTGGCATCAATCAAAGTGGCTTACAGAAGTGGTAATAATAATTTTGATGAATCCGATTCTGATGCTGATGTTGTTGTAGAGGAAGAGAAAGAATATGATATGTCAGCTGGTAATGCAGCTTTCTCTATGATGAACATTCCATACCAAGTCCCTGCTCAGTTCATGACACCAGTGGTTCCATTACAAACACGTTCTCAGAGAAAATTAAATTTAAGAGCACAATCTTCCCGGACTTCAATGAAAGCAGCAATGACAAAACTGCCAACAATCAAACCACCCACGAACATAACTAAACCTGCTTTAAATATTTCGAAGTCAGGTGCAATTTCTTCTAATAATTTGCTACAACAGAAGCCTGTCAAAGTACTAACTGTTGTAGAGAAGGTGCATAAATACATTGAAGAAGGTACAAGGATTATGATACTGATGAGAGGTGCACCTGGCAGTGGAAAATCATTTCTAGCAAAACATATAATTGAACATTCTATGGGCAAGAAAACAGATTATAGCAAGCATGTCTTTAGTACGGATGACTATTTTGTTCTGCTAGGGCGATTTATGCCCAAAATGCTATCTGCGGCACATGAGTGGAACAAGAAACGTGTATGCGCTGCTGTAGAGCATAAATTAAGTCCCATCTTTGTTGACAACACCAACACAGAGGTAATTTGCATAAGATGTTATGTAGATCCTAATTATCAATATTATTAGCACCAAGTTCAGTTTTAAAATAACATTCTATTTTAAGAAACCAGAATGTAAGATGACCAACCATATTTTTATTTTTATAGTAATGGTGATTAAAAAGCAAAAAAAGTAAGAATTTAAAAATGTTCATTCCCTTGTTTGAACTGCATAATTATTTTACCATCCAATCTCCATTTCATTATCAAATTAATATGGTTGGTTGGTTGGTATCTAATGTCGAGCACTTGATAATGAAATCATTCGCTCTCTTGCACTCCAATATTTAGCAGAAAGGCTGGTCTCTTCTACAAAAGCTGGACAACGGAGGAGATGGTTTCTTTCCATATCTTCATTTAAATTGCAAAAAGGGCATTTAGGTGAATCTGTTATGCCAATTCTGTGTAGGTGTTTATTCAAGCAGTCATGTCCCGTTAGTAGTCTGAATGTTGCTACTGCAGATTTTCTTTGTAATGTAGTAATGTCATAAGCTTGTAGATTTTCCCATTCCTTTCCAGATGTTTTGGTGGTGTATTCTTCTCTAAGTTTATTGATGCATTTATTTGAGATAATTCTTTTGATAGAGTGAAAGGAAACTGGAGCAGAAGTTGGGTTTTGAAACAATTTTGCTACCCTTCTTGGCTAGAAAATCGGCTATTTCATTGCCTGTCACTCCACAATGGGCCGGAATCCATTGAAGTACAACTTTTTTATGTAGACGGGATAAATGTTTTATCATTTTGTGACATTCGATAATTTTGATGCTTTTGGGTGTTTGTGTCTCGTGTTATAGCAAGAATGGCTGCTTTGGAGTCACATAGAATTACAACTTTTGTAAATTTTTGGATGTGATATAAAAGATTTTGTAAACTTAAGAAAATTGCTAGAATTTCGCCATCAAAGTTTGTTGAATTTGTGTTTAGTTTACGATAAAAGGAAAAAAAGTGGACATACTGCAACCAGCACCAGTGCCACCATCATTTGGTAGGCTGGAGCCATCTGTAAAAATATGTATCCATTCAGGAGCTGGGTATCTTAGATTTATCATTTCCAGTGACATTTGTTTTAAAATATATGGAGGAGTTTCAGATTTCTTGATGTCTTCTGTTAAATGAAGGTTATATTCGATTTCCAAAAATTCTAGAGGGTTGTTTCTCATCTGCATATTTTCTTTTGAATGTGGAAGTTGCAATTTCTGTTTGATTTCTTGTACAACGCTTAGGAAGCTTTGCTGAGATTTTAAACATACTTGTGGTTTTCTTTGGGTCCAGTTATTATGGGGTAGCCTTAAAAATTTTTCATACTGTGTGACTGCTGTTTTCTCAATTTCAGATGCTATGTTTGGGTTATTTGTTAAGATTTGCATGGCAGTGATTGGTGTTGTTTTAACGGCTCCTGTTATCAGACGGAGGATTTGGTTCTGCCAATTTATTAAGTTTTTCCACTTTAGTAGTTACTAGGATTTCTTCACAATATTGAAGTACAGGTTTTATGTACATTTGGTAGAAGGTGTTTAGGGTTTGTGTGTTGCAACCCCACTTTTTCCCTGCTAATCGTTTTAATAATGGTAACCTTGTTTCTATCTTTGTACATATATTCTCCATGTGTTTCTTCCATGTTAATTTTGTGTCCAGAGTTATTCCTAAATATTTTGCTTCATGTGTTTGAGTTAATAATTCACCCTCCAATTTCAGAGTGATGGGTAGTGGTTTCTTTCTTAATGTAAATAGTTGATAATTTGTTTTCTGTATATTTATCTTCATTAAGTTCTGGGATGTCCAATTCTCTAACTGTATTAGTGATTGTTGGGCTATGGTTATAATTGTTGACTTTGGTTTTTCGGTTTGGAGACCCATATTACAACATCAGCAAAAAGTAGGGTTTTCGTTTCGAGCTTTTCTATATGCTTAGGTAGATCATTAATGTAGATATTGAAGAGAATGGTACTGAGTACAGAACCCTGTGGTAAACCTCGATGTGTTTGTTGGTATTTAGAGAGGTGATTATTATACTTTGTAGCGATGAACCGTTGGATAGAGAAAATTGCTGATCCAGAGTAGCATATTCCCTTGAATGCCTAAAGTCTGCATTTTTTCTAATAATTTATATCTCCAAATAGAGTCATATGCTCCTTGGAAATCAACAAACATTGCCAGAGTGTCTTCTTTTCTGTTGAAACTGTCTTTAATAGCTTGACTTAGGTGTACAATTTGTTGATTTGTTGATTGTAATTCTCTAAATCCAGCTTGATTGGGTGAAAGTAAATTATTGGTTTCTAATACCAATTTAATCGATTTGAAATCATTTTTTCCATAATTTTAACAATTACACTAGTTAGTGCTATTGGGCGATAATTTGAAAAAGTATTTGTTGATTTTTTTGTTTTCGAAATAGGTATTATAATAGCTTTTTTCCAATCATCAGGAACTTTTGTGTTCCAAGAAAGATTATAAAGGGAGAGCAATTGAGTTTTGGCTTTATTGCCAAGGTGTTTGAGAAATTCTGCATGTATATTATCTGCTCCTGGAGATTTGTTTGATTTTAAACTATTAATGGCTATGTTTAACTCTTTAATGTTGAAATTCTTATTAAAGATATTATCTTTTGTACTGCTTGTTGATTTTATGTAATTTTTTAGGTTCTCTTTTATTTTTTTTTGTTCTTTTTTGTTCTCTGAGGACAAAGTATAGGTGTTAGCGTAGTGTTTGTTGAATTTGTTGGCTATTTCACTTTCATTTGTAATCTGTTTGTTGTTGTGGATAAATGGTGTTTTTTGCCGTTCTTTTTTATTTTGTATATTGTGTACAAATCTATATGCTTTCTGGCCATCTTTCCTATAATCCATTTTTTGGAGGAAGTTATTAAAATTTTCTCTTTTATTGCTGTTAATTTCTTTTTTGAGTTGTGCGCACAGTTTTCTCCAATTTTGTACATCTTTTGGGTCTTTTGTTTTTTCTGCTTTATTTCTAGCAAGATCTCGGTCTATTTTCATTCTTTCTAATTTTGAATTCCAGAAGGGTTTGTAGTTTTTAACTATTCCTCGTGGTATATATTTTTTTGCTGTTTTTAATATTATTTTGCATAAGAAGCTAAAACAATTACTATGAACGAAATAAGTAAATTAATGTACACAACTAAAATATTATAATCAATTAAAGTTGAGTTTGTAAATTAATGAGTCATTTTTTAACATCTTACTTCATATTGTTTATTTTTAATTATTTCACTCACCTCATACTTCATAATGCATAGCAGACCCTGGGTTTCTTCACGTAATTTGTGACATTGTCAATGCTGCGTCACGTTCACAACTGACGTCCAACGGCCTTCTATCCTGCAGACTGACCTCCGCGCCATCTGGTGGCCGACCGAAGAATTTCCAAATCAGTCCTCTTTCTTTATAACCGGGTATTTCAAAATTCATAGTTGTATTTTCATTCTTGCATATGTAAATTTTTTCCCAAATTGTGAGCTCCTTCGGTTTTTTCCAATTGTTTAAGTAATTTTGTTTTGGTTTCTATTCTATGTTTTTCTGACCAGGCATGTGTAGCTATTGCAGATTTTTCGGTTTCTCCATTTTAACATTTCTGAGGTGTTCTTTTAATCTTGTATTTAGATTCCTTTTTGTTTTTCCTATGTATATCTTTTCACAATCTTTACAATAATTTGATAAATTCCCGATTTTTTGCAGTCTTCAATTTTTTCATTTTTGTTGGTTTTTATTAAATTACCTAAGCTGTAATCATTTTTCGGTGCTAATTTAATGTTGAATTTGTTGAAAATTTTTTGAAACTTGTCAAATACGAAAGGATGGTATGTGAACTTCTTGAATTTTTTGCCTATATTTTTATCTGTCTGAAGAGTACTTTCATTGGTGACTTTTTGTTCTTTGAATTTATTTATTTTCTTGTGTATCATTTTCTTGTGAAAACCATTATCCTTAACAATTAGAAGATGCCATTAAACTGTTAAATATTCAAAATAAAACAATCAAATTTACAATGGAAATAGAAAATAATCATGAAATACCATTTTTAGACCTTAAATTGATTAGGAATGAAGAAAAAAAGAAAATAGAATTTGGAATCTACAGAAAAGAAACTCACATCGACAATTATATAAAAGCTACTGGATTTAACCATTTTTCACACAAACAGGCAGTATTTAATAGTTTAACACACAGACTTGTGAATGTCCCCATGAGCAAAGAAAATTACAATAAAGAGAAAGAACACATCATACAAATTGCTAAGGATAATGGTTTTCACAAGAAAATGATACACAAGAAAATAAATAAATTCAAAGAACAAAAAGTCATCAATGAAAGTACTCTTCAGACAGATAAAAATATAGGCAAAAAATTCAAGAAGTTCACATACCATCCTTTCGTATTTGACAAGTTTCAAAAAATTTTCAACAAATTCAACATTAAATTAGCACCGAAAAATGATTACAGCTTAGGTAATTTAATAAAAACCAACAAAAATGAAAAAATTGAAGACTGCAAAAAATCGGGAATTTATCAAATTAATTGTAAAGATTGTGAAAAGATATACATAGGAAAAACAAAAAGGAATCTAAATACAAGATTAAAAGAATACCTCAGAAATGTTAAAAATGGAGAAAGAAGAAAACCGAAAAATCTGCAATATCTGCACATGCCTGGTCAGAAAAACATAGAATAGAAACCAAAACAAAATTACTTAAACAATTGGAAAAACCGAAGGAGCTCACAATTTGGGAAAAAATTTACATATGCAAGAATGAAAATACAACTATGAATTTTGAAATACCCGGTTATAAAGAAAGAGGACTGATTTGGAAATTCTTCGGTCGGCCACCAGATGGCGCGGAGGTCAGTCTGCAGGATAGAAGGCCGTTGCACGTCAGTTGTGAACGTGACGCAGCATTGACAATGTCACAAATTACGTGAAGAAACCCAGGGTCTGCTATGCATTATGAAGTATGAGGTGAGTGAAATAATTAAAAATAAACAATATTAAAGAACCTCATAGTGTTATTTCCTATCTACATAACTTAATTAATCTTACTTCATATTTTATGTTTCTTCAAACACGGGAACTAGTTTTCGAGAGAAGGATATCTCTCATTTTCAACTGACATTATGACTACCGTTGGAATCTCCATCAATAACGTTGCCATCTGGTGTTATTTGATGACCTTTGAGATGAGGTCACGTTCATCAGGAATCTTGAAATTCATGGATCTATATTTGTTCTTCTGAATATATATCTTCTCCAAAATTGTCAATTCTAAAGGTTTTTCCAAATGTTTAAAAGTAGGGCTTCTTTTTTAATTTTATGATTCTCCAATAAACTATGTGCTGCAATAGCTGATTTTTCAACTTCACCATTTTTAATATTTCGAAAGTGTTCCTTAGTGCGAGTGTCCAAATTTCTTTTTGTTTTTCCTGTGTATACTTTATTGCAGTCCTTACAATTAATTTGATAAATTCCAGATTTTTTGCTATCTGGTGTGTTCAATTTCTTATTAGTTATTAATAGATTACCAAGGCGAAAATTTTTCTCTTCAAATATAAGGCTAAATTTATTTATCGGTGCCAATGTAATATTGAATTTCTTGAAATTTTTTTAAAATGTATGTATTTCAGGATGATATGTAATTTTCTTAAACTGTTTTCCTTTGATGTTTTTTATTATTGATTTAACATTTCTCAATGAAAGATAAATTATATTTGAAGAGAAAATTTTTTGTCTAGACCGAGACTCGAACCCGGGACCTTTGGCTTGCCGGGCCAAATGCTTTACCAACTGAGCTACCGAGGCGAGTTACGATATAGACGCAAATTTTCCGGCAAGCCAAAGGTCCCGGGTTCGAGTCTCGGTCTAGGCGAAAATTTTTCTCTTCAAATATAATTTATCTTTCATTGAGAAATGTAATTCAATAATAAAAAACATCATTAGAAGCCTTACTAGCTTTATAAAGTAATGTTAAATTCCCAATAAATGTCTTCTTAACTAAGAAGCCGCCATTTGCAAAGATAGAAGCAATGGTTTCAAAAGCATTTGGCGAGAGGGAATTACAACATATATAAGAGAAAAATTTGCATCTATATCGTAACTCGCCTCGGTAGCTCAGTTGGTAGAGCATTTGGTCCGGCAAGCCAAAGATCCCGGGTTCGAGTCTCGGTCTAGGCGAAAATTTTTCTCTTCAAATATAATTTATCTGTTTTCCTTTCTTTGATTTGTTTGAAGAAACATAAAATATGAGGTAAGATGTTAAAAAATGACTCATTAATTTATGAATTAAGAACCTCATAATGTTATTTCCCATATTTAACTATGAATAAAGTTGAGTTTTTTCACCAAATGTTTCAAAACACTCACCTTATTTATTAAAATAAGTTGTGATTTTTTCACCTTATACACTGTGTTCTTCAAAGCACAGGACCGGTTTCAGGAAACATTTTTCCTATCTTCAGCCATATTTACGACTGTTGAATTTTAGTCTTCACCTTCATCTTCTAAAACTGCCATCTAGTGTTGATTTAATGAATTTTGTGATCAAATCTTGCTTGGCGGGAATTTAAAAATTCATGGATCCAAATTTGTTCTTCTGAATGTATATCTTTTTTCCAAATGTCAAATCCAAGGATTTCACCAAATGTTTCGAAAGTTGAGCTTCTTTTTCAATTTTATGATTCTTTAGTAAATTATGAGTTGCAATTGCTAATTTCTAATTTTGCCATTTATAATATTTCTAAAGTGTTCTTTTGTGCGATTTTCCTCACCTTTAATGGATATTCTCCACTTCTTAAAATCAGCAAACCAGCAGAAAATCCCCAGATGCTTGTGTCAGTTGCTCAAGTGTCAGTGACTCAGATAAATAGCACATAATATTGTAAAAAAAATCATAGCCTGAAAATGTTCCGTCTCAAGCTCCAAATTTCACAAGATTGGCAACTGAAAGAAATTCTTTGGACATGTCATGGTTTTGATGTTTGAAGGTTGGGCTTTCAAGTGATATCTTAGCTTATTGCCTTCCTGTTGCAACAATATCTTGTCTCAAAACTTAAGTAGTGGCCTGGATATCATAAAATGAATACTCTCGGAGGAATTGAAGCGAAAAAACAAATTTATTTATTTTAATTCAGTTACTAGCTGGCAGAACACGCCGTAGCGTAGTTGTTAAGGCACTGAGCTACAAGCCGGAGGGTCGAGGGTTCAAGTCCCGTTTGGGTCAGGATTTTTAAACTGACCCAAACCCTCTGGGGCACTATGGCCCTGGGGTCGACTCAGCCTCTAACGGAAATGAGTACCAGACGCTTGTTCTGGGGGTAAAGGCGGCCTTCATGCAGGGCTGACAACCCGGCTGACGTAAAGTGCCGATTGTCTAGAAAAAGTGGGAGCCTTAACTTCCTACTACCCCAAGGGCCTCCGAATCTGTTGTTGGGATCACTTTACTTTACTTTTACTAGCTGGCAGAATAAGTATAGTTTGTTACAGTTGTATTTGCATGAAAGTCGATATCCCCAGCTGTAAAGTTTGAATGTTTGTCAAAACAAGATTAAGAATGTGTAAAGGTTTCGTTGTAATGGACTAATAAGAGGTACAACTTAGTTCCTTTTTCCTGTAGATAAAGCTTACTTTGTTTTATTTATTACCATTAAAACTCATATTTGGACTTACTTATTTTCCTTGTGAGCCCGTGTTATTCCGTATAAGTACAGTATCATCTTACACTGCATTAACAACTATGTTTCCTTCTTGTGTTTATCTTAGTACAGTTTGCACTCAAATGTGATAATGTACTAATAATAGTGTTATTCCAATACAATTAATTATAAATTAGTACAGAATTCTGGTATATAACCAATTTAACATCTCATTTACACTTATTTCTTCAAGAAATGTTTCCTGCCAAGCAGGAACTTTATTTGATAAACTGTCATACTATCAACAGCAACATCAACAAGAAAATAAGTTTCTCAATTTTTTCTATGTGCTATCTTATATATAGGTATATTTTCACTTCACAAATTAATGAGTAATTTTTACATTTTTACCTTATACAGCAAGCTCCCGATTATCCGCGTTAATTGGGACCGAGATATGCACGGAAAATCGAAAAACATTAATAAGGTGCAAGTCGTAATTATCATTATTTTATTATTTTACTCATAAATATGAAAAAATGTGGGATTATTTCCTGTTATGACCATTCTCGTTACAATATTTATTCAAAGTGGCCACTGTTACCAGCGACAACTATGCTAATAACCACTGATATCCACACTTGTAACCAGTGATGACAAATAATCAGTGATTCCCACACTAGTAGGGTTATTGCTGACTAGTAACCACCGATGATCACACTACTAACCAGCGATAAAACCCATTGCCACAGCATATCCGTGGTTTCAATCTGTAACAACTATAGATAACCGACAACTTTCAGTGACTCACGGAACAGAAATTTCTGAAATTGTATTATATTCTCAGAATGTTGGTTGGTACCGTTAAATGCGTCAGAGGAGGGGTTTGTGAGTGAAAGTTACTCTATTGTGCTAGTTTCTAAGCGCAGTTCACAGTAGCATGTTTGAAAATGAAGAATTTTTTCATAACAATACAAAATATAGTATTTTAAAAAATACAGTAAAAATAGTCGCGCGTGGATAATCGGGAGTTTGCTGTAGTTAATGTTCTCTTAAACACAGAAACTGCCGTTTTCAATCCCTTTCATTTTCTACCGCCATTATGAGTATCAGATTTTCATTGGAA
The DNA here is from genome assembly GCA_030220185.1 of Diploptera punctata. Classification (NCBI taxonomy): domain Eukaryota; kingdom Metazoa; phylum Arthropoda; class Insecta; order Blattodea; family Blaberidae; genus Diploptera; species Diploptera punctata. Next base: position 1,914,771 of record JASPKZ010003882.1, read on the forward strand.
TCTCCATCTATAACGTTGCCATCTGGTGTTGATTTGATGAACTTCGAGATGAGGTCCTGTTCATCAGGAATTTCGAAATTTATGGATTTAACAAAACAAATTTAAATCCATGAATTTAGAAATTCCTGATGAACGGGACCTCATCTTGAAGTTCATCAAATTAACACCAGATGGCAACGTTATAAATGGAGATTCCAACGAAAATCCAGTGTCATAATGACGGTTGAAAATGACAGGAATTGACCTTTTGAAAACTGCAGTTTCCGTATTTAAGAAAACATTAACTATGAGATAAGATATAAAAATGTCTCCTTAATTTATGAATTAAGAACCTCATAACGTTATTTGCCATATTTAACTTTGAATATTTTCACTTTTCTACTCCAGTTTCTTAGAATCTTAATAACATAATTATTCAGCATCTTTAATTTTAATTATTGTATTCCTATCAACTCATTTTTAATATCTACTGAAATCAACTCAATGGCATTCAAATCAGGATGGTATGTTAAATAATCTTAATTCAGTAAAACTCTTATCATGTACTTTGTATGTTTTGGTTATGTACTTTTATCTTGTTGTAAAGTTGGACCCTTCATCATGGTGTCATCCTAAGATACATTTTTGTTTGAAATCCAGGTTTTCTTTTGTCTCTGAGTAAATATGAAGTTGGAGTTATATTTAAATTAATATCGGGAAGTAAACATTATGAGGTTATATCATTAGTAGTGAGTGGAGAACATATTTTAATCGACTCACCTCATACATTTTCAAACTTCTTTGATACCGACGGTTTCAGACAGTATCGTGTCCTTCATCAGTGGACGCCATGACTGATGAAGGACATGATATTGTCTGAAACCGTCGGTATCAAAGAAGTTTGAAAATGTATGAGGTGAGTCGATTAAAATATGTTCTCCACTCACTATTAATGAAGTTGGAGGCTTATTTTTTTTGCAACTGTGAAAATGAACATTATCTGATTTTGCAGATCTTGGTAAATTGGGAATTAATGTTACTTGAAGTCATTGAATGTAATCTTTTATATCTGCAATTTTCAAATTTTTCATTATATACAACTTTCCTCATTAGAGGATTGCCTCAAGGACAAAGTGATACAGACAATTAATTTTCGAAATTGATGAAATACATTTTATAAATACATTAAAAAATTTCAAATTGTAATTGAAGTGTACATACTATAAAGTAGAAATTTTGTAAAGATGGTTTCTTAAAATTGAAATTGATCTTCTAATGGCAGCGATGGCAATTTTAGAAAGATACTGTATGTCCAAATCTAAGAAATTCCAAAATTTAGCTAAGAATCTTGGTATAGTACCTCTTGCCCTGATCATCAATCCTGTGAGTTATACTAATTGGCATTTATCTTTGTAATAGTCAGTTGTTGACTTATATATGGCTTTTTTTCATAGTTAACTTCCTCAGGTTGGCCACTTTGAGTCTCAAAACTGATTGTGGGATCTAATATCATACCAATTTTAGAAGATAGTCTAAATGCAATAATGTCTTATCAACTGACAATTTTATTATTAATTTAACACTTCTCATTGAAGGATAAATTATATTTGAGAGAAAAATTTTCGCCTAGACTGAGACTCGAACCCGGGACCCTTGGCTTTCCAGGCCAAATGCTCTACCAACTGAGCTACCGAGGCGAGTTACGATCTAGATGCAAATTTTTCTCTTATATACGTTGTAATTCCCTCGTGCCAAATGCTTGAAACCATAGCTTCTATCTTTGCAAATGGCGGCTTCTTAGTTAAGAATTACAACGTATATAAGAGAAAAATTTGCATGTAGATCGCAACTCGCCTCGGTAGCTCAGTTGGTAGAGCACTTGGCCCAGAAAGCCAAGGGTCCCGGGTTCGAGTCTCGGTCTAGGCAAAAATTTTTCTCTTCAAATATAATCTATTCAACTGTTACTTCCATTAATGACCACACCATGAACTTCCTCTTATATGGTTCACTATATTCTGATTTTTTTATTAATTTGTTTAGTTCGTTATTTGTTTTGATTCTGCAACAGTTATCAGTTCCTCTATTTGGTCCAAATATTCTTCTTAAAATTTTCCTTTTGCCTTCACCATCATCTTCTAAACTGCCAATCTAATGTTGATTTGATGAACATTGAGATTAAATCTTGCTCTCCAAAAATTTCAAAATTCATGGATCTAAAATTGTTCTTCTGAATGTGTATTTTTTTCCCCAAACTGTTATTTCCAAGGGCTTTGCCAAATGTTTAAAAAATTTAATTTATTTTTCAATTTTTTGATTCTGTAACAAACTATGAGCTGTAATAGCTGATTTCTCAATTTCACCATTTCTAATATTTCTAAAGCGTTATTTTGTGCATGTGTCCAAATACTTTTTTTTTTCCCCTATATATACGTTATTGCAATCTTTGTAACTAATTTAATAAATTCCAGATTTTTACTATATGGGGTATTAACTTTCTTATTAATTACTAAAAGGTTATGCAGCTTACATTTATTTATTGGTGCTAGTAATATTGAATTTCTTGAAAATGTTTTTGAAATCTGTTGTGTGTTTCAGGATGGTAATTAATTTTCTTAAATTGTTTTTGTTTTTTGGAATCAGATTGTAGGGTGGTGAATTAATTTAATCTTTTTTTGTTGTTTTAATTTATTCAATTTATTTATTTATTTTCCAAAGCCATTTGAGCTAGCTACTAAAATGTTTAAAATGTGACTTATTTTTAAAATCCTCTTCATTTAGAGGAATATTATTAATCTGCTTAATTACTACATACATTTATATAGTATGTTGTTTTGAGAGAAATAGCCCTTCTCTAAGTATGAAAAGGAAACAAAATATTTCAACTTTGGACATAAATAAATAAATAACAAACAAAGAATGCTTATCATTAGGAAGTTACATTATGTGGTTTAATTTAATATTTGAGTTTGTATTTTTTAAAAAATAAAATTAATTAATTAATAAACAAAATAAACATGAGATAAGTATGTTAAAATATACAAACTCAAAGAATGACTTAACTTGGATTTTTGCAGGAAAGGAAATCCTCATTCATTGATATGGGTCTTGTTTGTTTGTACAGTTTTATAAATCTCTCGTACCCACTTAAAGTTGCAATATGTTATATATATATCTGTCTTTCTGCGGTAGAGGGCATACATATTCTTCCTATCACGTATGTGACATTTGTGCCCTAAGGGTTAAGCAGCTGTTTATGCAAGATAGAAAAGGGATTTTTTAAATGTTTACTGTATAATGTTTCTGAACTTTTTTGTCCAGCTAATTGTTTATTGTACTGTTTAATTTTTATAGCATTTTTGTAGTTAACCAGTTATTCGTGTTAAGGAGAGAGGATGGTATTTTTAAAACTTTTTTCTTATTTGGTGTAAATTATTTGTTTATTGTATGTTAAGAGCTCATGGCTATAGCAACTTAACCAAAAATAAAAATGTTGAAAAAAATTGGGGGGCCCAAATTTTAAAAAATGTACCCAGAGCAGGGGTTTACTAAAACCGATATATCTAAACCAATTTTGAAGATAACTTCACAGAATTTGTTGCATTTTACTAGTAAAAGCATGCTCTACAAACTTTCTGTAACATAATTTTGATATTTGTCCCTAAAGTTGTAAAATGAACAATTAAAATTTAAACACCACTTTTTTATTTCCTTTTTTGAAAAAAAACATACATATTTTTTTAAAATAAAATCAATTACCTAATTACTGTTACAGAGAAGAGTTTTCTCATTATCTCAAGAGTGTGTATTCAAAATTTCATGAATGTATCTGTAATAGTTCAGAAGATATATCAATTTTTGTCTAGCAATGTAGCAAAAAAAATGAGATTACAGGAAACAACAATCAAAGTTTAGAATGCATTACAAGAATGTAAATCTTACTTTTCTTCACTAGAACTCTCCTGCTTCTTTCTTGATTCCACTGCTCTCAGTTTAACAATCTTGACAGCTTTCCTATAGTTCTTGTAGGATGCAGTGAGTCACTTTCGTCTCCATTGTTTTGCCCGATCATCTCTCCGCTTTGCCAGTTGAAGAGTTTTATTTCCAGGGGAAATTATAATGATATTGTGAAAAGAAAAATGAATGATGTTTTTATTATTGATTTAACATTTCTCACTGAAAGATAAATTATATTTGAAGAGAAAAATTTTCGCCTAGACCGAGACTTGAACCCGGGACCCTTGGCTTTCCGGGCCAAGTGCTCTACCAACTGATATATCTAAACCAATTTTGAAGATAACTTCACAGAATTTGTTGCATTTTACTAGTAAAAGCATGCTCTACAAACTTTCTGTAACAAATAGAAAAATTAATGTCTGAACCAGGAGTCGAACCGTGGACCTCTTGTATTCCGTACAAGCGTGTAAGACCACTACACTATACGAGACATGGCACAAACATTAACAATTCTTTCCATATACATACAAATCTATAATTCTCGTTTCGTCCGCTGCCAGGTAGATGTCACCATCAACGTCAATGGCCGGCTTCATTTAGAAGTATCTTTGTTTTGAGAATTTTACACCACCATTTTTATAAGCAGTAATCAATGTTATTTAACACTTTCCAATATTGTTATTTTAACACTGTTCCAATAATGGATCATATTATAATATTATAATGATATTGTGAAAAGAAAAATTAATGTCTGAACCAGGAGTCGAACCATGGACCTCTTGTATTCCGTACAAGCGTGCAAGACCAATACACTATACGAGACATGGCACAAACATTTACAATTCTTTCCATATATATATACAAATCTATAATTCTCGTTTCGTCCGCTGCCAGGTAGATGTCACCACCAACGTCAATGGCTGGCTTCATTTAGAAGTATCTTTGTTTTGAGAATTTTACAGCACCATTTTTATAAGCAGTAATCAATGTTATTTAACACTTTCCAGGGAAAAGTCCAAGTTTGCTCTGCCTATGGGAAATGGTGTGTGTGTGTCCAAAATTATATTCACTCACAGCTTCACTTACAGCTATAGCTATTCTTGGTTTGGTAACAAACTTTTCTTTTGGACATTTATTCCATATACAGCTAAGTAGAGATTTGTTGGCGTTCTGGGTTCTTCTCTCTAAACATCTTTCCAGTAGGTCATCAACTGCAAGCCTCTGGAACACTGGTATCTTTAGAATCACTTTTCCTGAGATGGGATTATGGGTATTATCTTCGTGGGACCCAGGTGGTTCATTCTTAACAACAGACCTATTGAAGAAGCACCTTTTGGACATTTGCTGTGTTGTGGCTTACTATCAGTCGACATGCAATGGTAGAGGACGTCATATATTGCAGTCTTCATTTCATCTTTGTTGCCTTTATGTTTATAGATGGCATTTCTATAATAATTTGAAATCTTTGTAGTTATGGATGCTTTCAGACTTCCATAAGATTTCCCTCCTAAGGTGTTGCCATTCACACCTTCATCTTTCACTAGCTTTCTTAGAGCTGTCCTCATCCTTTTTGCAACATGGTTTATACATTCTTCTTTCTTTATTTCAGTTTTTCCATAAACCATGTTCCGTTGCAAGTGAATTAGTATATTGCTGTCCCCATCACTAACAACTGTGGTGTATCTGAATTCATGTTGTCCAGACCTTTGCTAGAGAATTAGTGCATCTGTCATTTCCATGGCAGGTGAAGGCCCTGAATAATTTGCTTCACACTTATCTTTATGTCCCTCATGCCAGAAATAATATTCTGGAGAATTTTCTCTTAGGTATGACTTATTTACAGCACAAGTTTGACAATACTTTGATAATATTTCATAGTCTATGACAAATCCTGTCTGTACATCAATAATACATCCTACTCCTTATGCTGCAGTATGACTTCTTCGATGCCATGTCCCATCATAGCTGACAGCAATATCTATTAACAGATTTGTCTGCAAGTAATGGGTCAAGTTCTATACGTTTTATTATTATTATTATTATTATTATTATTATTATTATTCATTTAATACATCTCATTGAAGGATAAATTAAATTTGAAGAGAAAAAATTTTGCCCAGTCCGGGACTCAAACCCGGGACCTTAGGTTTACCAAACCAATGCTCTTACCAACTGAGCTACTGGGGCAAGTTCCCATCTAGACTCAAATTTTTCTCTTATATCGTTGTAATTCCCGCACACCAAATGCTTGAAGCTGTGGCTTCATCTTTGCAAATGGCGGCTTCTTGATTAAGAAGATTTTATTGAGAATTTAAACATTGCTTTTAAAAGCCAATAGGGCTTCTATTGATTTTTTTTATTCATTTAACACATCTCATTGAAGGATAAATTAAATTTGAAGAGACAAATTTTTGCCCAGACCGGGACCCGAACCCGGGATCTTTGGTTTACTGTACCAATGCTCTTACCATTTGAGCTACTGGGGCGAGTTCCATTCTAGATGCAAATTTTTCTGTTATATATGTTGTAATTCCCGCTCACCAAATGCTTGAAGCTGTGGCTCAATCTTTGCAAATGGCGGCTTCTTGATTAAGAAGACTTTATTGGGAATTTAAACATTACTTTTAAAAGCAAGTAGGGCTTCTCTTGATGTTTTTTATTATTAAAAAAATGCAAGTTCTATATATTTATTTCTATCACTAGAAACTCACTTGCACTAGAAACTGCAGACTGACAAACTCTCAGGAGGTTGTCATATGAGCTATGAGACATAGGTGTTATATTGAGAAAAACTGAGAATATTTCCATTGCACATATCCTTTCCCCATGGCACTGAATGCTTTCACCATACATTTACTTATATCAAATGTAGGTACATAGGTCACTAGATAAGTTTTGAGGTGTGAAACAATGGGCCATGATAGAGTTTCCATACCTATAACATATTTTCAAACAACTCTCCAGCACATTCTATACACCGTTACATCCTCTGGAACCACTTCTGGAAGCAGCCACGCCACTTGATCTCAGACATTGCACTAAGCTCCTCCAACAGCATCTTCTGGGCTAGGAAACTGGTGTCCGCACATGCAGTTCTTCACGGTCGGGAACAGAAAATAGTCGCACGGGGCTAGGTCCAGACTGTAGGCTGAATGAGACATTAATTTCACAGGTGTCCTTTCTGGAAACCTAATTGTTGCATTGGCTGTGTGCAAAGAGGTGGAACATAATTCCCCACAATCCAGTCTTTGGCTGCTTCTCCTGGATCTTTGAGATGACTTTGGGGAGACAGACTTCTGTATACCATTTAGTAGTAACTGTCCTCTGATCCTCTAGCACAACTGTAGCCAGATGAGTACTTGTTGAAATGAAAGTGACCCCATACTCCTAGGCCTTTTGACTTTTGTTGGAGACTGCTCATCTGGGAAGACCCACCTATGATTGGTGCTTTGTTTTACAGTCGTACTAGTAGATCCAAGTTTCGTCACCTGTCACTACATCTGACACCCGGCGGGAGTCCCCGTTGTTGAATCTCGCCAGTATTTATCTGCACAATTCCACCCTAGTGTATTTATGCTCTTCTGACAAGTGGTGTGGCACCCAGTGAGAAGAAATTTTCCTCACTCTTAAGTATTGGTGCAGGAAGGTGGAAACGCTTAGCGAACTAATCCCTAGGGCCCCCTCGATGTCCTTATAGGTCAGTCGTGGATCTTCCTTAATCAGAGTCTCCACTGCAGAGTCGTTTTCTTCTGTCATCACTTTTGTTGGCCTCCCACTTCTCCCTTCATCTTTAAGGGATGTTCTCTCCCTATTAAATTCAGGAAATCAGCGGAAAACTGTTGCACGAGAACGAGCAAGGTCCCCAAATGTTTGTGTGAGTAGCACATGTGTTTACGACTCATTTAAACCCCAATTAAAATCATATAAAATCATAGCAAGAAAATACTCCCTCTCAAGCCCCATAGGATACGTTTGATTTCACCACGCACAGACTACTTCACAAAGGTGCTGCTCAGAGACAACTGAAAGGAATCGTTTCTACCTGGTATGGTCTGAATGTTCAAGAGTTGGGCTTTCAAATGGTATATTAGTTTATTGCATTCCTGTCGCCATACTGCCCTAGCTCAAAACTTATCTAGTGACCCTCGTATGTTAGAATGTTCAGTTTCTTGTGTTGAGCTATATTCAGTTCTTGAAAAACCACATTTTTCACACAGTAAGTGAAGTTTCAATGAAAATCCACAGTTTTGGGAGGTACTAATGACTAAAGATGTCTTGAAACATTCTGGACATGCTGCCATACATAGTAACTTCTGCAGACACTGGACATCAATAACAACATAGTTTGTATTATTATTGGATGTGATATTGATACTGGCATAATTTTAAAATTCTAATCGCCTACTAGTATTAGGCAGACACTGACCTGAAGAAGTTAGAAGAGATGTAGCATTAAACAGAGGATTTGTTCTTGTAATGATTCATTTGATGGCACATGTTTATTTTCTGTAGGCCTAGACCTAACCTGTGTTACAGTCTTTATGTGCTGTCTTAGTCTATCTTTATTTTTTTCACTCTTCCCATTACTATTATTATTATTATTAGGCCTAATAATTTTACTGCTAATAAATTATAACCTACTCTAATATATCTATGAGCTTATACACTTATTTTATACTATTATGCCTAGGCTATATGTACACTGATTTACACTAAAAACAATGTTTACTTCTAAAATTGAAGATGCACTTCTTAGCACACTAACTAATGTTATTTAAAAAATATTTACACAATTATGATGATCTTGTAGAAGATTTCCGAGCTGTTGGTCGTGGTCTTGAGGCTTGTAGTTCCCCAATGTTTTGCCAGAGACTGCGTCCGGCATCCTCAAGGATTGTCTTGAGACTGGCAATTTTGTCGACTACCTGCTCTATTTATACATTTATCCGCAACGTGTTCTCTGCGCTGTCTGTTACTTAGTAAATTGTATCTGCCTTCTGGTTGGTTAGCATTAGGGTCTTTCATTGCACCAATGAGGTTGCTGTCTGATGTTCTAGTAGATTGTTCTCGTAGGGGTTTACATCTGGCTTTTGTTAAGACTGGTATCCATGCTTTGTTGACTTTTAATGATTCTTCTTTTCTATTGTAACTATTTTGATGTTTGAATATTTCAATGGCTTCTCGTTGCAGGCGGGTAAAATAGTGTGTGCAGTTAGATAATATATCTGTGTTGTTAAAACTTTATACTGCCACTTATTGGCAAGGTAATTCTTTCAGTAAGATACTGCCATCTACTAGCATCCATACAAAAATTAGAAAAATCCAATGTAATTTACAAAGCAGGGAGACTTTTACAAGCAACATTACAAAGAGGACGTTGATTTAAAAATTTAAAATCCAGAGTGCCAGGCACTTTAAAAATGACTCCTCAACGTCTGATAAGGGTACAAATATGCATAAAATGTTATGCAATGTATTCCACACATATCACAGAGTATTTCAGAGCAAAAAACATTTTTTTGAAAAAAATTGTTCATTTTTTACCAATAAGTAACATCCTCTCTCCTTAAGAAAGAAAATGAAACAATTTTAACAATGTAATAATTTTGGTTATAGGAGATGAGAATAAATTAGTATTTTGATGTTATATCAGAATTTGTTGTCTCAGGACTAAACATTATAAAAAAAGAGTTTAATTGGAAATTGTAGATTTTCAGTTAGCTTGTAATCTTATGCAGGTATGGGAGATGGAGCCATATGCAGTTCTAGCAGTTCAACATGGCTACATTTTAGAACTGCTTGAACCTTTCACACCATGGCGTTACCAAGAATCTAAGTTGGTTCGCAAAAATATCCATGAAGTACCATTGCAGCAGATAAAAAATATGCTGTCTCGTTTTGAAAGAAATTTAACAGGTCCAAAGCTGATTGCAAAATTACGACTGAAGTATTCTCCTAATAATAAACCCCCACAACCTGCTGCCAATTCACCAACTAAATGTAAAGAAAAAAGGAAGAAGAAACCACCACAGCCTGAATCAGATTCTGCAGGTGCTGCTGCTCTTGTTACACCTGTTTCTAGTAAACCAAAGAAGCGTACGAGAAGAAGAAAACGTTCAAAGAATTTGGCTCAATCTGATCAAGTTCCTGAACAAAGTAACACTATAAAATCTGATGCACAACAACCTGATGATATAAAGAAAATGATGGACACTTTAGCACTTATTGCAAAACAACATGCAGAAAAAAATAGAGAGTTACATTCTGCAGGCATAAGTTCAGCAGAGCTGAAAAATAGAACTTCTATAAAGGATATTCTTTTCTCTCCAGAAATGAGCATTCTTCCAATTGAAATGCAAAATACATCCAGAATGTTAAGTAACAAAGACCTAGTATGGGGTGAAGAAAACAAAGTAATTATTGATTCTAATGTGCAAAATCAGGAAAACAGTTTTTCAGAAGGACGAGGAAAGGAAGAAGAAGATTATGATGATGATAATGAAGTTGATGACAGTGATGATGACGATGAGGAGGATGAAAAGGAAGAGGATGAAGAAGAAGAAGAAGAAACAGATAGTTGCATGGCAAAAGTACCTGAATGGATGATGAGTGATGAAGATTGGGAATACCAAAGTGATGTTTCAGAAGAATCTGACATGAAGATCAATGAAGAAAATGAATTGTCAAAAAATTCTCAGCAGTGCATGGAATATATTCTCATTTCTGATAATTCTGAATGGATTTATCAAAAAGATCATTCAAATGAAAAACAAAGCAATGAAGAAAACCTTATTGACTTATCAAGTGAAACTGTAGCAAATATTTCTTTACAAGAGAGCTTATTATATAATAATAATCCAATTGGAGAAAATTTACTTTTTGATATTAAAACTGATAAAACAAAAATAGAATCAAATTCAGAAACAAATAATAAGTCATTAATTGAAGCCTCTTGTAGTGAGTTTGTTCATAACGAGATTACAAATTCTGAACAAGATAAATTGTTTGAAAAGAATGGACAGATTCACATGACAAATGAAGAATCATTTCTAACCAATATTCCTGTTGCAAATTCATTCTCTGAGGATAAATCTAATTCTCATAATATCTCTTTAGAGGAATTGAATGAATGGTTAAATGATTTTAAACCAAGTGATCATGATGCACAGCACCAGAATATTTCTAGGAATGAGAAAGAATTGTCTGAAATGTTGAGCAGCTTCACATTGAATCCTGAAGAATTTACAACTCAAAATCAGAATATTTCTGTTATATCGGACAGTAATCTTGAATCTTCTAAAATTGATACAGTTGATTATCTGCAAGAAATGAATTTGAACATAGATAATGACATTAAAAATAATAATGCTCATCAAACATATGAATATGACAATAAATCGATCATGTTTACAGAACATGCTAAAAACGAAACTGAAGATCTTGCAAAATCTGAATCAGAATTGACTACATTGGAGAAAAGCAAACCTCAACTTCCTAGTCATATGCAACCTTCATCGCAGCTTGAAGATGATTTACATTCTGACATTAAGGAACTTAAACTAAATTTGCCTCCAGTAATGGATGAATGTGGCAAAAGTTCATCTAAAACACATTTGGATGTGGGATTTGAGCAAACTTCTCCATCTGATTTAATACAAGAAACTGACAATTCTATGAGTGACCAGCATGATTTAAAATCTTTTCAGAATCAAAATGACAATGTGAATCTGATTGATGAAGCATACCGAATTAAGGGTATAATTGGTGAATTAAGTGCATATGTAAAAAATTGTATCCCAAGTTCTCGACTATCTGAAATATCAGAATTAGAAAAACTGAGCAATGACTTTGCAGAATTACAAGAACGTGAGAATACAGTTGGTATATTGCAAAAAAATACACATGAAAATAAACAAATAAAGAAAAAACAAGATATGGCAGGTCTTTGTCTACAAAATGTCACACCTGTTGACACTCCAGAAATTAATGTAGAGACTAAAAATTCTGGGGATATTTCTTTACCTCAGAGAGGTAATGAAATGTTTACAGAGAAAATGTTCATACCACAAGCAGTCAGTGAAATATCTTATTGCTCTACAAAGTTTGGTGTTGCTACAGAATTGGAGAAACAGAATATTTCTGTGCCTGAAAAATTCAGAACGACAGATGTGACAATTAAAATTTCTTCAGAATTACTGTCTGGTGACATTGTCAATGAATCACAAGAAAAAGAACATGTTAATTCAGTTTTGCCAAATGCCACAAGATCACAGGAACAAGATTTGGATGTCATCCATCAACAAGCTACTGATGAATATGATTTCCAAAGTGACAATGAGATTCAGATTGATGAAGCAAATGGAATTGGTGAATTATGTGCAAATGTAAAAAATGGTAACCCAAGTTCTCAATCATTTAAGTCAGAATTTGAACAATTTATCAATGATATTAAAGAATATAAAAAACTTGAGAATGCGGTTGGTATATTGAAAGAAATTACACATAAAATTAAACAAATAAAGAAAGAACAAGATATGGCAGATCTTTGTCTACAAAATGTCACACCTGTTAACACTCCAGGAATTAATGAAGAGACTAAAAATTCTGGGGATATTTCTTTACCTCAGAGAGGTAATGAAACGTTTACAGAGAATATGTTAACTCCACAAATAGTCAGTGAAATATCTTGCTGCTCTACAGAGTTTGGTGTTGCTACAGAATTGGAGAAACAGAATATTTCTGTGCCTGAAAAATTCAGAACGACAGATGTGACAATTAAAATTTCTTCAGAATTACTGTCTGGTGACATTGTCAATGAATCACAAGAAAAAGAACATGTTAATTCAGTTTTGCCAAATGCCACAAGATCACAGGAACAAGATTTGGATGTCATCCATCAACAAGCTACTGATGAATATGATTTCCAAAGTGACAATGAGATTCAGATTGATGAAGCAAATGGAATTGGTGAATTATGTGCAAATGTAAAAAATGGTAACCCGAGTTCTCAATCATTTAAGTCAGAATTTGAACAATTTATCAATGATATTAAAGAATATAAAAAACTTGAGAATGCGGTTGGTATATTGAAAGAAATTACACATAAATTAAACAAATAAAGAAAGAACAAGATATGGCAGATCTTTGTCTACAAAATGTCACACCTGTTAACACTCCAGGAATTAATGAAGAGACTAAAAATTCTGGGGATATTTCTTTACCTCAGAGAGGTAATGAAACGTTTACAGAGAATATGTTAACTCCACAAATAGTCAGTGAAATATCTTGCTGCTCTACAGAGTTTGGTGTTGCTACAGAATTGGAGAAACAGAATATTTCTGTGCCTGAAAAATTCAGAACGACAGATGTGACAATTAAAATTTCTTCAGAATTACTGTCTGGTGACATTGTCAATGAATCACAAGAAAAAGAACATGTTAATTCAGTTTTGCCAAATGCCACAAGATCACAGGAACAAGATTTGGATGTCATCCATCAACAAGCTACTGATGAAGATGATTTCCAAAGTGCTGTTAGTTCAGAGACATCAGATGATAAAGATAAAAAAGAACAGAAATTAGAAAAAGTTCCCATAACCACAAAACCGCTTCCCACATATGATTTATTATCCTGGGTGATGAAGTGCAATGACAAAGAAGTTACAGCTGATGAATGGGAACAGAACACTGTCAAAGACATGAAGAAATCGGAAAGCTCATTGGAACCAAGACCTGCAAGAGATCAAAGGTCTCCCAGAAAAAATTTAAAACCTATTAGACAAATTCCTGAAAAAGAAGAAACTGAAATGTCTGTGCCACCAGAATGTGCTAGCTGGACAACAGTGACAGAACCAACTGTAACATGGGAAAATTTGATTATGAAGACTGAAGATAATGTGAAAGATAGTTTGAAAAATCAGGTTGAACCTCAGCCACAGCGCTCTTTATTTGCTTCCGCTGAAACAAATAGTTCTGCCAGACTTCTTACTCCAGATGACTTCATTCAAGCCAACATACCTGAATCCGAAAATACTTTTGAGCTATTAGACACAAGTAAATCAAAAGAAAAAGTTGATAATTCCTCAAACACAAATCATTGGGATTTTGCTCTAGTATCAGACATAAATAAAAATGAGGACATGGTTGAATTCGTGGAAGGTCTAAAAGTTCTGACTGCACACTCTCTTAACATTAATAATGATACTGTGTCATCCAAAACTGTTAACCAGCATATTCCATTGAAATTGATGCTTGACAAAGGTTCCATGACGAGTGATGAAGATGATATTGCTATGGCTTTGTTAGTTTCTGCTAGAGAAATGGATGCAGCTAAAAAGCAAGATTTTGAACAGTTGGTAACAATGTTTCCTTTTGTTTCACAAGATGATTTAATGGAACTGTTTGAGAAATGTAATTGTAATTTAAATTGGGCAATAGATTTATTATTAGAATCAAAGTTGGAAGATTATGAGCCTCTAGTATTGCCCGTTGCACAAAATAAAACAATTAAATTGGGAGATGTTCGAAAGAATGAAGAAAAAACTTCACTAAAAGAAAACATCCCAGTTTTTGAGACAGAAATAGATGAAACTGCAAAAAAACTGTGGCATGAAGAAGTGAAGCGTTACATAGAAGAAAATATTGATTTGGGGTAAGTAATAAGCAATGTGTGCTTTGGTTCTGCTTTAACTGATAGATAATATTGTTTGTTTTCAATTTATGCAGCACTTTGGCAAACCTCATTCCACATGTAATGTGTTCTTGTGTACGAGAACACATGTAATGTGTTCTTGTGTACGAGAAATGTAGGATGGATATATATGTGCAAGGTTTGAGTATGGTGGTGAAACCTAATGCTAGCATATAGCTTATTCCTGTCAGAAAACATCAAGGAAGCTACCAGTTTTAAAATCTCTATCCGATGAACAATTGCTATTGACAGTACTATATTTTCAAATTATATACTGAAGGGGGTTTGAAATTTGGTCGAGTGTACAATTTTGCACATAAAAAAATTGTACACCACTATCCCTCCTCCTAGCCACAAGATTGAAAATTTTACAATTAAAATTTCCAATCCCATGGGTATTAAATCTTGACCCATTAGTCAGGGAGCATGCTTGCTACCAACTGAGCTCCTCAAATCATGTGTCTGACACAGGGCCGGGTCAAGATGCAATGAAGTCGTTTATATTGAAGGGAATAATAAAGATGTCGATCAACCACGCCTGGTGTGCTGTCACATGGGCAGATGAAATTAAATTAATGAGATGAGTATGGAGAAATGGTGAAATGAAATTTGTGGCAGGGGAAAATGGGAGAAGCCCCAAGCAAAACCTGCTCAGACTTCATTTTGTCCATCATGAAACTCATGTGGAATGACTTGAGATTCAAACTTGGGACCCCAGCAGTAAAAGATGAGCATCTAACCACTGTACTACAGAGCTGCTAATATACTTAATTGCATATTTGTTAGAAATAAAGGTGTTGATTTGAGTTATACTATATACTAATAGATTTGCCAAGCAGTATGAATGCAGATAATTGCCACAAAAACTAGATATGCAGCAGCAAGAGAAAATGACGTCAACTTCTGTAGCTAGTTAGAATGAGTTTCTGTTTGAAGCATGTGCAGTAAGGTACCTAACTGTATTGTGTTTCTATTTAGTATTTTTGCTTTTTAAAACATTTTGCCAGCGTAATTTCACATTAAATAGAAAAACCAACGATCCAACATACGTGAATGAATGAGTCATTTTTATATCTTACCTCATAGTTTATGTTTAATAAAAACATAAACTATGAAGTAAGATATAAAAATGACCCATTCATTCATGTTATTTCCCATATTTAACTTATAAGTCATACTGGATGTTGTAGCGAAGAGTGACCTGTTGAAGATAGAACGGATGTTCTGAAAGGCCTACAGGCATAAAGATTACATATTTTATAAGTTGAGGACGACGGATTTTACCTAAGAAGGTATATTTTAACTTATTTTATATTTTATGACTCTCCACCTCAACAGTTTTAACAATGAATTTTATTAGTTTACACTAATTTGTCCATGGCCTGCAGTCCCCTTGGTGTTTTTTGACAGGAATAGGATACATGCTTCACCTTCTTCCTTCCCTTCATCAATATTATTCCTCACAAATGCTTAACTATACACTCATCCTACACTCCTCTCTGCACAATAAATTACATGCAGTCTACACAATGTGATCTGCCAATAATAGTGCATTTGAAAATGCAGTAAAACTTCCTTATTCACGTTTCCATTATTTGCATTTTCAGTATTCGCGGGTTAAAAAATTGACACAGTTCCTGTATTTACAGCTAAAAATTTCTTTATTCGTGGATCCAAACAGTATATTAGAAGGATTAGTATCCTTTATTAATGCATCAGCAAATTTGTTTACTACAGGCACGTGCCAAGACTGCTTTTACAAAGAATTATTCAAATTGAATGGACAGATATCAAAGTATAACAAAGCTTATTGTCACTAAGCCTAAAGTTCATTGTTAAAAGGTGCTGCTGTATTTCACGCGCCGCTTTGTCCGTAGATAAATATCGCCCTCACCACGATTGGTGTTTTATTGTTTCAACTTGTCATTCATTGCAATAATTTTAATTCAATAACATGTGTCTCTTCTGCTTTGTTCCCAATTTATAATGTCGAGTAAAAGGAAAGAAAAATTAGTTTTGATGCTGAAAAAGTAGTTTTGCTGCTTAAAGTAAAGATAGAAATGCTTTATTTTTTATATAAAAAATATATAGAAATGCTTGACCGTTCACACTTTGGCGAATCGTTTGCATCCATATCATGCTATTTCAATATTAATAAATCAACTGTACGATTCATCAAGAAATCCGAAGACAAAATAAGGAATTCTATTGCTGAATTTACAGTTGAATTGAGACCTTTTAAAAGTGGCAAAACAAGAAAGAATTACTAAGTTCTTTATGTAATCAATTGATTTGGCGTTTGCTTGATGAAAATCCATTTCTATGTTAATAAAATAAAACTTAAAGTTTTATATGATTTTCATATTTATTAAAATACAAATTCGTAACAGCTGTTTCAGTACTTTGTACCTTCTTCAGACAAATTTTATCATGATTACAAATGAATTGTTAACCCTCTGCATGCCACTGGTAAAATCTCTTGTGTCAGAGATTTAAATCACACCCGCTGATGTGATCGGCTTTGCAAGTAGTTTAAGTATAATGTCTGGCAGGTAATGGACAGGAGCATCAGAGCCGATCTAATCGGCTCATGACACCTAAAGGGTTAAGCCCTTGCCTAAGCCTGACAATAATAATTAACAGAAATTGTTCAAAATCTCTCATTAAATTGATTTTATTTTGGAACCTTGGAACGTATCCCCTATATACCCATACAAATTACCATTCCATATTCATGGTTTATTATGTATTCGTGGCATATTTATGGAACATATCCACTGCGAATATGGAGCTTTTTACTGTATATCACATTATTGACACTTATCCATCTCGTGCAAAACACAAAGCACATGGCTGACTTTGGAACACAAACACACTCTCAATTGGTATCAGTTCTGTTAAGTTCATTGTTAAAGGAATCCTGCATCAGATAAAATTTAATACATTTATGAGCACATGAATTTGGACAGAACATATTCTTTTCAATTTTAAATTCATTTCAATTTTCAGATTGGAGGAACTCAAAAGTTTGAATGAATGAATGAATGCAGTCGCAGAAGCCCAATTAAAGGCTAGGGCCATATGAAAGTATATATATGTTGTTATACAAAATGATGAGGTTTTTAATTGGCTTGTACTATTTTTTCTCTTGTTTCCCAGTGGAAATCTTGAATTTCCTTTCTGACCAAAGTTTAAATAATAAATCATAATAATTCTCTCACACAGAACTTAACTTTATGTTGCTGAATTTATAATCATACACAATTTTTTTTATTTCATCATAATTATTGTCGTTTTCAAATATTTTTATGTTTTTTATCATGATGAAAATTACTCAGAGCATACGCTTCGCATCAAAAAGATGCGCCGTGGTGAGATGATGGACATGGGAGAAGTGACCACAAAACCAATCGAGTACTTTCCAGATAGTAACCAGAACATATCAGAAAACATTCTTGGAGCCATAGGGAGTGAACAATTGGAAGATAGAGCACAGTTTGAAGGTGGAGCTCAGATGACAGAACAATTTGAAAATGAAGCTGTAGCTGCAGAACAGTTTTCAGCTAGTGCTCCACCTGCAGATGAGAAACAGAAAGCACTGATAGTAGTGAAGAGGAAGAAATGATTCCTGCTCAGTTGGGTATTGGATTCATTAACCAGTTATCTGAGAAGTTTGGTAACTTAATTCCTGTATATCCTGAAGGTAAGAAAATTCATTACAAGCATGTTTTCAAATTAGGAGCCAAAGTGAACTCAGATGGAAGAAAATAATTATTTATGGCATAGTAATAATTACTAATTAATAATGAGCTCTACATAACTCACATATTGCATATATGAAGGGTAATAGGGTGAAAACTACAATGCCTTTCACTGTCACCTTGTTTTCAAATTTCTTTTTGTTTTTCCTATATAAATTTTGTCACAATCCCTGCATTTGATCTGATAAATTCCTGATTTGTTTTCTTCTTCAATTTTGTTCATTTTTTTATTGGTTTTAATTATCCTATTTAGACTGTATTCGTTCTTTGATGCCAATCTTATATTAAACTTTTTTTAATTTTTTTTTTAATTTGTGTGTTTCAATGGATGATAAGTGAATTTCTTGAATTTTATTTTTTCTTCTGTGTGTTTTGTAAGTGTGCTTTCATTAATTAATTTTGGTCTTTAAAATTTATTTATTTTCGTGTATACCATATTTTCTTCATAACCGTTATCTGTTGCAACATTAATTATGTATGTTTTTATTATTAATTTCATATATCTCAATGATGGATAAATCATATTTGAAAAGAAAAATTAATTATGTATTCCGTTTCTTTTTCATAATTTTTTTTGCTCATATGTATTTTTACCAATCTATGTGTCAAACTATTGAACACAGCCTCTTTGTGAGCAAAATGGTTGAATCTGAAGCTTTAATATAGTTATTTATATATGCGTATTCTTTCTGTATATTCCAAATTCTATCCTGTTTTCTCCATTTCTTGTTAAATTAAGATCTAAAAATGGAATTTGTCTTTCAATTTCAGTTTCCATAGTAAATTTTATAGTTCTTCTCTGAATATTCAAAAGCTTTAAAGCATCCTCTGTTTGTGATTCACAATAGTGATTACATCGTCAACAATGAATCTACTCCAAAATTTGAAAATCATAGGGTGTCCACTTGTTATTTTCTGTTCGAAACTTCCCATAAATAAATTGGCCAGTCAGTTGGCGTGATGGTAGCAACAGCTATTAGCCTTTGGTTGAATGAGAATTGTATAAGTTGAAAGAAATGTTAATGTTTGTATCGTTGTTTGAATGGTGTAATGGGCAGCACACTAGTACATAGAACTAGGAGTCCAGGATTCAAACATTAATTTTTCTTTCTGAAATTAAATTTCATTCACATTGCTTCACAGAGCTTCTAATTCTGGAAGACATGGGATTTAAGTAAATTAATATGGCTCAGTAATCAGCGCAGAGAGCTGAAGGTTTGGGGTTCGATTCCCAATTCAGACAAATTCTTCTCTTTACTATAAATTGTACCAGTTGAGCTTCTTCTCTTTGTTTTAGGTCCATGACCTGTTCCATTCAGAATTAAGAGTCCCTCCATCCCTTTTTTTTTATCTTCCAGGTCTCCTTCTCCCAACCTCTGGTAACTTATCTCTTGCTATGCATACAATTGTATCTGGTGACATGTGGGATATATGTTGATTCCATTCAAATCATATTTTTTTCCACCCATTTGCCTATTGCCTGAATATTCAGCTATCTTCTTATTTCTTCATTTCTAATTTTATCTTTCCTTGATTTATATACTGTCTTCCTCAGAATATTCATTTAATTTGTTTCTGAAGTTTGTTTTGTCTTAATAATATCTGCTCTTATTTCGGAGGCATAGAACAATGTTGGGTGTATCACAGCTTTATATATTCTAGTTTTGGTATCTTTAAGAATTAATTAATCGTGAATTCTTCTTACCTCACACTTCTATGTTTCTTTAAACACAGCACTGCAGTATCAGCGACCATTGTCACCAGATTCCAGACGAACCGAGCTTGATTACAAAGTTCTTCAAAAATACAACAGATTGCAGTTTAGAAAATAATTCCTTCAAAAGAACATCAGATGGCAGTTTGGATAATTACCGACAAAAGAAAAAACTGAGTCGTGAAAACAGCTGAAGATGGTGACAATGGTTGCTGATAATGCTGTGCTGTGTTTAAAGAAATATAGAAGTATGACGTAAGAATTCACGATTCATTTAATTCTTATTAATAAAACCTAATAATGTTAAAAATTACCAAATTTATTATATAAATTTTTGGTATCTTTATTTAAGTACTTGTTTTCCATTGTGATATCATTCATAAACCCAGCAACTCTCGCTGCTTTATTAGCCTGATTTGTGACTTCATTATGTAACAATCCCCAGAAGCAATGTGAATGAAATTCACCACTCTGGAGTTAGGGATTAAAGTTAGAATAAGAAGATGAATAAACAAACTAACAACTTGGTTCTCCAAATGGAGAATCAAAGTCAACACAGAGAAGACAGAAGCAATTACATTCACAAAAAGAAGACCAAGAAATATACCACAGATAACACTAAATAACAGACAGTTAGAATACAAAGAACACATTAAATATCTTGGCACAATAATGGATAAACAACTCACATTCAAACAGCACATTGATTACACTAGAATAAAAGCAACAATCAGACTCAGATAGCTATACCCAATACTCTTTTCAGAACAACTCACAAACAAACAGAAAACAATAATATACAAAGCACTCATACTCCCAATACTGACATATGCATGCCCTAGCTGGGGGCATGCAGCACACGCACACATAAATAGGCTACAGATTGTGCAAAACAGAGCTTCAAGGATTATACTACATGCAAACAGACGCACCAGAATCACACAATTACACCAAGAACTTCAACTCAGAAACATAAATGAAACTATCATCACAAAATCAAGAAAACTCAAAGAACAAATAAACACTCACACCAACCCATTAATCAGAGCCATTGGTCCACAACACAATGCACATGGCCCAAAGCACAGAACTCCCCACCACCTGACACATTAAAAAAAATAGCAGAAGCATAAACCGCAAAAAATAAAATATTCAAAACAACCAAAAGAAAATTCACAAGATAACCAAAAGATAAACACATACAATAAACAATCATTAACTAACCAACAAATCAGGCAAAAATTCCTATTAAATTTAATTTAAAATTTTTCAAAATTTCAATTTAAAAATGTTAAATCGGGAGACCTTTCCAACACTCAAAACATGGAATACACTATAACTATACCAATAAAAATAAGAATGGGTCAATGTGCACTCAAGCGCTGACACCATGTAATAAAACAATATCAGATACTCTAGGGGTGATACAAATATCTGAATGGCTGAGAGATCAGAGCACCAGAATGGAAAACTGAAGGTTCAGGGTTCGATTCCTGATTCAGACAGATATTTCCTCTTTACTATAAACAATAGGGCTGTTACACAAGTACTGCACACTGATTTCATATTATAAGATTAGCCTATTATTTTTAAATTATGAATGAAAAAATCAGCGCTTTTTGTTGCCAAGAGGACTTTTCTTTGCCAGAGTGGCTTATAAAACTTACAAAAAATAAAAATTATATATATATATATATATATAAATAATTTAAATATGTGTCTACCTTAATTATAAGCATTTGTTCCAGCATCTGTTATGTTTAATTTGCAGATGTTCCATCTGTTGTGAACATACCATTGTCGCTGGCGAGACAAATCCACTTTTACATTATTGAGTCACAACTTCGTGTTTTAGAAAATCAACAGAAACAGACAGCAAAAATGATGCAAGAGGGTAAGAATATTTGTATATTTAATATACAATTGATCAGGAAAAATATGTATCCAACTTTGGCAGACCTACAGATAAATTCATAAGTAAACGATTATGTTCATAGTTCTTCTTCTTCCTTCCAAGTATTAGGCCAAGGCCTGTTACGATCCTATAGAAAATTTTCCCTTGTGGGAAATTCTCGTATAAGACTTGAAAGCATAATAATAGTCTCTGGTTAGGCTTTTCTGGAGAAGAAAATAAAATAAAGGAAAGTAGAAATGGAAGAAAGGAAAGACTCCCTAGCCCTCGGATGCCCTAACAGCAATGGGGTCGGAAAAAAACAAGACTTAACCCATTTAAATCGGATGACGAGCTGAGGTCGCATGACGTTCTTAAGCACTAAAATCGTATGACGACCTGTGGTCGCGCAGTGCAGAGATTGAAAAAACGCATTTTTAATTTATTTTGCTGCTCATAGATATCTGTTACATACACTTTTTCTTCTTCTACACATTCACAAGAATGCTATTTCATCCCCTCCATGCCATTTAGAAATTTCCGGAACGAGTTTTACCCTCAGAAAAAAAAATGTTTCAGTAGTAAGAAAAATGGCGCCAAGGAAAGTTAAGGGTATTGACAGTGATGGAATTAGGAAATTATTAGAGTGTGAATTAGGCAGTAGCAGTGATTCAGAAGTTTCTGATATATTTAGTGATGAGAGAAGTATTCATGAATCTATAAGTGATTTGGAAGCAACTTCTGTTGAAGAAGAGAGCGGTGAGAGTGATAATGAACTTATTGTCCCGCCACCTGCAAAAAAACAAAGCCATATCACGCCAAGTGATTGGAAGTGGGTGAAATCTGAGAATAACCCTGTTGTATATCAGTTTAGTGGTTTTTAAATCCATTTTTACTTACTGGAGGTAATATTAAGTTGCTGCGTTACATTTAAATGCCGTGCAGTAGGACTTGGGATTTAAATCAGATTTCTGGGGTAGCAGAGCTCGACTTTAAATGAGAGGTGGATGGATTAAGCAAGAGAGGTTAGATAGTAAAGTTAAAAGAGTGCAAAACACAAGTAAGTGGAAGAAATGTTTTGCTCAGCTTGGGCACCTTATGGTCGCCATCCACATATCCCCTAGATGAGGACCTCTGAGGGATATAAATATGGGAAATAAAATGATGTGGTTCTTAATTCAATGAATGAATGAGTCACTTATCTTACCTCATACTTTATGTTTAACTACTTTAAGTTTAAGAGGCTAAACTTTCCAAACATTTGGAAAACCTTTGGAATTGACAGTTTGGGAAAAGATATATATTCGGAAGAACAAATTTAGATCCATGAATTTTGAAATTCCCGATGAATCGGACTTATCTTGAGGTTCATCCAATACCAGATGGCAATGTTATAGATGTAGATTCCAACGAAAATCCATTAGTCTTAATGTCAGCTGAAGATAAGAGGGACTCCTCTTGAAATATGCAGTTCCCGTGTTTAAAAAAAACCTTAAAGTATGAGATAAGATAAGAAGTGACTCATTCATTCATTGAAATTATTATGTATTAAACATTCATTATAAAGAGTCTTAACAATGGCCTTGGTGATTTGCTTCTGAGTTATTTGTAGTATTCCTCAATCATCAAGTAAATGCTGAATTGAAATATAATTTTCATATAATTAAAATTAAATCAATTAACCTCTGTAGACCTAGACAACACATGCTTACACACAATATTAGATGACATATGCTTACACATGAAGCATAATTTTTTACTCTGCCTCTCTTAAATCGAAATAATTAATTAACCAGGATGAGTATTATTATTATTATTATTATTATACATATGGTAAATCACTATAGGACGAAATAATCATTGGAGGTATACGATATGTATATGCAATCGAATCGTGTGAACACAAGGAATTCCATTTTTATATAATTAAGTATAGATAAATTAAATTAAAGAAGTTGATAGGATTAGGAATAAACTATAAGTCAGTTATATTATTTTTAGTCTGGACATCTTACCTCAATATTAATGTTGATTTGTTCTTGAACATGTTTCAAAACAATTCTGTTCCCAGAAAGCTGACGATAAAACAGAATTGTTTTGAAACATGTTCAAGAACAAATCAACATTAATATTGAGATAAGATGTCCAGACTAAAAATAATATAATTAAAATAACCTCAAAATATAACTTCCTAAAATTAAATATTATCAGTCAGTTATTACGGAAATCATTTAGCAAGTACATCGTACCACTATTGTCAAGTGACAGGTACTTGAAGCAGTGACAAAAGAGTAAAATTTGAGGAAATACATTGTACTAGCGGATTACCAGACGTTTCTTTGTAGACCAGCAATCTAAGATCTTAAACCGAGCTTCGCTAACAGATTAAGAACAAAGAATCGATACAGGGTTTGGAAACTACAGCGTGAAGTAAACAACTCCTAATAAGGAATGAGACAAGCTACTAGCATGCCAAGCCAGCAAACAAGTGGGAAAGAGGCCACTGACCTAAACAAAATTATATAACAAACTTAGATCAGAATTCCCCAGAGTACAAACTTATGGTAAAATAGTACGATCCGAAAGGCGTATCTGGCCAGAAAACTTGAAGTCTTGTCTAATCAAAAGGCGGCGATCCCTTCTTTGGGCATAAGGAATCGTCAGCCAATATAGTAAAGGGTTATATCATGACAAGGTAATGACGTCATGATGACACGATTACAGGGAGAGGGCAAAGCGAGTTTTCCTTATAACTACTCAAATGATGTTAAGTTAGTTCTTCGTAGCTCACCGAGACCGGAGTCGGAACAGACTCATCGACATGGTTCTTAAATGGCACAGTGGCATCGATTAACAAATTAGTTGAAACGTAACTTTGGGAATTACATACTTAGAAATAATTCGGTCATGATAGACTCTCAGAGATTCCAGTCTTAATTCTAAATGCACTCCTGTGGTCAGTACCTTGTCCGACATTAAGTGTGTCTACAATTATACCTGTAACCGGTGTGCACTTCGATTAATAAATAATATTTCTTAAAATTCATCTAGTGTAATCTTGCGCTGGTCAGCTCCTTGCTATCCCTGTAGATAAAGAACCTCAACTCTACGTACCTTCCAATCTGAGCAACCCTAGTTCTCACACATGGAGAATTCCTTTGATACTCCTGGCGCCCACTAAATCCCATCGTCACCTCTTTAACATTATATCAAGAACCTATTATTCCTGTCCCACACACAATAGTAGATATACTCCTCCTGGCGCGACAGGCCTACAAGGCCCTTAGACTACCATCCGGCTGCTGGTCTCACATCCACATGTGTCAATCACAGTGGTAGATGATAATCAGTTCATCAGGATACCAGATGTCTCTACCTAAAATAACTGTAAGAAATAATCACTGAAGGCCTTGATTATAATTATTGTTGACATATCAAAAGTATGTAGTTTTGTTCTCTCCACTCACCTTCATATGAATATGATTGGTGATAAATAGGAGGCCTGTGAATTTTCAGGGGAGTTGTGATATAAATTTCCTGCCGTATGGCTTACATACGAGGATAACTCTAAAAACACCCAACCAGAAATTAAATCTGACCAACAATCTAATTAAACTATATAGGAAAAATCACTATGAGGTGTAAATAATTTTAATTTAAATCTTAATTTAATCCAAGCCTGCTACATGAGAAGTAATAAATGTTTCCCCTTAGCACAGAGTGGTCATACTTTATATTTTTTGAGTTACTGAATTTAATAATATTATATTACGATGCGAGATTGGGAAGTGTTTACAGAATTGAGGAACATGTTTAAAAATCAAGTGATAGCGAGGTTTTTAATTTCCAAGATTCTTTAAAACACTTCACAAACATGCATTGTACATTATTTTTTGCACAGTGGTGTTTTTAAAATAATAATAGTAAAATAATAACATGTTTGTTGCAAATATTTGCATTCATTATAAACAATTGACTAACATTAACAGTGTGGGCAATGTTTATTATTTAAAACAACAGGAGGTCGTGAGACCAATTTAGTAATAAAATGACAGCAAGTACGTATTTATTGTTTTATATTGTTTCAAATAAAGTTCATCCTTCCGGGAAATTCTTGAAAGCATAGTAATAGTCTCTTCGATTAGTTGCTGGCCAAAGGAAGGCAAGACCAGTGATGGGGCTGCCATCTTATAGCCTCTGGTCAGTCATAGGACGAAAATCACTGGGCCGTCCTATGAAACGCTGGAGGGAAAATTTTCTATAGGATCGTAACAGGTCTTGGCCTAATACTTGGAAGGAAGAAGAAGAAGATAAAGTTCATTTCATTTAAAATGTAGTAATTTGTTTTGTATAATGTATATTATCACAAACTTTTGGGTATTTTTTTTGTATAAACATTGTATGTAGTATACATAGAGGGCAGTGGTTTTACTTCCCACACACGTGTTTGTAATATGTAATATTACAATATGGTTATTTTATTAAAGTATAGTTATTTAGGTTGGCAACCCCGAAATGTAGGAAATTGAACTTTCAATCTTTGGTCGCCATTGCTGTAAGTACAACAAAAATTTAAAATATAACCAATTTATGAGTATTTAGTTATTGATAAACTGAAACTTTTTATTTTTTTGTATTCTAGATGAGGAACTGGCACGGAAATTGCAAGAGCAGGAGCACAATGCAAAAGTACCAAATTTCCAAGAAATTATGGATATGGAATTGGCTCTAGCAGAATGCAGATCTTATCAGGTACTTTTTTTTTTTACAAATTTGTAGTATTATTAAAAAGGTGAAGTGATTCCACTACACACCTCAGGAGACCCTTAGAGTAGTAGGAGGTTAATGCTCCTACTTTTTCTGGACAATCGGCACTTGATGTCAGTCCTGCATGACTACCGCCTTTACCCCCAGAACAAGCACCTGGTTCTCGTTTCCATAGAGTCTTGAGTCGACCCTAGGGCCACAGTGCTGCCAGAAAGTTTGGGTCAGTTTAAAAAAGTCCTGACCCCACAGGGACTCAAAACCTTGACCTTCTGGGTTATAGCATAGTGCCTTAACCATTATGCTTCGGCGTGCCCATATATATATATATATTACAATTTTGGTAAATGTGCTGTAAGTTTTGAACTGCAGAGCATTTGTGAGAAGATCTCTTTTCATGATTAAAATCTCTTTACATGAGACACAAATTGGATTGTGTATACAGATATCTTATTTAAATAAACTTCCAGGTAATCAAGACCAATTTGTAGGCGGAACAAAACCACTGCTTCATGTCTTGATGAATCTTGCATAGGAGTTTTATTTATAGTTACTGATAATTTATTCATGTTGTCAGCAATTCATTTTTCTTTAATTTGTGATCTTGTTAGCCTATTTTTCAGAATTCTTTGTGAGTAAAAAGGTACGTTTCCTTGTGGTCATTGCAATATTGTAATATCTTTTTCCTAGTCTGTCTGCTATTTTATTGCCATGTACACCAAAGTGTGCAGGTATCCATTGTACCTAGGGCCAAAAAAGTAGAGATTTTTCCATTACATTATAAGGCCAGTGTGGCTTCTTCTGATGTCTTTATTATTCATTTCATACATCTCAATGATGGCTAATTCAGAATACTACTAAAAGCTTACCTTTCACATCCATAAAAAGAATAATTAAAAACAAATATAAAACCAATCAAAACCAAGACCTATGTAATAAAGCCAAAGACAAAAAATGGAATATTTTCGTAAAGAAGCCAGATATTATTCCAGAAATTCCACGTAAAACTACAGTAGCAAAATTTAGACTGCCTACAGAACATGACTATTTGGCCAAACATTTATATAAAATAAGAATCTACATGAATCCAAATTGTCCTCTATGCAACAAAGATGAAGAAATGAATGAAGAACATCTACAAACCTGTGAAGTATTACCTGTTGGATCCACCATAGAGAAATATTGGAGAGCAAGAACGCTAATGACTTCATTGCCAAGGCCCAGCATTTGAAAACAACAACAACATGATGGCTAAATCATACTTGAAGAGAAAAATTATTCGCTCAGACTGGGGCTTGAACTCAGGACCTTTTGCTTTCTAGGCCAAGACTCTACCGACTGAGCTATCTGAGCAAGTTCCAATCTAAATGCTGGGCTAATGTTTTCCACTAATCTCCTGTATAATCTATTTCTCTCAAATCATGTATAATGTTTTTCACCCACCTCATTCTTGGTCTACCAACTGGGCATTTTCCTTCTGGTTTTCCTACAAGAAGCTTCCATGCACCTCTTTCATTCCCCATTTGTGCCACATGTTCTGCCCATTGCACTCTACGAGATTTAACTGTTCTTATATCTGGCTTCCTATACATACCATATAGCTCACTATTATGTAGTTTTCTCCATGCACCTGTCTGTTCATCTCTTTTTTTGGCCCAAAAATTTTTCTAAGAACTTTATTCTCAAATATTTGTAATTTTCTTTCCTCTCTTAAAGTAAGAGCCCATGTTTCACATCCATATGATATAACTGGGGTAATAACAGTTTTATAATTTTCAGTTTAATGTTTTTTTGAAACAAGTTAGGACAAGAGTCCCTATAATGCATAGTAGCAAGCATTTCCAGAATTGAGCCTATATTTAATTCCTTCGTGCATATTCCTCTTTGTAATTATTGTTCCTAGATATTTGAAAATGATTTTAAATTTTGTAGGCCCTTAATGTATGTCAATTGCATCTATTCAAGTACTGGTCTGTGTTGTGAGGATTTTGTACTTTTTGTTTAATGATTTTCCGTTTCTGGCTTCTTTTAAAATTTTAATTTCATCCAAAATATTAAATTTATTATTATTGTATTCTTTGTATATTATTGAAATTAATAACAAGCCTTCAATAATACACAGATAATAATACAATGGTCAATCCGATTGCTTTCATGTAAACATTTAGTACTGTGGATTGTCCCCTGAAGGTGTTACTGGCACCTTGCAGGGTGAGACAATTGAAGGGGCTGCCTTCTTAAGGTTCATCGTCATAACCTCCCATTATATCAGCCCTAGCAGGAGGGTTGCCTCTTCCGCTCTTCTCAGACCGTTGAGGACTTTCTCCTTGTTACCCCGGAGATGGGTCCTTATATTTTGCCCTAAGGAGAGGGTTGCCTCTTCCGCCAATTACAACATTTGAAAGCTTGTTCCATCTTGTTGTTCTTGCCATTAAGGTCTTCGCCCGTATACCTGGGCAGGGGCTCTCGATATTCCCCGAGAGACTGGGTCCCTGACAGGACTTAGTCACTAATATATTAGTGTTCACCCCCACGATGAGAACACGCCAAAATATAAACCGTGCGGAAGGAGAAATGTTGGTCGCCCACACAGAAGATGGTCTGAACAATTTTAACAATTCTAGTTTTCATGAAACCGGAACGAGCCAACAGCTTAATCCCTGGATGATGATGATGATAATAATACAATACATAATAAAGAAATTAAACTTTTTTATAATAAATTTGGGAATTTTTAACATTATGAGGTAAAAAGGTAAAGTGATCCCACAACAGGCCTCAGAAGGCCCTTGGGGTAGTAGGAGGTTAAGGCTCCCACTTTTTCTAGACAATCGGCACTTTATGTCAGCCGGGTTGTCAGCCTTGCGTGACGGCCGCCTTTACCCCAGAACAAGCGTCTGGTACTCATTTCAGTTAGAGGCTGAGTCGACCCCAGGGCCATAGTGCCGCCAGAGGGTTTTGGTCAGTTTAAAAATCCTGACCCCAACGGGACTTGAACCCTCGACCCTCCGGCTTGTAGCTCAGTGCCTTAACCACTACGCTACGGCATGCCCCATATTATGAGGTTTTATTAATAAGAATTAAATGAATCGTGAATTCTTCTTACCTCATATGACTGAGTCGTGAAGACAGCTGAGGATGGTGACAATGGTCGCTGATACTGCAGTGCTATGTTTTAAAAACATAGAAGTATGAGGTAAGAAGAATTCACTATTCATTTAATTCTTATCAAATTAAACTTTATTTAAAGAGAAACATTTTTTGCTTGGACTGAGACTCAAACCCGGGACCTTTGGCTTTCCGGGCCAAATGATCTTAACTGAGCTACCGAGGTGAGTTGCAATCTAGATGCAAATTTTCCTCTTATATATGTTGTAATTCCTTCACGCCAAATGCTATGAAGCCTTTGCTTCTATCTTTGCAAATGGCGTCTTCTTAGTTAAGACATTTTTATTTGGGAATTTAAACACTACTTTATAAAGCCAGTAGGGCTTCTACTGATGTTTTTATTATTAATTTAACACTTCTCACTGAAGGATAAATTTTATTTGAAGAGAAAATTTTTTCGGAAAGCCAAAGGTCCCGGGTTCGAGTCTTGGTCTAGGCAAACAAATTTTCTCTTCGAATAAAATTTATTCTTCAGTGAGAAGTGTTAAATTAATAATAAAAACATAAAGAAATTAAAATTTAAAAAGAAGCCAGAAAGGGGAAATTACTATATAAAAACATACCTATCGACCAGGACTCTATGAAATACTCAGCATATGAAGCAGTACATGAAAAGATGCTGATGATAGGTGATAGACCAAAGCGTCTATACAATTTATAACCGTACTTGAAGATGACTGAGTCACTCAGGTATGTTTTTACAGGGTAACATAAACTGTATTTCTAAACTGAAAAAAATGTGTAGTGCATACTTAATGCTGCAAATTAGGACAGTGGTAATGGCCTCTCATCAATAAAATCCATCAGTTGTTTAAATGCCTAGGAACAAGCCTTGTTGAAAATCTGCAGTGACATTTATATTTAATTTCATTTTTATCCTTTTTAACCTTCTTTATAAGCTTGTTTATGTATTTCCTATAATACAATTTTTATTAAAGCTTAAACTTCACTATCACATGAAGAATGAGTCATTTTTTATATCTTACTTCATAAACATAAACTATAATATAAGATATAAAAATGACTTATTCTTCATAAATAAGAATCTCATAATTTCCCGTATATAACTATGAATTCACTTTCACAGTCGGCAATTCAATGAAATTATGAATGTTATTAATAGGGCAAGGCATTTAATGACCTATAAATTGGTAAAAAATGCATTTATGACCTAAAAAATGCAAAAAATTACCGATAAAATTAAAAAAAAATGACGAATAAAAAGTTAAGAATTACCAATAAAAATACTGTTTATTAGATTAAGTACTCACTTGATTACTGAATTACATAAAATTTAACTTAACATCAAAATATTAAAAGAAAAGTATTTAAAAAATACATATTACAGTACCTTTTATTGCAGGAAATCCATTTCAATTACACAGTGCACTTTTACAGCAATTTTGAATTGCAGTTAACAATCAGAATAAGGGTAGAAGCTAGCATAAGCTCTAAGAAATTGAATAAAATTCCTAGAAGTGGGCAAATTCATTATGCACATACCTTTGAAAAATAGGGGTAGTAGTTAGCAAAACAAATACTTAATTCCAACAAATTGTATTGGCAAGGAAAAATACTGAATTATAATAAAAATCTTAAATCAAATACAAATAATGTCGCAGCCTTCTGGAAAAGTGTGAAAAATTCTCAAAATGACCTAAAAATTGCCAAAAAATTACCTATTTCTAAAAAAGTTAAGAAATGCAAAAAAATGCCCTAACGAATTGGTTTTATTTAATCCGTTTTTTAATGCCATACATTTTCATATATGCAAGCAATGTTTGAACCTTCATAAGAAAAAGATGCAAAATCATTAATTGCCTTGCCCTAGTTATTAGCAACATTCTGAGAACTATGTGTAACATTGCAATGAATAATAGTTAATGATAGGTAATTCTTTCATTATCATCCCTTAATGAGCTTCCAAAAGTTCTAATAAATATTCTCATGTTTTACAGAATGATGAAAAAGTATCCAAAGAAGATTTTGCTACCAAAATTAAAAAACAGAAGTTATTTGAAATGTTTCCTGAATTGGATCGTGGTGCTCTCATGTCTGTATTTGAGATTAATGGCTATTGTTTTGATCAAACTGTGAATACTGTCCTTGCTACAATGGGAGAAGAGGGAGAGACTGTTAAAACGGTTTGGGCTCCTGAAGCGTTTAAAAGGCTTAAAGAAGAAGTTGAACCAAGGAATAAAATAGAAGAAACAGCAGCAGTGGCAGCAAATAAGGTAAATTCAGCTTCAAATCTTTATGCACAGTTGTGCGCAATTCATTATTCAATATATTAATTTGAGTATATGTTTGCATATTTAAATTAATATTGGGAAGTAAACATTATGAGGTTATATCATTAATAGTGAGTGGAGAACATATATGTCCACCGCTGTGGTCTCGAGGTAGCGTGCTGCCTTGTCACGCAGCGGGCCCGGGTTCGATCCCCGGTCGGGGCAGTTTTTCTGGGTGAGGTTTTTATCGGGGTTTTTCCTCACCTGTAAGACAAATGTCAGGAAAACTTTAAGGCCCAAACGGTCCCCGAAATCATATGGCCATCATCCTTACCATCCTGGTTGAGTGGTAGACAAGGCCTTAAGGCCTTAACTCTGCCAGGTAAAATAAAGCTATTATTATTATTATTATTATATATTTAACGACTCACCTCATATAATTTCAAATTTCTTTGATACCGGTACTTTCAGACAATATCTTGTCCCTCTTCAGTCATGGCTTCCACTGATGAAATTCTCTGGTTGTTGATTTACATCCCAGACAGTAAGAAATCTGGAATTTATCAAATAAATTGTAATGATTGTAGCAAAGTATACGTAGGAAAACAAAAAGGAATTTGGAAACACGCACTAAAGA
This sequence comes from Diploptera punctata, assembly GCA_030220185.1. Lineage (NCBI taxonomy): Eukaryota > Metazoa > Arthropoda > Insecta > Blattodea > Blaberidae > Diploptera > Diploptera punctata. The sequence goes on from JASPKZ010003882.1 coordinate 1,947,559, forward strand.
ACATTTTAGAAATATTAAAAATTGTGAAATTGAAAAATCAGCAATTGTTGCACATAGTTTGCTAGAACATCATAAAATTGAAAAAGAGGCAACATTTTGAAACAATTGCATAAACCGTTGGAATTGACAATTTGGGAAAAGATATTCATTCAGATATATAAATATTGATCTATGAACTTCAATATTCCGGTGGATAAAAATTTAATTTCAAAGTTTATAATCCCAACCAAAGATGGCAGCACAGGCGGTGGTGTCCTGGAGAGATCGACAACCAGAGAATTTCATCAGTGGAAGCCATGACTTAAGAGGGACAAGATATTGTCTGAAACCGCTGGTATTAAAGAAATTTGAAATTATATGAGGTGAGTCATTAAAAATATGTTCTCCACTCACTATTATTTAATATGTATGCATGTTCACCGTGCTTTTCACAAAATGAGATTTAAAGTGTATGTTACCAGCATTGTTAAATTTAAGAAATAGAGGTCGTCATCCAAACAAAGGTGTATAATTGAATATGATGTTCTGATATAAGTGAAGTTTAAAGTTTAGTACATTATTTTGGTCTGAACTCCTCCAATTGAAGGAAAATTGAGTATCTACCTAGATATACATTACTCTAGCCTATATCATTAATACAGAAAGAAATTTTAACATCATATATTAAAATAATAGTAATTTCCTTTTGTTCCTTCATACACCCTTTTTAGGGTGAACATACAAGTCAGATGTTCTTATTATTAATTTCATACATCTCAATGATGGATAAATCATATTTGAAGAGAAAAAATATACGCTCAGACCGGGACTTGAACCTGGGACCCTTGGTTTTCTAGTCCAAGTGCTCTACCATTTGAGCTACTTGCTCAGGTAGCTCAAATGGTAGAGCACTTGGACTAGAAAACCAAGGGTCCCGGGTTCAAGTCCCAGTCAGAGCGTATAATTTTTCTCTTCAAATATGATACAAGTCAGAGTTAGCTTATTTGGTTTTATTTACAATGGACAAAAAAACATTTATTAAAAAAATAATTATTTAAATCCATTAATTGAAATTGAAATAAAAAAACTGTGGGTGGTGGAGAAATTCCGAATACATATTTAAAAACACGATAAAAAACTGTATTAAGTACAACTATTGGTACTCACGAGACAAAAATCATGTTTACCAGTGTAATTTATTTAATAAAATGTTATCACCTTACCTCATATTATTCTTCTTAGACCTGTTTTGGAACTTTCTTCTTCAGTTCCATCCTCAGCATTTTCACGGCCGTTGATTTGTCGTCTTGAAGAGCCGCCTACTGCTCCCTGTGTTGGTAAACAGAAGAACCTCGAAATCAAATCATTGTCCCCGGGAATTTCTAAGTTCAATAACTTCTCCTTTTCATTAAAAAAAATGAAAAGGAGAAGTTAATGAACTTTGAAATTCCTGGGGAAAATGGATTTGATTTCGAGGTTCTTCATTTTACCAACAGAGGGAACAGTAAGCAGCTTTTCGAGATAACAAAAAATTGTCATGAAAATACAGAGGATGGATCTGAAGAAGAAAGTTTAGAAACTGGTCTAAGAAGAAGAAGAAGAAGAAGAAGAATATGAGGTAAGATGATAAAATTTTACTTAAATAATTGAAGTCAATAATTAATATTTTATTTTAGGAAGTGATATTTTGTGGTTCTTTTAATTAAATTATTTTTAGTCTGTTCATCTTACCTCAATATTAATGTTGATTTGTTCTTGAACATGTTTCGATTATATCATAAGATGAACAGACTAAAAATAATTTGAGTAGTCTGAATGACACACAACAATGGATTTTTTTAATATATTGACCTGACACAATCACTTTATTTCAGTTAATGTTATTTTTCATAATATTGTTTTAATATGACTGGAATATATTATAAATGTATACTATAAAAAGATATTCTCAATAATTATTAGAGAATAATCTAGTTAAGAATGTAACTCATGTCACTAATTTCCTTTTACATGTGTTACAGGGTGATGCATTACATAGGAATTTACCACTTGTTACGGTGCAAGACCCACCACTTTTAAACAAAGACAATCTGTCGCCAGATGAAGCAAGGGATGTTTCACAGTTTTATCGAAATCAATCATTTGCTCTCAAACAGAAGTATAATGAATATAACAAAAAATTTACAGATGCTCAAAGAGATGGCAATTTTTCTACAGCATTATTCTATAAACAGCTGGTGAGTTTTATTTCAGTTTAAGGTAAAATATTAAATTATAGGAAATGATCTTCAAATAAAAAAAATTATGCTAGAAAACCACTTTCTAAATGGTATAAACTACAGTTACAAACATTGTTTGTGTTAGAGGGATTGAAAGTGGTTATTTTTACCAATACATTTTTTAATTATATTCGTAAAATACTTTCAGTTGTCAACCTTAGACATAGAATTTTACCACTTTCCTGGAGGGTAATTTTTTTTAAGGTTTTAAACATCCAAGCACATACACATGAATACTACATAGAGAATATGCAGGGTGTTACAAATCCTCATCTACAAACATTTAGGAACAATAGGTCGTGTAGAGAGGATAATTTTTTGTTAAAGGAATTATACTCCCAAACACATAATTTATTAGTTCTGTGCATTAGTCTAAGTGTGCGCTATATCACATAACCAACTGTAAATGTTTCAATTCAAATTCATAATTTTGAATCATATTTCTGTAAAAAAATAAATAATTCCATTCAATCAGTATTTATGTAACATTGTAATCTGTTTTTTGAATATTTGTGTTGGCGTGTGGAAGAGACGGCCTTATAACTTTAAAACTCTGCCAGAATAAATAAAACATTCATATAATATAATAATAATAATTGATTAATAGTGAGTGGAGAACATATTTTAATCGACTCACCTCATACATTTTCAAACTTCTTTGATACCGACGGTTTCAGACAATATCGTGTCCTTCTTCAGTCATGGCTTCCACTGATGAAATTCCGTGATTGTTGATTTCTTTAGTGACATCATCTCTTTTGCTGCCATTTTTCGTTGGGATTTTAAACTTTGTAATTAAATTTTTATCCACTGGAATATCAAAATTCATAGATCGATATTTATTCTTCTGAATGAATATCATTTCCCAAATTGTCAATTCCAACGGTTTATCCAATTGTTTCAAAAGTTTTGCTTCTTTTTCAATTTTATGATGTTCTAGTAAACTATGTGCAGCAATTGCTGATTTTTCAATTTCACAATTTATGTATCAATTAAATTTATCATAGAATCAGAAATTGAAAACAAAATTCCGATTCTGGATTTATACATAATTAGGAATGAAAAAACTCAAAAAATTGAATTTGATGTATATAGGAAGGTATACACATACTGATAATTATATTAAATCAACGGGTTTCAATCCTCTGGCACATAAACATGCAATATTTAATAGCCTCTTATAAAGAAAGAATACGAAAATATCCTAAATATAGCCAGATTAAATGGTTTTAATAAGAATATAATATCTAACAAATTAAAGAAATTCAGAAAGATAAAACAACTTAAAGAATGCTCTACCCTACAAATTGTTAGTAAAGAAAAGAAGAATTTCAAGAAAATTACTTACCATCCAATAGTACATGGGAAATTTCAAAAAATATTTGACAAATACAACATTATTAAAATTTATCGGAGAACATATTGTTTAAACAACTCACCTCATAGGATTCATGCTTCCATGATATTGCGATTTCAAACATAGTCATGTTCATCGTCAGCCATAACTCCGACTGACGATGAACATGACTATGTTTGAAATCGCGATATCATGGAAGCATGAATCCTATGAGGTGAGTTGTTTAAACAATATGTTCTCCGATGAATTTTAATGATTATACCTCATAATGTTTACTTCCCAACATTAATTAAATATAAATACAACATTACTTTGGCACCAATTAATAAATTTAGTCTGGAAAAACTTTTAAATAGCAATAAAAAAATCAACGTCCCAGACAGTAAGAAATCTGGGATTTATCAAATTAATTGTAATGATTGTAGCAAAGTATACATAGGAAAAACAAAAAAGGAATTTAGAAACACGCACTAAAGAACATTTTAGAAATATTAAAAATTGTGAAATTTAAAATCAGCAATTGCTGCACATAGTTTACTAGAATATCATAAAATTGAAAAAGAAGCAAAACTTTTGAAACAATTGGATAAACCGTTGGAATTGACAATTTGGGAAATGATATTCATTCAGAAGAATAAATATCGATATATGAATTTCTATATTCCGGTGGATAAAAATTTAATTACAAAGTTTATAATCCCAACGAAAGATGGCAGCACAAGAGGTGATGACACTAAAGAAATCAACAATCACGGAATTTCATCAGTGGAAGCCATGACTGAAGAAGGACATGATATTGTCTGAAACCGTCAATATCAAAGAAGTTTGAAAATGTATGAGGTAAGTCGATTAAAATATGTTCTCCACTCACTATTAATGATATAACCTCATAATGTTTACTTCCCAATATTAATTTAAATATAATAATAATTGAGTTTGTATTTTTTAACATTCTTACTTCATATGATTGTTTATCCAGACATTTATTTCAAGGCTGTTGCCCCATCGTCAGCGTTGCACAGACTGTTTTTTGTCTTTTCTTCAAGTTGTCGTCCCTGGATCTATGTTCCAAAGAACTTGGTAATAAGGCTCCTTTCTCCAGGAAGCCTCATCATCAAGTTCTTTGTAACACAGATCCAGGGACGACAACTTGAAGAAAAGATAAAAAACAGTTTGTGCAACGCTGACAATGGGGCAACAGCCTTGAAACAAATGTCCGGATAAACAATCATATGAGGCGCTTAGAATAGCAAGGGCATATCAACAAAAATCACCTTTTTTTTTTATTATTGCAATATAAACTCTGAACCTTCTTCTTTCATCCCTGTTGATACGCCTTGGAAGAGAATGAAATCTCCATTGCAATAACATGTGGTGTTAGATCTGATGCATCGCAGCGCAATAACGGATGCATTTGAGAATAGCATGTGGTCGGCCTAGCTCCTCGCATGCCTATCTCATCCGGGGTATTTATATTACCCTTCCTCAAGTTTGTTTAGGTCTCGATAGTATCTTAGGTGCTTAATGTTGTCTTATTATTTCTACGAAGGTGATGTGCAGATGAATAGGTTTTTCGTTCAGTTCTTTCGCTATACATGCTAGGTATTACATACATCTCAGTGTCTTGTAAACTTCTAGGTAGTCTTGATTTAGTTAGTGAGATTTTAGTGTAATTATTGGGTGTTAAAAAGTGCATTATTAGCATTGATAATTATCTTATTATTTCTTCACAAAATAATGAGTGACACAGGCAGTGAGTTAAGTTCCGAACACGTCAGTCGTTCTAGGAACCATTCTGTTGAAAAAGGTAAATGGAAAATAAATGTGTCTAAGAAGAAGAGAAATATGGGACAAGAATATATAAGTGTGAAAAAAAAAGGGTTGTCAAAGCAAAAGAGGTGGGGGTACCTTGTCGTTGTGTTTTTTTTAGAAAGTTGGTAGGAAAATTAAGGCAAATCCCCCTCTACTCTACTCCACATTAAACCCAGAGACTAACTCTGATTCTCCCATAAGATAGATGAAATATTTAAGGAATTTTTATATCCCTCATCGTCTTTTCAACTGACTCTGCAATACTCATTCCAGAATCAATATGGCTTTTGACACTTGCAAATACTTTGGGACTAGGAAAAATAGGAGACTGTCAACTACAGAACAGTTATTTGAATACATTAATGAAAAGCGTGTATGTGAAGAAATCATGCATAAAAAATAGGCCTTCTTGCAAAATGCGCTCAGTAGAATACAATGTAAGTCATGGATGTGTTAATTACAAAGTGTGTGCTGTTGCTTTCCGGAAAATTCACTGTCTAGTGAAAAAAGACTGCGTATAGTCCGTGATAAGGTTAGAGGAACTGGGACCATGGACAGAGACCAACATGGTCATCAGGAGAAAACAAGAAAAGTACCTGATTTGGACAGAACAAAGGTAATGTAACACATCAATAACTTCCCTGCATTGTCAAGTCGTTACGAATGGAGTCCTCCAGGGCGACCCCATAAGCCCGCTACTGTTTAGCATAGCGACGGCAGACATAGTGGAGATACTCGAAGGAAAGACTGCAACCACATTAATAATGTATGCAGACGATATGGCCTTAGGATCGCCCAACCGAGAAGAACTACAAGAAACACTTTTAGAATTAGAAAGCTGGGTAATGAAAAATCAACTGAGCATCAATATGCAAAAGACCTGTCTGATGACATTCAGAAAAGGAGGGCGGACATCAAAAAAAGACATAATGACGCTATACAATGAACCTATAACAACAGTCAACAAATTCAGATATCTAGGCGTAACCCTACAAACAACAGGGAACTCGTTCAGATACCACATACAAGAAAGGACAGCAGAAGCCACGAAAGCGATGTATAGAATAAAGAACATTGCATCCTTATCACTAACGTCAGCCACTACACTTTTCAACACAACAATATCCCCAATAATCACGTATGGGCTAGAATTAATATGGGAAAAATTAACAATCAGTGACTTAGAATGCATTGAGAAAGTCAAGGCACGGTTCCTAAAGTGTGCCCTCAGAGTGGGAAAATATGCTCCATCAAGGCTGGCATATGAGCTGGCCAAGGAAACTTTTTACATAGAAGATCTGAGACTCTGCCTACCATCTACCGGAGCCAGCAACAAGCTACTAGAACGGAAAAGAATGAAAAGAGCGGAGATAGATATCACTTCTATGGGACGACTGCAATGATTGATCGCAACTGGACCAAGGAGAATCAGGAGCAGAGACACACCATTACAAGAAGCCATTCACGGCTTCCACCACAAATTATGCAAGAACAAGACATTCCACACCCCAAATGACCAATGTGTGTGTAAATTGTGCAGACAGAGATGTAACCAATATCATATCACCGAGTGCCGTGAAAGAACAAAATCGATCTCAGAATATAGCAAAGAATAATACCCATTCGGGTGAACCTTCCATATTTTATTGTCAAGTCATTATAGTAGAGCTAAAACCTCACACAGAAAATTCTTGCCTACTTACTTAAATGTTTCTAAAGTGTATGAACTTTACTGTGACTGGCTCATTGAACATTATAGTGATGCTCTCCCTGCTCCAAATCATTTCACTGGCACATTTTCAATTCTCAATTAAATTTTGGTTTTGCTCCACCCATGTCTGATACTTACAATTTTTGTAAAAGGACAAAACAGGAATTACAAACTCTCAGTGAAGATACAAACAGGATCCAATTAGTAAGTTAAAAGGTGAGAAGATGTTGCATGAACGCAAAGCTAAGATGGCACAGACATTGCTAAAAGATATGACAAAAAATCAAGATCCAACAGTTGCTGCCATTTCTATAGACATGCAGCAGGCATTTCCCACTCCTAAAATACATACGGGTATACAATACTATAAACGGAAATTATGGACTTATAATTTTGGAATTCACAATCTTAAAACCGTAAATGCCTCTATGTTCATTTGGGATGAGAGCACTGAAAAACGAGGGTTTGCTGAAATTTCAAGTTTCCTCACGCATTACTTAGAAAATAAAATAGCACCAGAAGTGAAGATGTTGCATATTTTTAGTGATAACTGCAGTGGACAGAACAAAAATGTAAACATAGTTTGGACTTGCCTCAAATATATCCATGCAGACCGATTTATGAAAATTGAACACATGTTATTCACCATTAAAAGCCCATAAACAAACAAAATTAAAATTTTATAAAACAATGGCTGTCCCTGTCCTTTTGTATGGGAGTGAATCTTGGATTACCACTACCAAACAAGAAAGTAAAATCCAAGCAGCCGAGATGAAATTTTTAAGAAGAGTAAAAGGCTGCACTAGAATGGACGAGATAAGAAACGAGGATATCTGTAAAGAACTGCAGATCTACTCCATAAAAGAAAATATATTTAACAACAAGATACAGTGGAAAGAACATGTAGAAAGAATGGAAGAAAGTAGATTACCAAATAAAATCTTCCATTATTTTCCATGTGGAAGAAGAGATGTTGGCCGTCCTCGGAAGTGATGGTCTTAGATCTATTAGTGAAGACGGAACAGGCAACTCTTGCCTAAACCAGGAAGTGAAGAAGAAGTTATTCACCATTAATATAAGTTTGTAATTTATCATGTGAATAATACAGATTGTCTTTTCTGAACTAGCCTAACAAGTTTAACTTGCAATAGACCTAATTTTTACTGGAAAGTCGATAAATATTGTTACTTTCATATCGGTCCGAATTTTAAACTACTACAGAACACAATATTTAACTTCTTCACATTGATGGATACGCTATGTCATGCGATATAGAGAAAGAAGTTTGTGAAACTTAAAACGCGTTTTTCTCAAAACTACTATTTTGCGTATATGCCCTTGCTATTCTAAATGCCTCATATGTGGTAAAATTGTTAAAAAATACAAACTCAATTATTAACCCTTAATTACTCCTGCATACATAACCTACATGAGGACTCGCGCTGGGTATTTTTTTGCTTTCAAGTCTTTATCATAGTTAATAACACTGTATCACATTATTACAAAGTTTAATGATTTTTTAAAAAATAATAACATCCACACACACCTCACTCAACAGAAAAGCAGTCTGGACAGGACTCCACCATATGATCTTTGCAGATCAGCTTGCTGCAACACTTTGTTGTCTTCCGGTCTTTGGCCCTGGGACAGAAGTGGCATCTCCCTCCTTTTCTGATGATCAGTGGTTCAGCTTCCTCCACAGATCCTGAGAGATGTCTTATTTTCGCCTGAAGAGGTTTTGGCAAAGTGTTTATGCTTGCCATTTTCTTCAGATAGCTGTCCAGTAGATTTCGACCAAGGTCTTCTAGGAAGTCACAACGAGCAATCTTTCTTCCCACATTTTCTTGTATAATTATATGTACATTTATGCCGCCAACATTCAACAAGAAGTAAAACTTAGTCAGTGGCCAGCGAATTGAACATCTTCATCTTCTGACATAATATCATCCTGATCACTTTCAGCGCTCTGTATAGAGTTAGAATCATGATCACTGTCTTGTACACAGTCTTCATCTGATGAAGAAGAAATCCTCCAACAATTTCATCATCTGATGCTTCCAACAGTTCTATAATTTCATCTTCTGTCAATATTTTCCTCTCTCTATTCATATTTACTCTTAGACTTCAAATTGTAAGCACGAGAATAGAAAATAACTCTCTACAGATACCAGGCACGCATGGAGTAAAATATTTCCGCAGGCAGCAACAGTGACATAAAATAAATATAATTGCATCATTAGCTATTCCGAGAAACTAAATACAACTGAAACATGTGCTGGACGAGTCCATTTGAGAATAGGTGAGTTCCAGAGAATCTCATAAATGTAATTGTCACTAAATAGTAGCGTCTTTCAACCTAACGGAAAAAAAATTACCCCGTGCGAGTAATTAAGGATTAAATTAAACTTCATAATGTTACTTCCTAATGATTTTAAAATAAAACCTTATTAATTATTATTATATAATTATTATTGTTGTATTACAGGCTATGCGGCATTCAGAAGCATTTGAACAAGCAGATAGCAAAGCTGCTTCAATGATCCTCGTGGCTAATGAACTTAATCACGATAGCTTTACTCTAGATCTTCATAATCTCCGTGTATCAGAAGCATTACATTCTCTGGACGTATTCTTAGATATGCATATAGCAATGATGGATCCTGAACACAATGAATATGTGTTTCTTATCACAGGAAGAGGTATTCACAGCAAAGATGGCAAGTCTCGTATCAGGCCTGCTGTTGAAAAACGTCTTGCTCAACGTAAGATTAAGTAAGTACACCAATTCGTTAATAAATTACAATACGAAGCAACATTATGAGGTTCATCATCATCATCATAGTACATTCACGAATTTAGGCCATTTGTTGATCTGTTTCGGCCTCAAGAGAAACACCATCCAAAAGTCTTTTGAGTGGACATCCTGGTCTTCTTCTTCCTGCAGGTTGATATCTTAACATTTGTTTGGGTATTCTGTGATCTTCCATTCGATGAACATGTTGCATCCATCTTGACTTATAATCAGAAATTTTGTTTTCTAAAGGTTCCATGTGTAATTCTTCTAAGATGTCTTCTTCTTTTTTTTTTTGTGATCTAGTAGTGTGTATCCTGCAGTCCTCCGAAGGTATCTCATTTCAGCAGATCTAAGTCTCTGTATATCCTTCTGTTTCAACGTCCATACTTCGCTACCATACAAAAGAGTTGGACGAGCCAGTGTTTTATACACTTTTAATCTTGAATGCTTTTGGACTAACTGTGGCTTGAAGATAGAACTTATTAACCCTAAAATTCTTAAAAATTTAGATATTTTTGCATTTACATCCTTTTCTTCTTCATATGAGATATTGCATCCTAGATATGTAAAATTATTCACCTGCTCCAAAATTTTATTGTCCAGTACAATTTTACTTCTGACAGGATCTACACCTTGAAATGCCATAATTTTTGTTTTTTCTCTAGATATCTTCAATCCATATTCTTGTATAATTTTGTTAAGTTCATACAGACCTTTCTGTAGATTATCTTCTGAATTTGCTATTATTATTTGGTCATCTGCAAACAATAGGGTGTTTAATTTTCTATTTTCTGATATTCTTATTCCAAATTTATATGTCTTGTTCCAGCAACATATTACTTCATTGATATAAATTGCAAAGAGTGTTGGGGATAGGGGGCAACCTTGTCTCACACCACGATTTATAATTCCTTCTTCAGAAAATCTGTTATTTAATTTAATCTTAATGGTGTTGTCTTGTCTTTGTAAATATTTTGTATGTTATGCCGAAGTAAATTTGGTATATTTCTGTCTTCCAATATATTTAAAAGTTTTGATCTCTTGACTGTGTCGAATGCTTTTACAAAATCTATGAAAGCAAAATGTGTTTCTAAGTTGAATTCTCTTCTTTTTTCAAGCAACAGTTTAACAGAAAATGCTGAACCAATACAGGATCGTCCTTTCCTAAATTCATTTTGACATTCCATAAGGAACTTTTCACTGAAACTTTTCAATTTTCCATTTAAAATGTCTGCATAAATTTTGTAGCATGTGTTTAACATACCGATTCCCCTATAGTTGTCCATTTTTCTCTTGTCTCCTTTCTTGAACAAGGGTATAACAATGCTTGTCTTCCATTCTTGTGGTATATCTGCATTTTTGAATACATTTGTGGGGGTTTATAACCACGCTTCTGCGCAACCATTTGTGGGGTTTAAAACCATGCTGACTGCGACCATTTGTGCAGGCGGTCATTATACAATAATTTGTGCCGGATCGTCTTTTGTTTCTGTTGCTTCTATTAGCGTAGATCTGATTACCTCCAAGGTTATTAATCACAAAACTACTTGCCCCGGGCCCATAGGAGGCAAGGATTGATTCATCTTTCTTTCCTAGGCGTTTTAGCATAAATCCATAATAGTTCTCAAAACAACAGAGTGACTTAAAATAAGTGTTTTCAATATAATTATTAATCAGGAAAGCTAGACAGAAAAATAAAGGGAGCTGGAATGATCTCCTAACTGAGTGAGTTTCCGAATAGGAATACCAAACAGCTACGTGCACATAAATCAGTTTGAACATTAACTATAAAAATGATATTTAATGTAAACAAGTAGTCTGAAGTAAAAACATAATCAAGATAAACATTTGATCATTCAAAGAAATATAAAGTGAATAAATAAATGATAATACTTCTACAGGACAAAAAACCACATCATACCACATACCACACTCATGCTAGAGTCCAAGCCAGGGTGGCTTCTTCCTTGGTCTTCAGGACCAACATAAACTCCGCCACTTCGCGGCTCCAGACGACATTGTCCACTTAAAAGTCCGATCCCATCTCAGAATGGATAGATGACTGAATGATCAATGAATGATAACGTTCTCGCTGTGCATAACGTATTTGAAGGTTCCGAGGTAGAGGGGAGATGCGCTGTAGAAACAGCGCACCAGGAGAGGGAGAGTGGGGGTAGATACATAGAGAAAGGAATATTGGCATAGTTCATGAATCTTACAGTTTAGGGAGGATAACGACGCTGCAGTAATGAGCCGAAAAACCCACTTTCGGTTCACATTATTAAAGAAGGACAACAGTCTTTCATGGAACTGTTTGCCTGCATATTTGTACAATTCAGAATTCAAGCCATCTGTGCCAGTTGCCTTCCCATTTTTCAATTTCTTTAAACTATTGTTCAATTCTTCCAATGATATTATGGAATCTGTCTCATTATTTCGGAAAATTGTATCTTCACATTATGAGGTTCTTCTCAATAAATAAGGTGAATTTGGTCATCTTACCTGATAAATCTTGGTTTCAATGTGCTGTCTATAGATTTTGGATAAGCTGACAGTGGTATGGACAACACATCGAAACATGTCAAATGAATTATATTTGAAGAGAAAAATTTTCGCCTAGACCGAGACTCGAACCCGGAACCTTTATATACGTTATATAAGAGAAAAATTTGCATCTAGATCGCAGCTTGCCTCGGTAGCTCAGTTGGTAGATCATTTGGCCCGGCAAGCCAAAGGTCCCGGGTTCAAGTCTCGGTCTAGGCAAACATTTTTCTCTTCAAATATAATTTATCATTCAGTGAGAAATGTTAAATCAATAATAAAAACATCATGTCAAATGAAACCTCGAGATTTATGAGGTAAGATGACCAGATTCACCTTATTTATTAAAAATAACCTCTTAATACACTGTGTTCCAAAATTATGGATGGGACTTGCCTCATGGGCAGAGGAAAATGACCTACAAATAAACCAAAGCAAGACCAAACAAATGACCTTTAGAAAAGGAGGAAAACATGCATTAAGAAATACAATGACCCTTCATGACAAACATTTAGAAGTAGTCCCTAAGTTTAAATATCTGGGAGTGACTCTTCCGACAACACTTTCATCCTTCAAAAATCACGTCACAGAGAGAGCAACTGCTGCAATAAAAGCCATATATAACATTCAGCAACCTCAAAAAATCTCATTGGAAACCTCAGTAAAACTATTTAAGACAGCCATAGCACCAATTGCAACCTACGGGATCACCATTATCTGGGACAAAGTCAAGGCCTGCTACCTGAAACGGATTCTTGGCATTGGGAAAACAGCACCATCGAGACTAACGTACGTACTGTCAAAAGAGAACTTCTTCATCACAGACATCAGAGTACAGTATTTCCTACCAAACACCAAAGCCTACGAGGAGACACTCCAATTATTGAACGAGAAGAACAACGCCATCTGGCCCGACTTCTACTTAACAGACGCCATGACAACTGAGGAATGGAAGCAGGCAAACTATGAGCTCTGACACATAGTAACACGATTTGCTACGCACGGCTGTCATTACAAATTCTGCCAAGACAAGACTTTCCACTGACCAAATGATGATTGCGTGTGCAAACTGTGTAATAAATACTGTGAAAGATACCATGCACAAAACTGCAAAAGAAGAAAAGTGTCAATAATAAAATTAGGACTAGAATAGTTAATCACCAATATTTTGCACATTGTGCGCATTTTACTATTATAAAATTATGGATGGTGTTTTAAGTATTGGTGCAGCTTTACAAACGATTATTTGCTATTTTATAAATCAAATTTGGGAATTTCTAACATTATGAGATTCAATTCATGAGAATTAAATGAATTGTGATTTCTTCTTACCTCGTACTTCTATGTTTTTTAAACACAGCACTGCAGTATCAGCGACCCATTGTCTCCATCCTCAGCTGTTTTCACGACTGTCAATTTTTTCTTTTACCGGTAATCATCCAAACTGCCATCTGGTGTTCTTTTGAAGGAATTATTTTCTAAATTGCCATCTGGTGTTCTTTTGAATGAATCATTTTCTAAACTGCCATCTGTTGTATTTTTGAAAAACTTTGTGATCAAGCTCGGTTCGTCTGGAATCTCAAAGTGGGAAAAAATATATATTAAAAAAAACCATATTAGAACCATGAACTTTGAGATTCCAGACGAACCGAGCTTGATTACAAAGTTCTTCAAAAATACAACAGATGGCAGTTTAGAAAATGATTAATTCAAAAGAACACCAGATGGCAGTTTAGAAAATAATTCCTTCAAAAGAACACCAGATGGCAGTTTGGATAATTACTGGCAAAAGAAAAAATTGACAGTCGTGAAAACAACTGAGGATGGTGACAGTGGGTCTCTGATACTGCAGTGCTGTGTATAAAAAAACATGAAAGTATAGGTTAGAAGAAATCACGATTCATTTAATTCTTATGATTATTTGCTATAATGATAGAGAAACTCTGAAAGTTTCATATCCTGTATGCAGTAATTTGTTTCTTACATTACAGCGTTAAATTTGTGAAAATGGCGACTCCTGTACAGAAGTCATTCTGTGTGTTGCAATTTGCGAGGTCTGTTTCCATTGTTGCAATGCAGCGAACTTTCCGGCGGCAATTTGGAATTGATCCTCTGACATATAAAAGTATCCATCGATGGTATAGACAGTTAGAAACAACTGCATGTTTCTGTAAAAGGAAAGACCAGGACGTCCACGAACACCAAATGAATGAATCGAGAATGTCATAGCAGATTTCATACATAGTCCACAAAAATCTGTGCAGTGCTGGTCGTGAACTGCAAATGCCTACTAAGACATTGTGGAGAGTTCTTTGAAAGCGGCTTCAAATGCGACCTTACAGTTTGCAGTTACTGCAAACCCTAAAGCCTGCGGTCCTAGTGTTCCCCCGATATGGATAGGATGCGCCAGTCCAGATGACATGGTTTATTCCCAATGATCTCCATGGTCTCCCAATTTCACACCTTGTGATTTCTTCCTGTGGGGGTATATGAAGGACCATGTGTATGTACCACGACTTCCCGTTGACCTTCCAGACTTGAGAAGAAGGATTGTTGCTGCTGTTGAATCCATTACTCCAAATATGTTGACCAAGATTTGGGAGGAATTCGACTATTGGCTAGATGTGTGCCATGTAACAAAAGGTGCTCACATGAAACACTTATAAAGTATGTTATGTTTCTTAAATTCCATATAAGTTTTGTTCTTACATACAGCAAACTCCCGATTACACTGGACAACAAATTTCAAACTTTTTTTTTTGCACTCAAATGAAAATAGGTGATTATATATATTCGCCAGGTCTCCAAACGAATTGCAACAAATGCTAACAGAACTGAACGACCGGAGCAATCAGGTCGGGCTTGAAATAAACTACAACAAAACAAAAGTAATGACGAACAGGAAGCCAACACCAATCTCGATACATGCGAAAGACATAGAATATGTGGATGACTACATTTACCTTGGACAGACTGTCTCACTACACCAAGGAACAGAGGAAGAAGTACAAAGGAGGATCACACAATCTTGGAAAGCCTTTTGGGCGCTGAAATTCATACTTCTAGACAAGTCCCTAAACTGCAGAATAAGATTAGAAGCCCATGCGTATTCCCGGTCTTTACATATGGCTGCCAAACCTGGGCCCTAACAGAGAGGCAAAGGAGGAGCATTGAAATCTGCCAAAGGAAGATGGAGAGGAAGATAGTGGGTGTCTCACTCCGGGATAAAATCCACTAAGATGGCGCTACAGCAAATTACAACTTCAAAGAACATTACTCAAAAAGCCCTCCAAACAAAGTGGACATGGGGTGGTCATGTAACAAGACAACAAACAAGGCAGATGGGGTGGGAAACCACCATGTGGGACCCCTACATTGGAAGACGAACACGAGGTCGGCCAAGAAGAAGATGGGCAGACACGTTCAAACTGATGTTGGGAGGACATTGGTTAACCACAGCCCGCAACAGGAACAAGTGGAAACAAATAGCGAACAATCTAACAATGGACTAAAATTCTTAATAAACTGCAGTGAAGTGCACAAGTGAAAGACTCTATAAACATAATGTTCACGTGAATTAGCTCACCATGTGAACCACTTATAACTTTAAAATTGAGCCCCCCTCTTGTAGGAGGCCCTAACCCTTCATGGGACATAGTGGCTACATTTATTCATTCATTCATATATTTGACCTATGCTGAATTCAGATCTGCAATCCAAAATTTTCTATCACATACCATTTTTGCAGAAAACTTGATTGAAAATTTCCATACAAACCCAAAAAGAAAAATGACCAAACATATCTAATTTCAGTTCTCTGGTAATTCCTTGTGTTAATTTTATAAATACAAGTATTATTAAGAAAGAATTGTATAGATTAAATAATTTTCGGGAAGACTTAGGGTCGAATGTTTGAACGCATTAGACAGTAAAAGGCGTTCTCTGCTGAGAAAGTTTTATCCAAATACATTTTGCTTACTCAGAAATCTATTCATGCAGTAATAATTGTAAGCTACCTGACGAGGTACCTTAAGATCATAGCTCAAGATAGAAACTTATCGTGAAAATCCCAAAGGGAACTGATGGGAACCAATGTAGTTTGAAACCTTTGCAGCCTTTATCCAAGATGTCGGACCTTGAAGACTTCGATCATGTTTTCGGTATACACAGAGAAGAGGAATTTGATAGAGTCTACCAAAGAATTCAACTGGAAGAACAGGGGAATCGGCGTAATATTGCACGATGCAGACGTCGTTGTATACGGTATTATTTGCGGGACGCAAGCGTAAATGCATTCCTCTATAGCAGACGAAAATAACAGAAGTTGTTTTATCGCTGAGAATTCTGGGTAATTCGTTGCCAATATTACGAAAACGTCAACTTTCATGCATGACCAGTAAGTCGGCCATTAATTTGATCTCAGCAATTGCTCACGGTGAGTCAGCTCACCAGTGATTGGAAGTAATTTGAGTAGAGACTAATGTATTTGCATGCGGCCCTTAGTCAGAAATTTTCTAATTTATCATGCAAAAAAGTATAGAAATATAGAAAAAAAGTTTAATTTACTCACATTCTAAAAGAAAAATTCTGGAACATTTTCACTTATGGACAACATCAGGAACATCTCTAATTAGCTGCCAACAATAGTTATCTAACATGCTGGGTGACCATTGCCCTCTGTATCTTCATTTCATGAAAGATATGTCTTGATGAAAACGTTCTCCGTATTCATCGCTGACGGCCCCCAGGTTTGGAGGAAAGAAGTCCAGGTGGGAATGTAGGAAATGTATTTTCAATGACATATTATACCCCAAGTTTTTATATGTCTTTAGAATGTTCTCAATAATTTCTTGGTAGTTTTCAGCCCTTACATTTTCCAGAAAATTAGCACACACCGTCTTGAATCCCACCCATGCTACTTTTTTACCGTCCTCTAGCACATCATCAAACTTCTTGTCTTGCATCACTTCACAAATTTGTGGCCCAATAAAAATGCCTTCTTTCAATTTACCGTCACTAATTCATGGAAATTTTTCTTTCAAATACAGAAAACTTTTACCATTTTTGTTTAGAGCCTTAACATAGTTTTTCATTAAGCCTAGCTTAATGTGAAAGGGTGGCAGCAATGTTTTTTTTTTTAATGGTTGGTGTTTAATATTCTTGTCCCCTGGTAGCAAAGCATTCCTTAGAGGCCACTCTCTTACTTCATAATGTTTTAGTTTAGCTCGACTGTCCCACTCGTTTAAAATGCAACAAAACTTGGTGAAACCATTCTGCATTCCAAGGCGTATCCCTGACTTTAAGCTCTCCACATAATTTCCATTCATGTTTTATATAGTTAACCGTTTTTAAAAGTAAATTCATTTTCTTGTATGTTTCTTTCATATGAATAGTCCGAGCAATAGCTATAGGCACAGAGGGGTAAACATTACCATTATGTAACAACACTGCCTTTAAACTTAACTTGGAATAATTAATGAAAAGGCAGCATTCTTGTGGATTGCAAATTTTACCGCTCAATTGTTCCATGGGTCCTTCAACATCATTACAGTAGACAAATTCATTCACAGTGTTCACGTTTCCTATAAGTTTTTGACATTGGGCTCAAGCTAGTACTAGTTCTGTGACCGAGAGCTTAATAGTTCCAACTGATTTTTCTTAAATTGAGATCCCTTAGAAGATGAAACATATTTTTAAATTACTGCTTTTGCACTCTGCTTCAATGTTAAAAGTGGGGAGGTTAAGAGATCGCAATAAAACAAATTGTAAAAAAATATAATCTGCTACATCATGTAATTGGCCATACCATTTATAGGGTTCATAAATTGAAACAGACCACCCAATAGGCTGGAAATGTTTCTTTCCCAGTAATAAAGTAATAATGTGTTATTAGATTATGTATACAATAGCCTGCTACTTACTCGGTCGGGCCGCCAGTATAATCATAAATGGGTGATTACTTCAAAACGGTAGGTGATAACGCAAAAGGGATTTCAATTCTGAAATCAGGGTATAAAAATATGTTAGAAACATATAATTTTTGTCAGGTGCAAATTTTAGTGTTGTCCAGCATTATCTGTGTTAATTGGGACCGAGATATGCACTGATAATCCAATTAAGTTATTCGGCGCCGTGCAAGTTGATCAGAAATGTATTTACCCACTTTAACACTTCTTAAATGCAGCAAATATTAAAATGTTATATTAAATGTATTTAGGTGCGAGTCATAATAATCATTATTTTATTTTACTCGTAAATATGAAAAAAAAAATGTGGGACTATTTCCTGTTATGACCACTCTGGTTACGATATTTATTCAAAATGGCCACCCAACCAGTGACAACTACACTAGTAACCACTGATATCCACACTTATAACCAGCGATGACAAATAATCAGTGATTCCCACACGATTAGTGTTATTGTTGACTAGTAACCACCGATGACCACACTACTAACCAGTGATAAACCCACTGCCACAGCATATCCGTGGTTTCAATCTGTAACAGCCATAGATAACCGACAACTTTCAGTGACTCACGTAACGGAAATTTCCGAAATTGTATTGAATTCTCAGAATGTTGGTTGGTACCGTTAAACACGTCAGGAGAGGGGATTATGAGTTTTAAAGTTACTCTTGTGCTAGTTTCTAAGCGCAGTTCACAGTAGCACGTTTAAAAATAAAGAATTTTTTCATAATAATACAAAATACAGTATTTTTAAAAAATACAGTAAAAAGGGTCATGCCCAGATAATTTGCAAACAGAATAATACGCACACGGATAAGCGTGAGTTTGCTGTATATCGTGTAAGGGAAATTAAACATCTTTAAAATCCCGTCCATCATTTTGGAACATGATATATTAAATTTGAAGAAAAAAATTTTCGTCCAGACCCATTGTAATTTATTAATATATTTTTATTTATTATTATTTCATTTCTTCTCTTCTTAATAAATAAATTAATGAGTCATTTTTACATCTTACCTCATATTTCATGTTTTATTAAACATGGTAACTATAGACGATCTTATTATTAATTTAACACTTCTCATAGAAGGACAAATTATATTTGAAGAGAAAAATTGGCTCAGTTGGTAGAGCACTTGGCCCGGAAAGCCAAGGGTCCCGGGTTCGAGTCCCGGTCTAGGCGAAAATTTTTCTCTTCAAATATAATTTGTCCTTCTATGAGAAGTGTTAAATTAATAATAAGATCGTCAATAGAAGCCCTGCTGGCTGTAAAGTAGTGTTAAATTCCCAATAAATGTCTTCTTAACTAAGAAGCCGCCATTTGCAAAGATAGAAGCTATGGTTTCAAGCATTTGGCGCGAGGGAATTATCAACGTACATAAGAGAAAAATTTGCGTCTAGATCGTGGCTCGCCTCGGTGGCTCAGTTGGTAGAGCACTTGGCCCGGAAAGCCAAGGGTCCCGGGTTCGAGTCCCGGTCTAGGCGAAAATTTTTCTCTTCAAATATAATTTGTCCTTCTATGAGAAGTGTTAAATTAATAATAAGATCGTCAATAGAAGCCCTGCTGGCTGTAAAGTAGTGTTAAATTCCCAATAAATGTCTTCTTAACTAAGAAGCCGCCATTTGCAAAGATAGAAGCTATGGTTTCAAGCATTTGGCGCGAGGGAATTATCAACGTACATAAGAGAAAAATTTGCGTCTAGATCGTGGCTCGCCTCGGTGGCTCAGTTGGTAGAGCACTTGGCCCGGAAAGCCAAGGGTCCCGGGTTCGAGTCCCGGTCTAGGCGAAAATTTTTCTCTTCAAATATAATTTGTCCTTCTATGAGAAGTGTTAAATTAATAATAAGATCGTCAATAGAAGCCCTGCTGGCTGTAAAGTAGTGTTAAATTCCCAATAAATGTCTTCTTAACTAAGAAGCCGCCATTTGCAAAGATAGAAGCTATGGTTTCAAGCATTTGGCGCGAGGGAATTATCAACGTACATAAGAGAAAAATTTGCGTCTAGATCGTGGCTCGCCTCGGTGGCTCAGTTGGTAGAGCACTTGGCCCGGAAAGCCAAGGGTCCCGGGTTCGAGTCCCGGTCTAGGCGAAAATTTTTCTCTTCAAATATAATTTGTCCTTCTATGAGAAGTGTTAAATTAATAATAAGATCGTCAATAGAAGCCCTGCTGGCTGTAAAGTAGTGTTAAATTCCCAATAAATGTCTTCTTAATTAAGAAGCCGCCATTTGCAAAGATAGAAGCTATGGTTTCAAGCATTTGGCGCGAGGGAATTATCAACGTACATAAGAGAAAAATTTGCGTCTAGATCGTGGCTCGCCTCGGTGGCTCAGTTGGTAGAGCACTTGGCCCGGAAAGCCAAGGGTCCCGGGTTCGAGTCCCGGTCTAGGCAAAAATTTTTCTCTTCAAATATAATGGTAACTATAGTTTTCAAATGATCTTGTCATTCATTTTCAACCGCCATTCTTCTCTTCTTCCTCAAATTGTTCTCACTTGCTTCGGTCGACTAATCACTTTTTCTTCACAATACAAATTACACTCACTCGTCAGTTTTCCCAATTACATTTTTTCGTTCAGTTTTAATATTTGGAATAATAACTATGCGTACTAGTTGCCTCAAATTGGATGAAATTACCAAAATAAAAATGATGTATCAGCTTATGATTATTGTGGAGCATATGGTAAAGGTCAATCCTGTATGAGAAAATAATGATTTGTGAATATACCTATCCATTTGAAAATCTAATAGGAAGTAACATTATGAGGTTTTACTTAATAATGGAATGTCAAAATGGTTTTAGGAAAGGACGATCTTGTATTGATTCATCATTTTCTGTTAAACTATTGTTTGAAAAAAGAAGAGAATTCAACTTAGAAACATATTTTGCTTTCATAGATTTTGAAAAAACATTCGACACAGTCAAGAGATCAAAACTCTTCAATATATTGGAAGACAGAAATATACCAAATTTACTTCTGCACAACATACAAAATATTTACAAAGACAAGACAACACCATAAAGATTAAATTAAATAACAGATTTTCTGAAGAAGGAATTATAAATTGTGGTGTGACACAAGGTTGCCCCCTATCCACAACACTCTTTGAAATTTATATCAATGAAGTAATATGTTGCTGGAACAAGAAATATAAATTTGGAATAAGAATATCAGAAAATAGAAAATTAAACACCCTATTGTTTGCAGATGACCAAATAATAATGGCAAATTCAGAAGATAATCTGCAGAAAGTTCTGTATGAACTTTACAAAATTACAGAAGAATATGGATAGAAGATATCTACAGAGAAAACAAAAATTATGGCATTTCAAGCTGTAGATCCTGTCAGAAGTAAAATTGTACTTGACAATAACAGTTTGGAGCAGGTGAATAATGCAATATCTCATATGAGGAAGAAAAAGGATGTAAATGCAAAAATATCTAAATTTTAAAGAATTTTAGGGTTAATAAATGTTGTCTTCAAGCCACAATTAGTCCAAAAACATTCAAGACTAAAAGTGTATAAAACACTGGCTCTTCCAACTCTTTTATATGGTAGCGAAGTATGGACATTGAAACAGAAGGATATACAGATACTTAGATCTGCTGAAATGAGATACCTTCGGAGGACAGCAGGATACACACTACTAGATCACAAAAAAAAAATGAAGACATCTTAGAAGAATTGCATATGGAACCTTTAGAAAACAAAATTTCTGTTTATAAGTCAAGATGGTTGCAACATGTTCATCGAATGGAAGATCACAGGATACCCAAACAAATGTTAAGATATCAACCTGCAGGAAGAAGAAGCCCAGGACGTCCACTCAAAAGACTTCTGGTTGGTGTTTCTCTTGAGGCTGAAACAGGTCAACAAATGACCTAAATTCGTGAATGTACTATGATGATGATGATACTTAATAATAAATTTCTTTCTGTGTATATGAGGTAAGAATTACACAGACCAAACTTATTATTATACTTTTCTATGTTCTTGAAATTAGAACTTGTATTAAGTTATGTAGATAGGAAATAACACTATGAGGTTTTTTAATATTGTTTATTTAATTCTTTCACTCACCTCATACTTCATAACTCCTCTCAGACCCGGGTTTCGTCACTTCATTTGTGACATTCTCAATGCTGTATCACGTTCACAACTAACTTCCAAATCAAGGATATAAGGAGAGGGGATTGATTTGGAAGTTCGTCGGTCAGCCATCAGATGGTGCAGAGGTCAGTCTGCAGGATAGAAGGCCGTTGGACGTCAGTTGTGAACGTGATACAGCATTGAGAATGTCACAGATGAATTGACGAAACCCAGGTCTGAGAGGAGTTATAAAGTATGAGGTGAGTGAAAGAAAAAAATGAACAATAGAACTTGTATATTGATTTTCTTTCCCCTCCATTTTCTGTATTAGTATATGTATTTTTATATCTCTATTCTCTAAAACTTATTGTTTAAATCAATTCATCTCTACATTACGAGTTCTCATTAACTTTCTTACTGGTTTACAGGTGAATGGAATACCCTCTTTCCTTCCTCCCTGCCAAGAACATCTGTAACCATCTGTCTTATTCACTTCATTTATCCAGACACTTGCAGTGCTTTCCTTCAAGTCCCAGTAACCAGAAGATGTATGCATTGTATCTATCTTAAGCTATTTCTTTTTTTCACATTAAAGTTTTTCTTTACTCTTTTAAAGTTTAATCTGAGCCTTTAAGTTAATTTACTTGTTAATTTAATTATGGAGTAAAAACATCATTAACAGAACAAAACTAATTTATAAATTCATGCTACAAAGTATAATGTTATATGGATCGGAAGTTTGGACAATGACACAACAACTTGTCAACAGAATAACTGCAATTGAAATGCATTTTTGAGAAGAGCTGCCAGAAAATCTCGATTGGAAAGAATTAGAAGTACAGAAATTAGAAAATGGATGAATGCAGAAAGAAGTATAATGGATGAGATTGAACACAGATGCCTAATATGGTATGGACATGTATGATAAGAAGAATGCAGGATGGAAGACTACCAAAAGAAAATTAGAAAATTGAAAGAAGGGACAGAGAAGTAAGGCCAAGAATAATCTGGAAGAATAACATTCAACATTCAATGAGAAAATTTGGTGTAATGGATCAAGACGCAGAGGACAGAATGATGGAGAACTTTAATTAAGGGAAATTTGTGAATGTGTACTACAAACTGATAATCTATAAGTCCATGGTCATTTATGTATTTTTTAAAACTCATGTTAATTCATATTTGAAGAGAAAAATTATATGCTCAAACTGGGACTCAAACCCAGGACCTTCGACTTTCTAGCCCAATGCTCTACCGACTGAACTATCTGGGCGAGTTCCAATCTAAATGCAAATTTTTCTCTTATATGTGTTTTCAATTCCCATGCACCAAATGCTATGAAACCTTTGTTTCTATCTTTGCAAATGGCAGTTTGTTTGTTAAGAGACATTTATTTGGGAATTTTACATTACATTATAAAGCCAGTAAGGCTTCTTTCTATGTTTTTATTATTCATTTCATACATCTCTATGATGGATAAATCATACTTGAAGAGGAAAATTATACGCTCAGACTGAGACTCAAACCCAGGACCTTTGGCTTTCTAGGCCAATGCTCTACCAACTGAGCCATCTGGGCGAGTTCCAATCTAAATGCAAATTTTTCACTTATATACATTGTCAATTCCTGCACACCAAATGCAAAGATAAAAATGAAAAGATAGAAGCAAAGGTTTCATAGCATTTGATGCACAGGAATTGACAATGTATATAAGAGAAAAAAATTGTGTTTAGATTGGAACTCGCCCAGATGGTTCAGTCAGTAGAGCATTGGCCTAGAAAGCCAAAGGTCCTGGATTTGGTCCAATTTTATACAGAATTATCAAAACAACTGGATGAGCCGCTTACAGTGGATGAGATCCTACAGGCCATTTGGCTCAACACTTGTATGGATAATAATTAAATGAATCGTGATGTTTTCTTACCTCATACATCTATGTTTCTTTTAACATAGCACTGCAGTATTGGCGACACTTTGTCGTCATCGTCAGCTGTTTTCACGACTGTCATTTTTTTCTCCTTTTTGCCGGTAATTATCTAGACTGCCATCTGGTGTTCTTTTGAAGGAATTCCTCTTCAAACTGCCATCTGGTGTTATTTTGAATTAATCATTTCCTAAACTGCTATCTGTTGTATTTTTGAAGAACTTTGTAATCAAGCTTGGTTCTTCCGGAAGAACCAAGCTTGATTACAAAGTTCTTCAAAAATACAACAGATAGCAGTTTAGGAAATGATTAATTCAAAATAACACCAGGGAAGAACCAAGCTTGATTACAAAGTTCTTCAAAAATACAACAGATAGCAGTTTAGGAAATGATTAATTCAAAATAACACCAGATGGCAGTTTGAAGAGGAATTCCTTCAAAAGAACACCAGATGGCAGTCTAGATAATTACCGGCAAAAAGGAGAAAAAATTGACAGTCGTGAAAACAGCTGACGATGACGACAAAGTGTCGCCGATACTGCAGTGCTGTGTTAAAAGAAACATAGATGTATGAGGTGAGAAAACATCACGATTCATTTAATTATTATTAATTGAACCTCATAATGTTAAAAATTCCCAAATTTAATATATAAACTTGTATGGATGATGATAATATTTAAAAATGCATGTTATTTGAATTTAACTATTCATAGTGTTGAGAATCTAATTTCCAATCACTTATTTTTTAAATAAATTCTTGTAGAGATGATTTCTGTTGGAAAGATCTTATTAAACCACCTTCCCAATTCTCTTCATATTCTTAAATTAATTATGGGAAATAATGTGTTTTTCAATGATGGGAATAGTAGTTTTCAAGAGGTATCCCTCTCATCCTCAGCTAACATCACGACTGATTGAAAAACACGAAGTATGATGTTAGATACGACTCATTTTATTAATCTCTTCACATTTCTTATGTACAGTAAATTTAATTTCTGCTGTAGTTATCCATTTTAAAAATATAAACTATATATAGGGGCAGATCATCAGAACTGACCTTCAACATACAGAATATAAGTAAATTTGACCAAAGGAATTTATCTCGTTATTGAGGAGTTGCGTACAAGAAATTTGAAATGGCAAACAGGATCCCAGACAAAAAATGCCAAAGTTATCAATAGTTAATATTGTTTATTTTTTATTATTTCATTCACCTCATAATTCATCATAACAGACCCTGGGTTTCTTCACATATTTTGTGACATTCTCAATGCTGCATCACGTTCACAACTGACGTCCAACGGCCTTCTATCCTGCAGACTGACCTCCGCGCCATCTGGTGGCCAACCGAAGAATTTCCAAATCAGTCCTCTTTCTTTATAACCGGGTATTTCAAAATTCATAGTTGTATTTTCATTCTTGCATATGTAAATTTTTTCCCAAATTGTGATTGTGAAAAGATATACATAGGAAAAACAAAAAGGAATCTAAATACAAGATTAAAAGAACACCTCAGAAATGTTAAAAATGGAGAAACCGAAAAATCTGCAATAGCTGCACATGCCTGGTCAGAAAAACATAGAATAGAAACCAAAACAAAATTACTTAAACAATTGGAAAAACCGAAGGAACTCACAATTTGGGAAAAAATTTACATATGCAAGAATGAAAATACAACTATGAATTTTGAAATACCCGGTTATAAAGAAAGAGGACTGATTTGGAAATTCTTCGGTCGGCCACCAGATGGCGCGGAGGTCAGTCTGCAGGATAGAAGGCCGTTGGACGTCAGTTGTGAACGTGACGCAGCATTGAGAATGTCACAAAATATGTGAAGAAACCCAGGGTCTGCTATGAATTATGAAGTATGAGGTGAGTGAAATAATAAAAAATAAACAATATTAAAAAACCTCATAGTGTTATTTCCTATCTACATAACTTAATAGTTAATATTATTCACATTTATTACTTGTAAACTATGTTATGAAAATGGATGTATGTATATAATGTTATGTTCAGCTCTCATTAGCATGGAGTGAGAAGGGATGAAAATAAAATGTACAAAATAACTTGATTTTAATTAGAGTTTAGAATTAAATTAATGTTACATTAATTTAATTCTTAAATTAAACCTCATAGTGTTTTTTCCCTGTAAAAGTTAGAGTTGTTGCCTATTTGTATCTTCATTTCTTAATTAACTTTTGTCGTAACATTACAGATGGTGGCCTGAAAACCCTGGTTTTCTTCGTGTTGCAATATCCGGTTCTACAATGATGTCTTCTGCTGTGAAGAAGGTTCTTTAAATATTTCCGTCCAACACATTGGGATTATTATAACTGCTTTGCACTAATATATATAATTATTTATATAATCAACAAATTTTAAGCATATTCATTTTACTACATCAGCAGTGAGATAAATTTTATACTAATAATAATAATAATAATGATGATGATGAAGACGTAAATTTTCATTTGACATTAGTAAGTGCTCAATATATTGAAATAAATGATTATCAATAGATGTGTTAATTAATCATGAAGTTGAATCGGATATTGGTGCTGAAATCAATTTTTCCTTTTGGCTAAGATATTGGTATGTTAACATCATATTTGTTTAATCTTATAACATAGCAATCATGTAATATGAAAACTGTCAAATGAAGATTTGCTCTTGAAAGAATATATGTGAAGTTCTTAATCATGTTGGGACCATTAAAGTGTTAAAGTATGAAAAATTTTAATTTGAAATGCACATACTGTTGTAATGGTCACTAGCCCATGTGTTTTCTTCTAAAATTTACATTATTCTATCAATGATAAATTTACATTACATTTTAAAATGTGTTACAATGCAAAAGACTGAAGCCGGTGCTAGTGAAATACGTGTGATATGCAGTGAAAAATGCTAGAGTTATCTTTTATTCATAAAAACTGCAATTAGAGCCAGACAATTAGCACTAAAATATGGGGAAGATCAGAATAGTGTAAATGTTCACTTACGGTACTTATTGGAGCATGTTTCCAAATGTACTATTTTTATTTGTTTTATATTTTTGACTTGATTCACTTGTAACAACTTTCTTTTCTTACATTTTATAGAAAAATGTAGCTTATGTCATAAAATATTTTCCCAGTTACGAAAAACAGTCAATTTTCAAATATCTTTTTAAGGATCAGTTTCACTATATTATGCCGGTTTATAAGCTACGCTTTATACAGGAGGAAACTGGCATAATACAGGTACCTCTACTTATTTTAGAAATTCACACTATAAGGTATATTCGTTTAGGTAAAATTTAATCACTCACCTAAAATTATTCTTATTTTAATATAAATTAGTTTTGGAACTTTGTTTCCTTTCCATCTTCACGGCCGTTGTTCTGTCATCTTGAAGAGCCATCTTTCGCTCATTCCATTGGCAGACTAAAAACCTCAAAACCAGGTCATTCTCCATGGGAATTTCAAAGTTCATTAATTTCTCCTTTTTGCTCCTTTGAATGTAGATATTTTCCCAAACAGTGAGTTATTTTTTATTTTCTATTTGTTTTAATAATTTAGCCTTCTTCTTGATAAGATGTTTTTCAGACCATGCATGGGCAGCCACTGCAGATTTTTCTACATCTCCTTTCTTGACGTTCCTTAGATGTTCTTTAACTTAGTTTTCAAATTTCTCTTAATGTTTCCTATGTAGAATTTCTCACATTTAAACAGATAAATCCCTGATTTGTTTTCTTCTTTATTTTCTCATTTTTATTAGGTCTAATCAATTTACTGATGCTATAGTATTTTTGGGTGCCAACCTTATATTGAAATCTTTAACATTTTTTTTGAAAGTGAGAAAATAAAAGAAGAAAACAAATCAGAGTTTTATCAAATTAAATGTGAAGAATGTGAGAAATTCTACAGGAAAAACTAAAGAGAAATTTGAAAACTAGAGTAAAAGAACATCTCAGGAAGGTCAAGAAAGGGGAAGTAGAAAAATCTGCAGTGGCTGCCCATGCATGGTCTGAAAAACATCTTATCGAGAAGAAGGCTAAATTATTAAAACAAATAGAAAACCCAAAATAATTCACTGTTTGGGAAAATATCTACATTCTAAGGAGTGAAAAGGAAAAATTGATGAACTTTGAAATTCCCGGGGAGAATGACCTGGTTTTGGGGTTTTTCAGTCTGCCAATGAAAGGAGCGAAAGACGGCTCTTCAAGACGACAGAACAACGGTCATGAAGATACTGAAAATGGAACGAAAACAAAGTTCTGAAAGTAGTTTATATTAAAATAAGAAGAATAATTTATGAGGTGGTTGATTAAATTTTACCTGAAAAGTTACATCTGTTGGTGAAACTGACCATTAATACATGTTCAAATTATTTTTATGCTTTTTTGTGAAGTAACTGATTTTTGGACAATAATAATAGTCCTTAATATTGGTCTATTAAATTCTGATCTCTTGCCATGTTTAGATACTGCATTTTGTATGCAGTTTTTCTTTCCATTGGGATGGTATCTTTGTGTGGTAGTGTTTCAAAGAGTACTGCCCTATGTTGTTCTACTGATAGTTTACAAACCTATACAGTATTTTTAAATATTTTTATATGTTAATTTTTTTAAGTGTTTCTAAATGTTGATTATATAGCCTTATATATGATAAATAGTACATGAGTAGCCACCTTCACTGTATATAAATATTTTAATAAATTAGGCATTAAAAATATAAGAGGATGTATTTCTAAATGTTTCTTATAGAAAAATGTGATACCCATGACAACTATAAATTAAAACTTAATTATATTTTATTACATGGATAGGATGTAAGGAAACCTTATATAAAAGTATCTATAGCTCTACTATTAATTAAAGGTCAGTTGTAAGAATATTATTAAAGTGTATTGATTTACATGGTCTTGTATAATTCTTTCTCTTCAACCCTATATTTGCTATTAAGGGGGGGAGAAAGAGGTATAAACCACAAAAGTATGTAAAGCAAACTCCCGATTATCCGTGTGCAGATTATCCGGGCATGACTCTTTTTACTGTATTTTGTATTGTTATGAAAACATTCTTTATTTTTAAACGTGCTAATATGAACTGCACTTAGAAACTAGCACAATAGAGTACCGTCACTCACAACCCCCTCCCCTGACTTGTTTAACGGTACCGACCAACATTCTGAGAATACAATACAATTTTGAAATTTCCGTTGAGTGAGTCACTGAAAGTTTGTTGTTACAGATTGAAACCACCAATTAAATGGCCGCGGTATATTGATCGTGCAAAGGTAGCATAATCATTAGTCTTTTAATTGGAGGCTGGAATGAAAGGCGGGACGAAATAATTACTGTCTTATTTTGATAAAATTGAATTTAATTATTGAGTAAGAAAGCTTAAATAATTTTAATATCCTGTGGCTTTGAGTTTATCACTGGTTAATAGTGTGGTTATCGCTGATTATTTGTCATCACTAGTCATAAGTGTGTATATCGGTGGTTACAGTGTAACCAGAGCAGTCATGACAGGAAATAGTCTCACTTTTTTTTTCATATTTACGAGTAAAATAAAATAATGATAATTATATGACTCGCACCTAAATACATTTAATATAACATTTTATGAATATTTGTTGCATTTAAGTAGTGTTAAAGTGGGCAAATACATTTCTGATCAACTTCCACAGCGCCAAATAGCTTAATTGGATTATCTGCATTTTTCAATTTTCCATGCATATCGTGGTCCCAATTAACACGGATAATCGGGAGTTTGCTATATTGAGATATTCAGGGTCAGTTGTAAGAATATTATTAAAGCATATTGATTTACATTGCCTTGTATAATTCTCTGTCTTTAACCCCATATGTGCTATCAAGGGGAAAAGAAGAGGTAAAAACCACAAAAGTGTGTATTGAGATCACAGTCTTAATAAATAGGAAGATTATGAATAATGATATAGAGAAAAATTTCTGTATGAACTAAACTTACCATTATTTTTAACAGCTTGTCTGTGTATATTAATTTATGAATGACAAATAGATGCTTCACCCTTGCTGTATCAAGGGGTATTAAAGAGAAAATTAAAGAAAGAAATTTGTTAAACTTAATAGGAAGTAAACACTAATTGAAAAACCTCATAATGTTATTTCCCATAATTAATTTATGAAAACTATGAGGTATCAATAATTTAACATTAGAAATATTCACCTGACCTCACTTTTAGTCTACTTAATATTAATACCGGTGTATGAGGTGAGGTGAATATTTTTTATATTAAAAGAAATTTGTGCCTGGATAGTTTAGTGGTAGAGCATCAGTGCTTTAAGCTGAAGGTTCTAGTTCTGGCAGAAATGTTTCTCTTTGTATTTTACGAAGGTAGATTGTGGCTTGATTCAACACACTATAAAAGTGGATGATTGTTATTGGTTTATAACTTTTTTGTATTATGTGAATTTATCTTCATGCAACCAAATATAGTATTAACTCGAAGATTAAATTTTTTGTGAATTAAGACTCTTTTTTTAAAGATTTTATGAGATGAGGTTAAATTTAAATGTTAAATTAAACCTCATAGTGATTTTTCCTATAAAAGTTCAATATTTTGTGAATTGTTCCTTTTATTCTAAAAATCGAAGGCAAACAGCCTTGAAGAAGGCCATGTAAAAGGTGGATTGAACGAGTGAAGACATTTGTAAGACAGGGAATATAATTGGAAAGAATTTTAAAAAAGTATAGGATGATGAGATAGATGGACACAATAAGAGGATGATGATGAGTTCCTTTTCCCTAATTATATTAACTTGACTTCAGAGTTTACTATAATAGCAATCTGCTGATTATCCAGTTTAATAGGTACAGTTCTTTATATTAGTAACTAAAAAAAACCTATATTTTTACTTCAATATTAATTTATTAACATCCAGAAAATTGTGTTGTGTTGCCTATACACACTATGAGCTAAACAGTGTACCATTTGTGGATACAAAATCTTAAGGCCTTTTGCATCTTTTACGGTGTACAATGCTGCATCTGTTATGAACAACAAAACTTGTTAATTTGAATTGTATTTTGACTCGCCTCATATTTCTTGATTTTTATGCAGGCTTAAGTTTCGTAACTGCCTTTGTGACATTTTCAATGCAACACCACAATCGCAACTGCCATCCTGCAGTTGTCTATCTTGTAAATTGACTCTGTTGGCTGACCGATGAACTTCCAAATCAATCCCCTATCATTTTCACCGGGTATTTCAAAATTCATAGTTTTCTTTTTATTCTTGCATATGTAAATTTTCTCCCAAATTGTGAGTTCCTTTGATTTTTCCAAATGTTTAAGTAATTTTGCCTTGTTTCAATTTTGTGATTTTCTGACCAAGCATGTGCAGCTATTGCAGATTTTTTTATTTCTCCATTCTAGAAAAATCTGCAATAGCTGCACATGCTTGGTCAGAAAAACACATAATTGAATCCAAGACAAAATTAATTAAACATTTGAAAAAATAAAAGGAACTCACAATTTGGGAGAAAATTTACATATGCAAGAATAAAAAGAAAACTATGAATTTTGAAATACCCGGTGAAAATGAGAGGGGATTGATTTAGAAGATCATTGGTCACCCAACAGAGAGCACAGAAGTCAATTTACAAAATAGATAACCTCGGGATGGCAGTTGCGATCGTGGTGTTGCATCGAAAATGTCACAAAGACAGTGACGAAACTTAAGTCTGCATAAAAATCAAGAAATATGAGGTGAGTCAAAATACAACTCAAATTAATTAAAATAAATCCCATAGTAATGTTTTTATTACCCCACCTCATATCCTTTTTCTTCTAGACTGCAGTTTCGGAGCTCAGTGTTTTTTCCCTGTGAAAGTTAAATAAACCTCATAGTGTTATTTCCTACCTACATAATTTAACAAAACTTGTTTTTTAAAAGAGAATTAATTGTTTAAGTGGTAAGAAATTTGATGTTCCTGTTGGAAGTTCGAATGGCATAACGGTTATCACACTGATGTACAGAGTCAGAGGTCCGGGATTCGACTCCCGGTTCGAACATAATTTTTCTTTCTAAAATTAAAACTATATCCAATAGCATCAGACTAGTTGGCAAAGTGTATGTCAAAACATACCTGCCACAAGAATCATTTCATCAATGGACATCTAAATCTTATTGTTCCGTAACTCCTAATTTTTTGCAATGAATTGGCATAACAGGGGGAAATAATTCTTCTTGAATATTAATTTGCTGCAGTCGGATGCATTGTGTATCTTTCCATAAAGTTTTGAAACGTTCAATGTTCCTTTTATCGAGAGTGTTATTTGTGGATATCATCTCAGAGAGCCCTTTCAAAAAGTTGGATGATTTTGTGGTTTAGTTTTAACTGCATCAAACAGAAATCTGCTCTATTGAGCAATTGTCTTAAACATCTCAACCCTAATAATGAATACCTTTATGGATTTATAAAGGGTATTTGTTTAAAATACCTGATAATACAATTTTTCCTATTACTACATTTTCCAGAATATTTCCTCCCATAATTAGGGTATGACACTTTTATTAATTTTGTTTTTTGAGGTGAGGAGATATAGGCAGCTCATTTTTTATAGATAATATTTCTTACTGTAGTTAAATTTTATGGTGATAAATTCTAAACTAAATTAAGGTAGAATTGTTTATCACTCACCTCATATTGTTCTTCTTATTTGACTATAAACTAGTTTCGGAACATAGTTTCTGTTCCATCCTCAGTATCGTCACGACTGTTGTTCTGTCGTCTTGAAGAGCTGTCCTTCGCTCCTTCCATTGGCTGACTGAAAAACCTTAAAACCAGGTCATTCTCACCGGGAATTTCTTTTCACTCTTTTGAAAAGAGCAAAAAGAAGAAATTGATGAAGTTTGAAATTTCCAGTGAGAATGACCTGGTTTCAGTCAGCCAATGGAAGGAGCGAAGGACAGATTTTCGCCCAGACCAGGACCTTTAGTTTACCGTACCAACGCCCTTGTCAACTCTTCAAATTTAATTTATCCTTCAATGAGAAGTGTTAAATTAATAATAAAAACGTCAATAGAAGCTCTACTGGCTTTTTAAAAGTAGTGTTTATATTCCCAATAAAAGTCTTCTTAACCAAGAGGCCGCCATTTGCAAAGATGAAGCCATGGCTTCGAGCATTTGGTGTGTGGGAATACAACATATATGAGAAAAATTTGCATCAGATTGGAACTCGCCCCGTTAGCTCAGTTGGCAAGAGCATTGGTACGGTAAACCAAAGGTCCTGGTCTGGGCAAAAATTTTTCTCTTCAAATTTAATTTATCCTTCAATGAGAAGTGTTAAATTAATAATAAAAACATCATCTAGAGTTAACTTAGCTTACACAGTTGTTACAAATCTGTGCAGGTCTCAATTAATGATTTGGGTCGTTTTTTACATGCTGTGATGTGGTAACGATCACAAGACAGTTCACATAATTGGCATATGCATGTTGCGTTTGGTTCGTGGTAGGTCTTCACTTTACACTTTTGATGGTATCCATGTGTTGGTAGAGAATTTACAAAATGGCATAGATCTTGGTTAGTTTCCATCCATGTTCTATTTACCATTGCTTCTCTTCCTAAAATTCTGTCCAGATTTCCTTCTTCTTAAGTTGGAGCTTTGCTAGGAGGTCTTGGTAGTTGTGGTGGGTGGTAAGAGCATCAGCATTCACATCTGTTCTATGAAGAAGGTCTCTCCTGAGAGTTCATATTCCAGTCATCAGGAACATGTAAATTTGGATATACATAGTATTCTCTTTAGGTAGGCTGACTTGATTTTCTCTATGTTCTTAAGGTCGTTCTTTGTGAGATAAGGCCATATGAGTTCCAAACCATAGCTCACAATCGGAATTATCTTCGTGGCAAAGATCTGTATAGCCATAATCATAGATAGTTTTCTTAGGAATTGAATATCATTCATAGCAATTACTGCCGCTGTCATTCTGACTTCTACATGCTTTTTGAAAGTAGTTCCCCTAGTCGGTAATGTTATGTCAAGGTAGTTGAACGACTTTACAATCTTCAGTGGTTCTTGATCATGAAAGACTCGGTCTCTGGCTGTTATCATCCCGATTCCGATTGAGGGTCTTTCCACTTTTCAGCGGTTGCCCTTTTACCAGCCGGCTGCTGGCCCTTCACATCCACATGTGTCAATCACAGAGGTAGATGATCAACAGCCAGTGTAGGGGTGACATGTGGTTAGCATGTCGAGTCCCCCAGCTGTTATAGCTGGTTCCTCAACCTGGAGCCGCTACTCATTGTAGCTACCCAATTGCCTCACGATGCTGGGTGGGCACCGGTCCCATACTGGCCGAAATGCCATGAGAAAATTTCTTCCCCCATGGAGACTCGAACCAGCGCAAGTCCCGTAGCTCTGCGCCAAGGCTTCCTGCC
This sequence comes from Diploptera punctata, assembly GCA_030220185.1. Taxonomy (NCBI): domain Eukaryota; kingdom Metazoa; phylum Arthropoda; class Insecta; order Blattodea; family Blaberidae; genus Diploptera; species Diploptera punctata. The sequence continues at coordinate 1,982,426 of JASPKZ010003882.1, forward strand.
TTAACCGCTCGGCTACCCCTTCTAAAGACCATGTGTACTGTTTTCTCTTTTCATAGTTAAATAACATTGAGGTTCTTAATTCATAAATGAATGAGTAATTTTTTAACTTGCCTCATATTTTATGTTTCTTCAAACACAGGAACTAGTTTTCAAGAGAAGGATTTCTCTTATTTTCAACTGACATTATGACTCTCTCGGTTGAAAATGAGAGAGATCCTTCTCTCGAAAACTAGTTCCCGTGTTTGAAGAAACATAAAATATGAGGTAAGATGTTAAAAAATGACTCATTGATTTATGTCTCTTTGTTGAGCTACAACTTATTGTTCCTGGCCCATATTGTTAGATGGTTCCAGCATTCTTGCAGATCCTGTAGACTCGTGGATCCCATCGCATATCATCAGCATATGCGTAAAGAGATACACCGTCTTCTATACCTTCAAGTATTTTCGCTATATCTGCTGTTGCCAGGTTGAATAGCAAGAAGCTAGCAGGGCCTCCTTGTAAGACACAGTTTGTCTGTGTGATTGGTGCTGAGGACTGTAGATTGTCTGTAATTACTACATAGTTGTACTGCATGATGTTCGCTATGATGTCTACCAAGTAGCTGTTTTCACCAAGCATTTCCTAAAGCTTGTCTATGAGAGTTTGACGGTCCAAAAAATCAAAAGCTTTCATGTAATCTATGAAGGTGACGTGAAATTTCCTGAAACCAACCTGTTGCTCAGGTATGTTGCTACCAGTTTCATCGGTTAGTCGTTGTGAAGATGTTGAGAACTGTATTCTCAAGAGCAATTCCTCTGTAGGAGTCTGGTGAATTCAGATTGCCTTTTCCTTTGTACATAATCTTGAGAGTGGAATTTCTCCAGTTTTCCAATATTTTTTCCTGTTTGTAAACATTTATTGAACAGAGCAGTCCACATTTTTCCTATATACAGCCAGGCCCTCTTTTAAGTGTTCATTTGGTATGTGACTTTTTAGATGTTTCACAATGTTCTCCACCTCCTTTTCTGAGATGCGTTGAAAGACCTTTGTTTCTTGAGATGCTGGCACTCTGAGAGTGGTTCCATCATTTAATATCTGGTGGAAGTGTCTTTCCCATGTTTCTAGCACTATTGCCTCTGAGAATTTTGGCTTTTTTTTTCTTTAAAACCTCAAAGTTATTTACTTTGGCTCTCTGTATTGACTTCCTACCTTCTTCTAACCAGATTGCTCTTTTCTCTTTCAGCAGAGTTTTGTAATTTCTCTTCTGAGTATTATATGTTATTAGGTCTTCCTCTGTCTTGGGACCTCTTGCTTTCTGAAGACATTTTAAAACATGTTTCCTATTATATTATTTTTGGTCTGGACATCTTACCTCAATATTAATGTTGATTTGTTCTTGGACATGTTTCAAAACAATTCTGTGTTTTGAAACATGTCCAAGAACAAATCAACATTAATATTGAGGTAAGATGTCCAGACCAAAAATAATATAATTAAAATAACCTCAAAATATAACTTCCTAAAATTAAATATGTTTCCTATTGTTGTAACATGTGGCTTCAAACCAAGATTGCGATCTCTTTTTGCTTCTTGTAATTTTTGTTTGTGCTTTTTGATATAATCATCTAGTTCTAGTGCCGCAGTTTTGATTTCCCCTCGTTCTATCTCACTTATGATGTGATCTATGGATGGTGCAAAAATCTCTAATGCTTCTATGTTCAAGGTCCTTTTTGTTATTACTTCTTCAATGTTTATTTCTTGTAGTTTTGTGTTGGTTGTTGTGATCCTGGCAAACACAGGTAGGTGCTTCCTTAAGGGGGACAATTCACAGTTGGTGAGTGTTCGGATTTCTATCCCTTTTATTGATGGAATAATAAATATCAAGTCTATTGCGCTTGTGCCATTGTGGCATATATAGGTTGGGACACAGGTGTTGTTTAAGAGGTTTATGCCCTCTCCTTCTAGGTATTCTACAGGTGTAACATAACTCAATGGAAAAATTTCAGGAATGAGTTCCTCATATGGAGCGAATAAAAAAAGTGTATTACAACATGGATCCGGAAATTGATAATTACAGAGTTATTCAAACTTTTATGAATGTTAGTACATGGCAACAAAAATGCAAGGGACTTGTTGGTGCGCTCTGTTCTGTCAGATGAAATGTTCAAAGTGACCTCCTTGTGCCTCAATACAGGCATATTCTTCATTTGTGTACATCACAGCAGCCTACAATCAACAGAAAACAGACTGTCAATAACTACTGTAAACCTTAATAACCTAACATTCATAAAAGTTTGAATAACTCTGTAATTATCTATTTCTGGACCCATGTTGTAATACACTTTTTTATTCTCTCCGTATGAGGAACTCATTCCTGACAGCAGCCTACAATCAACAGAAAACACTGTCAATAACTACTAGAAACCTTAATAACCTAACATTCATAAAAGTTTGAATAACTCTGTAATTATCAATTTCCGGACCCATGTTGTAATACACTTTTTTATTCTCTCCGTATGAGGAACTCATTCCTGACAGCAGCCTACAATCAACAGAAAACACTGTCAATAACTACTAGAAACCTTAATAACCTAACATTCATAAAAGTTTGAATAGCTCTGTAATTATCAATTTCTGGACCCATGTTAATACACTTTTTTTATTTTCTCCATATGAGAAACTCATTCCCAAAATTTTGCCGTTGAGTTATGTTACACCCTGTATAACTGTGCAGCTTTTCAATTTTTCTTTATCAATGCAACAGTTGAAGTCGCCTGCTATTAATGTTCTCATATGAGTTTCAATGTGATTCATCATGTCAGATTTTCAATGATGTCTTGTGCTGTGTTTTCTGGTTGAAAATACGTGCCTATAATGTTCAATTTCCCAGTTTTAATGACTAGTATGTTATGCGAGCTATAAGATATGACATGTGGAGATAGCCATGGTTTTATCAGACTAGATGTACTGCCACTTGGACATGTTCTCCTTGTGTTGCCAAGGAATGGTTGTTGATGTACCCTTCAATGTTGATGCTCTATGTTAAAGTCTCTGTGAGAATAATAATATCTATTTTAAAAATTCCTTCTGTGCAAAGTATTAGGATACTGTTTAGTCCTTCCACATTCCATAACATTACAGTTATATTATTCCAGGTCAACCCCTCAATATTGGGCACCTGGGTTTCTCGTGAGAGGTGAAAGGACCTGCATTTATAAATTTTGCAAGAATCATTAATTCAAATAGCACATGGGTTGGTTGCTAGGTTACTTGTTTATGTATCAGAATTTAATATTTGATTGTCCACCGCTGTGGTCTCGAGGTACGTGCTGCCTTGTCACGCAGCGGGCCCGGGTTCGATCCCTGGTCGGGACAGTTTTTCTGGGTGAGGTCTTCATCGATGTTTTTCCTCACCTATAAGACAAATGTCAGGAAAACTTTAAGGCCCTAACTGTCCCCGAAATCATATGGCCATCGCAATCATTATCATTCATATTCATCTTAGATTAAGTTTAGGATAGGGACTCTCCTGGCGTACCACTATCATCACCCATCATATCATCGGGGCAATGTAACCCTGCCTTCCAGGCGCCCCAACCTCAGAAGTGGGTTACAAGTATGCCATGCCAGAAGAGAACACCACGAATGTCGAAAGACAACCTGGGGCATTTGAAAAAAAAAAATGTTTGATAGTTATCAAGCAGTAATAACTGATACTTTAAGTATTTCATTCCTCTCCAACTGGTATTGTAAATATCTCAGATCTTTTGAAGCCTTGTTGCCATGGCAGAATTATTGTAAATTTAACTTACACTGCCAAATAGATCATGATCATCCAGTATCATGGCAGCTGTCACCTCTTCCAGAAACCAAATGCCATTCCTCTCTGTCCATCCATTGATCTTCCTCCAATCCTCTGATATTCATAGCCATTTGTACCCCTTCTATCCAAGTTTTCTTTGGTCTTCCTCCTTTCCATTGGGATCCGTTCCATAACAATTTTAGGTAATCTTTGCTCTGGCATTCTTTTGACATGGTCATACTACTGTAATCTTTTCTTTTCTATGATGTCCGGCTCCTCTTGCACACCCACAATTTCTCTTATTTCTTTATTTCATATTTTATCCATTCTAGATTTGCCAGCTGATTTTCTTAAAACATCATTTCTGTACTTAAAATTATTTTCATTTCCCTGGCATGAATTTGCCAGACTTCAGCACCATATGTTAAAATGCTCTGAATTATGATTTGATATATTTGTAATTTTCTATTTTTTGTAATATTTTTGCACCACCAAACAGAGTTTAAAGCATTTATTGCTTGTTTTGTGCCTAGAGTGTTTTTCCGAGGTATGATGTTTGGTTTTTTAGAATTTTTTTCTTTTTATGATGAACGCGGAGCTGGCCCGATGCATCAACCCCCAACCTGGGAACGGGTAATTTTTGTTCAAGGTTTCCTTCCTCTAGCCTTTGATAGTCCAGTATCTTACTGCAAGGCAGCAGCGCTAGTTTTGGTCCACCCTGGGTATTTTATTTCCTCAGTACCCACTATATCTGGTGAGCATTCCCCTATCTGCCACCTGGGGAGGATCCCGATGGGAGACTGGCAACTCCACACATGTTAACAATAAACTTACATAACTGCTACAAGAAAATTTAAATAAACTCGAACTCCCCAAGACATTCTTTTACCTGTAATATATTGTGCAGCAAGGAGCGGAATGGGTCCATAGGCCCATACCTTGAAGATGATGATCTAGTGATATTTTTATTATAATTTATCACTCTCACTGAAGGACAAATTAATATTAGAAGAGAGAATTTTTTGCCTAAACTGGTATTTGAACCTAAAATCTCTGGTTTTAGGTACCAGCACATTAGACCTCTATGCTACCTGGGCATCACACTTTAAACAGAAATTTTCCTCTCTCTTATACAATCCTATGTTTAAAATGTGATGCCCAGGTATCATAGTGGTCTAATGCACTGGTACGTAAATCCAGAAACTTTGGGTTCAAATCCAAGTTTGGGCAAAAAAAAATTCCTCTTTATAGTCCAGCCACCTAGTCTCCGTCCCTGACGTTTAGATTGTACGAGGGGTGAAGGGAGAAACTCACCCTCTACTGCCAATAAAGAAATAATTGAATGGGAGTGGACGTCTGCCACAATCAATCACTGGTCTTGATGCTGCTATATGGTTTGAAATTGCTGCGATGTTGTCGGCTGTATTTCTGCTAACCGCTTGTCTTCAGTGGTACATAAAGTGGCCCCTCCCACTGAATATCCATATCAGCAACACTGTTGTGAAAACGTCAGAGGTAGAGACTCGGCGGTTGGACTGTGTGTATATATATATATATACATGGCCTTTGGCTGCAATAATACCTGTTGTTATATATATATATATATATATATATTATATATATATATACACACATACATGTCCTTTGGCTGCAATAATACCTGTTATTATATATATATATTACATATCTAGTATTTCAAAAATATATTAATTTATCCTCCTATTTAAATTTTATTTGCAGATAAGGGATAACCATATTAATTTGTAATAAGCAGTTTTTGTATTATATTATATCTTCTTTTTTGACTAGTTTCGGAGAAATTAATAATCCTCCATCGTTACATTTTACTCAAGCATTGTTCTAACTGTTGAGAACAAAATCTAGTAAAAAGTGACAATGGAGGATTTCTCTGAACCCCGGTCTAAAAAGAAGACAATAGTATGAGGTAAGTTGTAATTTTATTAATATCTCATAGTTTTGCATCCTAAAAATTTTAAACATAAGTTTTTTGTAAGTTTATCTTGTTTAGTAATTCAGCCATAATTATCAAGTGGCTGTGAAAGTACTTACAGTTGAAGGTGGTGATATATTAGTAGTTCCTCTTAGAGAAATTGAGATATATGGCCATCATTTTTAGCACAGTCTTCCAAACACTTGTTTTGATGTTGCTTGAGTGAATTTAAGTTTCACTTTGTCTAGTCACCACAGTTTTGCAAAGGTGATATATCTCAATTTCTGTCGTTTTATGTTGGGTCATGCTGGCAATTTAATGTACAAAATCATAGACTGTCAATGCATTCAAGATTGGGTGTCAATATACATTATGAAAGCTCATACAAATATTTAGTAGTGTACATATTACCATTTCATTTCATTTTGCCTACAAGAATAGTGCCTTTCAATACATGCAGCAAAGTTGAGCACTGATTTAAAGATTATGAAGTTTTGCTCACATAATATATCTGATGAAAGTAACAGAAATAAACTTAAATTTGGTTACTTCACATGTAACTTTATTATTTAAATAAACAAAGTGCAATATTGTTTGTTAGTAATTTGCAGGCCATCATCACATCTAAATTTAAGTAATTTCATGAATCATGTATTTTCACTTCATAATAAAAAAAAGCATTTTTTTATGTGAAGAAATTTACTCAGGGCTTTTCTAAAGAAATGCAATCATTTTTTTATATCTACATATATTTTCAGAATTACATTTAGCTGTCAACTTATATAAATTCACATTACAGCAAGCTCCCAATCACCCATTTAATACAAATTGTCTGATTTAAAAAATTAAATAACATCCAAACGGTTTTGAATAGAATATAATCTTAATTAAATAAAAATGAAACTTAGTATTATTTGATTTTCACATTTATTAAGATATAATTCAGTGACAGCTGTTTCGGTACACTGTACCTTCTTCAGACATGTTAATAAATTGAAAATCAAATAAAACTAAGTTTTATTTTTATTTAATTAATAAATGTGGATTTTCATCAAGTAAACACCAACTCAATTGATTATTAGAATATAATGTCACTCATTTGCTTTTGTAAAATAATCTCCATGAATGACTTCTACTTTTCTTTGGGAAGATGCTTTCAAATCTTTAAGTAGAAAAGTAAAATATAAGTTCAGTTGACTTTGATATATTCAATGATTTTCTTTTCTTATGACTTCACTTTTCCATTTTATTTATAACAAATTGATTTAATGGAAAATTCAGTCTAAATAATGCATTCAGCAATAATTGGGACTTTGCTGTATATAGTACATTATAGTGTGTGTAAATATATGTAAGTCAATATATAAACACTATATTATTCTATTAAAAATGGATTAACATAAATATATATGAATTAGTGTTTTAATAAAATCATTATTTAGAGTAAAATAAATAATGAAATATGTGTGTTTTACATCTAATCAATATATATATATATATATCCTATGGTAACAACACTGACAATGCTTAGTATACTTGGACCAACAGATCTGTGCTCCTGTAGCGCTGGCATCGTTCTTAGAAAAATACACGTCAATACACCATTTTACCGCACTCCCCTCCCCCTACATCAAACAACAGCCATCGAATAGGGATGTTGCAAAATTTCCCCCAGTGCAATTGCTCTTGAATATTGAATAATGCAAGGTTGGAGTCAAGTTGACAACACTGAAGTACAAGAGAGAGATATAAATGCAGGGAGGGAAATGATTTGCCGAGGCAGAAAAGGAAGTAGGCTTTACGGAGGCACAGATCTGTTGGACAGACAATATGTAGGGCAAAACAATAACTGATATTTTGAAAAGAAAAATATCCAGCAATGGAAAAATTTAAAATCTCACATCAAAATAACTGATATATCCAGAAATTCATGGTTTGGGTATTTTCCATCACCATAACTTTCATGTGTATGCGCTACATCCCTCCATAGTTCACATTCTAATTGGGTAATAAATAATGAATAATAAAATCTCACCACATAAACTCCCGAGTTCTTCAAGCACAGGACTGCAGTTTTAAAGAATAATAAAGATGGCTGAAGATAGGAGGAATGTCACTTGAAACTATAGTCCTGTGCTGGAAGAACATGGAGTTTATGAGGTGAGATTCCATGACTCATCATTTGGTTATTAACTTTGAAGATTCATAATGTCATTTCCCATAATCAATTTAACAAAAAGAAAACATTCTAATTCAGTAGTTTGTGTTGTGTACTATAATGTATTGTTGACATCATCCACACTGAGCACACAGCTGCACTTTTTGACTGTGTGCATCAGCCTTTACATTGCTGATGTACCTCTATCGAGTAAATGCCAAATTTTTTAACTCCTTTTGTAATTTATTGCAGAGTGTGATGGTGTTCTTGGGTTTCTTAACAAAATATGAAATACAAACTCATCACCATAACTGAACAGTTCTCTAACTTCAGTGCCCCACAGTGCCCAAACCATGATTTTCCAGACATGGATTTCCTCTTGAAAAATAATCAGTTTACTGTCCTGCCCAACGTATTAAGCATTGTCAGTGTTCAAAGTTAAAATTGGGAAACACATTATGAGGTTCTTAATTAATAAATTAATGAGTCATTTTAACATCTTACCTCATATTTCATGTTTTTCAAACACGGTAACTATAGTTTTCAAATGATCTTGTCATTCATTTTCAACCGCCATTATGACTGGTCATAAGGAGTCATAATGGCGGTTGAAAATGAATGACAAGATCATTTGAAAACTATAGTTACCGTGTTTGAAAAACATGAAATATGAGGTAAGATGTTAAAATGACTCATTAATTTATTAATTGTCAGTGTTGTTTCTATACACCCTGTGTATTGGGAAAACAAGACACATCCTTTCATTCACTTACAAAGTAGAAGTCACAATGAAAGAACGATGATGAAGAAGATACGTCCATAAGTCGCCACAAGTGGACGGAAAATATTCCCCGACTTAAAATCATCATTGATTCAAATGTAATTATGAAAAAGAAATAATATTTCAATTATTTTTATTAATCATGATTGCAATTGTGGAATTTTTTAAAACAGTTTTCAGCTATTTCTCTACTTTCAATACCAATTTAATGTTAATTTGGACAAGATTATCCCATTAAAAAGCTGTGAAATATGATAACAAAATTAACTGTATAATCTCGTCCTGAATTAGAAATCTTGCTTTGATGTTATATTTAATTTTAACATGTTTCAGTCCTGGACAAATTTATTTTTTGAAAAGAAAAATTAATGTCTGAACCGGGAATCGAACCCAGGACATTTGATTCTGTACATCGGTCTTCAATCTATTACACCATTAGAGATACGATACAAACATTAACTTTTCTTTCCACATATTCAATTCTCTTATGTCCGAAGGCAGATAGCTAGAGCTATATTTGAAGAGAAAAATTTTTTTTATGATGGTGTCATTGTTAATAGCTCTAGCTATTATCGCCTCACTATGATGGTTGTCTGTTTATATAAAAGCGGGTGCCATGCAACAATGCTTGACAATTATTAACATGTGGAATTATTATAATGGTGGTAGTCGGCATCTTTGTATTTAATTACATATAACAGCTGTGGGCAAACAAACCGAGCCGCTGGACAACCATCACTGTGAGGCTATAATACCTGCTTTCAGATGTAAGAGAATTGTGTATTTGGAAAGAAATGTTAATCACAATTTGTTAACATGTCTGAAGAAGGTACAGTGTACCGAAACAGCTGTCACTGAATTATATAATAAATATGAAAATCAAATAAAACATTTTATTTTTATTTATATTATTTTTGGTCTGGACATCTTACCTCAATATTAATGTTGATTTGTTCTTGGACATGTTTCAAAACAATTCTCTGTTTTATCTTCAGCTTTCCCAGACTGGTTTTATTTATGTTGCATTATGTTGCACCACCTGGATGTCGATGTCAGCTCCATCCTGTGGTTGGCCAAAGAACCTCCAAACAAGGTCACCCTCCATCGGAATATCAAAATTCATAACTCTGTTTCTGTTCTTCTGAATATAAATTTTTTCCCAAATAGTCAGCTCGTTTGTATTTTCTAACTGTTTTAATAATTTAGTGTCTGAATTTATATTATGTTTTTCAGACCAAACATGAGCAGCAACTGCAGATTTTTCAATTTCTCCATTTTTAATATTTCTTATGTGTTCTTTGGTTCTAATTTTTAGGTTTCTTTTTGTTTTCCCTATATATATCTTTTCACAACCCATGCATTCAATTTGATATATTCCTGACTTTTTATTTTTATCAGTTTTTTCATTTTTGTTGGTTTTTATTAGTTTATTTAAACTGTAGTTATTTTTTTTTTTTTTTTTTTTTTTTTTTGGTGCTAATTTAATATTAAACTTCTCAAATATATTTTGAAATTTATTATGTACCCAGGGGTGATATGTGAATTTCCTATATTTTTTCATAGGTGGTTCTTCTTTTTCAAGATTACTTCTGTTTATCATTTTTTGTTTTTTATACTTTTCTATCCTTTTTTGTACCATTTTTTCATCAAACCCATTTTCTCTTGCTACTTTGCAAAGTAGCAAGAGAAAATGGGTTTGATGAAAAAATGGTACAAAAAAGGATAGAAAAGTATAAAAAACAAAAAATGATAAACAGAAGTAATCTTGAAAAAGAAGAACCACCTATGAAAAAATATAGGAAATTCACATATCACCCCTGGGTACATAATAAATTTCAAAATATATTTGAGAAGTTTAATATTAAATTAGCACCAAAAATAACTACAGTTTAAATAAACTAATAAAAACCAACAAAAATGAAAAAACTGATAAAAATAAAAAGTCAGGAATATATCAAATTGAATGCATGGGTTGTGAAAAGATATATATAGGGAAAACAAAAGAAACCTAAAAATTAGAACCAAAGAACATAAGAAATATTAAAAATGGAGAAATTGAAAAATCTGCAGTTGCTGCTCATGTTTGGTCTGAAAAACATAATATAAATTCAGACACTAAATTATTAAAACAGTTAGAAAATACAAACGAGCTGACTATTTGGGAAAAAATTTATATTCAGAAGAACAGAAACAGAGTTATGAATTTTGATATTCCGATGGAGGGTGACCTTGTTTGGAGGTTCTTTGGCCAACCACAGGATGGAGCTGACATCGACATCCAGGTGGTGCAACATAATGCAACATAAATAAAACCAGTCTGGGAAAGCTGAAGATAAAACAGAGAATTGTTTTGAAACATGTCCAAGAACAAATCAACATTAATATTGAGGTAAGATGTCCAGACCAAAAATAATATAATTAAAATAACCTCAAAATATAACTTCCTAAAATTAAATATTATTTTTATTTAATTAATAAATATGGATTTTCATCAAGTAAACACCAACTCAATTGATTAAGAAATGTTAATGTTTGTATCGTGATTCGAATGGTATAATGGACTGCACACTGACATACAGAGGGGTTCAATTCCCGGTTCAGACATTAATTTTTCTTTTCAAAAAAAGTAGATATCTTGCTCAAGTTTTTTTGAATCTGGAAACATCTTACCTCAATTTAATGTTGATTTGTTCTCGAATATGTTTCAATATAATCTTTTATATTGAAACATGTTCGAGAACAAATCACCATTAAATTGAGGTAAGATTAAAAAAAAAAAACTTGATTAAAAGAACCTCAAAATATTACTTCCTAAAATAAACCATTAGATTTGCTGCCTGAGTTCTCTGACTCACATACTTTTCATAATCATAGGTTTAAAAATAAAGCATGATATTTAATTTTATAATTTGTTACTAAAATTTTAGCTTCATAGTTCATAAAGTGTATAAACTGTAGAATATTACAGAACTGTAATTTACTTTTTAAGTGTAAATGTAACTAATTGCTCAGTTTCAGTGCAAAACAGCCATATTGTGCCCAGTTCTCATGCATTTTAAAAGACATGTCTCCTTACTACAATATCATATTATATAGCATGACCCTATATTTCTGATAGTTTGTTTTTTTCTTATTGCATGTTGTATTCATTGTTATACAAGGTAAGAGAGGAAAGTCATAGTTGTGGCAAACATATTGTTATGTAGAAATTAATTTAGAAATGCAATCGGATGAAAAATAATAAGACAATTAAGATCTACAGGGTATCTCTAACATTTAGGGTCCAAATTGTACAAGTGGATTGTAAACGGGGTATTTTGAAATAGGGAAACAATGGTCAAAAATGGATACTTCAGGTGCTATAAAATATTGCGTGAATTTTTTTTTAATTTTCATAGCAAACAACTGACTGCTGCATTGACATTTGGTGATTGTAGCTTGCAAAACAATACTGTACACAATCCCCTGCCAGCCCATTAGACACCTGTGAGAAATTTCTATCTCATTCATAGCAGACATCAGAGATGTTTGAAAATATGTAGCAAAACGTTAGCACACTTTCATGCTGCTAGTCACCACTTTGAACACCTTGCTCTGAGCACTTTGTTGGTGATATCTAGTGCAAGTTGATTATGGCCACACAAATTAAATATGTATTTATTTCCATTGGTTCCTTACCTCAAAATACTCTTTAATATCTGTATAATTTTGACTCTGTAGATTATGAGTATTTGAGAAGAAGTTCTTGGGAAAAGAGAGATAAACAGACAGGCAAATGGAGAATATTTACATAACAGTAAACTACATGGTCTTTATGGGACACAAGATATAATAAGAACAGTTAAGTCTCATAGATAGCAATGGGCATGACATATGGGACGAATGAGGAATGAAAGAAGGGAATCAAAAGTCCATGTAGGAAAACTGGAGGAAAAGCACCCAGTAGGTAAGCTAAGAATGACATGGGAGAATAACATTAACCATGATTTGAGAGAAGTAGATTTAAGAATGACATGGGAGAATAATAACATTAACCATGATTTGAGAGAAGTAGATTGATTATACATGGGGGGAGTGGAAAGCAGCTCAAAATAGGAATGAATGGAGAGCTTATGTCCATGCACCCATGAATCTAGGGATTCAATAGTGCCAGCGAGTTAGTTATAGATTTGACACACACTGTAGATTAAGTTGTTTTAACCTTTAAACCGAAACAAGAGTTTATAATACATATTAGAAACATCTGATCTTAGAGACTTTGCTTTAATTTATCCCATTAAATGAGAATTTATCATGTCTAGAGTCCTGAATTTATAATTAGATATATTTTTGGGCTTCATAAAATAAAATAGCAATAAAAATAATTTATTTTTACAGAAAACAAAAACATTGAACAAAACTACTCGTTTTTTATTACAATTGTGACACAAGCTTTTTGTTTATTTATTTGTAAATTTGGTATTTATAACATATCTCTTTTCTGACCTGTTCTTGAATGTTGAATACTTGAAACAAGTATTCACCTTCTCGAGTTATCCAGAATTTTATATTCTTTCTTCTCTTACATGTCAGTTACACAGGTGGTGCATACATTCTTACTGCATTCCAGGCAAATTGGATTATTACATTTGATGCACTTATTTGATATTTTCTTCTTCTTGGATGATGGACACCTAGAACATATCTTCCTTTTCTTGTGCTTATAACTTGGAACTTCATCTTGTACAGCAGCTATTTCATCTGGTACTATTTGATGTATGAGTTCCGTTACATCTCTAGATAGATTAGGTATGTTCAGCCATCTTCTTGATAAGAGAATGAACCAGAGATTTTATGGAATTAAATCTTTTAATGATGATAAAAGGATTCTGTAAAGTATGTAACGATTCACGCAGCTAATATTCACAAGAGTACAGAAAACTGTAAGTGTTCATCTCTTGATTCTCCTATTGACTGAGTACAATTAATCAGTCAAAATTCCCATCATTCTTGCATGGAACATAGGGTTCTCAGAAAACTTACCATCTGACTCTATTTTTGGCCAGTTCTTTAATCTCATTCCAGGTCTTTCCCATCTTTTTAGCTTCTGTGAGAACAGTTCGTTTCCATATTATCTTGAGTCTGCCAATGTCCTATGAGTTCCAATCCAATGCCATCCTGGCAGGGTCATCTGGAGGTCAGCGAAGTGTATGTCCCCGCCATCTCCACTTCCTACATCGAATTTAAAATTCAACTGGTTTTTGTTTGGATTTTAACCACAGGTTTTCATTAGATATCTTGACCATCCAGAATATTTTTAGTATATTTCACAAACATCTATTAATGTAAACTTGTAGTTGATTGATAATGGTTTTAGTCATTTTCCAGGTTTCATGGCCATATAAGAGTAGGGATTTGACATTTGTGTTAAAAATTCTTAATTTAGTTTTTATTGTGTAAGCAGCACTCTTCCACAAAGGTTTTTGCAGCTAAAAGACATATCTCGCCTTTTTTTATTCCTACTCTTACATGGCTGAGTACAAAGTACACTTTGAAGTCCAGGAGATTGAGAGTACCTTTTGTTCTATTGTAGTGACAGCTTATTTCTGGTTTTTTCTTCTTCTTAGAATAAGATTCAATGCTCTGGTATTTAAAGAAATAAGTCATACTGTTCTACTCCTATTTGGGACAACAGACAGTAATGTTACAAGCATTTCTTCTGCAAATCCGTAGAGTGCTGAACCAACTGGTTTGTCTTTATCAGTTTTGAACTTTGGTGGTATAATTGTTTTATTTTACTTCATGGTGCCAAAATGTGTTATTATTTAACTTCATAGTGCCAACATAATTTTAAGATCTCTTCTTCAGTTCTTCCAGCGAAGGGAACCAGTTATTTGCAGTAGTATTATGGTTGGATCTTTCAATGGGCTTGCATAGCTGCACTGTTGACTGCATTGGTTTCAAAAGCTTATTTTCTTCTTCTGAAAGTCAAGATTGGATACAAACATATTGCCTAGGAAAAGTCTGAACTATCAACCGAGAGGAGGAAAAAGAGATCGGGGACGTCAATGAAAGAGATGAGCACAGCAGCTATGATACTTGTAGCCAGATCGAACCAATAAGGTTTAATCCTTGTAAGAAGAAGAAAGTCAAGTGCATTACTGTTCTTCCCTGTGTAAATATATGCATTGAATAGATACAAACTGAATGAGTCAGCCAAGTTCTGATTCATGATCCCAAACTTTGCAGGTTTTTTTTGGGATTTTCATGTGCTGTAATATTTTCACTAGGGTAGTACATTTATTGTGAGTTGCAAATGAAGGAGTCAGATATTTCAGAGATTGCAGCAGCATGATCAGTTCTATATAAGTTGTAATACAAGTACATAAATACAAATTACAGAATCATCAAATCTTAAAACAGTTCATTCATATTCCAAACTGTTTTTGGGACATAGTTGCTTAAAATATAGGCCTTCCAGTCAAAAGTCTTTTGTGAAAAGTGAAAGCATATTCTCATGACCAGACCTAAAAATTGATGTAAACATCAATAAATCATTAATGAATGATGATCTTGAAGAAGATTTTCGGGCTGTAGGCTGTGGTCATGAGGCTTGTAGTTCCCCGACGTTTCGCCAGAGACTGCATCTGGCATCCTCAAGGGTTGTCTTGAGAGGATACCAGATGCAGTCTCTGGCAAAACGTTGGGGAACTACAAGCCTCACGACCACGGCCTACAGCCCGAAAATCTTCTTCAAGATCATCATAGCAACTCCAGCCATGAAAGTCTGCGTCAATACATTAATGAATGATTTGGAGAAAATGCTTTAACATCTCATCTATAAAGTTGCGTGTCAATAAATAAATTAATTCATGTATCTCAATCTGAGTCAATGTTTCTGTAGTTGGAAAGATTTGTTGAGTTTACTCATAGAAGAAAGAAGTTTGGCATTTGTATATAAAGCAATAGTATATAAAGCAATAGTATAGTGTGATCAGTATAGTACTGGACAGCAGATGCGGGGATTTCACTATACACTGCTGACGCACTCGCGGCAGGGAACGGACAGCGTAGGATCGCGGTGATACAACCACACACATTTTCGTAACTATTTTACAAATTGTCATACTCACCAACTTTTATTGAATCAGGTGTTGGAATTGTTCACCTCCGTTGTCCATACATTTTTGACACCTCTTTATAAAATTTATTGTACATATTATGGACTGTTAAACGTGACAGAATTTTTACACCTGGGAATTGTGTTTCAAAAGTCTTCGTACTTGGCTGGCAGACTGAGTTAAATATTGTTCATAAATAAATACACGTTCAGTAGAAAAATTATTAGCCATTATACAGTTTACACTTTACACTCATACTCACGTGATTCACTTTACACTTATGTTTTATAAGATACAAATTTTAAAATTAAAATAACTTATATACACGTCATTCAGTTTTCATTATACACACGTCATTCAGTTCACAAGGAAAGCAATCAAGCACCTTATCTACTTGAGGTACACTATCTGACCATGAATGTGTGGGATGTACTCGTAAACTGCTGAGTCAGCACACATTTCAAGTCCCGTGCCTGCACATGTAAGCCTTCGTTATCGCACAGCACAAACTCCGCGTCTGTTGTCCACTACTATACTGATCTCACTGCATTAATCATTTCTTGATCAGACAAACAATTCAGAACTTTTATAGGAAAAAATTACTATGAGGTTTAATCTGAAACAATTCAATGTTTATGTAAAATTGTAGACTTTTACGGCAGGTATTTTGACTTATGTATTTTATGTCTTTCGGGCTAAATGGCCGTGGTTTGGTTTTATTAAAACTCGACGTTTCGTCTACTACTGCGGTAGACATCCTCAGGAGATTCTACGTGTTCTTTGACTTCTTAACTATGCAGCCAACATTTGAAGAGTTAAGAGGTCAAAAAACGTGCAGAACCTCCTGAGGATGTCTACTGCAGTAGTAAACGAAACGTTGAGTTTTAATAAAACCAGACCACGGCCATTTAGCCCGAAAGACATAAAATACATGAATTCAATGTTTCTTTCATGCTCAGGATTCCTAAATTTGAAACCTTTTAGTTGTCTAATGATGTTATGACTTGGGGCTCTTATTTCCCTAGGTGGCTCATGCTTTTTCCTTTTAAAATCTTGTTTGTCCTCTTTAATACTGAAAAACTGCAGGGTTGGAACTTCTTCATTGTAAGTCATGTCTGTAACAACTTCCTATTCACACTGTGAAAATTCATCTTCATCATCGCTACTATCATTATTTTATCACACAGTTATTACTTCCTTCCATTATTACACTTTCCTCTATTTCTCCATCACTTATCACATAATTAAGATCCACTGTCCCACCTTTCTGCAATTTTCTTATCGAAATTTCATCATTGAGGAAAAACATTCTCAACCCTTAAATATTTTGAGGATTTAGCAATATTTTATGAAGTATCCATGATTAAATATTCTCAGAAAAATAAAAACTTTAGCATAAAAGTCTAACAGAAACTATAAATACTACATAGCATGAAACACCCGGTCTGTCAGACCTGCATGTTTTCAGAAAGCAATACTTGTCATGCTAAAGATGCATAAGAACTGAGAAACAAGGCATGCAGATACCAATAGGGTATCTTGGAGGGACAAATCCCAGCGATAACAGTCGTGCTATAGTGTTGTTAGTTTTGACACTAAAGGTCTTAGAGGTCGAGGTTTTGGTTTAAAGGTTAAATTATGGCTGCATGAAAGCAGGTAGTGTACTTACCACAACTTGAACTTTCCTAACTTACCTATAGTTTTTATAATTTTCATTTAATCTTTTGTAATCAGATGTATAAATCATGAGTTTCAATAAAGTATCATAAAACTTCATTTTATTTTAATCTTACATTTCCACCCTACTCAATCCTCTGTATCACATTGTAAAAATTTGTTAGGATGATGTTGGAAATTATATTTTTGCTCGATAGTGCATTTTGTTGTCCTTACAGCAAAGGCGACCATGATTGAAAGTTCAATTTCCTAAATTTCGGGGTTGCCAACCTATAAATAACTAAATAATTATACTGTAATATATTACAATTACAAACTGTGTATGAGAAGTAAGACCTGCCCTCTATGTATACTACAAACAATGTGTATACTAAAAATATCCAAAAGATAAGTGTTAATATACATTATACGAAACAAATTACTGCATTTTAAATGAACGAAATTTATTTGAAACCATATAAATCAATAAATGCACACTTGCTGCCATTTTATCACTAAATTGGTCTGACAGCCTCCTGTTGTTTCAACTAATAAACATTGCCCACACTGTTAACGTTAGTCAATTGTTTATAATGAAGCAAATATTTCCAACAAAGATGTTATTAAATTTGAAGAAAAAAATTTCGCCTAGACCGGGACTCGAACCCGGGACCCTTGGCTTTCCGGGCCAAGTGCTCTACCAACTGAGCTACCGAGGCGAGTTACGATCTAGACGCAAATTTTTCTCTTATATACGTTGTAATTCCCTATCGCCAAATGCTTTTGAAACCATTGTTTCTATCTTTGCAAATGGCGGCTTCTTAGTTAAGAAGACATTTATTGGAAATTTAACATTACTTTAAAAGCCAGTAAGGCCTCTAATGATGTTTTTATTATTAATTTAACATTTCTCAATGAAAGATAAATTAAATTTGAAGAGAAAAATTTTCGCCTAGACCGGGACTCGAACCCGGGACCCTTGGCTTTCCGGGCCAAGTGCTCTACCAACTGAGCTACCGAGGCGAGTTACGATCTAGACGCAAATTTTTCTCTTATATACGTTGTAATTCCCTATCGCCAAATGCTTTCGAAACCATTGTTTCTATCTTTGCAAATGGCGGCTTCTTAGTTAAGTCTAGGCGAAAATTTTTCTCTTCAAATTTAATTTATCTTTCATTGAGAAATGTTAAATTAATAATAAAAACATCATTAGAGGCCTTACTGGCTTTTAAAGTAATGTTAAATTTCCAATAAATGTCTTCTTAACTAAGAAGCCGCCATTTGCAAAGATAGAAACAATGGTTTCAAAAGCATTTGGCGATAGGGAATTACAACGTATATAAGAGAAAAATTTGCGTCTAGATCGTAACTCGCCTCGGTAGCTCAGTTGGTAGAGCACTTGGCCCGGAAAGCCAAGGGTCCCGGGTTCGAGTCCCGGTCTAGGCGAAAATTTTTCTCTTCAAATTTAATTTATCTTTCATTGAGAAATGTTAAATTAATAATAAAAACATCATTAGAGGCCTTACTGGCTTTTAAAGTAATGTTAAATTTCCAATAAATGTCTTCTTAACTAAGAAGCCGCCATTTGCAAAGATAGAAACAATGGTTTCAAAAGCATTTGGCGATAGGGAATTACAACGTATATAAGAGAAAAATTTGCGTCTAGATCGTAACTCGCCTCGGTAGCTCAGTTGGTAGAGCACTTGGCCCGGAAAGCCAAGGGTCCCGGTCTAGGCGAAAATTTTTCTCTTCAAATTTAATTTATCTTTCATTGAGAAATGTTAAATTAATAATAAAAACATCATTAGAGGCCTTACTGGCTTTTAAAGTAATGTTAAATTTCCAATAAATGTCTTCTTAACTAAGAAGCCGCCATTTGCAAAGATAGAAACAATGGTTTCAAAAGCATTTGGCGATAGGGAATTACAACGTATATAAGAGAAAAATTTGCGTCTAGATCGTAACTCGCCTCGGTAGCTCAGTTGGTAGAGCACTTGGCCCGGAAAGCCAAGGGTCCCGGGTTCGAGTCCCGGTCTAGGCGAAAATTTTTCTCTTCAAATTTAATTTATCTTTCATTGAGAAATGTTAAATTAATAATAAAAACATCAAAGATGTTATTATTTTGAAAACACCAGTGTGCAAAAAAATAATGTACAAACACGTTTGTGAAGTGTTTTACAGATCTCAGGTATTAAAAACGTCACTACCGCTTGGTTTTTAAACATTTTCCTCGCTTCTGTAAAAACCACTTCCCAACCTCGCATTGTAATTCATATTATTCATTTTTAAACATCTTAATCTTAATGGCCCTCAGGGGTCCTCATCTAGGGGATATGTGGATGGCGACCACAAGGTGCCCAAGCTGTGCAAAACATTTCTTCCACTTACTTGTGTTTTGCACTCTTTTAACTTTAGTATTTAACCTCTCTTGGTTAACTCTTGTTTTTTCGACCCCGACGCTATTAGGGCATCCGAGGGCTAGGGAGTCCTTCCTTTCTTCCATTTCTTCTTTCCTTTATTTTCTTTTCTTCTCCAGAAAGCCTGACCAGAGGCTATAAGATGGCAGCCCCATCACTGGTCTTGCCTTCCTTTGGCCAGCAACCAATCGAAGGGACTATTATTATGCTTTCAAGTCTTATATGAGAATTTCCCATAAGGGAAAATTTTCTATAGGATCGTAACAGGCCTTGGCCTAATACTTGAAAGGAAGAAGAAGAAGAAGAAACATCTTAATGATGGACAAATTATATTTGAAAAGAAAAATATGTGCCTAGACTGGGGTTTGAACCCAGGACCTTAGACTCTCTATGTCAATGCTCTATCCAAGTGAGCTACCTAGGCCTCCAATCTAATTGCATATTTTTCTCTTCTACATAGTTAGTTTTCTAACCCCAAATGCTACGATTTTTGCAAATGGCGGCTCCTTTGTTAAGACTTTTTATTGGAAATTTAAACATTACTTATAAAGCCAGTAGTGCTTCTTTTAATGTTCATATTATTCATTTTTAAACATCTTATTGATGGACAAATTATATTTGAAAAGAAAAATATATGCCTAGACTGGGGTTTGAACCCAGGACCTTAGGCTCTCTATGTCAATGCTCTATCCAAGTGAGCTACTTAGGCCTCCAATCTAAAAACGTATTTTTCTCAAATTTAATTTATCCTTCAATGAGATCTGTTAAATTAATAATAAAACATCATAGAAGCCCTACTGGCTTTTAAAAGTAATGTTTAAATTCCCAATAAGTCTTCTTAATCAAGAAGCTGCCATTTGCAAAGATGAAGCCACAGCTCCAAGCATTTGGTGGGCAGAAATTACAATGTATAAGAGAAAAATGTATGTCTAGATTGGAACTCATCCTGGTAACTCAGTTAGAGCATTGGTACGGTAAACTAAAGATCCCGGTCTGGGCAAACATTTTTCTCTTCAAATTTAATTTATCCTTCAGTGAGATGTGTTAAATTAATAATAAAAACATTAAGAGGTTTACTTAATAATTAAGTCATTTAGTCTATATATTCTCACCTCTTATGATAGTTTTTGTTGAACATATGTTTCAAGGCTTGTTAGCCCTATCTTCAGCTGTAGGTACTTCTGCTTATGATGGGACTAGTCCCAAAAGCACTACAGATAATTAATAATTTTTAAGTTGAGGAGACAGACCTTTCAGGTAACTATTTTATAATTTTATATTATAATTTTTAATTTTACTGTGTTAAATAAATAGTCAAATTGAAATAAAACAACATTAGAATCCAGTAAAGCTGTATTGTTTCCAGTTGACAGAAATTATTATGACAATAATCAAGAAAATTATTTTAGTGCTTTATTGTAGATATCTGTGATGGAAGGATGATTGGCCCAAAATATTTTTATGTTGTGTAGTAGTAAGTTTCATCTGCAAAATGAATATTTTAACATTTTAATCAATCAATTAATTTTTACATATTATCAAAATAAGTAATTAAATATTGCTGACATGGTGTTGTATTATAAGCATCCTGTATTCCATGGATGAGAAATGAGTAGTTAATGATTTCTATTTAATTGCTCAGATCAGTACAATCTCAATTAATATAGGAGCATAGAAAAGCCAACAAATTTTGTCCAGAGACCTCTTTGATTTGGGCTTGACGAAATTTTACATACCTCAAATTTACATAGTTATACCCCACAGCTTTAGTTCATTTCTAAAGGAAGCTATACTCAGGTTATTTACATCCTGAAAGAATCCACTAATCCAAAGAGCAACACTTTAAAATGTGATACCATAATGGAGACCCCTTTTTAATCAAATTTAAACGTCAAAATGTTAAGGAGGGCTTTAATGTGCATAACTTAAAACTAGTAGGCAATAAGAAATTAGAAAAATTAATATAGTTCTTTCAAAATTTGTACATAACCATTAATCTATTAGTCTAAAGTATTTTACAAAAGTTACAAGAATTACACAGACCAATTTCAGTTTGGGGTACGGTAGTAATCTAATATATAAAAAAATGATGTTTGTATGTTTGTTCGTACTTTATGCGCGGCCATACCTTTGATCCGATTGTGATGGGGCTTTTTGCAAAATGTTCAGGAGATTCCCAGGATGAACATATGCGAGAGTTGTGATACTCAACTCCTACACCTTAAAAAATCACCCTTTTTAGTGGAAAACATTAAAAAAAAGTAGCTCTTTGGACGCTTAAATGGCTTATGCTGCCTAAACCATAACAAATACACAAAATTAATGTACACAGAATTGAATATCAAAAAGCTCTATAAAAAATTCCATGACAGCATATGTTTATCTCTTACAAATAACTCACAATAACCATTTTTGTCTTTCATTGATGCCAAGAAGATCGAGACAAATACTAGATTCCTGTGCAAGCATAGCAGCACATGGTGGGTATTCTTTTACGGATAACACACAATTACGAATTTTGTCTTTTAGCTCATTTATGCCAAGAAGATCGAGATAAGTAGATTCCTGGGCAACACCGGGTAATCAGTATGGGGAATCTTAAAATAATTATGATATACATTTATAATTATTTTTCAACCCTCAGGGGTCCTCATCTAGAGGATATGTGGATGGCGACCACAAGGTGCCCAAGCTGAGCAAAACATTTCTTCCACTTACTTGTGTTTTGCACTCTTTTAACTTTACTATCTAACCTCCCTTGGTTAACTTTTGTTTTTTCGACCCCGACGCTATTAGGGCATCCGAGGGCTAGGGAGTCTTTCCTTTCTTCCATTTCTTCTTTCCTTTATTTTCTTTTCTTCTCCAGAAAAGCCTGACCAGAGGCTATAAGATGGCAGCCCCATCACTGGTCTTGTCTTCCTTTGGCCAGCAACCAATCGAAGGGACTATTATCATGCTTTCAAATCTTATATGAGAATTATCCGGAAGATCGAACTATTTACTCTGGGGGGAAAATTTTCTATAGGATCGTAATAGGCCTTGGCCTAATACTTGGAAGGAAGAAGAAGAAGAAGAATTATTTTTCATTTTACTTATTCAACTAATCATAAAAAGTACATTAATTTTCTTCTTTTAGCTCATTTATGCCAAGAAGATCAGGATGAATAGATTCCCAGACAACGCCGGGTAAACAGCACGGGGTATCTAAAAATAATCACAATATAAATTCTTCCTTTTACTTATTTAACTAAATATAAAACACATTAATTTTTGTATTTCAGCTCATTTATGTCAAGAAGATCGGGATAAGTAGATTCCCGGGCAACACCGGGTAATCAGCACGGGCCATAAACCTACAGGTTCGATAGTACCAGTGAGTTAGTTAGTTGTTAACTGGCATGAACACCAGAATAAAAGCCTCTAAAACAGGGCCTATGATAACCTAAGCTTTAAGGCAATTTCATTCTTATACATACTGTAGGTGCCGTAAAATCTAAGGTCACATTACATCTAGAATCTTTGGTTGCATTCAGTAAGCTCTGTATTTTTATTATTGAGTATTTTTATTCTTATATACAACTTTCCTCATTAGAGGATTGCCTCAAGGATAAAGTGATACAGACAATTTTTTGAATTTATGAAATACATTTTGTAAATACATTTAAAAAAAAATTTAATTGTAGGCCTAATTGAAGTATACATACTACAAAGTATAAATTTTGTAAAAATGGTTTCTTAAAATTGAAATTGATCCTCTAATGGCAGCGATGGCAATTTTAGAAAGATACACACTGTCCAAATCTAAGGAATTCCAAAATTTGGCTAGGAATCCTGGTATAGTACCTCTTGCCCCGATCATCAATCATAATGATGAAATGTGTGGTATCCTGGTATTGGAATTTCAAGCAAGAAATTATTTTAATGACTGAGGAAAACCAGTGAGTTGAATAAAATATTTTTACATCTCACCTCATAAACTTCCATTTTTCCATGAAACCGGTTTCAAAGGCCCTTACCTTCATCATCAGTCAATCTCCATCTCATAGTGTTACTTCCCACTGTAATTTTTATTAAAAACCAGTCTTGTTGGTTAGCTGGTGACTTTTTAAAATGAGTCTCAAATACCACAATTAGTAAATTTATTAGGGTAAGTGTTGCTGCAGAATTTATTGGTATTAATGTTATTATTCAGAATTTATATAATTATAATTAACCTATCCTTTAAAGTAATATCACTTTAGATGTTAAACTGTTGTTTCTTAAATGAAAGTAATTTACCACTTTTTCTTTCCATGCCATGACAAGCGTACAAGGCCCTTGGCCTAACATCCAGCTGCTGGCCTTACATCCATATGTGTTAATGACAGAGGTAAACGATCATCCAGCCAGTATAGGGGTGACATGTGGTCAGCATTCGGGTCCCCCAGCCGTTATAACTGGTTTTCTTAACTTGGAGCTGTTACTTAATGTAGCTACCCAAATGCCTCATGATGCTGGGTAGCACCGCCATATTGGCCAAAAGCCCATGAGAAAATGTTTTCCCCCATGAAGTAATTTACCACTTCTTTATGTAAATATTACTTTAATTTAAACTATTGGCCTAATGAACATCCATGTAAATACTTTAAATTATGTAGTCCACTGCTGTGGTCTCGAGGTAGCATGCTGCCTTCTCACGCAGCAGGCCCGGGTTCAATTCCCGGTCGGGGCAGTTTTTCTGGGTGAGGTTTTTATCGGGGTTTTTCCTCACCTGTAAGACAAATTACAGGAAAACTTTAAGGCCAAAACGGTCCCCTAAATCATATGGCCATCATCATCTCTTCTTCTTCTTCTTCTGCTTCATGAAATTAGGCCTTTTGACCTGTTTTCACATCAAGTGGGATTTAATTAATCCTCCCATCTAGTAAATGGGCGTCCAACATTTCTATGTCCTATTGGTTTGTACTTTAGTAACAGCTGAGGGATTCTATCTATAGGCATTCTCTTGACATGTTCATACCAGTTGTTTCTCATGTTGTCAATTCTATTTGTTAAATTGAAAATATTTAAGTCCTTCCTAATATCCTCACTTCTTTTCTTGTCCAAAATTGTCACACCTGCTACTGAACATAGGAACTTAATTTCTGCAGTTTCTATTTTCCTTCTGTCTGAATGGTTAAGAGTCCAATTTTCACTTGCATATGTTAAGACAGGCACTGCCATAATTTTGTAAAATTTTAGTTGTGTGCTCCTCAAAGTTTTATTTTTCAGTGTCCGTCTTATAGTGCCACATATTCTGTAAAATCTATTTAATTTAATACTAATATCTTCCTTCTTCCATCATAATCATCCTTATCATTATCATCATCATCATCCTTATCATTCTTCAACGGTGTGTAAATCACACCTACAATTCCTACAATTCCCTAGTAAAGCTGCAAGCATAGCATGAAAATGGGCAGAATTACTATGGATGTAGGAGTAGTAGTAGCAATCTATTGCCTAGAAACTTACTTCCCAATAAAGCTTTGATGCTGAATCCAAGTGTGCTGCAGTCAGTATGGGACACTTACATAAATATTCTATATTTAATTTATGAGTCCTCCGCTGTGGTCTTGAGGAAGCATGCTGCCTTGTCATGCAGCGGGCTCAGGTTCAATCCCCAGTCAGGACAAGTTCTTGGGTGAGGTTTTTTTCGGGGTTTTCTCTCACTTGTAAGATAAATGTTAGGAAACTTTAAGGCCCAAACGGTCCCCAAACACCATCTGGCCATAATTATCATCAATATCATATTCACCTAATTAGATTAAGCTTAGTTTAAGGCCTCTCCTGGCACATCATTACCATCATCAACTCTCATATCATCAGGACAGCATAACCCTGCCTTCCAGGCACCCCAACTTCAGAAGTGGGTTACAAGTATGCCATGCCAGGAGAGAACACCAGAAATCTCGAAATGACAATCTGGGGCATTGGGGGGAAAAAATATTTAATTTATGTAAAAAAAAAAGGTTAATATGTTTTTTATGGATTGAAAAGAACAATAGAATTTAATAATAAGAGTACTTTTGTTAGTAGAAATATATTATTTGATTATGTAAAATATGGTTTATGTATATACCCCATACATCCCACAAGGGGCATGCGTGCACCCTAACAAAAGCTTCTTAACTAAGCTAATTTACTTAGAGATGTCAACGAGTGACAAGTAATTAGCACATCGCCTCAATGAGACAACTAGTAGGAAACTAAGGTATTTATGGTGAAATTAAATGTTTCTTACCTCTCCTCATATAAATCTTCTAAGTAGATTCCAATTTTTAAACCATAACTGTGTCATCCTCAGTACCTTCTTGGTGACTGATGTTATGTCGATCGGAAGAAACTCTTCTTCTTCCCTCTGTTGGTTGACCAATGAACCTCTGGATCAGGTCAAAATTTGCAGGAATTTTGAAGTTCATAAGTTTTCCTTTGTTTTTCTGAATGTGGATCTTTTCCCAAACCGTGAGTTCCTTTTGTTTGTCTATTTGTTTAATTAGACTAGCTTTTGATTCAATTAAATGTTTTTCAGACCAAGCATGAGCAGCTACTGCTGACTTTTCCACTTCTCCATTTTTGATGTTTCTAAGATGTTCTTTCACCCTTGTTTTCAAATTTCTTTTCGTTTTTCCAATATAAATTTTGTCACAATCCCTGCATTTGATCTGATAAATTCCTGATTTGTTTTCATTTTCAATTCTTTCATTTTTATTGGTTTTAATTATCCTATTAAGGCTGTATTCATTCTTTGGTGCTAATCTTATATTAAACTTTTTGAAAAGTTTTTGAAATGTATAGTGTTTCAATGGATGGTAAATGAATTTCTTGAATTTCAGAAACATCAAAAATGGAGAAGTGGAAAAGTCAGCTGTAGCTGCTCATGCTTGGTCCAAAAAACATTTAATTGAATCAAAAGCCAGTCTAATTAAACAAATAGACAAACAAAAGGAACTCACGGTTTGGGAAAAGATCCACATTCAGAAAAACAAAGGAAAACTTATGAACTTTGAAATACCCGCAAATTTTGACCTGATCCAGAGGTTCATCGGTCCACCAACAGAGGGAAGAAGAAGAGTTTCTTCCGATCGACATAACATCAGTCACCAAAAAAGTACTGAAGATGAGATCATTATGGTCTTCAAATTGCAATCTACTTAGAAGATTTATATGAAGAGAGGTAAGAAACATTTAATTTCACCATAAATTAAACCTCATAGTGATTAATTCCTATAAAAGTTAAAAATAAACTAAGGTATTACTTAGATGGATGAAGATCAGTTAAATTTTGCACAGATGCCTTTTTATTCAGGCTTGTAGTTCTTTTATGAGCCTGAAAATCTTCAGACTTGGGACCCACTACTTAAAGTCCCTCCTGGAGGACTTGTCCCTTGAATTTTTTCATCCTAAAAATCCATCAACCCCAGCTGGGAAATTTGGTTTATACTTTTAGAAAATAGATATAAGTTATGGTGGCACCATGGCGCAAGCAGTTAGACGCTGGCCTCTCACCGCTGGGGTCCCGAGATTGAGTCTAAGTCACATCATGTGGATTTTGTGGTGGACAAAATGGAGCTTGGGCAAGGCTTTTCTCGGGGTTCCTCCCGTTTTCCCATGCCACAATTTCATTTCACCATTTCTCCATACTCATCTCATGCATTTCATTTAATTTCATTCATCTGTCCCTGTGATGATGTGTCAGGGTTAGTTGGCCAGCACCCTTGTCATTTACAGACCTCTATATATAGGGGCTCATCTTGTCTCATCCCTCAACCCGACCCTGAGTTGGACATGAGTTGAGGATATTTTATATTTAAATAAGATTATGACTTTATAAGATTCTCGCAAGACCAGTATTAAGATATGGTAGTGAAGCATGGACAATACAAAGAAGTGATGAAAGTCAAATAACAGCAAATTAGATGTGATTTATGCGCCGAACAGCAGGCTACACAAAGTGGGACCATAAAAGAAATGAGGAAATTATGGCAGAGTTGGATGTAGAACCCATTCTTCACCATATACAAAACTACCAGAACAACTGGAAAGCCCATCTTTAACGAATGTCGTCTCATAGAATTCCAAAAGCCATGCTTCATTACTGCCCCCAAGGCAAAAGATCGCTGGGACATCCAAAAAAGCACTGGATGGAAAATTCCTCTTTGAGAATGTAACAGGCCACATGGCCTAATATGATATAATTTATACAGTTACTTCAGGAATAAATGGATTAAAGGCCAATTATAGATTTATTCCTTATAGAGAATTGAGAAAGCTTAATAATGAGGAACTAGATCATTTATATTGTTGTACTAATATCGTCAGGATTATTGTGTCTAGGAGATACAGATCATGTAGCTCGAATGTGTGATGGTAGAAATTCTTTCTTTTTTTTTTATTGGGAAACCCTTATTAGGAATGTATAGGTGGAAAGTTAATATTAGGATGGATTTTAGAAAACTGGATTTAGATGACAGCATAGAGACCAGTTAAATTAATTCTTGAATGAAAAATAAAATATCTTACCTGTAGATCATGAGGTAGCTTTTTTGCATAGGGTGACTCTTCAATAGTAGCAAGTGTTGGAACACCTGGCCTTGCCTTCAGTCCATTGTGGGGGAATCTCATGCTGCTGCTCCGTTGACTTGGTTCCAGTTTCTTCACAAGTGGAGGCAAATGCAGAAAGCTAGGAGGAGGTAATTTAGCCAAAAGAATTCTTTGAAATGGTTCTATTTTTCCATCTATTCTTAATTTGAATTAGTTGTGGAGACTGTCTTAATTGTTTTCATCAAGAAATAAATTATACTATATAAGAAGGGGAAAAAAATACATATACAGTATTATGGATAAAATTTAAGATCTAACTGGCTCCAACATATAGAAAGAATGACACCCAATAGACTCCCACAAATTTTACTTCACTACCAACTCAAAGAAAGAAGAAATAATGGGTGCCCCATAACTAGACGGTGGGATACGGTGTCTTGATGTGGAAACGGGTCTATGGCCTAATTCCATGACATAGAAGAAGAAGAAGAAAATATTTGTTTTTATTACAGAAAACGGGAAAATGATAATAGAGATTATCTCCAGAAGTGTACCAAACTGCATTGCAAGATTGTTAGAAAGCAGGAATGAAATTATATAAATCAACAAAATCTAGTGCCACTCGATAACAATAATACTTTTATTTTATATATATATTTTTTGTTCTTTAGATTAACAATTAAACTTGAATCTTAGTTCTCTGAAGTGATTCAATATTGAGCCATCATTGGGTAAAATCTGTGTTTGATTTAGGAGTGAAAAAAAAAATTACGAAGTGTGTAGAATCTTGATTCTAAGTACATGGGATTATATAAGTAAGAGAAAAATCAATATTGTTTATTTTTTATTATTTCACTCACCTCATACTTCATAATTCATAGCAGACCCTGGGTTTCTTCACATATTTTGTGACATTGTCAATGCTGCGTCACGTTCACAACTGACGTCCAACGGCCTTCTATCCTGCAGACTGACCTCCGCGCCATCTGGTGGCCGACCGAAGAATTTCCAAATCAGTCCTCTTTCTTTATAACCGGGTATTTCAAAATTCATAGTTGTATTTTCATTCTTGCATATGTAAATTTTTTCCCAAATTGTGAGTTCCTTCGGTTTTTCCAATTGTTTAAGTAATTTTGTTTTGGTTTCTATTCTATGTTTTTCTGACCAGGCATGTGCAGCTATTGCAGATTTTTCGGTTTCTCCATTTTTAACATTTCTGAGGTGTTCTTTTAATCTCGTATTTAGATTCCTTTTTGTTTTTCCTATATATATCTTTTCACAATCTTTACAATTAATAAATTCCCGATTTTTTGCAGTCTTCAATCTTTTCATTTTTGTTGGTTTTTATTAAATTACCTAAGCTGTAATCATTTTTCGGTGCTAATTTAATGTTGAATTTGTTGAAAATTTTTTGAAACTTGTCAAATACCAAAGGATGGTATGTGAACTTCTTGAATTTTTTGCCTATATTTTTATCTGTCTGAAGAGTACTTTCATTGATGACTTTTTGTTCTTTGAATTTATTTATTTTCTTGTGTATCATTTTCTTTTGAAAACCATTATCCTTAGCAATTTGTATGATGTGTTCTTTCTCTTTATTGACAAGTTTCAAAAAATTTTCAACAAATTCAACATTAAATTAGCACCGAAAAATGATTACAGCTTAGGTAATTTAATAAAAACCAACAAAAATGAAAAGATTGAAGACTGCAAAAAGTCGGGAATTTATTAATTGTAAAGATTGTGAAAAGATATACATAGGAAAAACAAAAAGGAATCTAAATACAAGATTAAAAGAACACCTCAGAAATGTTAAAAATGGAGAAACCGAAAAATCTGCAATAGCTGCACATGCCTGGTCAGAAAAACATAGAATAGAAACCAAAACAAAATTACTTAAACAATTGGAAAAACCGAAGGAACTCACAATTTGGGAAAAAATTTACATATGCAAGAATGAAAATACAACTATGAATTTTGAAATACCCGGTTATAAAGAAAGAGGACTGATTTGGAAATTCTTCGGTCGGCCACCAGATGGCGCGGAGGTCAGTCTGCAGGATAGAAGGCCGTTGGACGTCAGTTGTGAACGTGACGCAGCATTGACAATGTCACAAAATATGTGAAGAAACCCAGGGTCTGCTATGAATTATGAAGTATGAGGCGAGTGAAATAATAAAAAATAAACAATATTAAAAAACCTCATAGTGTTATTTCCTATCTACATAACTTAAGAAAAATCAATGCCTAAATCAGGAGCCAAGGTAGCTTAATGGATGAACCACTAGAATGGGATTCCAAAGATCCTGGGTTCAAATCCCACTTCACGCATTAATTTTTCTTTTAAAATATTAATTTGTCCTTTGATGTAAGTAATGCATTTTATATTACAACCCCAAAGATATACAAATATATTATACACTATCTACCAAAATGTAATTAGGCACCCGTGATTGTAGTTATTTTAGTATGTAATTTGACTAATGTGGCCATTATGTTTTTGAATAAGTAAGAAAACTTGTTGAGAAAGAGATGAGATATAGAACAAAATAAAATATGTACACAACACAGTACTAAAGTGGAGTGTTTGATGCAATCCGACTTTGATAAAGGGCATAATTGTTGGCTATGACCTCAGTGGACTGTCGAGCAGGACTATACCTGGCCTAAATCAAGTAGCATTTGTCTTGCATAAGTGGAAGATCGATGGAAATTGTGCCAATAGTGACGTTCCAAGCAACCGAAAATTCTGACCAACAAAGATTCCAGAATTTAAAACATGAAATTGTAAAAACAGGGCACAGGTAATGATTCCCATCAAACAGGAGTTTCAAGCAGCAACAGGAGCATTTGTTTCCATTGGAACATTGCAAACAGAGGCCCACCAATTCAGATATTCCAAAAGAGCAACAGCACATAAGCAAGATACAAGGGTCACTCAGAAAGTTTCCGGATACTGGCAAAATTTTAGAGATAATATAAAACTTACCATTACATCTTCTTAAAGTACTCTCCCTGAGCATCTATGCATCCTCCTGAACAACAACTGGAAGCATTGACACCAGTCACTTTCATCCAGTGCACAGAGCTCCCCTTAGTATGCTGCAACTGCATTTTCAGGAGTTGAAAACTGCTTCCCACGCAATTGAGCCTTCACCGTAGGGAACAAAAAGAAGTCTCACATTGCCAGTTCCGGACTGTAAGGAGGATGGGTCAATAGCTGCAAAGGAGTCCCCTCAAAAAATAATTTGTCAGATGGGTAGTGTAGGCAGAGACATTGTTGTGGTGCAACAGGATGTCCCTCAGTTCAGCTCTTGGGCACTTTTCTCACAATTTTTGGAATACCTGTGGGAAGGCAACTGTGGTGTACAACTGTGCAGTCACTGTCCTTTGATGTTCAAGTGGTATTGTTACCACATGACTACCTGTAGCAAAGAAAGTGAACACCATTTTCTTCCCAACACTTTTTGCTCTTTTCACTTTGACTGGTTGTTCATCATTAGGAAAGACCCATACCGATGACTGATGCTTTTTATCTGGATCATATTGGTAAATCCAGGTCTCATCACCTGTAATGATCTCAGAAATGTGGCGAGAGTTCCCATTGTTGAATCTCCGAAGCATTTCATGGCACAATTCCACTCGAGTGATCTTTTGACCTTCAGTGAGTCTATGTGGAACCCAACGAGATGACACGTTGCTGACCCTAAGATAAATGTGCAAAATTTTTGCAACACTCCCCGATCCAATCCTCAGGGATGCTTCAATATCTTTATAAGTCATACGGGTGTCTTCTCCACAGCATCAATATTTTCCACAGTCACTGCCATCGATGGGCCTCCCACTCCTCTCTTCATCTTCAAGAGAGGTTCTATCCCTCTTAAACTCCGCAAACCAATTGAAAACTGTAGCACTGGAAGGGGCAAGGTACCCGAAAGCCTGTGTAAGCCTTTCAAGTGATTGCGCCTGGTTTAAGCTACTTTTGAAATAATAGAAAATCATTGCTTGAAAATGTTCTCGCTGTGGTTCCATGTTGCAGTCTGATAGTACCTGTCACCCCTACCATTTGACCCACAGCTGCTAAGGGATGAGGGGTGTAGATGGGCAGAAACTATGACAGCTGACTAACAAAGGGCCTCCCAACACACTGCAGGCACTGTTATCTTTCTATCGTAAACGGTACAGTCAAGTCCGGAAAGTTTCTGAGTGACCCTCGTATCACGAAGATGAATAAATCTCAGACACTAAAATGGTGGTGGGACTATTGCAACTAAATACTCCATCCATAGTAATTCTGCCCGAAGGCAGGTCCTTCACTGCAATCATAGCATTTTCATGCTATGCTTGCAGCTTTATTAGGGAATTGTGTAGGTGTGGTAGCTTCCCGTTGCTTTCCACACCGGTGAAGGATGATGATGATGATGATAATGATAAGGATGATCATGATGATGATGGCCATATGATTTCGGGGACCATTTGGGCCTCAAAGTTTTCCTGACATTTGTCTTACAGGTGAGGAAAAACCCCGATAAAAACTTCACCCAAAAAAACTGCCCCGACCGGGGATCGAACCCGGGCCCGCTGCGTGACAAGGCAGTATGCTACCTCGAGACCACAGTGGTGGACAACTAAATACTGGACCATTGGAAATTGGTTCTATGGAGTGAAGAGTTAAAATTCACATTATTCCAGTGTGATGTACATGCATAGGTGTGGTGGCTACCTGGGCAATGGCTTCTACCAGGGTGTATAAGTGCATATGAAGAAATTTGGAAATGGTGTAATGGGAGTATTTCTCATACTACTGTATGAGTTGTTCATGACACAATTAACTCTTAGGCATAGTGTATAATTTTGGATAATGAAATACTCTCAACATTGTGGTACATTTTGTGAATGGACCCTGACCCTTGTTACTTCCAGAATGACAATGCAAGATGCCTATAATTTCACAGGCTACTATGCAATGATACATAGGCAATAATGTTCACCAATTGGACTGGTCCAAACAGAGTTGTAATCTCAATCACATAGAGCATCTTTGCAAAGAATTGGATCGAGGACTGAGGTCTTAGGAGATAAGGCCAAATTCCATTCTTCAACTGAGTGAAATTTTAAAAAAGGAATGGTGGTGCATTCCAGTGGATGTCTTACACAAACTAGTGGAGAGTATTTATTATTAATTTAACACTTCTCACTGAAGGATAAATTATATTTGAAGAGAAAAATTATACATTCAGACTGGGGGTTGAACCCAGAGCCGTCTGGACACTCCAATCTAAATGCAAATTTTTCTCTTATACATTTGTTAATTCCCAATTAAGTCAAAGGTCCTGAGTTCAAATCCCAGTCTAAGCATATAATTTTTCTCTTCAAATAAAATTTATTCTTCAGTGAGAAGTGTTAAATTAATAATGAAAACATCGAAAGAAGCCCTGCTGGCTTTATAAAGTAATGTTTAAATTCCCAATAAAATATCTTCTTGAAATAGAAGCCGCCATTTGCATTATCAAAGCAAAGGCTCGTAGCATTCGGTGATTGGAAATTAACAATATATATGAGAAAAATTTGTATTTAGATTGGAGTGCCCAGATAGCTCAGCCATAGAGCATTGGCCTAGAAAGCCAAAGGTCCTGGGTTCAAACCCCATATAATTTTTCTCTTCAAATATAATAGTGAGAGTATGCCTGACATGGTCTGTTTATGTCAGTTTTGCACGTCTATGTCATGATGCTTTCAGAGATCCAATCACTTGCAACTATTGTATGTTAAACGAGACAGAAATTGTACTTCTGTGATGCGCCTGATCCGCCTTCGTTCGTACCAAGAGCTGTAGTCTGAGGGACCCAGATAATATTTTATTGGATGCTTTGTAATTCTCAGTTGTCTAAAATTTTTATTTCTGATGTATTTTTATCAGATGTTTTGGAGAAACATTAAGGCAGTCCCCAACTTAACATAAATGTATACACTCACCTGTTGGAGGTTGGTTTATATCGATTTTTGATGGAGTTTTCAATCGCTGGCAGAGATGTGATGGTACTGGGTTCACGAGTTGGTCGGTTTAATACATTTGACTTTTTAGGAATAGGTGGATAATTGTCCTTTTCTGTTTTCTTCTGAACTACTGGTGGCAGATGAATCATCTCTTTGTGAATTGGTTCACCTTGCTGAAATATAATATTATAAGCCTTACTAGCTTTATAAAGTAATGTTAAATTCCCAATAAATGTCTTCTTAACTAAGAAGCCGCCATTTGCAAAGATAGAAGCAATGGTTTCAAAAGCATTTGGCGATAGGGAATTACAACGTATATAAGAGAAAAATTTGCATCTAGATTGTAACTCGCCTCGGTAGCTCATTTGGTAGAGCACTTGGCCCGGAAAGCCAAGGGTCCCGGGTTCGAGTCCCAGTCTAGGCGAAAATTTTTCTCTTCAAATTTAATTTATTATATACCATAATTATTCAGACTCCCAGGCTACTACCTCATAATTATTAATTATTAATCTTCATTACTTATTTTAGGAATTCACACTATGAGGTATATTCATTTAGGTAAAATTTGTAATCACTCACCATATTATTCTTCTTATTTAATTATAAACTAGTTTTGGAACTTAGTTTCAGTTCCATCCTCAGTATCAGGACTGTTGTTCTGTCGTATTGAAGAGCCGTCCTTCGCTCCTTCCATTGGCAGACTGAAAAACCTCGAAACTAGAAAACTAGAGTGAAAGAACATCTCAGGAATGTCAAGAAAGGGG
The DNA here is from genome assembly GCA_030220185.1 of Diploptera punctata. Classification (NCBI taxonomy): domain Eukaryota; kingdom Metazoa; phylum Arthropoda; class Insecta; order Blattodea; family Blaberidae; genus Diploptera; species Diploptera punctata. Next base: position 2,017,596 of record JASPKZ010003882.1, read on the forward strand.
AAGTAGAAAATCTGCAGTGGCTGCCCATGCATGGTCTGAAAAACATCTTATCGAGAAGGAAGCTAAATTATTAAAACAAATAGAAAAATCAAAAGAACTCACTGTTTGAGAAAAGATCTACATTCAAAAGAGCAGAAAGAAGAAATTGATGAACTTTGAAATTCCCGGGGAGAATGACCTGGTTTCGAGGTTCTTCAGTCTGCCAATGGAAGGAGCGAAGGACGGCTCTTCAAGACGACAGAACAACAGTCGTGATACTGAGGATGGAACTGAAACTAAGTTCCGAAACTAGTTTATAATTAAATAAGAAGAATAATATGAGGTGAGTGATTAAAAATTTTACCTAAATATTAATCTTCATCTCTTAAATATCAATAAGTTGATCAAATAAATTTAATCAGTTATTTACATTTCATTTCATATTTTGCTGTTATCTGGAACTTGTTTCAAAGGATATTTCCAACATTTTCCCAATGAAAAGGATTTGGTTGTGAGATTCGTCTGCCCAACACCAGAGGAAAAGGATATACAAGATTTCCAGTGGTCATCTCAATAGTTGGTTTTTGGTTGAAAATTATAAAAATGGCCTTTTAAACATGTCGCATATCCAATTCAGTTTCTTTAATAAAATACTTTATAATATTACTTCCTATCAATTTTGTGTTTAAATTCATCAGTAGTATTAAGCTAAAAAAAAAAACAATCATGATGTGTGCAGCAATATAATAAGTATTGTGAAGAATAATATAATTTGATGAAATTGGCAAGAACTAATACCAATTAAAACCTCAACTAGTTCCTTTTCAGTGAAATGATTGACCGTTAATGATGCTAATGTTTCAATGAATCCATTAATCATCTTCATCCTCTTATTATGTCTTCCTTTCAGAAGATCAATTCCAAAATATGCCTCCTTTCATCTATTTCCCCATATTTTTCATTCTCTCAATTCTTCCCAATTTGTATCCCTTTTCTTGTCAGCCTCAGTGGACTAGTGGTTATGTTCCTTGCCATTGGTCCCAAGGGTTGCGGGTTCAAACTATCTAGGATCAATGGATTTTTTAGGATAGAAAATTCCAAGGAGCAAGTCCTCCTGAATATTTTCAGGGTCATAAAAGAACCTTAAGCCTGAATAAAGAGGCTTCTAAGAAAAATTTACCGACTTTCATCATACTATGAATAACTTAGTTGCCTACTAGATGTCTCATTGGGTCAAAATGTTGACCATATACCATTCATGACATCTGTAGAAAGTATTCACACAAATAATTTACTGCTATAAAAGTCTTCTTCATAGTTTATTTTATAATTCAGTTCTTCACACTAGCTGATGGTTTTATTCATAGGACGTTCTTGTCTTCACACTTAAGTCACTTTTACTCTTCCACGATCCGGCCATGACTGACCGGTCAACCGACTCACATTTCCTTTTATATGCGATGATCAGAACCATCTGAAGCCTGTCTGGATCCCTCTCAAATAGGAAGTATGAGAGGTCAATTCGTCTAGAATTGAAGTACCTGGAAACCGATTCCTCCAGAAATCAGGCTTGGAAAGGTTGTTAGCAAGCTGCACATGACCTGAATCCAACTCCTATTGGTTTATAAGGAGTCTTGCCACAGCATGCAAAATTCAAAGGCAGTAATTTTATCAACTAATCAACAATGCATCACAGTAATAATAACAGAACAGTGGTTACTTAATTAAAAAAATTAATTAATTAAATTTCATTTACGGGATTAAGCACCATTGTTACAATATGTATAGAAAACTCGGCTAATTTCGGAATACTAAGCTTTTAGACTATTATACCATAATATTATGAAAATTTCTGGTTAAAATCTTAGGAATGTTAAAGAATATATGAATGAAATATATATGCTGAGTTGTCGAATATATATTTTATTTTATTAATAATATGACATAAATTATATATCTACTTTTTCTGGAGGTTTGAACTCAGGTTATACTTCTTCTTCTTCTTCTTCTTCTTCTTCCTTCCAAGTATTAGGCCAAGGCCTGTTACGATCCTATACAAAATTTTCCCTCCAGCGTTTCATAGGACGGCCCAGAGATCTTTGTCCTCTTGGTATATAATTATAAACAGCTTTGGGGATCCAATTTGAACTCATTCTTTCGAGATGGTGTTTCCAATTTAGTCTGAGAATTTCCCGGAAGGATCTTATACTCAGGTTATTTCATGATAGTATTAGAGTAAATTTGTTACAAATGTTATAATCACTCTCCATGTTACTTCCAATGCATTTGAAATCCCATTTATAAACAGTCAACCCTTTTGAAACTTTTTATGGAACCACAGATCACATTTTTGATATTGTATCCATGGTTCACCTTAAGTGTCGAAGAATATCTACTCAAAAATGTTCTTCAATCACAGACAAGTATTAAATCTAACAACTGCTAACATGAATGAAAACACTTCTTCTACAAGTTAACAGAAAATACATCCAAGGAACGCTGCTATCACAAATATGAAAACACTGCAAGAAAGTAGACTTTCTGCCATCTACGAGACAGAAAAAGAATTTGTTTTTCATGCCAGTACAACTTCGTTATAAACGAAAGAAAAAAATAACAAAATTATTTGTGTCACAAAATTAGCTGAGTTTGCCCTATATAAAATGGAAGTACTTACTTTAAATTTTGATAAAGGAGAATGTTGATGTACTGGTCGCTTAGTCACACCTCTAACTCCCCATCTGTTTTCTGTCAGTTTCTGTTGTGCTGAAACTTTCTTTATAGGATGCTGAGGTGAGGATGTAACAACTCTAGGTATTGTTTTGTTTTCTGTAGAATGACGGTTTACAGGTACATGCTGAAATTTACAATAATTATTATGTTGAAATTCATCGGAGAACATTTTTTGACAACTCACCTCATAAATTTCATGTTTTTCACGAAACTGTACAGTTTCAAATGTAATCATGTCCATTGTCAGCCATATTACTTCCCAACATAATTTTAATATAATTATTATGTTATTATTTTTTTATTTTTAATAATGCTAGAGATATTTTTAAATTAGAAAGAAAATCAGTGATAGTTCAATCTCTTGTAGTGGTAATATTAGAAAGTACAGCAAATTTGGTGAAATTACTAACCTTGTGTTTGTGTCGCTTTTCACTGGCCATCATGTAACTAAGTAATACTGGGTTTCGCCATTCATTATTATTTGAATTAGATCGGGGAGCTACAGACCAGGAACGTTTTCGTGGGTATAATAATTCTTCTTCCCTGCAGGAGAAAAATGATCACCTTACAATAAAATGACAAATTATGATTCAGAAGACTAGGTTTGCTCTTTATGACAACAGTAGTTATGATAGAAAATTAAACTGATGGCTTTGAAAAACATAATCTAAATTTATTGAAGAAAAATAAGAATATTATGTTGATATACAGTATGAAAGTTTCTTCTTCTTCGTCAGGCTCTACGACTTCCAGTGGAATATCTTGGCCTTCTCAACTAGTTTATGCCATTTCTTCTTATCTTGTGCAGTAGATTTCAAATCAAAAATCCCCATCTCTCTTAAATCTTCAATTACATCATCTTCACATCAATCTTTAGGTCTTCCTCTTGGTCTTGTTCCCTGTGGCTTCCAATTTAAAATATCATTCGGCAATCTTCCCTTTGGCATTCTTAGTGTATGTCCAAACCATTGCAATCTTTTGGATTTGATGAAACTAACTATATTTTCTTATTATTCCAGTACAAGAGCAGGTGTATTAATTTTGGGAAGAGTGTTTTTTAAAACATTTTCTACTGCTAAATGGACAATGTTATACATCAACCAGCTAAGTGCTATTTTTTAAAAAAATTGAGATTTTGATGCCATCTGTTTCTCTGGCTCATTTAAGTAAGTGTATGCACACTTTTAGCATCAAATCTTTAAATATAGCTTTATTATTAAAGAAAAATGTAAATGCCATCAGTGCTATCAGAGATTATATGTTTTGCAACAAACGGCTATGAACCCAGATCTTCATAAATGCTAATGTCATCATCATCATCTTCATTCATGGATTAGGTCTGTTGACCCGTTCCGACTTCAGCCCATCTCTTTCTAGGTCTGCCCACATCTCGGGTGCCTTTAGGTTTGTATTTTGTTATTTGTTTTGGATATCTGTCTTCATTCATTCTGTCTATGTGTTGCTTCCATTTTTGTCTATATGTATCCATTTTATCAGTTATTGCAAATATTTCAAGTTCCTGTCTTATTTCTGTGTTCTTGATTCTGTCTTCCTTAGTGCACCCTTTAACAGATCTCAAAAATTTCATTTCTGCCGCCGTTATCCTACTTAGGTCTTGTTTTTTATGTATCCAGGCTTCTGAACCATAGAGCAGTGCCGGTACTGCCAACATTTTATAAAATTTCAGTTGGGTCTCTCTTGTTGTTTTGTTATTTAGTGTTCGTTTTATCGTACCACATATTCCCTGGAATTTTGCTATTTTATTATTTATATCATTATCATAATTAAATTAAATGTCACATTATAGATAATTGAGATGGTTCACCTGTTCTATGATTTTGTTTCCTATTACTATTTATAAATGCTAATGTAATTTTGCAATCATGCAGTAAGGACCAAATGTTCCTGCTCTTATATAATTAATGCATAACTGTCAAACAAAAAAAAAATAAGACGCATTGACAATATTACAAAGGCGTGATGAAACTAATCTGCAAGAAAAATAAGAAAATATGAGGTGAGTCTAAATTCTTTTCATAATAATTAAGGAAAGTAACTTGCAATATCCAGTATTGTTAGTTTGGTGCTATAATAAATAGTGAAGATTGACTTAAACTTTAAATGTATTTTTATCGAAATGATGCATAATGCCATCCAAATATAAAAATTCAATTATTGAGAAAGTTATAAATTTGAAAGTACTTTGAAACTATTATTTTCTCAGAATAGTTGAATTTTTTGTCACTGTACCCCCATAGTCCACTGCTGTGGTCTTGAGGTAGTGTGCTGCCTTGTCACGCAGTGGGCCCAGGTTCGATCCCAGTCGAGGCAGTTTTTCTGGGTGAGGTTTTTATCGGGGTTTTTCCTCACCTGTAAGACAAATGTCAGGAAAACTTTAAGGCCCAAACGGTCCCCGAAATCATATGGCCATCATCATATCATTATCATTATCCTCATCATCATCCTTCACCGGTGTGGAAAGCAATGGGAAGCCACCACACCTACAATTCCCCAGTAAAGCTGCAAAGCATAGCATGGAAATGCCATGATTGTAGTGAAAGACCTGCCCTCAGGCAGAATTACTATGGATGGATGGTATCCCCATAATTAATTTATTGCAAAATTAAGAGGGTTTAGAACATCTGTAAAGAATGACGGAGGATAGGATACCAAAGATGGCACTGATGTATAATCCTGGAGGATGATGATCAATAGGAAGACTAAGAAAGCGCTGGGGTGGGCAGATGTGAGATTGGTACAGGTAAAGACCTAATCCTTGAAGTTGATGATGATGATTATGATGATAGATACAAGGGAAGTAAACAATATCATAACAATATACAAGATGTAGATGGAAAATAATGTAATTACAAAAAACAAGTCTTAAACAAAATCACTTAATATTAATAATTACCCCATAATTGGAAATATATTTAGAGAAGATAGTAAGTTGAATTTGATTTCTGATACCATAAAATAAATTTTAATTTGTATTATATGACAATATTTCTTCCTTTAAATAAATAAATTAACAATTAATTAGCAAAAATAAATCTATTAGACTTTTTACATTTTATAGATGAGTTAGAGAATTTAATTATATCTTACCTCATAAATTTCTGTGTTTTCATAATATCGGTTTCACCTTCATCTGCAGTCAAATTTCAACAGTTGGAGTTTGACTGAAGATGAAGGTGAAATGACCTTTGAAACTGGTATTGTGAAAACATGAAAATTTATGAGGTGAGATATAAAAACATGTTCTCCAACTCAATTATAAATTGAAAATACCTCATAGTGTTACTTCCCAGTTTAATTTTGATAATATCTATTAGACTTCTTAATTTACAGAGATATACAGTGAGTTTACTGTACGACTTGGCCAGCGGTTGCACATGCAGACGAGGCCCATGTGACCTTCACTGCATTTCCCTGTGGTGCCCGCATCCCACATCTGTCTTCACTCATGCGGCAGTCTGACTTGTGTTCTAGGCCTGTTCACACGTGAATAAAATTATGAAGTGTTTAGTTTTGCTTGCAGTGTCTTCAAAATGCCTATGTATACATTACAACAAAGAATATTCATGTACGATTTGTATGTTATTACATCATCTTGTAGGGAAGTTGTAAGACGATTTCAAGCTAATTATCCAGGCGTGCATGTTCTGAGTAGAGAGGCCGTTCGTTTGCTTGTCAATAAATTTAGGGAGATGAGATCAATTCTTGATAAGAAAAGAAATGTAAAACGGCATGTGCTTATGGAGCAGAAACTAGAGGAAATCGGAGAAAGGTTAGAAAATTCACCTCAAAAATCTGTTAGGTGCCTTGCACAAGAAACTGACATTTCGAAAGCTTCAGCATGGAAAGCTACAAAACTTTCAATGCTAAAACCATACAAGGTTACTGTTGTCCAGGAATTGCTACCACGTGATAATCAGAGTGGGTAAGTTTCTGTAAATGGATTTTGAGGAATGTTAACATCTCCTGTGATAAGGTAGGTTTGTTTTTCTATTCTAAAAAATTGTTAATGTAATTTGAGTTTGCTGGAATATACGCAATTCGCCGGGAGTAAGTGCTGACCTCGCCTGCACGCCGCCAAGTCGTACAGTATATGTACAGTGAGTTTCACTCAACCTGCGGCCAATAGTGGGATAAGTGACTGCAAGCATTGAGTCATCAACTCGCGCTGCCCACGCAGTGTCAATACTAGTGGCCGCAAGTCAAGTGAAAATCACAATATCTCATATATCTGACCTAATGGAGAGCTAGTAAAACCTGTTTTCCTCAAAATTTAGTCCAGTTAGGATTTTTTTTTCTAACTGAGCCATTTAATTAAACTGCACAAAAATTATCGTGATTTCAGTATTGGTTAAAGTATGCAGTATTTTGTGATGCTTTTAACAACTCAGGTTATTAGCATTATGATTCAAAGTTGGGCATGAATGGCCGTCAAAATTTGCTTGAGAACTCTTATTTTTGGCTTCAGATTTTTTATAGCTTAAATCTACAATAAGGGGCTCACAGTTTTATTTCTCTTCCAAAGGAAGCCATACTCAGAATTTGTATGCCCAGCAAAAAAAAAAAAAAAAAGATTCTGGCTGGATTTGAGCCCATAAACCTTGGATGAGGAGGTAAACGTGGTGGTAACCACTAAACTGAGATCAATTTGGTTTAAAATTGTAACTTTACACTTGAATTTTTATAGAAAAAAATCACTATGAGGTTTAATTTAATTTTATGTTTAAACTTAATTGTATGAAATCATGTATGGATTGTGTTTAAGACTATTATTTACCTGAGATCAGTGAAATAGCGATGTTCTAGTAGCCGCCTTGCATTGGAACGTGAATCTGGATCATACACCAGCATGTGTTTTAGAATGTCTCGACCTACATCGGTCACATTAGGCAGCATGGTGAGCAGGCTTGACCCAGGTTTTGGTGGAAAATTGTATTTGCAGTTTTGAGATTTGCTGCCAACATCAACAATACATTTTTCTCTTTTGATATTAACCATGTTTTTATAGCATTATATGTATGTTTTTGTTTGTATTTATTTCTCTTTCAAATATTAAATTTAATACAATTATGGGTGGCTGCAAAGGGTTATTGTTTTTAACAGGGAGGAGACCCTTTAGTTCTTTCTAGATTGAAAGCTTACAGGAACCAACCTGGACAATAACCCAGCATCCAATCAGTACCTTCTCATAGTGCAGCTGTTAACATATTTTTTACACAATATAAACCCACCAATCAGCACTGGTCAGTATGTTAGGTTATAGACCAATCTGGTATTTCTTCCTTTTCTCGTACGAGATCACTCTTTTTACTTACCTATCCAGTCTCCCTTTGCCTGACCTCTTGTTTTCTTCAACCCTGATTGCATTAGAGTATTCGAGGCTGAAGGGTTCACTTCTGTCTTTCCTATATCTCTTTCTTTCAACCTTGTGGACACTCACCTTGAATGCCCACATAAGCTGCATGTTCAAATGCAGCACCATTGCAACTTATAGCATAAGTATGCAATGGATTCGTGTCATCATCTATGGCAGGATACACGTAATGAAGAATGAATGAATATAATTATGGGTATGTATGTATTTGTATATACCCTATACGTCCCTCGTGGAGACATGGAAGCTCCTCTGGCAGGAGTTTCTCGACCAAGCTAAATTTAGTTATGCTTATTTCCCTACAGATATCAGTGTGACATGTGGTCAGCACATTACCTCAATGAGATATCTAGTAGCCAACTAAGATATTACTTGGATCAGGTAGGCCAGTTAAATTTTGCTCAGAGGCAATATTTTAGGCTTGAGGTTCTTTTACAAGTATCTTCACACTCGGGATCCATTGCTTAAAATCCCTCCTGTTCTAAAAATCCATCAACCCCAGCCAGATTTGAGCCCATGACCAATATAGAATAGAGTAATATTTTCTTATAAGATGTTGTTTTACTACTCAGGTAATTTGTATCACAATTCAAATATGGGTGTGAAAGGTCCTACAGATTTTATTTGGAAGCTTGAGATTCTTTTTATGCTATAAATCTATGACATGACTTTACTGTCCTCCTGAAGGAAGCAATACTCAGGATTTTTATGTCCTTAACAATCCATTGATCCTGACCATGTTTGAACATGTGAATATTGGAATTAGAAGCAAGCATTGTAACTGCTAGTCCATTGAATTAAAAATGATCCAGCAATGGATCTTTGCTGGACATGGCACAAATACAGTGTATACTTTAAATTTGAAGAGAAAAATTTTTGCCCAGACTGGGACCTTTGGTTTACTGTACCAATGCTCTTACCAACTGGGCTACCGGGGTGAGTTCCAATCTAGATGCAAATTTTTCTCTTATATACGTTGTAATTCCTGGGCACCAAATGACAGCTTCTTGATTAAGAGGACTTTATTGGGAATTTAAACATTACTTTTAAAAACCAGTAGGGCTTCTATTGGTCCTTCCTTGTAAGCCCATGTTTCCCTTAACAGAGATTTAGGCGCTCTCCCCCTACAGGGAAGAATTTGAACCATACTAATTTAGTTACACTTGTTTTCATATAGATGTCATTGGAGTGGTCCATGGTCAGTGTTCTGCCTCATACTGACATCTAGGAAACCAAGGTAGTACTAGGACGGGAAAATTTGGTAAATTTTGCTTAGAGGCCTTTTCATTTCGGCTTAAGGATCTTTTACGAGCCTGAAAATCTTCAGAATTGGGACCCACGGCTTAAAGTCCCTCCCGAAGGACTTACTCCTTGGATTTTCCATCCTAAAAAAAAATCCATCGACCCCTGTCGGGTTTGAACCCGCGACCCTCGGGATTAGAGGCAAGGAGCATAACCATTAGTCCACCACGGCCGATTGCTTCTATTGATGTTTTTATTATTAATTTAACACATCTCATTGAAGAATAAATTAAATTTGAAGAGAAAAAATTTTTTTTTGGTAAGGTAAACCAAAGGTCCTGGGTTCGGGTCCCAGTCTGGGCGAAAATTTTTCTCTTCACATTTAATTTATCCTTCTATGAGATGTGTTAAATTAATAATAAAAACAACAGTATATACTTTATTTAATATATGTAAGAAATAACACTATGAGGTTTCTTTTGATTATATCTGAGTTGGAAATTTTTATTCACCTCATATTTCTTGATTTTTATGCAGACCTAGGTTTCATCGCTTCTGTGCGACTGATGCCTGAGGCATTGACAATGTCACACAGACGCGATGAAACCTAGGTCTGCATAAAAATCAAGAAATATGAGGTGAGTCAAAATTTCCAACTAAAATATAATTACAGTATATACTATTATGTAGTTACATTAATACCCTTTAATAACACTGAGCAATAAAAAAGAAACTTTGTTTTGTCTTAAAAAGAACAATATGTGATTCTGATAGTATTTTTTCTCCTGGATTCAAATATGATATTGGTTTTTCTCCATCATGCAAGGTTTCCGAGAGACAGGAATTTATAATTTCAAACACTTTAACATTTTCTACATTCGTAACTACACAATATTCGAACATTCAGACTCACCTAGAAAGTATGAAATTACGATTCTCTGCTATATTTTGCCTGTGGAGCATCCCTCTTGATGGTCCAACAATAATCGACCAGCATATCAGGATTCCATTTGCCTTGATATCTCTTTTCCATAGCTGAAATCTCCTGAGTTAGCTCATTTCGTTTTATTTTACAATGGACAAAAAAACATATATTAAAAAAATAATTATTTCTTCTTCTTCTTCTTCCTTCCAAGTATTTGGCCAAGGCCTGTTACGATCCTATAGAGAATTTTCCCTCCAGCGTTTGAGGGAAATTCTCATATAAGACTTGAAAGCATAATAATAGTCCCTTCGATTGATTGCTGGCCAAAGGAAGGCAATTTAAATCCATTAATTGAAATTGAAATAAAAAAAACTGTGGGTGATGGAGAAATTCTGAATACATATTTGAAAACACGATAAAAAACTGCATTATGTATAACTATTGGTACTCATGCAACAAAAATCATGTTGACCAGTGTAATATGACAAGGGAATTATCAACCATTACATTTCAAAACCTACCTTGAAATTTCTCCGAGAGAACTGTTGTGAATGTTATCTCCAGAAAAAATTATCTACCGCTTTTAACTGCATAGCACAGAAATTGAAGCCAGAATCCAGCAATGGAAACTCAGTATTCAAAGCAGATGGGCATCCCTGCTTGAATAGAGCAGAATGGAGTGAGGCAGGGTGCGGAGCAGATGGCAGATTGTGAGGGTTGTCCAATCCACTAAGCTCAGGAGTTCAATTACTTCCTTGTAGTTTAAATGGAAGGTTTGGTGCTGGATTTTAGTACATTTCTGTTAAAATCAGCAGATAATTTTTTGGATATGGCCTTGGTATATCACAGCACTTCTCTGGGAGAAATCAAGGTAGCTTTTGGCATGCAATGGTTGACAGTTCTCTTGTGGGTAATGCATAAAAAATATGATTTTATTATATTACATGTTTTATTAGTATTGGCTAGTATTAGATCACATCACCATTGTCTTTTGTTTAGTTTTCTAATCCATCCATCCATAGTAATTCTGCCCGAGGGCAGGTCTTTCACTGCAATCATAGCATTTTCATGCTATGCTTTGCAGCTTTACTAGGGAATTATAGGTGTGGTAGCTTCCCGTTGCTTTCCACATTGGTGAAGGATGATGATGATGGCCGGATGATTTTCGGGGACCATTGGGCCCTAAGCTTCCTGACATTTGTTTTACAGGTGAGGAAAACCCCCGAAAAAAACCTCACCAAGGAGCCTGTCCTGACCGGGGATCAATCTCGGGCCCACTGCATAACAAGGCAGCATGCTACATCGTGACCACAGTGGTGGACCTATATTCTAATAACATTTTAAAATTGTAATAAATATGTAATTTTTGTATAATTTTACTATTTGCTGGTTGAGTGGAAGAGAAGGCCTTATGGCCTTAACTTGCCAACTAAAATAAAGCATTATTATTATTATTATTATTATTGATTTGCATTTGTATGGATTGTTTAGCGTTAAATAAGGAAGATCCAAATAGAAATATACATAATTACATTCACGCCGTAGCGTAGTGGTTAAGGCACTGAGCTACAAGCCGGGGGGTCGAGGGTTCAAGTCCCGTTGGGGTCAGGATTTTTAAACTGACCCAAACCCACTGGCGGCACTATGGCCCTGGGGTCGACTCAGCCTCTAACGGAAATGAGTACCAGACGCTTGTTCTGGGGGTAAAGGCGGCCGTCACGCAGGGCTGACAACCCGGCTGACATAAAGTGCCGATTGTCTAGTAAAAGTGGGAGCCTTAACCTCCTACTACCCCAAGGGCCTCCGGGTCTGTTGAGGGATCACTTTACTTTTACATTGGAAGAATAAGGAAAAATTTACGTAATCGTAATACGGTAGTGTATATTATATCAACAACAATACTGTCAAGAAATGGATAAATTAGTCTTTGGTCTAATAAATGAGAGAAAAGAAAAGGTGGGAAGAGGAGAAGAGTATGTTATAATTTTTTTTCTCTATGTATATCTACACAATTTTATTTTAGAGTAGGAATCAGCTTGTTAAATTAAGTGATAAGATATATGACTTCAAAATAAATAATCATATTCGCGCTTTACAATACAATCTTGTATTAGATCTCAAGTAAAATATACTTTTTGGTGGTATAAAGAGTAACTGAACCATACAAATGTAATTTTCCATTTCTATTTCTCATGCCAAAATTAAAATTATATTAAAGTTCTTTCACAACGTTGAACTTACTGTCTACGGAATTTAGCTATGAGGAACTGGTTAGGGGTTCCCAGAATGTTATGAATCTTGGTGAGTTGATCTACTTCATTAGCTCCAGGAAATAATGGTTTTAACCTAAATACAATAGAAAAACATACTTCAGAGAAAATTTCTGATTTTACCTAAATTCAATCAATTTATTCTACAAACTATTTTAAAATTGATGGATGGTCAAAAATGTAGGGATGAAAAGTAAAAATAAAGAGAAGTAAAAAGTCCCAATAAACATGGGTCTGGTATTTAACTAATTACAATATATCTTTTGCTGGTTAAGGCACAATGAATACTAATTCCCTACTAATTTCAACAAAAACAATGACAAGCATACTATCAAGTGAAAAAGAAACAATCACAAAAGCTCCAATAAACATTTTTTTCACAAATTAATTCTTCAATTAAGATGTGTATATTGATCTTGAATCTTGATTGAAATAATTATTATACATAGCTAAATTAGTATAATTAATAGTAAAAAAAATCTATGTCTGAACTGGGAATCAAACCCTGTACCTTTAACTCTATGTGCTGATACTCTTACCATTTGAGCTATCTAGAAGTTCCTTCCTATCCAAGCAGAAATTCATCTCTTTAACCTCTCTGTTGATCCCCCCCCCTCCAAAGCACTGAACCATTATTCACATGCAATTGGGTTTCTTCTACATCAGAAATGCTTTATGATGGGATTTAATACAGTTAAATCTATTACTAAAGCTACTACAGTAAAACTTATTTTAATCCAGAACGTGAAGAATACGGAAATCTGTCCAATATGAACAAATTTATTGGTCCCAGCAAAATAATAGTAATTTTACATGTATTTATTTTGTATAAAATGGAATCTGTCCAATGCAGAAACGGAAGGATATTTCTACATAATCCATGAAAAAAATGTTTATAAGGCAGAAGGATAGAGAGAGAAATAAATTAGTTTCCATTTCATTGAATTCCCATTAGGCGAATTAATAAGTGAGGATTCCTGCCGCTGGGTGTAGTTGAGTTTTTACCTGTATCTGGAATTTTCTTTCAGCCTCACTACACACGTGTTTTGCAAAATACAGATTTGTTTAACAAATATTTGGCGTGTGACATCTGTCTTACAAAAAATCAGTGCAATGTAAAATCTTAAATTAGTTTAAGATCCAAGACCCGATTGTGTACGTATCTTTCACAGGTTGCATCTGAATTTATGGAATAAAGATGGCTAAATCGTATGTATCATTGTCACTAAACGAAAAAGTGAAAGTGATTGAAGATAAAGAAAAACTAACTCTCAGTACGTGAAATAAACTTAAATGTGGAAAACCCAAGTTTATGAGATTTTAAAATACAAAGGAAAAAATAATTAATGAATGGATGCAAGGAAATGGTCAAATGAAGAAAAAAAATTCAACAAGGTGTGGAAATGTGTCCACGATCGATCAAAAAATCTCAACATTTTCGGACCAATGCTCGAAAGTCAAGTTCTACTCCATAGCTGTTGCTACATTTCTAGGGAATAACAATTTCAAGGCATCTTCAGGTTGGTTGTGGACAGTTTTAAAAGTGTGGAATAAAATTTGTGGGGAATCAAAGGATGTGTACAAAGGTATAGTTTAGTGAGTGGAAACCAAAACTGCATACTTTAATTTCAGGATACACGCCTAAGAGACATTTTTAACGCTGATGAAATGGGACTGTTTTTTTTTTTTTCACACATTACATCTCTCATTTTTCCTTTATAAAGGCTGTCCAATGACAGCACTCTTTACACCTCTGCTTGCAGCACTTGGTATTCACAAGATAAATATTTGGTTTTCATGCAGCTATCTGGCCATGATAATCTAATTTTATCAACTCATGACAAACAGTCATGGTACTAACTTCATTGCTAGTAGCATGGTTGAATTCTTGGGTAATTAATTTAGCTGACAACCCACTATTTTTAGACATCTTGAAAGACTGATGATCCCTTCCAAACATAATATGCGACCAACCAGATCGTTGTTTGCTTTTGGTAGTATCATTATGTTTCCAGTCCCATGTCATAGCCGAGTGGTTCAAGGCATCATAAAGAAAATATCATGATCAAAAATAGAGACATTTCTGAATAATGCTGCTATGACAAGATGATGACCTCACATGGTTTATATTTGTTATTCACATTGGTTTGTCTGATGGCAACATGTTGTGAACAGTTCAGTATTATAGTTTGACCACCAGATCTATGCCCCTGTAAGATATGCAAACTAAATACAAATTCCTTTTCTGCCTCAGTAAATCATTTCCCTCCCTACATTCCTATCCCTCTTTTTTCTTTCGCCCCTCCCACTACTCACACTTTTGAGCCTTCTTGGGGGATAGGTTATTTGCACTTGCAGTCCAGTGTTGTCAACTGTACATGAACACTGGAGGTCAGAGTGGTGAAAGAAATATTACTAAGCAAATAATGAAAGTCAATCAGCATCATTAAGACCTACTTAAATATGAAGAAGTAATAATTATTTAACTTTTACAGGAATTAATCACTATGAGGTTTAATTTATGTTTCTTACCTCTCCTCATACAAACCTTCTAAGTAGATCGCGATTTCAAGACTGTTGTGGTCTCAAAATCACGATCTACTTAGAAGATTTGTATGAGGAGAGGTAAAAAACATTTTATTTTACCATAAGTAATAATTAACCTTACATTATTCAGTAATCAAAATCCATGACACTGTTTGGGGGAAGTTTGGCATACATCTCTACTTGGAAAGTTATCTTGACTGCTGTTTTACGTGGTGGGAGGGAAGTGCATGGAATGGTTAACTTTTCTATGAATGACTGCAGCGCTAAAGGGGCACAGATCTGTTGGTCCAATGATACAAATAATAACAACATGGTTAGTTCTGTAGAGATCAGTGACTTACAATGTATTATAATAATAGGTGCCCTCTAAGCAGTTGATAGGCCAAAGGCCTTCTAGGCATGTTGTGCCATGGGAGCATATTTCAACTTCATAACAACATTTGAAATGCTTGATTTTATAAACTTCAGAAGGACTAAAATCCCTCTAATAGAGGGTTGCATATTTTAGTAGCAAATTTTAGATAGTTTACAGATTACAATTGTCTCTATAAGCATTTACATAGATTTGAAATACCTGATTCTCCTATTTGTCTTTTTTATAATATTAATGCTGATATCATTCCAAATCATCTAATCTTTATCCAGCCTTTATCAATTTTCAAATCTTTCATCTAGATATTGAAATTCAATAGAGCAAATGGCATTGACACCATCGCCAACTGCTCAATATTAGATACCAACCAGAATCACATTAACATTTCAGCAGCCGACTATATACATAACTCTGTATAATTACTATAGTATTAGATAAATGAAGTGAATTAAAATAAGACACTGACGTGAGAAGTTCAAAAAATACACAGCCTGTTGCCCAAATGTCCATTTTAGGCCCATAATACCCATTGGTGAGCAGACATTCTGGTGATCTGTACCATCGAGTTGAAATATATTCTGTGTAAGGTGGTCGACAAAATATACCCCTCACCGATCCCAAATCTGCCAACTTAACAAGTTCAGTTTGTACCTGAAAGACACAAGGCAATATTTGAACATCTTGCATTAGCTAATATACTCCATTTTTTCTTAATATTTTAAAGGAAGAGACATTATGAGGTTTATTTTAATAAACAAGTAGTTAGTTCTACGACTCACCTCATAATTGTATATTTCTTGAAGACTATAGTTTCAATACGCTATGTATCATTTTGAATTCCAACTAACTATATACACTTATGAAGTGAGTCATAAAAACTAACTGTTCATTTATTAATATACTCATAATTTTATATAATTGCATTGTAGGAAAGTGAAGTTGATAATGCTCACCTCACCTTCAGAAGAATATTCTCAGGCTTGATATCACGGTGAAATAGTCCATGTTGATGTAGGTGATCTATGCCCCTTAGTATCTGATACAAGTAGTTCTTCACACGAGACTCAGGAAGGCACCTGCACCAACATAAAGCAAATATCACCTTAATTTTTTATTTAGTTTATATTTTAAACTGGAAAATATAATTAAAAACCTCTCCTCCTAGATATTTTAATTTGTAAATTAATGAGTCATATTTTGCATCTTACCTCATATTTTATGTTTCTTTAAACACGGGAACTAGTTTTCAAGAGAAAGAAACATAAAATATGAGGTAAGATGTAAAAAATGACTAATTAATTTATGAATTAAGAACCTCATAATGTTATTTCCCATATTTAACTATGAATATTTTAATTTATCTATTTATATGATCTATGAATGCAAATAAAACATTTAAGATGTTTTTATTATTAATTTCCATCATTGAGATGTATGAAATGAATAATAAAAACACCGAAAGAAGCCCTACTGGCTTTATAATGTAATGTAAAATTCCCAATTAAAGGTCTTCTTGATTAAGAAGCCATCATTTACAAGATGAAGCAATGGCTTCATAGCATTTGATGTGCGGGAATTAAGCATAGCCTATATAAGAGAAACACTTGCGTTTAGATTGAAATTTCTCAGATAGCTCAGTTGGTAGAGCATTTGCCTAGAGTGTAAAAGGTCCTAGGTTCAAACCCCAGTCTGAGCATATAATTTTTCTCTTCAAATATAATACACTTAAGAATTTAATTAATTTGTCCCTACTTCTTTTCATTTCACTTATGACTATGCCTAATAAGTATCATAGGTTAAGGGATAAATTATATTCATAAATATCCAGTAAAATCACCATCAAAGTAAAAAAACTCTCTATTCTTGATTCTTGAAATCACCTTCAAGGATGAATGACCATGGTACATCACTGATTTGACTCCCTGATTCATCTACAGATTTTAGTTGTCAACTGAGAAGTTCATAGAGGGTAAATACATCTCTTGAAGATGTCTATCATAGCAAACATTAAGTCGTATCAATGCTGAACCATGGCCGTTCAGTCCAGAAAATGATTTTAAGAATCAAGACACTGGCTGTAAAAGCCTACAAATATACTTCTATTTTTGTTTGATATAATACCAGATTGAGATGAAGCCCCTTATTATTGAAACTCTGAGATATACAAGAATGTTAGCTGATCACACCATTGCATTATGAAACAAAATTAACTACATGTGTATGGAGAAGTGGAGGAAATAAGTTTTTTGCGTGGGAAAACAGGTGAAACCCCAAAAAAATCTGCCCTGATTCCAATTCTCTGCCAGATCTGCCTATCATCACCATCACATTCTTTTTTATTCCTCTATGGCAGGGACAATTTTGCAGGAGTTTCCACAACCACCAGTTTTCAAATAATGTATTACTTCATTATTAATATTTTTTTAAAATGTACCGGTAATGTCTTAATCTAAATGAGCTCTCAAAATGTTATTTCCAACATATAGCGAGCCATGAAGTGAACTCATTGCAAATCTGCTACAACGTCAACAATACATATATTCATTAAGTTATGTAGAAAATAACACTATGAGGTTTATTTTAATTTATGTTGAGTTGTTTTTGACTCACCTCATACTTCTTAACTCCCACACAGACTCGAGTTTTGTCACTGCTTTGTTGGTGCAACATATGAAACAGAGGGGTCACAAGATCGACCTCACAGGATCTAAAATGTTGGCTAAAATAGATCATGAAAAATCAAGAATCTACAGAGAAGCAATAGAGATTGAGAAAGGCCACATTCCATGAACACCCGAGATGATGCCCAAAGATTACCATCTACATGGAAAACTGCTCTCGCTGCCCACCATGTCATCCCCAGAACAGCGAAGAAGATGTGAAGAAAACCACGGTTGGGCAACATGAAGCCTGGTCAATGCTTGGATGGGTGTACGGCTTCCAAAATGGACCACACTGAAAACTGAAGGTGTTTAACTACATAAGAACTAAACCTTGGATGGGTGTACGGCTTCGGAAATGAACCACACTGAAAACTGAAGATGTTTAACTACATAAGAACTAAACCTTGGATGGGTGTACGTCTTCAGAAATGGACCACAGTGAAAACTCTGTGTTTAATTATACTGTATAAGACCTAAACCTGTGACTTGAACTTATCATTCCTTGATAATGGCATGTGGGATCATGCCAAAACGTTGGAATCAGTGGCCAGAGGCCGAACTTGAATTCAAGACGTGGAAAACCCAAGAAAACTTTCTTATTCACATATATATATATATATATAAATTTACTTTACTTCCTATGAAATTCAGAGGCTGCAATTACAATATGAATGGAGTTATTTCATATAGGGATCAAAATGATCCCTCAATCTTTATAAACAGGACTTGAACTCCAGTCTTTCTAGTGTTAATATCTCACCTCATAAAGTTGCATGTTTTCACAATACCAATTTCAAAAGTATAATTTTACTTCTATCATCAGTCAAACACCAACATTTTCTCCAACTCATTCATAAATGTAAATACCTCATAGTGTTACCTCCCACTTTGATTTTCATGAAAAAATAATAATATTATATACATACCTTTTCCTAGTTTTCAGCAAATCATACATACTCATGTCCATCAGTTCAAATATTAAAGTGACTTTCCCTGGTAGTGGATCACTGTAACATACCATTATTATTTATTCAAAATAGATATTTGCCTACATTTTTATACTGAAGTAATAGTTCTACCACATGGATGGATTAAACTTACACTGGTATAGTAGTTACTTTAAAAAAATGTTTTAAACACACAAATCAGTTCTAGATACATTAATATGTTAGTAGATAATGTGAAATAAGTCAAAGCTTCTTTCATCTGCCAACAGCTGGCAGTAGAAGGATTAGTTCTAGTGGTAAAAGAAACAGCTGTTTTATTTATCATCAAAGTAGTGTAAGTCAGTTTACACCTCTACGTTTTAAATGCTTCAAGAGTATCAACTGAATCCACACAAATCCATAGCACTTCTACACAAACAATGGATTCTGATAAATGTATTCAAGATCCATTATACCATGTTGAAACCAGTTATGAATGGAAGCCTGAGTTAGAAGAAAGTTCCTCAGAAACGGAAGGTATGTTTCTCGATACCAATGTTTGGCAGATTAACATGTGTTATAAAAATAGTATTAAAAATTTAACATATAATTTTTGTTGGTTAATTTATTTTAAAAAATGAAAGTTAGAATGGTCAAAAAATTGGTCATTTTTATAGTGTTAAAAAGTTTTATTATTGGTAGTATGTTACAAATAATATAGTTGTTTTTATTTGAAGAGAAAAATTATACACTCAGACTGGAGTTTGAACCCAGGACCTTTGGCTTTCTAGACCAATACTCTACCGACTGAACTATCTCAGCACTCCAATCTAAACCCAAATTTTTCTCTTATATACACACTGTTAATTCCCGAGCGCCAATTGCTATGAAACCTTTGCTTTTGATCTTGCAAATGGCGGCTTCTTCATTAAGAAGACCAATTATTGGGAATTTTACATTACATTATAATGCCAGTAAGGCCTCTTTCGATATTTTTATTATTCATTTCATACATCTCAATGTTGGATAAATTATATTCAAAGAGAAAAATGATATGCTCAGACTGGGGTTTGAACCCAGGATCTTTGACTTTCTAGGCCAATACTCTACCGACTGAGCTATCTGAGCACTCCAATCTAAATGCAAATTTTTTTCTTATTATGCAAACTGTTAATTTTGCTGTAAATTTGCATTTAGATTGGAGTGCTCAGATAGCTCAGTCAGTAGAGTATTGGCCTAGAAAGCCAAAGGTCCTGGGTTCAAACCCCAGTCTGAGTGTATAATTGTTCTCTTCAAATATAATTTATCCATCATTGAGATGTATGAAATGAATAATAAAAACATTGAATATAGTTGTTTATTGCTTAAGGCCCTACTACTGAGCCCATCATCTGAAAATCAGGAAAAACAAAGACCAAAGAGCACAAGGAAAAGACAGAAGCATGTAGTAAAGCTGAGAAACAAAAAAAAAATCAGTGGTTCAGGTCTGTCATGCATTCCTTCTAGAGAGAAATAAGGAAAATGTTTCATAACTATGATTGCAAATGTAGGTTAAGAAGAAGTGTGTGGGTAATTTAACAGAAACAGTGTTATAATTTGGGTATAATTAGGGGTAATTGAGGTCTGGTCCATCAAAGGGCTTAATGGAAATTTGGAATAGGTATTCTTCAGAGGGCTGGGGTAGTGTGTCCTTTTTTATACTTTCTTGAGTTCTGCTGAGCTACACATTAAGGAGAATCTTATTTAAAGGGATAGTTGTGTTCCCCATGGATAAATAAACCAATTCTTAAACTATACATTTTATTTTCTAACATAACTTAATACATATATTTAAGTAAATCTAATTCTAACTAAACTAATTAAAAATATATATCCTGCATATTGGCCTCGTGATTTTTAAAAGGGAGAGAGAGAGATTGTATACGAATTTCACCCTAATATTATTCTGATGATTCCATGTTTTTGTTGTTAAACTTACAATTTGAAATATTATTTTTATACTCTAATTTTAGTATTACTCTAACAAAGGTACTTTGATTACATTTCTAAAACCGTAAAATAAATTAAGTAAAATAATATGTAGACTCACCCATGTTGACTTCTGGAAAAACAAGACAAGACTCATCTTTTTTGGGACTCTTATATAATCAACTAACAGTACTATACATTCCTAAGTCTAAACGCAGAGATTTTACAGTTAGCTTCTCAACCTGCCTTTATGTCTCTAAAACAATAACTTGTACCTTACATTAGACCTTCATTATAATTCTTAATTTTTAGTTTGCAATTAAATATATACCTAAAATATTTCCTATTTGTAACAAACAGAAAGGAAGGAAATCATTTTAGAAAGAAAAATTAACATTTGAACCAGGTCTTCAACCCTGGATCTCTGACTCTGCATGTCAGTATGACAACTATTACATCATTCAAACTCTGATACGAACGTTAGCAATTCTTTAATGTTTAAATTCTCAATAAAAATACTTTGAATAGATGTCATCAGATGGTATTGTTGGCAGCGATGGCTATCGGCCTTCTGATGAAAGAGAATTGTATAAGAAAGAATTGTTGATGTTCGTATCGGAGTTTGAATGGTGTATGCCTGTACGGTTATCATACTGACGCACAGAGTCAGAGATCCGAGGTTCAAGTCCTGGTTTGAATGTTGATTTTTCTTTCTAAAATAAAAAAAATTATATCCAATTCTGGAAAATGTTAATTTAAAACATAACATCTAACATCAAAAAAGCAAGGAAGGAAATTTTAAACCATTCTGGAAGAAGATTACAACTTACAAGCAAGATTCGATCAATTGCAAGATGTTGGGGTGTTTTTAAGTTTTCTCATTGCTACTACCTCCGGAGTCTGCAGAACCTCTGTAAATCTGTAAATGTAAATATTAGATAAAACATTAATGAATAAAAATTTTAGTGGAGTTAGCATAGAGGAATCTCTATACAGAAACTAATATACAAAATCTTGACATTTGTGCAATAAATTGAGAATTTTCTCAATTAAAATCAATCTATTTATGAATTAATCTCAAAAAACAGGATTGTGTAAATGCAATAATAATAATTCACATCACTGATGTACAAGTACATTATTAATTTTTATTTGCATTTGTAGTTATTGACTTAGTTATTACTTAAGATAAATTAAAATGTTTCATACCTCTCCTCATAATTAATCTTCTTAGTAGATCGCGATTTCAGGGTCTTGGCAACCCCATCCTCAGTACACTTATGCTGACTGATGTTATTTCAATCAGAAGAACCACTTCTCCTTCCCTCTGTTGGTGGACCAATGAACCTCTGATCAGGTCAAAATCCATGGGAATTTCAAAGTTCATAAGTTTTCCTTACTTGTTTTTCTGAATGTGGATTTTTTCCCAAACTGTGAGTTCCTTTTGTTTATCAATTTGTTTAATTAGACTAGCTTTTGATTCAATTACATGTTTTTCGGACCAAGCATGAACAGCTAGTGCTGACTTTTCCATTTCTCCATTTTTGACATTTCTAAGATGTTCTTTCACACTTGTTTTAAAATTTCTTTTTGTTTTTCTATATAAACTTTGTCACAATTGGAAGGAGAAGTGGTTCTTCCGATTGATATAATATCAGTCGGCATAAGTGTACTGAGGATGGGGTTGCCAAGACCCTGAAATCACGATCTACTTAGAAGATTAATTATGAGGAGAGGTATGAAACATTTCAATTTATCATAAATTAAACCTCATAGTGATTTATTTCTATAAAAGTTCAAATTAGTTATTACTATTTCCTATTTACATAACTTAATAGTTATTACTTATTGTACATCAGTGGATGTATGGTGCAAGAAGTTAGACACTCGCCCTGCACCTCTGGGTCCCGAGTTTGTATTTCAGTCACTCCATGTGGGGTTTGTAATGGGCAAATCAGAGTATGGGGATGTTTTTCTTAGGTTTTCCCTAAAAATTACATTTATTTTAGTACCAGTATAGAACAATTGTAGTATTGAAGGTCAGGTGAAAAATTGGGCTGTAGCCTGCAGTACTGACATTAAGGGGTATTAGAATAGTGAAAAATTATATTTGTATTCGCACTATTTAATGAAATATTGTTATTCTATAGCAAAGTTATTTCTAGGTTTGAGATCCATTACTCTATTGTTTTCTCAGGTCACATATTGGGCTATGGGCTAAGGCTCATCTCTTGGACTGACATTGGTTACTACTCTTGTTTCTATTTTGGCACTAAAATAAATATAATATTTTAGTAAAAAAATATAAGTAGTAGTTGTCTCCTCTATGGCACGACAGGCCTAGAAGGCCCTTGGTCTACCAGCCGGCTGCTAGCCTCACATCAACATGTGTTAATCACAAAGGTAGACGATCACCCAGCAGGGTGACATGTGGTCAGCATATCAGGTCTCCCAGCTATAGCTGGTTTTCTCAACCTGAAGCCGCTACATATTGTAGCTACTCAAATGGCTCACAATGCTGGGTGGGCACTGGCCCCTTGTCTAATGTCCAGAATTTTGGATTATCTCTATTCTCCTTCTTGCCTACAATTTAAAAAAAATATATGATACAGTCATTAAATGAATCAGATTTTTCATCTCACCTCAAAGTTTGTATTCGTTCATAGAAGTAGTTTCAAGGAATTATTTCCTCATGGCCAATTATTGCCATTCTGTTAGAAAAAATTTTCAAGGAATTTTTCCTTGATGAAACTAGTCCTGGAAAGAATATAAAATATGATGTGAGGTATAAAATCTGATTCATTTAATTATTGTCAAATAAAACCTCATAGTGTTACTACCTAAAATATTTAAAAAATATATAATGTTTAAAAACCATATCCAAAACATTAAAGGACAGAACAGATCAGAACCTGATCTTCAGAAAATAGTTGGAACACCATTCCAAATTGCTGAATTTTATTGGGAAGCCCGCAAGCAAATGATAACAAATCAAGAGCTTCAGAACATTTGATTACTACTACTACTACTACTACTACATTAAAGAACTGGATGGGAGGGGTTTGCAAAGGACATAAGTGGCCTTGTGTGAGAAATTTGGATTGGGGTTGGTAGCGACTGTTACATTGGACGACTAGAAAGCCAATCATCACAGCTCTTAATATTAGTTTGTCTGTCTGTTCTTACATCCCTGCATGGGGCAAAGATGCTCCCTTATGGAATTTAATTTAGTTATGCCTATTTCCATACAGATGTCAGCTAGTGACATGGAAATAGCTGATTAAATTTTGCTCAGAGACTTTAATTTTTACAAGCCTGAAGATCTTCAGACTAAGTATCCAGAGGTACTTGGATTTTTTAATCATTCCCAGTGGGTTTGAATTCACGACCCTTGGAACCAGAAACAAGATACTTAATCCCTAGACCACTGAGTCCGATGTCATTTAGTAGAATTTTTAAGTTTCTTTCCAATAAATAAAAATTAATTAACCCAATGGACTCTTATTTAAATGCCTGCTAACTTTCCCCTCCACTCAGATTTAAATGGCCACAGAAGACAGGAGGTGACATGCTCTTTACATGCAAACACAAAAATGCTCATAGAATGGAATTTAATAAATATTTTTCTTTAGAAATTTTAGTGATGGCTTCTGAATAATTGTACTTGCCTAAAGCGATATTTTGGTGTGGTAAATCTCGAAACATTCCGGGACATGAAGCGGAACTTCACACTTTTTTCCCTGAAATGTAGTGTCACTTCTTTTGTTCTGTTTTGAACACACGTTTGTAGGGTTTAATTTTATTGTCTGTGCTCGGGATATACAATGGAAAGTGAACCCAGTTCCTTGCCTGTAACCTGACAGGGGGTGTACTTGATGATGGGGGTCTCTCATATTGTAGGATGGCAGCTGAATTGTCTCCATTGACTGCTTGGCGACAGATATTCTGAAGGTTGAATATGCTGTCTTGCTATCTATGAAATACACCACAAAAGAGTTAAACATAAATATGTCCAGCAAATAGAAAAATAATTTTCTGTATCCTTTTCCAGTGCAACGCATTGTAGGAAAAAGGGCAGTGATCTGCTCTTGCAAGTCCTGGTACTTCAGGCAGAGTCTTGGTCTTTTTTATTTCTTCCCTAGGTCTTTGCCCTTTTACCCTCCTCAGTTTTCCTGTCGGTGTTCTGTCTAAAGTTTCGAGGACAAAACTCTCTAATATACTCAGAATCCCATCACTATCCTCACCACACATCCTCTTAGATGCCATTTCAAAGACTTAGCACTACAAATTTCTTCTACATTTTTCCAACAAACAGCTTCTAATTTCATGAATTCTTAAAAAAAAAAGTGGGTAGTCAAACATGCTTTCTCTCAGGAACCTAGCATCTATGGGGTAGTTTGGATGTTATTGCAAAATATATGAGCTCGTGCGCTTGACGTGAATGTCACATCATTTGAAGACTGGGCCTCACTAGAGCGCGCGTGAACGTCACGTCATACGAGTTGAATGGGTTAAATGAATTGTATCTCACCTCATACTTTCCAGTTACAATTAAATAATTTTGACAAGAACTGTGACTCTTTATGCTCTATTCAGGGAACAGCATTTTTGTCACTTATGATGTACTGCAATATTGACCGTACTTGATATTTTTTTCTTTTTTTCTCCAAGCGTGACAGACCTAGAAGGCCCTTGGCATACCAGCCGGCTGCTGGCCTCACATCCATATGTGTTAATCACAGAGGTGGACAATCATCAAGCCAGTGTAGGGGTGACATGTGGTTAGCATGTCGGGTCCCTTAGCCATTATAGCTGATTTTCTCAACCTGGAGTCACTACTTATTGTAGCTATCCAAATGCCTCACGATGCTGGGTGGACACCGATCCCATACTGGCCGAAATTCCATGAGAAAATTTTTTCCCCCATGGGCACTCGAACCAGCACTAGTCCTGTAGCTCTGCACCAAGGCTTCTTAACCATTTGGCTATAGTGCGGGACGACCATACTTGATATACTGATGAAAAAGAAGATGTGTCACTATTAAACTTACGTTTGCTTGACCATTTTCAGCCGTTTGGCTGCATATAAAGCACCAGTCTCTCGATCTTGACATTTTAGAACTTCTGAGAATGACCCTTCACCAACTTTGCCAAGTACTTTGTATTCTGGAATGGAATCATTAAAGAATATCATCATTGAATTATTGTAAAATAATACAGTATTTTAATCAGTAACATACAAACTAAAGCATAAGAGTATTGCTTGCAACATATACAAAAAGTTTTGTTAATATTGTGTTTTCTTCTCTGTTTTTATTTAAATTAACACATTCCAATTCTGGATAGAATCTAATTTAAGAAAGAAAAATCAATGTTGTAAATGGGATATAGCATGCTAGTTCTACGTACTAGTGTTCTGTCGAATTACACCATTCAAATGATGATACAAACATTAACATTTCTTTATACAATTTTCGTTTGTCCAAAAGCTAATAGCTGTCGCTACCATCATGCCAACTTACAGCTTCTATTTAGAAGTATCTATATTGAGAATTTTATACACTACTTTTTTAGCAGTAAAGCTTCATATTTTCGATGTTTTTATTTTAATTAACACATTCCAATTCTGGATAGAATCTAATTTAGAACGTAGAACTAGGGGTCCAGGGTTTGAATCCCGGTTCGAACATTAATTTTTCTCTCTTAAATTAAATTTTCCACTCTCGTAATTTGAAATGATTTCAGATTTAGCATGTAATTTGCTGTATTATTTAGGTTCTTTTTTACTCATAATTATTGAAAGTTAATTCCATCAAAAATAACTTTAACGTAAAATTATTCATTATAATTATTAATAATTTCCAATCTTATTACAATTAAATGTAAGTAACAAACTTCTCAAATAAATATGAATGATTTTAAAATTCAAAAGATAAAGACTGGGTGCTATTTTTTTAATGAAAAGCAGTAACTATTCACAATAAATACTTATTTATAACTATCACTGAAATAAAAAAAAAGGGAAAATTGGCATACTTTAATATCAAAATACACATTTTCACATAGAATACATCACATTATGCTCACATTATGTAATATAATAACTAAACAAATATGGGAAGCCTAGGTGGACTGGGTAAAATAGACACAGAGAAGGACCATGAAAAACATGGGATAATAGCATACAGGAACTTTTAAAGATCACAAAAGTGACATGGAAAAAGTCCAGAAGTTGTCCTTGAATAGAAAGGAATGGAAACTATCTGTAAAACCTCAACACCTACCAAGGTATAAGAGGCCAAGCCAGTGGTATTAATAAGCTGTTGGTATATGCTGATGATGTAGTTTATTAGGCGATAACAAAGAAATACTAAAAGCCAACACACACACATAATTTTAAATACCATAACTCTAAGAAACTGGAACTGAAGTAAGTATTAATAAAACTAAATATATGGTCACACATAAAAATAAATTACATAATGGAAATGGACAGTTAATGACAGATTAAATAAATTTTGAAGAAGTGGCTGAATTCAAATATCTAGAAACAATGTTTTTATTATAGACATTTCTTCAATGAAGGACAAATTATATTTAAAGAGGACCTTTAGCTTGAGGTCCTATAGCTAAAGGTCCTGGGTTCAAACCCCAGTCTATGTGTATATTTTTCTCTCCAAATATACCTAAGAATGATAATTACAACGAGGAATGATGTGCAGAAAGAAATTAAACATAGACTCAATTCTGGAAACACATGCTATTATGATTTACAATTACTCTTGTCATCCAAATTTCTCTAAAAATAGTTAAACTAAAAAGATAAATAACTGTTATTATTCCAGTTATATGATATGGTTGTGAAAAATGGTCTCTCATTTTAAGGGAGGAGAAAATATTAAAAGAATTTGAGAATAAAACTCTTAGAAAAATTTTTGGACCGAACAGAAATGGACAGGTGAATAGAAAATGCTACATAACAGTGAACTACATGATATTTATGAGAAACCAGATGTAATAAGAACAATTAAATCTCTTAGACTGCAATGGACAGATATGTGCCACAAATGGTGAATTAAAGATGGGCATGAAAACTTCTTGTGGGAAAACAAAAGGGAAATCATCTAGTAGGTAGACCAAGTAAAATATGGGAAAACAATACTGACCTTGATTTGAGGGAGGTAAATTATAAGGGAATGATTGGAAACATTAGCTCAGGGAGGTATGTGTGGAAAACTTATGTCCACACAGTCATAAACTTCTGGGTTTGATAGTGTCAATGAGTTAGCTAGTTAGTTATATATTGTCTAGATTGTTCAGGCAGTAGAGTACCGATATCTGATTAGCACTGGATGTGAAGTTACTATTAAAGGTTTTTACTGTTATGTCAGTTAATTCCATGAAGGAAATTACACAGCGAAGATAATAATTACTTCCAAACTAGTTGTATGGAGAATTGTGGTTCCAATTCTGACTGTTGCATTTTTTTTCAAGAGATTATATGACCAGTATGGAAGCAATCATTACATAACATTAAGAGGTATTTTTTGTGGAATTAAATGACATAACAGCAAAGCCCTTGATAATAATGACACCACATGTTGGAACAACCCCATTAAAAACATGTTTATGGAAACTTGTGAATTAAGAGAAGAAATTTAGTATGATCCAAGAAACATGTTTTAGTAGCTCCATTGGTAGAATATCAGCACATAAAACTAAAAGCAGTGATTGAAATCCTGACTTAATAATAATAATATATATATATATATTGTCCACCGCTGTGGTCTTGAGGTAGCGTGCTGCCTTGTCATGCAGCAGGCCCTGGTTCAATCCCCGGTCGAGGCAGTTTTTCTGGGTGAGGTTTTATCGGGGTTTTTCCTCACCTGTAAGACAAATGTCAGGAAAACTTTAAGGCCCAAACAGTCCCAGAAATCATATAGCCATTGTCATCATCATCATCATCCTTCACCGGTGTGGAAAGCAAAGGGAAGTTATCACATCTACAATTCCTTAGTAAAGCTGCAAGCATAGCATGAAAATGCTATGATTGCAGTGAAGGACCTGCCTTCGGGCAGAATTACTGTGGATGGATATATTTATGGTATGAATAGTATATTATGAGTACATACCTTATCTGACTTATTTTTAAAATTAGGGATTCTGTTAGCTTCATTAATATCTAGTGGAAAATTGGGTTAAATACTGTTCCTGATATTCGTAAAATTGTCAAGATATAGTAATTTTATCCAACGAACAACTAGTTCATCAAATGACCGTACATTTAATTACAATTATATTGCCCGCCATTTTCCCGTTTGAGTTAGGTATAGGTTTAAGAACATAGAGAACGACATTTAAGAACCAATCATTTATGAAGATTTTCCCGCTAAATGTTTCTCACATGGAGCTCTTATCAACGTGTATAAATAATATATCTTTTAATATGTGAGTACTACGAATAACGTTTCTTGGTGCCAATTATTAAGCTATTAGCTGTTTACAATCAAAATCGCTTACTTTTTAGAAAGGTGGTGGACATATTAGTCTACATCACAGGATAAATTGACAATTTCCCCTTGTCATTCCAATTCCAGATTATGTTAATTTTATTTAGAAAGTTATTTATTCACGACACATTTGAAAACTGAGAGAAAAATACTAAATTCACATAGTTACTCTCAATTTACGGACTTTCATTGTTATCGTGAGGTTGTTGTCACTTTCATTGTTTATATTTAGGACCAGTTCAATGATTCACCATTTATTTAATTTAATTATATTGATTGGCATAAAACAGTAAAGTCTAATTAAAGCCATGTAGTTATAAACTAGATAACAGAGTATATATATTTTATTATTTATTTTTATTTCAGGATATTATACAAAGAAAAGTAATTGAACATAACCTTAAAATGTCTTCATTGGATCCAAAGAAAAAGAGAATTAGAATATCTGTGAAACCTAGAAAATCTCCAAATCCTTTGTTTGAAAAATGGTTAGAAGAATGGAAAAAAGAAGCTGAAAGCAAAGGTTCAGATTTGCAGTATTGCTTTGGTAAAGCATTGAAATCCCTACAAAAATATCCACTTCCATTGAAGACTGGAAGAGATTGTGGGATTTTAGGTTATTTCGGAAACAGACTGTGTGTTATGTTAGATCGTAAACTTGCTGAATATAAGAAAGAACATCCAGAAGGTATGTATATTTTAGACAATATCATGGGTTGGCCTATAATAAGTCTATGTGAAATCGGTACCAGTAAACCTGAACTTCAGTGCTGTAAATTCTAATATATCAAATCGTCTTAGATTTTTGTTTATTGGTTATTGGGTCTTAGTTTAAAGGACATATCAGAACAAAGAGGTTTTGATGAGAGATGTAAGTATATATAAGAAAACAGGTTAATGTTCTGTTGGCTGATGTTTCCATTAAGCGCAGTGAAAAATTTTTATAAGTCTGAGGCAGACACCACGCGCATGCACCAACAGGGTTTTATTTTCAAATTATTTCCCACCTTTACAACAAATTTTACATTTTTTCTAACAATTATTTGAACATTTTTCTATAATATTTAACTATATACGTAACATTGAAGACGTGGCAGCCATATTGATTTTAAAGAATATTCTATACAACAACAGTGCAGCCAACATAGGTTATGTACTTCAGAATTTGAGAACTTACTATTTATTTCTGGGTGTTGCATTCTTTCACAAGTTAGAGTGCTTAAATTGTGTTAGGTTGGTCTTTCACAGGTTAGAGTACTTAAATTGCGTTAGGTTAGCTTTTAGGCTTGTTAAATAGCATGTATAATGTTGGCTGCATCGCGATATCCCATAGAGTAAACCGCTTTGCATTTGTTGGCACATGCGCATGGTGTCTGCCTGGGACTTAGAAAAATCTCACTGTATTTAATGGAAAGATTATCTGTTCTGTTGGAAAAAAGAACAAAAAAACTCTACTGGATAATAGCTCAGTTTATACGCCATCTATCACAACTACAGTGCCTTTTGCTGTTGAGTTGCCCCGTAGTGTGGCGGCCCATGATATCTGAGCTCCTGGAACTGTGGCCGACTTGAATCCCCTTCGTAGGAACTTAGGAGTCTCACAGCAGTTCCCTGTTTCAGCATGGTCCCGCTTTGAAGTGCTTTGCATGAAATGCTACAAGTGTTATTGTGGTTGGTATTAAATGTTATTTCTATATTAGTGCTATAGTTCACATAATGCATCGACAAACTTACACATTACGACAAAGAACTTTTGTATATTATTTGTATGTATTAAATTCTTGCAGGGAAGTTGCACATTTCATGTGTTAAGATATGTGATTTTTTTTGTAATTTTACTCAATTATACTTAGGCATTTTCATTGTTCAATGTGTATTTTTGCCGAATTGTCTGCTGGGGTATCATTGGTTGCTATCACCGGTCACTGAGCAGTGGGGTTTTTGCTTTCGATTTGCTGGGAACTGGGCTATCATTGGCCACTACTGCTGACAGCTGTGAAATGAGCGACTTGACAGCAAACATCACTGTATAACCTATGTAATGATAAATAATTTGGTAGCATGTATCAACTATGTAAAATATAATCAAATATAAATGGCTTGTTCATTATATGAGAGATTAACATATTAGCTTTTCACCAGATTAACCCATAAAAAAAATTGTATAACTTCAGTGGGCCTCTTTTAGCTGTTTTTAATAATCGAGGATTGTTGTTATATTTGTGTGGTACAGAGTGAGAAAGTTATATTTAGATATTGGACTATATCTAGATATAATTTCCTTTTCCCATTGCTACTGTTAAAGATATTTAGTATTCTGCCCATTTTAAAATACAATAGGAAGTAACATTAAGAGGTTTATTTTATTTGGAGTCTGTTTATCTTACCTCAACATTAATGTTGATTCGTTCTTGAACATGTTTCGATTGAATATCAGTCATCTTCGGCATCTTGCCTAGACAGAAATAATATAATTAAAAGAACCTCAAAATATGACTTCCTAAAGTAAAACATTAATTGCAACTACTTGAACAAATCAACATTAAGATAAACAGACTCCAAATAATATAATTAAAAGAACCTCAAAATATTACTTCCTAAAATAAAACATTAAGAGGTTTATGGTGAAATTAAATGTTTCTTACCTCTCCTCATATAAATTTTTTAAGTTGATCGCGATTTCGAGACTATAACTGTCTCATCAGAACTTTGTTGGCGACTGGTGTTATGTCGACATAACACCAGTCACCAACAAAGTTCTGGTGATGAGAAAATTTATATGAGGAGAGGTAAGAAACGTTTAATTTCACCGTAAATTAAATCTCATAGTGATTAATTCCTATAAAAGTTAAATTAAGAGGTTTATTCAATAATTAAGATATTTGCTCTGTATATTCTTACTTATGGTTGTTTTTGTTGAACATATGTTTCAAGGCTTCTGAGCCCCATTGTCAGCGATCACAGTGATCAGTTTGTGATCGCTGATGATGGAGCTCAGAAGCCTTGAAACATATGTTCAACAAAAACAACCATAAGAGGTAAGAATATATAAATCAAATATCTTAATTATTCTCTCCATTTCCCCATATACCCCAAGTACTATTATCTAATTTTTGTAAGTATTGTTATAGATAGATGAAATTAGTCATTGTAACATAGAAGGTAATGTTTCATTTATTTTGCAGGATTAGATGCTGAGTGTGATGACATTGCTGATGATAATCCTCAACAATCTTCAACTAAAAACATAGCCAACAAAGCTAAACCCAGATCAAAAAAGCTGAAATCACCATCAAAGGTTTGCATGTAGAGTTCTTGGTTGTTTTCACAAGATATAATGATATAAACATTTCATGTCCTAGTGGGGTCAGGATTTTTAAACTGGCTTCCCCTTTGGTGTCTTTATGGCCCTGGGGTTGACTCAGCTTCTAATAGAAATGAGCATCAGCCTATGTTCTGGAAATAAAAGTGGCTATCAAGCAGGCCTGACAGACTGGGTGGGATCTCATGCCAATTGTCTAGAAAATTACAAGTCTTAATCTAATATCCGAAAGTCCTCCTAAGGACTGTGGGTGTCATTCATTACTTTATTATATCATCATATATTATGTTAATGCTGAAATCTTGAAAACAGTTATGTTTGTTATCAAGGTACACAGCACTTATAGAATGGAATAGCCTAGAATAGTAATTCTAAACTTTTTAAGTTGGGGATCCGCCTTATAAATATTGAACTTCACACGACCAGTAAGTTAAATCACTGATGAAAATATAAATAGGCCTACAGTATGATGAAATGATCATCATCATTGATACAAAAGCCCCATGTGTGTCTTGCCTTCTACAAAAGTCTTCTCTATTCAAAGCTACAGTTCAATGTCTTGATGTCGATAATCCTCCCATCTCAATCTTGGTCTATACATTTTTCTTCCTCTGGTTTGATTTTAAAACTTTCTTTACAGTTCTCATATCACTTGTTCTCACTAAATATCCAGTCCATTCCAACCTTTTAATTTTTATAGATTTAAGCATGTTCATTGTATAATTTGTACAGTTACACAATTATACCTCTTTTACCATATTCTGTTTTCCTAAATAGGGCCAAAAATTATCTAAGGATCTTTATTTCAAATAAATACAGTTTATTTAAAAAAATTACTCCAATTGATCACATACTAAAATTTATTCTATAAACTAATGTGTTAGTTGGGGGCTGCAGCTTCTGCATAAGCTAGTGTATGCTCAGTATATGTGAGTCGAGTGAGCCCTCTAGGTTCACATGGCACAACAGGAGTAAACAACAATCTGTGCTGTACTCATTATTGAATCAGTGTAAAGAAATAAAATTGAAAAGAAAATACCAAAACAGAAATAGATTTAATAAAAATCAAATGAATCTGGAATTCTTATCTCATACATCTATGTTTTTTAACACAGAACTGCATTCCCATCTCAGCTATTGTCATGACTGTCGATTCTTCATTATGCCAGTCATTTTCTAAACTGCCATCTGGTGTTGATTTGAAGAACTTTATAATCAAATTTGATTAATCCAGAAACTCAAAATTCATGATGTATTGAGTTTCTGGACGAACCAAATTTATTTACAAAGTTCTTAAAATCGATACCGGATGGCGGTTTAGAAAATGACTGACATAATGAAGAATCGACAGTTGTGACAACAGCTGAGATGGGAATGATGGTTCCCAATACAATGGTTCTGTGTTAAAAAACATATATGTATGAGGTAAGAAGAATGCACAATTTATTTGACTTTTATTAAGAAAATATCATAATGTAAAAATTCCCAACTTTATTATATGAAGGGAAATAGATTTGTTGAAATTCTACTGTGTAGTGTAAAATTTTTGTTGGCCTTTTATCACATTGTGGGATTTTTGTGTCTCGCTAAACTTCTTCCTCCCCTCAGGACCCATGAGAAGTGCTAGTGTAGAATGTTTGTGCGACCTAAGACCTTATGATATGATGTAAATAGAAACAATGTTAGTATATTTTAGTACAATTTTCAAAACATTGGAAGCTAAAATAAATTGTGTACTGCTTTGTCTTAGAATGCACAAGTACAATTTTTGGAATATAATTGGGAATCAGTTTCTATAATATTCTTTTTTAATCTCAGGATGACAGTAACAAGAAGGGGACTAGAAAGAGAACCAAGGAATATGTGCCAGCCTGGCGTTCGGGTCCATATGCTCTTCTTCTTGCTCTTCTTGATGCTGAACAGAAACCAGGGTATCAAGGTGAGATTTTGTTTTCAAGGTTAAGATATTTTTTCATTCATTATATTTTTAGTTTGCTGTAAGCATGTTATAGAGCTACATATTCTGATAATTGATTTTTCAAACTGAACAAGCTTTGTTGTCAGTAATGTTGTTCTTTGATTTATATTTTAACAAACTTACCCAAATAGACTCCATGGCACGACAGATCTAGAAAGTCCTTGACCTACCATCTGGTTGCTGGCCTCACTTCCACATATGTTAATCACAGAGATAGAAGATCATCCAGCCAGTGTAATGGTGATATGTGGTCATATCGGGTCCTCCAGTCATTATAGCTGATTTTCTCAACCTGGCTTACCCAAATAGGGTCTGCTAAAAGTTATAAAGTATACTTGGCAATAGAGAAGGAAAACAATTTAAAAAAATTAGATAACATACAGACAAAAATTAAATTTTTTTGAATATTTATAATAGGCATAGAACAAAGTAGAGCTAGAGTATAGGTGAAAGGGTAATTCTGAAAGGAAAAGTCAAGAACCAGGATTTGTAGACTGACCACATAGATGATTTCTTAAGATGGAAATAGAGCCCATCAGTGTGTCATTACAATAAAGGCTACTGTCTTTAACAGGGAGGAGACCCTTTAATTCCTTCCATCGAAGGTTTAAAGGAACCGACCTGGACAGTAACCTAGTGTCCAATCCCTCACCTTCTCGTGGTGCAGCTGTTAGTAATCATGCTTATGCATGGTGAACGAAAGGGAAGGGCTACTCACCAATAAGCACTGGTCAGCTTGGTGAGTTTTACTTTTTTGACGGAATTGGTATTACTTCTTCTTCCCATACCAATTCCCTCTTTCAACTTTTCTATCCAGTCTCCCTTGACTGACCTCTTGTTTCTTTCGACCCTGATGGTATTCGAGGCCTAGGGGTTCATTTCTCCTTCCTTCCTTCACCTACTTTCTCTCTATGGGTGACGTAACCACCACATGTGGTGCCTACTACTAAACGGTTACAACTATAAATGTCTTCTTAACTAAGAAGCCGCCATTTGCAAAGTTAGAAGCTACGGTTTCAAGCATTTGGCGCGAGGGAATTACAATGTATATAAGAGAAAAATTTGCGTCTAGATCGCAACTCGCCTCGGTAGCTCAGTTGGTAGAGCACTTGGCCCGGAAAGCCAAGGGTCCCGGGTTCGAGTCTCGGTCTAGGCGAAAAATTTTCTCTTCAAATATAGGTTACAACTAGTTTATTGTACTCCCCTTTCTGCTAAATATTGGAGTGCAAGAGAACGAATGATTTCATTATCAAGTGCTCGACATTAGATACCAACCAACCAACAATTTATGCTATGAAATATTTGCCAATTCCAAGATGGCTAAAAACGATCATAGTCCATTTTTCAAGAAAACAGTTTTATAGTGTCATTTCCATACATATATAAAAATTAGTTGCCCTCGCTTTATCTGTAATAAAATGAGTTATTTTTTCCATTGTGTTTAATAATTTATTTTTCTATTTTTGTAAGATTAGATTATAAATTTACAAGTTATGTAGATAGGAAATAACACTATGAGGTTTAATATTGTTTAATTGTTTCTCCACTCACCTCATACTTCTTAACTCCCAAGCAGACTCAATGCTGTATTACATTCACAACTGATGTCCAGACCTCCGCGCCATCTGATGGCTGACCGACGAACTTCCAAATCATTCCCCTCTCCTTATAACTGGGTATTTCAAAATTCATAGTTATGTTTTTATTCCTACATATGTAAATTTTTTCCCAAATTGTGAGTTCCTTCGGTTTTTCCAATTGTTTAAGTAATTTTGTTTTGGTTTCTATTCTATGTTTGTCTGACCATGCATGTGCAGCTATTGCAGACTTTTCTGTTTCTCCAAACCAGAAACTAGAAAAATTTGCGTCTAGATTGGAACTCGCCCCAGTAGCTCAGTTGGTAAGAGCATTGGTACAGTAAACCAAGGATCCTGGGTTTGGGTCCCTGTCTGGGCAAACATTTTTCTCTTCAAATTAAATTTATCCTTCAATGAGATGTGTTAAATTAATAATAAAAACATCTATACAGTAATCATATTTGTGTAACTTAATATTTAATTTTAAATCCACCTGATTTTATTATCATGTTATCACCATTATTGTGGTCTCGAGGTAGTGTGCTGCCTTGTCATGCAGCGGGCCCGAGTTTGATTCCCAGTTGGGACAGGCTCCTAGGTGAGATTTTCTTCCGGGGTTTTTCCTCACCTGTAAAACAAATGTCAGGAAGCTTAGGGCCCAACGGTGTCCAAAAATCATCCGGCCATCATCCTTATTAGTATCATCATCATCATCATCATCATCATTCTTCACCGGTGTAGAAAGCAACGGGAAGCTACCACGCCTATAATTTCCTAGTAAAGCTGCAAAGCATAGCATTAAAATGCTATGATTGCAGTGAAAGCCATGCCCTCAGGCAGATTTACTATGGATGTTATTGTTCGTAATATTTTTTTAATGTTAATATATTTTTTGTGATGCAGGTCACCTAACTAAGGCTGAGTTACAAACAATGGCACAGCCTCTCTGTGACACATCATTCAAGAGACCAGATCCTGGTACCCATTACACTGCTTGGAATTCAATGTCAGGTCTTGTTAGGCGAGGTCTAGTTTTAAAACATGGATGTCCAGCTAAGTATGTTATGCAGATATCATTACAACATTTAGTAGTGAATTATTAGTTAGAACAACAAAAATATGTTGTTTTGTTTGTTTATTCATTTATTTAGTATTTTTAACATTGCATATTTCATCAATAAACTTAGAGAAGAATACACCACCAAAACATCTGGAAAGGAATGGGAAAATCTACAAGCTTATGACATTACTACATTACAAAGAAAATCTGCAGTAGCAACATTCAGACTGCTAACGGGACATGACTGCCTGAATAAACACCTACACAGACTTGGCATAACAGATTCACCTAAATGCCCTTTTTGCAATTTAAATGAAGATATGGAAAGAAACCATCTCCTCCGTTGTCCAGCTTTTGTAGAAGAGACCAGCCTTTCTGCTAAATATTGGAGTGCAAGAGAGCGAATGGTTTCATTATCAAGTGCTTGACATTAGATACCAACCAACCAACCACATTGCATATTTGTGTTATGTGGCTATTTTACCCTCATTTTAGCTTCGGACTTTAGATTTTAAAGATGACAGAACATTTAACTATCAACTAAATAAGTTTTAGTACTTATTACATAATCAGAGGGGGCACACTGTAGCATAGTTGGTTAAGGCAATATGCCACAAACTGGAAAGTTGAGGGTTCAAGTCCCGATGGGGTCAGGATTTTTAAACCGACCCAAACCTTCTTAAAATGAGTCTTAGATCATCTCACTTCATACACTCCATATTCAGGATCATGGTTTCAGGAACAGTTGTTCCTATCTTCAGCCATTTTTCCAACAGTCAGAAAAATGGCTGAAGATAGGAAAAACTGCTCCTGAAATTATGATCCTGTGACAAACTTGGTGTGTATGAGGCAAGATGAACTACGACTCATTTTAATTTTAATAATTGGTTTTTTTTTATAATGTGGAAAAAAAGTTTGGCTCTATATGATTCCACTTTAAGCAGTTTTACTGTATATTAAACTTAGATATGTTTATGTTAATAAATGAGTTGGAGAAAATGTTTTAACATCTCACCCCACAAAATTGCGTGTCTTCACGATACTGGTTTCAAAAGTATAATATTACTTCCATCTTCAGTCAAATTCCAAGTAATGGAAGTAATACTATACTTTTGAAACCGGTATCGTGAAGACATACAACTTTGTGAGGTGAGATGTTAAAACATTTTCTCCAACTCATTTATT
This sequence comes from Diploptera punctata, assembly GCA_030220185.1. Classification (NCBI taxonomy): domain Eukaryota; kingdom Metazoa; phylum Arthropoda; class Insecta; order Blattodea; family Blaberidae; genus Diploptera; species Diploptera punctata. The sequence continues at coordinate 2,056,246 of JASPKZ010003882.1, forward strand.
AATATAAATACCTCATAGTGCTTCCTCCCACTGTAATTTTAATTAAATATGATTTATCCAACATTGAGATGTATGAAATTAATAATAAAAACATTGTATGTTTATGTTGTTCAGTTTAGATATACCAGTACATTAAGTACCATATAAAAATTAAGGTAGAATTTTTTATCACTCACCTCATATTGTTCTTCTTATTTGACTATAAACTAGTTTGGGAAAAGATCTACATTCAAAAGAGCGAAAAGAAGAAATTGATGAACTTTGAAATTCCCGGTGAGAATGACCTGGTTTCGAGGTTTTTCAGTCAGCCAATGGAAGGAGCGAAGGACAGCTCTTCAAGACGACAGAACAACAGTCGTGAAGATACTGAGGATGGAACAGAAACTATGTTCCAAAACTAGTTTATAGTCAAATAAGAACAACAATATGAGGTGAGTGATAAAAAATTCTACCTTAATGAATATACCTCATAGTAAGAATTCCTAAAATAAGTAACCATTTAAAAAATTAAATTACATAGTGCGTGAAACAATTCTCTTTAATGGAAGTGGCCCTTTTTTAAAAAAGGTTGGACATGTCTGATATAGAATATGTGTGTGTATATATATATATGTTATAATTAAATATTTAACATTGAGCAATGCAAGCTTAATATGGTATGATAAGAAAAATAAATGCCTGGACGGGATTCAAATCCGGATCTCTGAGTCTGTACCTCAGTGTGATATCCATTACACATTAATGGATATCACACTGAGGTACAGACTCAGAGATCCGGGTTCGAATCCCATCCAGGCATTTATTTTTCTTATCATACCATATATATATATATATATATATATATATATATATAAATTATTCTCCATTAATTTCAGGTTTAGCTTATCAGACACAGGTTCAGAACTTGCTAAGAAGTTACGTGACGAATGTAATAGTAAAAATAAATCCACAGATTCAATAGAAATCTCAGATGAAAGTGACGAAAATTGTGGCACAGCAAGTTCAAGCCATAAGAATTCTGCATCAAGTTCTGACAATACAAATTTCACAAGTTCTGAAAAAACTAATTCATTAACAGATTATAGTTCCGAAACTATCACAACAAAAACAAGTATGAAACAACTAAATAGCGTAAGTATCCACAATTTTTTTTAGAATATTTTTAGATAATTTTTTTATTACAGTATCAAAATAATTTACATCATAAAAGTTAAAATAGAACAATTTCATACACAGTATTATATTAACCCATTGGATACTTTTAACGAGTTTCCCTCGTGAGCTGGTAGAAAGTCCAAACAGCTCAACCACGACCTACACTCGTTATTGTGTTAAAACCCACCACTATAAGAAGTTTGCTCTATCTTTAGTGATTAAAATGTTCTGTTCGCCATCTGTAAAATTTGTTGCAGTTTTATATAAAGCATATATATGTAAGTCTAGTATATTGTAAAGTTTATTATAGTTTTAATTTATAGAATAATACATATTTTAGGTATTTATTACAGTAAAATATATATGTAGTTTCAATGTTTTTTTTTTCGAATATCATGGCTGTAAATTTAACTTTTTTAGAAACACCCCCGATGAAGTGAAGGCCTATTTTGCACTATGTGTCATAATAAGGCAAGTTATAAAACCTAACATAAAATGGTTCTGGAATAATAGAGCAATTTTAGAAATGCCCATTTACAGCAAAACTATGCCTTCAAAAGTTTATTCCTAATTTCGATGTTTCTTCACTTCAAAGATAATGAATCCGTAATTAGAGATGACAGAATTTACAAAATTAGACCCGATGTGGAGTATTTGAATACAACTTTTCTGTCCTTGTATGTTCCAAGTGAAGACATTTCACTTGAAAAATGCCTTATGAAATTTCAAGGTAGACTGGCTTACGTTCAGTTCAAACTCTCTAATCATAATAAAACGGTGCAATTTGGAATAAAATATTAGAAATTCTGCGAGATCTCTTCAGGATATGATTCAAATAAACATTGAACAAGATGCGCAAGAAAATTCATATTTTACTGCAAATGAGAGTGTAGTCCTAGAATTAGCAAATCCATTCGCAGACAAAGATTACACGTTACAATTAGGCAACTTGTGTGCTCCTAATTTATTTTAAGAGCTTAATAGACGAGAAACATTTTAGGGAAGTAAAATATAACAGAAGAAATATGCCTATGGATTTAGCGAACATCAAATTAAAAAAAAAATAGGAGAGATAACATGATCTAGTCGGAGACATCCTGCATTGAAGTGGAAAGATAGTAAATACGTTTATTTATTATCATCCAAACACGAAAATGCCATCATGATTGACATCAGTAAAAAGCAATGGAAGAATAAAGGCGGAGAACAAGAAGAAAAATTCATAAAGGCTAAATGTATTCTAGAATACAATACAGAAAAATTGCTTTTTACATTATCGATAATTTTAGAAGATATATAATAAGAACTTTCTATGATTTGATAATGTACAGGTCTATGCTTTTATATGTTTAGTTTCATTTATTTTTATTCCGATTGAGGGTCTTTCCACTTTTCAGCGGTTGCCCTTTTACCAGCCGGCTGCTGGCCCTTCACATCCACATGTGTCAATCACAGAGGTAGATGATCAACAGCCAGTGTAGGGGTGACATGTGGTTAGCATGTCGAGTCCCCCAGCCGTTATAGCTGGTTCCTCAACCTGGAGCCGCTACTTATTGTAGCTACCCAATTGCCTCAAGATGCTGGGTGGGCACCGGTCCCATACTGGCCGAAATACCATGAGAAAATTTCTTCCCCCATGGAGACTCGAACCAGCGCAAGTCCCGTAGCTCTGCGCCAAGGCTTCCTACCTTAACCGCTCGGCTACGGCGCGGGACCATTTATTTTTATAATATGCTGTATTATATATTCTTGTTATTTTTACCTTTTCTGTTAGAACATATGATTCATGTTTACTTTAAATGTAATGACTGAGAAATGTGAGTAAAAGATGGTTTTTGAAATGTTTGTCAACTTTCGCAGCCTTCAAACTAACAATAGATAATGGTTAAATTACACAAAAGAGGATTGTAGGCAGCCACATTCCTTTGCTATTCTTAAAAGTACAAAATACTACAAAAAACAGGGTAAACAAACTATCTGAAATTCATAAGTTGTAAGACTCAGTACGCATAGTCTGGATATTCTAATTTTAAAACCCAGTGCAGCCGGAGTAGCGCTGGGGTGATTTAAATGGGTTTCCAGTGAACGTACCAGGCGCTTTAAACGTGTCTTCAATGGGTTAAAAGAACTTTTAATCACCTAGCACACATACATTTCTTTTCTTCTCCTGCTCCTTCTTTTTTCATTTCATTTGCCTTTTTAAGTGTTGGACTTCAGAATCCTTCTTATCTCTTGCTATATTTTTTTTCATTTTCTGAATATTCCTTACTCTTTGGACTAACAATTTCTTGTGCTCTACTCCCCTCTGCATCTTTTCGCTCTTGGTTCTTGTATCTCTCTCTAGATTTCCTGCCATTAATTCCATTTAAACTTCACTAACTTTTATTGATAATAATTAAAGTTTAAAATGTGATTATCAACTCAGAAATGAACAATTAAGTTATTTAGTCTGTATATTCTTATCTCTTATGGTTGTTTTCATTGAACATATGTTTCAAGGCTTGTGTAATTGCTGAAGATGGGGCTAACAAGCCTTGAAACATATGTTCAATGAAAACAACCATAAGAAGTAAGAATATAATTATGTTTGAAGAGAAAAATTTTCGCCTAGACCGGGACTGGAACTACAACGTACATAAGAGAAAAATTTGCGTCTAGATCGCAACTCGCCTCGGTAACTCAGTTGGTAGAGCACTTGGCCCGGAAAGCCAAGGGTCCCGGGTTCGAGTCCCGGTCTAGGCAAAAATTTTTCTCTTCAAATATAATTTATCCTTCAATGAGAAGTGTTAAATTAATAATAAAATCGTCAAGAATATAATTATTAAGTAAACCTCTTAATTATATTAAATTAATGTTGGGAAGTAAACATTATGTGGTATATACGTACATACATAGAGAAAAATTTGCGTTTAGATCGTAACTTGCCTCGGTAGCTCAGTTGGTAGAGCACTTGGCCCGGAAAGCCAAGGGTCCCGGGTTCGAGTCCCGGTCTAGGCAAAAATTTTTCTCTTCAAATATAATTTATCCTTCAATGAGAAGTGTTAAATTAATAATAAAATCGTCAATTATGTGGTATTTTTTATATTTTCTAAATTTTTCTCTTCAAGTATAATTTATCCATCATTAGTGTATAATTTTTCTCTTCAAATATTATGAGGTATAATCATTGAAATTCATCGGAGAACATTTTTTGACTCTCACCTCATAGATTTCATGTTTTTCATGATACTACGGTTTCAAACGTAATCACGTTCATCTTCAGCCACAACTCCAACTGATGAGATTCTTTGGCCATCAACTCTTCTATTGTCACCATCTTCAGCTCTGCCATCTATGGTTGAATTTATGAACTTTGAAATCAAATTTAGTTCGTTAGAAATATCTAAATTCTCCAATGAATTTCAAACCTCTTAATGTTACTTTCTATTGTATTAAAAAAAACTCAGAAATTGTTTAATTATTTACGTTAAATCTCTGTATTTTCTTGAAAACATCTTGAAAATCCACCATCGACTTACTGGGCCTGACAGCTTCACCAGAACTGAAAGTAGCTCTCATTCAGGGTTCATAAAAGGCTTTCGCAATTACCATAGCAGTAACTAGAAATAAGTTCCCACTGTGCAACAACCCATTAAGCAATAGCCTTAAATATTTAAAGAGAAAAATTATATGCTCAGACCGGGACTTGAACCCGGGACCCTTGGTTTTCTAGTCCAAGTGCTCTACCATTTGAGCTACCTGAGCAAGTACCGATCTAAACGCAAATCTTTCTCTATATACGTTGTAATTCCTGCCCACCAAATGCTTTGAAGCCTTTGCTTCTATCTTTGCAAATGGCGGCTCCTATATTAAGAAGACATATTTGGGAATTATACATTACATTATAAATGCCAGTACGGCTATTTTCGATGTTTTTATTATTAATTTCATACATCTCAATGATGGATAAATCATATTTAAAGAGAAAAATTATACGCTCAGACCGGGACTTGAACCCGGGACCCTTGGTTTTCTAGTCCAAGTGCTCTACCATTTGAGCTACCTGAGCAAGTACCGATCTAAATGCAAATCTTTCTCTATATACGTTGTAATTCCTGCCCACCAAATGCTTTGAAGCCTTTGCTTGTATCTTTGCAAATGGCGGCTCCTATATTAAGAAGACATATTTGGGAATTATACATTACATTATAAATGCCAGTACGGCTATTTTCGATGTTTTTATTATTAATTTCATACATCTCAATGATGGATAAATCATATTTAAAGAGAAAAATTATACTCTCAGACCGGGACTTGAACCCGGGACCCTTGGTTTTCTAGTCCAAGTGCTCTTCCATTTGAGCTACCTGAGCAAGTACCGATCTAAACGCAAATCTTTCTCTATATACGTTGTAATTCCCGCCCACCAAATGATTTGAAGCCTTTGCTTCTATCTTTGCAAATGGCGGCTCCTATATTAAGAAGACATATTTGGGAATTATACATTACATTTAAATGCCAGTACGGCTATTTTCGATGTTTTTATTATAAATTTCATACATCTCAATGATGGATAAATCATATTTAAAGAGAAAAATTATACGCTCAGACCGGGACTTGAAATTAATAATAAAAACATCGAGCCTTAAATAGTTTTAAATTAAAATTCTTTATACCTCCCCTCATATCCAATCTTCTAATTATACCGGTTCAAAGCCTTAGGCAATTTCATCTTCAGTAATTTTTTGTTGACTGATGTTATGTCATTCAGGAGAACTGCTTCTTACTCCTCTCGAGAAGGCTTTGAAACCGGTATAATTAGAAGACTGGATATGAGGTGAGGTATAAAGAATTTTAAATTAAACCTCATGGTGATTTTTCCTATAAAAGTTCAACCCTACTTAAATATTTACTACCTCCCACAATTTGGACATTAGAGTCAGACTTTGAAAGGATAGTATAAATCAAGTTGTGGAAATTAAATTTTTTTGAGAGGAATTTTAGGAAAAACAAAAAAAATACAAAATTAGAAACAGTGATAACGTATGAATTAAAATTAGAGGAAATTGGAAAGCCTAAGAAAAAGTATTAAAATAGTATGGACACATTATTATTTACAATCTGTATATATCTCTTTTATACATAGATTTAAAATGGCAGAAATTTTTACTATCCACTACACTGTGATGTATTAATTGCTCTTCAGTGAAGCAGACAGATTAGTAGTCATTTACCATCCAAAAAAGTTAGTAGTTTTGCATTGATTTTAGATGGTGTGAGACTGTCTCTCGTCAGTTCAAGTATAGTGTCAAAATGTTTTCCAAAAAGACAAAAATTATATAGTTTGTAATTGCACCCAATAATAAAGAACTTTATCCATAGTTGCAAGACAACAAGATGTCTCCACAGAAAAAACAGTGTAAATCACAACCTTCACAGTTTTCAAGTGGTGATGATACAGTTATATTGATGCCAGGCACTTTTGATGTGATTCTTCTGGTAGAAAAAAGAAACTTGTGGGTGAGTAGTAAGATAGTATAATATTTTTATATGAAAAAAATGCAAATTTTCATCGGAAAATCAATATATAACATTGCTATTTATCAGGTTAATGTTTATATTTTGATGTTTTTATTATTAATTTAATACTTCTCACTGAAGGCAATATATATCTTCAAATATAATTTGTCCTTCAGTGAGAAGTATTAAATTAATAATAAAGACATCAAAAGAAGTCCTACTGGCTTTATAAAGTAATGTTTAAATTCCCAATAAAAAGTCTTCTTAAAAAAGAAGCCGCCATTTGCATGATAGAGCAACAGTTCGTAGCATTCGGCGCTCGGGAATTAACAATGTGTAAGACAAAAATTTGAATTTAGATTGGAGTGCTCAAGTAGAGCATTGGCATAGAAAGCCAACGGTCCTGGTTTCAAACCCCAATCTGAGTGAATATTTTTCTTAAATTAATGAGTCATTTTTTACATCTTACTTCATATTTTATGTTTCTTTAAACACGGGTACTAGTTTTCAAGACAAAGATCTCTCTCATTTTCAACCGACATTATGACTACCGGATTTTCGTTGGAATCTCCATCAATAACGTTGCCATCTGGTGTTGATTTGATGAACTTTGAGATGAGGTCACGTTCATCAGGAATCTTGAAATTCATGGACGTAAATTTGTTCTTCTGAATATATATCTTTTCCCAAATCAACCTTTAGAATTGACAAATGAGATGAAAAAATGTGTAAATTGAATATATGTCTTTATCGGCAATACAGTACCTCCCACTATGAAATAACATCATAAGGACATCGGATGTAATTCCAGTAGACACTGATCCATGATTGGAAGTAGTTGGCAAATGTTTTCTCTCAGAAAGTATTATCATCTGAAATGTAGAATTTAACAAAAAAAAACTATAAAACTGGGGACAATTATAGCAGTTATAATCTTTATAATTTTCATTTATGAGTAGTCTGTGGCTAAAAAGAAGAGTTGAAATGGAGGTTTGTTACACTGGTTCAGTTGATAACAATGTCTGACTTATGGGGTTTAGGTTTGGTGTCTGGTGGGTTTGAAATACCAGTACATATTCTTATAAGAAAGTTGAAATTTTTACATTACGAGGTCTTTCTTAATAAAAAATTTGGAATTAACAGTTTGGGAAGAGATATACATTCAAAAAAACCATAGTAGAACCATGAATTTTAAGTTTCCGGACAAACCAAATTTTATATTATTTTTAGTCTGGACATCTTACCTCAATATTAATGTTGATTTGTTCTTGAACATTAAGATGTCCAGACTAAAAATAATATAATTAAAATAACCTCAAAATATAACTTCCTAAAATTAAATATGAACCAAATTTTATTACAAAGTTCTTCAAATCAACACCAGATGGCAGTTTAGAATGAAGAATTGACAGTTGTGAAAACAGCTGAGATGGGAATGATGATTCCCGATACTGTGGTTCTATGTTAAAAAACATATATGTATGAGGTAGAAGAATTCACGATTCATTTGATTTTTGACTAGTACATATATATTGTGAAGACATATGGCATTGTTGATAACAACTTGTCCATTAGATGGGGATGTTGACTTCTACAGCCCTGCTTATCAATATGAGCAGGCTATGTGTAGCACCAGATTCCACATGTCACCCTTTTCATATTCATCATCATACCTACACTGTATAGATTTAAACATTCATTTTAATCTGAGTTGTGCAATACAAAATATGATCTTGCTGTACAGTGCATTTATTAAAAAAGTCCATAGTGCAGGAATAGCATAAACTAAGCAAATTCCTCAAATTGAATTTATTGTCCAATTTTGCTGGTTTGTGGAATATACCTATGCCTTTGAAAATACAATAGGAAGTAATATTATGAGGTTTTACTTAATAATTAAGTTTGGTCTGCTTATTCTTACTCCATATGGTTGTTTCAGTTGGACATAAGTTTGCCCCATCCTCAGCTAGTATAGACTGATTTTTCCCTGGAGAGGAACCTAATTAGGAAGTTCTTTGGACCACAAATAGAGAGAGCAGAAATCAAGATCCAGGGTCGACATCTTGGGAAAAATTAGTCTTTACTAGCTGAGGATGGGGCACACATGCCTTGAAACATATGTCCAACAGAAACAGCCATATGAGGTAAGAATACGTAAACCAAACTTAATTATTATACCTATGCATTTGTTTTGAGTATATACTGCACCATGCACAAACACAACTGATATGCATGTAACACATGCTGGAAAGCAATGGCTTTCAAAGCTAAGGGACTAACATTGGCACGAGTTGAGCCATAAATGTAGTGGTAAGTCTGGTACCATTTTGTGTTTTAGGAGAATAACGTTCTTGTGTGTGCGTATATATATATATATATATATATATATATATATATATGTATTCTAATGCCACCCACTGCACTTTTCATGCTTTGGATTCTATATGTGTGTGTATATAAATGTAGTAAATATACAAGCATTACTGCTATAAAGTAAACATTCTTGTTATAGCAGCCACTAGATGGCAGTTGTAACGATATCCCGCTGCCTCTCGTGTAAATTGAGAATAATATATGTATAGTAGTAGTAGTCTAATGCCCATTAGCTTGGATGTGTTCCATTTGCTTTCTTGCTTCCCAATAGAGTCCTACCAGAGTTCTTGTAGGGACATCTTCAGAGCCTCAGCTAGCAAGATGATCTTTAAAAAATAAGTAAAATAAAAAAAAATGTTAGTGTTACGATTCCTGTCCTGTGCCACAGCCGAGTGGTTAAGGCAGGAAGCCTTGGTGTAGAGCTACGGGACTTGCATGGGGGAAGAAATTTTCTCATGGTATTTCGGCCAATATGGAACCGGTGCCCACTCAGCATTGTGAGGCATTTGGGTAGCTACAATAAGTAAGCAGTTCCAGGTTAAGAAAACCAGCTATAACGGCTGGGGAACCCGATTTGTTGACCACATGTCACCCCTACACTGGCTAGATGATCATCTACCTCTGTGATTGACACATGTGGATGTGAGGCCAGCAGCCGGATGGTAATCTAAGGGCCTTCTAGGCCTGTCGTCCCATGGAATTATTATTATTATTATTATTATTATTATTATTGTTAGGATTCCTGAGTAGCTCAGTTGGTTAGAGCGCTAACGTATAAAGTTAGAGATCTCAGGTTCAAATCCTGACTCAGGCATTTCTTTTTCTTTTTTATGTCATATATATATATATATATTTTTTTTTTTGACATGGTAATTTTTGTTGTCTAGTAAGTAGGATCGATGAAGATTTGTATTTTTTTTTTTTCAAAATCTTTACATGAATACAAACTCAATAGCTTCATTTCTTCGAATTTGCTAATAGATCACCTTGATGTCATCTGTTCACTGAGTGCAGAATCTAAAGCTGGAAGGAATAGTGGAGTTGGTTGCCATTAGACATACATACTTTTGAAATGCTTCTTCTTGTTACATTAATTTAATTACAATGGGTTATTTAGTGGAAACATGGAGAAGCTCCAGGATGATCAAGCAGTTAGAGAACTTTCTACAACTGGAATTCTCTTTGAGCTCCGCCATCTCAAAGTAGGAGACTATGTTTGGGTATGTCGTGATCGTAATGCTGGTCATGAGTTGATGTTGCCATATGTAGTAGAGAGGAAACGCATGGATGATCTAGCAAAGAGCATACAAGATGGAAGATACCGTGATCAGAAGGTAGATATTATATTTATTTTGTGCAATATTTTTATACTAAGAATGTAATGCAAATTTGAAGATTTTTTAAATGTTTTACAGTTACATATTTGTTAGGGATAACATTTTCTTGTATACATTTTATCTTTCTCCATTTATTACACTTTTAATTGTTTTTTCCACCAGTTGCATTATAATATTTAACTTTTCAATTCTTTTATATCAGTGTATGAAATATATCTTCTAATTTTTCTCTCATGTTGTGGTTTATGAGTTAATTCACATAAAAAAATTAAGTGTAATATTTCTAAATAATGTCCCGCTCCATAGCCGAGTGGTTAAGGCAGGAAGCCTTGGCACAGAGCTATGGGACTTGCGCTGGTTCGAGTCTCCATGGGGGAAGAAATTTTCTCATGGTATTTCGGCCAATATGGGACCGGTGCCCACCCAGCATCATGAGGCATTTGGGTAGCTACAATAAGTAGTGGCTCCAGGTTGAGAAAACCAGCTATAATGGCTGGGGGACTCGACGTGCTTGACCACATGTCACCCCAACACTGGCTGGATGATCATCTACCTCTGTGATTGACACATGTGGTTGTGAGGCCAGCAGCCAGCTGGTATGCTAAGGGCCTTCTAGGCCTGTCGTGCCAGGAGTTTTTTTTATTCCTAAATAATTTAAGTTATTTTTAAAACCTCCTGCATTTCACTGTAGAACTTTTAGATTTTTGCCCTTAAGAAGTGCTGTTCATAGGTGTGGAGCGATGCCTGTTTTGCCTACACTGTTACTCATTTTGTACCACCCAGGGACATGCACAGCTTAAGTTGTGCTGCAGATGCTAGCAACTCTGTTCCCAACAATGTAGTGCTACTTTATTACGATGCTAGGAGACAAATGAAGCAGATCTTCAGTATTTGCCATTAGAAACAAACCATATTCCAAAATAATTATACTCTCTGATTATTGAGTAAGATAAAGTGATACCCTAGGCCAAAGAAGACCCTTGAGGTAGTAGGAGTTTTTTTTTTTTAGACAATTGGCGCTTGATGTTAGTCCTGCATGACGGCCACTTAAAGCATCTGGTACTCAATCCCATTAGAAACTAGGGCCGCATGCAAATATATTAGTCTCTACTCAAATTACTTCCAATCACTGGTGAACTGACTTTCCGTGAGCAAATGCAAAGATCGAATTAGCTACCCACTAACTGGTCATGCATAAAAGTTGTCGTTTTCGTAATATTGGCAAGAAATTACCCAGAATTCTCAGTGATAAAACCACTTTCGTTATTTTCGTCTGCTAGAGGAATGCATTTACGCTTGCATCCCACAAATAATACCGTATATGACGACGTCTGCATCGTGCAATATTACGCCGATTCTCCTGTTCTTCCAGTTGAATTCTTTGGTAGACTCTATCAAATTCCTCTTCTCTGCGTATACCGAAAACATGATCGAAGTCTTCAAGGTCCGACATCTTGGATAAAGCAGCAAGATTTCAAAGTACATCGGTTCCCATCGGGTTGCTCGCGATTCGTTTCTCTGCTAAGTCACCTCTCCAGGTAGCTTAGGAATTTCAACAATTATTATCGCATGAACAGATTTTTGAGTACGCAAAAACATATTTGGATGCAACTTTCTCAGCAGAGTATAGGCAGAGAACGACTTTTACGGTCTAATGCATTCATAGATTCGAGCCTAAGTCAACCCCAGGACCATGGTTTAGGTCAGTTTAAAAATTCTGAACCCGTGGACTTGAATCTTTGACCTTTCAGTTTGTAGCATATTGCCTTAACTATTGTGTGCCATCTATGATTACTGAGATCAGAAAAGAATTCAATTGCAATGGATACCTGCACATTGTGGAATTGCTGGAAATGACACTGCTGATTTTCTTGCCAAAAAAGGCTCCAATTTAATTCAGAATACTACTAAAAGCTTACCTTTCACATCCATAAAAAGAATAGTTAAAAACAAATATAAAATCAAACAAAACCAAGACCTATGTAATAAAGCCAAAGACAAAAAATGGAATATTTTAGTAAAGAAGCCAGATATTATTCCAGAATTTCCACGTAAAACTACAGTAGCAACATTTAGACTGCTTACAGAACATGACTATTTGGCCAAACATTTATATAAAATAGGAATCTACACGAATCCAAATTGTCCTCTATGCAATAAAGACGAAGAAATGAATGAAGAACACCTACAAACCTGTGAAGTATTACCTGTTGGATCCACAATAGAGAAATATTGGAGAGCAAGAACGCTAATGGCTTCGGTGCCAAGGCCCAGCATTTGAAAACAACAACAACAACATGATTACTGAGATTGTATACAATTTTTAAATCATTAGGAAATAACATTATGAGGTTTAATTTAATAATTGAGTTTGTATTTTTTAAACATTCTTACCTCATATGGTAGTTCTGTTGGACATATGTTTCAAAACTGTTGTCCCATCGTCAGCGGTTACACAAACATTGTATACAATTAATTAAATAAAAATAAAATGTAGTTTTATTTGATTTTCATATTTATTATTATTATTATTTATTAATAAATATGAAAATCAAATAAAACTACGTTTTATTTTTATTTAATTAATAAATATGGATTTTCATCAAGTAAACACCAACTCAATTGATTATTGTATACAATAACTGAATTCCAGGCTGCTTCTATTATGCAATGTTAGCATGCCTGACTTGCATCCCAGATGTAATGGGTTTGATTCCTTGGTATACTATATACGTTTTTCTCCATGTACAGGGTGAACTCTCCTAACATTCCATGTTCCTAGAAAAATATCTCTGTACTTAAGCCTTAGGCATGGATTCCCTGAAGTAATCCCTGCACAGAGAACCGAATAGAGGACTATACTTCTGGAAAATTTTACTCCAGTGGAACCCATGTCCAGATTTCTTGACGGTTGTATTTTTACGGTGAAATATCATCACTCTTTCGATCAAGGTACTTGTTTAGTCTGACTTATTGCCTTTGACCTGTCCAGGATGAGTAACCTTTTTGGCACAACCTATCTTGTGCCTCTTGGTATGTTAAGAATTCAACTAGAGTCCATCCTCTCTCAGAAATTGATTTTGTAATTATGAAGTGGTCACTAATGATTAAATGGATTGTGGTAATATAAATTGAAACAATAATTTGCCTTGATGACTAATACAACCAGTTGGGTTGTCCAGCTCTGAGATTTGACCCAAAATCTTTCATGTGTATGTGTGTGTGTGTTCCAAATGTTACAATCTGAGCCAACTTTCCTTGTTGAGATGCTGATGTCATTATTAAAGAAAATGTGTTCTGTGATTACAGTTTCGAATGAAACGCAGTGGAATACAGAATGTGATTTACCTCATAGAATCTCATGGAGACAATACACATACAATTTTGCCACTTCAGTCCCTGAAACAAGCAGCTGTCAATACCCAGGTGATAGACAAAATAACTGTCAAGAGGACATCAAGTCTTCGTGATTCAGTGCGATATCTAGGCATTATGACCAAACTTCTTGTCAGGATGTACTCCAAGAAAACTATTGTCAGTTGCCAACGTGAAAATCTACCACAAATACAAATCGGAGATGACTTAATATCATTGATGACTTTCAAGGAGTTTAACAGCAACACAGGAAAGAATAAGGTTATTTTAATTTATATTTTATTTTGACAGAGATGTCACAAGTAATAAAACACATTAAAACTTCAGTAGAATATAAATATGAATCAGAAATTTATAAATGAGTTGAAAAAAATGTTTTTATATCTCACCTCATAAAGTACCATGATTTCATGATTCCAGTATCAAAGGTCATTTTACTTTTATATTCACCCCCCCCCCAGTTTTGAATTGTATTGCTGATGATCTAAATTACTAAAGAATCAAGTTCTTTTTAATCTGGAATCATCTTACCTCAATTTAGTTTTGATTTGTTCTCGAACATGTTTCGATATATCTTCTATATCATCCTCAGCATTTGGCCAGACTGATGAGTTTTACATTGTGAACCCTGGATGTCGATATCAGCTCCCTCTTCCAGCTGGCTGAAGAACTTCCAAACAAGGTCACGTTCAGCAGGAATTTCAAAATTCATAACTCTATTAAATAACGAAAATAGAGTTATGAATTTTGAAGAAGAACAAAAATAGAGTTATGAATTTTGAAGAAGAACAAAAATAGAGCTATGAATTTCAAAGAAGAACAAAAATAAAGTTATGAATTTCGAAATTCCTGCTGCTTGTAACATGTTACAATTTATCAAAATGGCCAAAAAGTTTAACGAACTACCTCAATTTGGAAATAAGAGCATCGAAAATTCAATAAAATTGGTAGAATAATTGAATAACATTACATTGGCTCCGAATGTTGACTGGTTTCATTTGATGTTATCTCTTTATTTCCTTGCATTCCTATTGACAAATTGCTCACGTTTTTAAGAAAATGGTTAAATTCACTAAAATTAAAAGCAGAAATCACTGAAGAATATTTAAGACTAACCAAAATTTGTATTGATAACAATTTCTTCACATTTAATGGAACATTTTATACACAAATTTCTGGATTGGCAATTAGAAATCCACTTTCTCCATTTTTAGCCAATTTATTTATGGGGTATCTTGAATCACATATCACCAATGCCTATCCTTTGATTTTCAAGTGTTGGTATAGATATGTGGATAATATTATTGCTGTAATTGATAAAAAATACATTCAAGATGCATTAAAATTGCTTAATCTTCAGGATGAGTCAGTAAAATTCACCATTGAAATTGAACAAGATCCCATTTTTACACGCTTTGTATTAGCTTGACCTGTATCTATCGTAACGGAATCTTTCAATGTGATTTTCACCCACTTAAAATCATTGGATCGACTTGAAACATTGTATACTTGTAAAGGACCAATGACAATACAACAATTTCATAATTTTTTTCTAAAATCCTGGCCAGAATCATCAGAAAATAAAAAAAAAGTGTGTGTAATTATGTAATGGAATATTTCAACACAATTTTCACCCACTTCAAATCATTGGATCGACTTGAAACATTGTATACTTGTAAAGGACCAATGAAAATACAATCATTTCATACATTTTTTTTCCAAAATCCTGGCCAGAATCATCAGAAAATAAAAAAAAAGTGTCTGTGTAATTATGTAACGGAATCTTTCAACACGATTTTCGCCCACTTAAATCATTGGATCGACTTGAAACTTTGTACACTTGTAAAGGACCAATGACAATACAATAATTTCATAAATGTTTCTAAAATCCTGGCCAGAATCAGCAGAAAATCAAAATAATAAAAACCGGTATAATAGGTTGCAGACTTATCAACTTCTTGCTCAATTGTTGTAAGAGCTCAGTTGGTAGAGCGGTGGACTGTATTGGTATATAATTTTAGTAATCCATAAGTCACTGGTTCAAATCCGGCCTGGAGGATTTTTTTAGTAGAGTATTACTTTTAGCTCTACTACAATAGTATCGAATTTAAAGATATTTACATTTTTATCTTATTCTGTAAAAAATTAAAACTAAAAAATAAATAAATAATAGTTTTAAAAAACTAAAACAACACGCTTTATTAGAAAACCGAAATAAAAAATAAATGATAGTTTAAAAAACTAAAACAACACGCTTTATTAGAAAACCAAACTAAAAAATAAATAATAGTTTTAAAAACTAAAACAACATGCTTTATTAGAATTCCGAACTAAAAAATGAAAATAATTTTAATTTCCAACACGCTTGGGATAAAATTAATGTGGTCAACAAAAAAAATAATCTCCAACACATTTAGAATGTAACTAGAGTTATCTACAAAAAAAATAATTTTACCATCAAAAGCATGGGGTGCTTTTTATGGTTTTTATATTTTCTTCTTAGTGACTTTAGTTTTACCAATATCTGTTTATTATCAAATATATTAATTGATATAGAGCACCCCACGCCTTTGATGGTAAAATTATTTTTTTGTAGACAACTAGTTTTATTCTAAATGTGTTGGAGATTATTTTCTTGTTGACCACATTAATTTTATCCCAAGCGTGTTGGAAATTAAAATTATTTTTTAGTTCGGCATTCTAATAAAGCATGTTGTTTTAGTTTTTAAAACTATTATTTATTAGACTTATACTTAATAAGAAATGAACAACAGCAAAGAATTGAATTTAATATTTATAGGAAAGACACTCATACGGACAACTACATAAAATCTTCAGGTTTTAATCATTTTTCACATAAACATGCTATTTTTAATAGTCTTTTACACAGATTAATAAATATTCCACTTAACGTAGAAGATTTTGAAAATGAATATAATCATATTGTACATATTGATAAAATAAATGGTTTTGATGAAGACATAATAAAGAATAAATTTAAAAAATTTAAACAACAGAAATACACCACCCTACAACATGATTCCAAGAAAGATGAAAAATTCAAGAAATTTACTTACCATCCATAAGTTCATAATAAATTTCAAAAAATTTTCAGAAAATTTAATATAACATTGGCTCCAATTAACAAATTTAGCCTGGGTAATCTTCTGTTAACTAATAATAAAGTTAACACCCCAGACAACAAAAAAATCTGGAATTTATCAAATTGATTGCAATAGGATATATATAGGAAAAACAAAAAGGAACTTAGAAACTTGGAAGAACACTTTAGAAACATGAAGAATGGAGAAATTGAAAAATCAGCTATAGCAGCACATAGTTTATTAGAGAATAATAGAATTGAAAAAAGAAGCAAAACTTTTGAAACATCTATCCAAACCTTTGAATTTAACAGTTTGGGAAAAGATATATATTAAAAAAAACCATACTAGAACCATGGACTTCGAGATTTTAGACGAACCAAGCTTGATTACAAAGTTCATCAAAAATACAACAGATGGCAGTTTAGAAAATGATTCCTTCAAAAGAACAGCAGATAATTACCGGCAAAAGAAAAAAATTGACAGTCGTGAAAACAGTGGGCCCGGGTTCGATCCCCAGTCGGGGCAGTTTTTCTGGGTGAGGTTTTTATCGGGGTTTTTCCTCACCTGTAAGACAAATGTCAGGAAAACTTTAAGGCCCAAACAGTCCCCGAAATCATATGGCCATCATCCTTATCATTGTCATCCTTACCATTATCATTATCATCAATATCCTTCACTGGTGTGGAAAGCAACGGGAAGCTACCACACCTACACAATTCCCTAGTAAAGCTGCAAGCATAGCATGAAAATGCTATGATTGCAGTGAAGGACCTGCCTTTGGGCAGAATTACTATGGATGGATTTTAAATTGAAACAATCCTTGTAGACATAATATTAAATCAAAATATTGTTGTATAATCAAACAATTTTTTAAAATTTTGTATTATATAAAGCAAAATAAAGTATTATTGTATGGCCATAAAACAATGCAGTGCCATAATATTATGTATCTGTAGTAATAACTTTAAAACTTTTTGTTGTTTTCCAGGTACTTGATACTCAGTCATTGTTTATGAGACAGTTAATGCAACTAAGTGGATTGTCATTTCCAAAGGCCAAGGCAATAGTAAAATGTTATCCATCAGTGCGAGTGCTAATGGCTGCATATCAGGAAGCAGGTTCTGCTGGTGAAAAATTGCTTGCAGGTATTCGATATGGTTCCATGAATCGCACAATTGGACCCGTCATCAGCAAGACCATCTATCAACTATATTCTCATTATAATCTTTCCTAGCGTTTACAGTAAAATTGCTTAACTTCTCTGGTACCTGAAATGTGTTATTTGTAAAAATATAAAATTATGAAATTGTTAATCTTTTTATGAATAAGGGCCTACTATAAGTGTTTATGATCCCAACCTTCCTTTAAAATTTCAAATTCTCTATTATTAATCAGAATCCTTCTATCTACCTTCTGCATGCATTAATATAAAAACACATTTGATGAAGGAGAATTATATAAGTGAAAAGAATTGTTGACGATCGTATCAGAGTTCGGATGGCGTAATCGGTATTGCATTGACACGTAGAGTCAGAGATCCAGGGTTTGAATCCCGGTCCGAGCATTAATTTTTTTTTTCTAAAAGAAAACACATGCTAATTGAAATATCAAACATAAGAATTGTGTCAAAACTACAAATATTGTTTGATATACAGTAAGTGACAAAACAAGCAATACTGAAATATAGTGTAATTGCATTAGTATAGTTGCATTGGTTTGATGACCAACTGCTGAAGCCAGTAATTACTGTGGTAGCATGTCTATATCATACAGTCACCAAATAATTATTATTAATATTAAGACCGAGCTATTTGTAACGGTTGCCACAGTATGTTGTTCTACCTTTAGGATCAGATGGATGACTTGGGTGTGGAAGGATGCTGCTAATCTACTTCAATAAAATATATTATTTATCTAACACTAGCAGGACCTGTGACGTTGTTTGCATGGACAAAACAATTTAAACAGGTTATGTATAAACAAATTTTGCCTAGACCGAGACTCGAACCCGGGACCTTTGACTTTGTATAAACAGTTAGCTCAGCCCTAAAGTACATACAGCAATATGTTAATGTCCCAAAAAAATTCTCGTCCGTAAAAGATAGACATATGCTGTTGCAGACTTTTTTTGTAGAATTTTTTAAGGTGTTCAATTCTGTGTATATTAATTTGGTGTATTTGTTATGATTTAGGCAGCATTAGCCATTTAAGCTTCCAAAAAGCAACTTAGTGCACCGATGCTTTTTTTTTTAGCTCTGGCCATAGCATGTACAGTAATATGTTATATACATTAATTGACCCAACAAAAAATCTCTAAATGATGGTAAAAAAACCCCATTCAAATCAGTCAAGTAGGTTTTGAATTCACAAAGGACAGACTCGAAGACTCACATACATTCATTTTTATGTATGAAGATTATATAATTCAACAATAAAATATATATATATATATACACGTATATACACAAATGAAACATTAAAATAATTAACATGGAGTATAATTATTCTTAATAATTAAATTAATGTTTTTATTACCTCACCTCATATCCTTTTTCTTCTATACTGCAGTTTCGGAGCTTATCTCCATCGTCAGTAGCCTCTGGTCGACCGGTGTTATGTCGTTTCTTGGCGGTTTCCTTCTTACTTCTATCGGTGGACCGATGAATCTCTGGATCAGGTCAAAATTTGCGGGAGTTTCAAAATTCATGAGTTTGTCTTTTTTGTTTTTTTTGGATATGGATTTTTTCCCAGACTGTGAGTTCCTTTAGTTTATCTGTTTGATTAGGCTAGCTTCTGTATCAATTAAATGTTTTTCAGACCAAGCATGGGCTGCTACTGCTGACTTGTCCACTTCACCCTTTTTTACATTTCTAAGGTGTTCCTTCAATCTAGTTTTTAAATTTCTTTTTGTTTTTCCTATATAGATTTTGTCGCAATCTTGACATTTGATATATCAGATAATTAATAAAAACATTAATTTAATTATTAAATTAAACCTCATAGTGTTCTTTCCCTGTGAAAGTTAAATAAATAATTATTCTTACATTATCCCTTTTGTGTCCACCACTGTGGTCTCGAGATAGCGTGCTGTCTTGTCACGCAGCGGGCCCGGTTTTGATCCCCAGTCAGGGCAGTTTTTCTGGGTGAGGTTTTTATCGGGGTTTTTCCTCACCTGTAAGACAAATGTCAGGAAAACTTTAAGACCCAAATGGTCCCCGAAATCATATGGCCATCATCATCATCCTTCACTGGTGTGAAAAGCAACTGGAAGCTACCACACCTACAATTCCCTAGTAAAGCTGCAAGCATAGCATGAAAATGCTATGATTGCAGTGAAGGACCTGCCTTCGGGCAGAATTACTATGGATGGATCCCTTTTAACAACAAACTTTAGGCTTAGAGACAATAAGGTTTGTTTTACTTTGATATTAATTTGTCCATTTGGTCTGAATCACTCTTTGTAAAAGCCGCCTTGACATGTGTCTGCAGTAAAAAAGTTACCAATGCGTTAATAAAGGATACTAATCCTTTTAATATAATGACTGAATCCGCGAATAAAGAAATTTTTAGCTTTGAATACAGGAACTGTGTTTCAATTTTTTAACCCGCAAATAAGGAGCTTTTACTATATTTCATTCTAATGTTTTGACTCAATTCTGAAGAGTCATTACTCTTTTATTTCGTGGTGTTGCTGTTCCATGCAAGTGCAGGATGACAAGAGTGGCACAATATTTGTACATAACAGTTGCTAGGAAAATGTGGGCGGCGGATGAGCAGTAATTAAAGTATCATTTGTTTTGGTGCATACTATAGAGGTAAATATAAATTAATTAAAACATTTTGTCTCTTCATTCTTACCTCCTAGAGTTGTTTTTGTCGAACATATGTTTCAGAGCTTCTTAGCCCCATCATCAGCGATTACAGAGTCAGTAAGAATGAACAGACAAAATGTTTTAATTATTAAACAAACCTCTTAATGTTACTTCCTATTGTATTTTAAAATAAAGTAAAAATTATTTTAATTTTACGAGATGCATTCAAGTTCTGATGTCTCTGATATTTTTCTCGGGACTGGGATCAGGTAGAAACATGCAGTTTGGCTTAAAATGTACTGGCACTTTTTATGATTGCATGACAGAAGTGGCAGCCTCATACTGTGCATAGAACCATAGTGGATCCAGCTAGAGTGAGGAGTGTTTTTATTTCATGAATGAGTTGGTGAAAATGTTTTTATATCTCATATCATAAAGTTGCGCATTTTCCTGATGCCGGTTTCAGAAGTCATTTTACTTTCATCTTCAGTCAAACTTCAATTTGTTACTTCCTATTGAATTTTCAAATTCTTAAATAAGCATTTGCAGCAGCCATTGATTCAAAACATTGATATTCTAAAAAAAAATCTGTACATCTGCAGGGAGATTATTTTGAGAAATGACTGAAGTTTCAAATTTTTTATGCAAGTAATTTGTGAGAAAAATTCTGAGGCTTTAGAACTTATATGCACACCTGGTATTTAACTGAAAGTGTAAAGAGTGTCCTTAGAAAATTAATTATATCCCTCCTTCAATTACCATATAAGTAATTCCATATCAGATTATTCACCTTCTTGATCTCACCGTTTCTAATTTTGTTGAAATTTGGTATTAAGTATGTGTATTATAAAGTATGTAATTCTGCAAATTTTTAGATTTTTATTTTGAAAATTGTCTTAAGATGCAGACATGATAAAAATTAGTAAAATGTTTAAAAAATTACATACACATACTTATGAATGACTCAAACATTTCCCATGATTATAGTAGTATGAAAATTCAAACACTAATTGAAAAGCTTTTATTGATGCCCTATATGAAATTCTTAAGACATATTACAGTCTGAAAGTTACTCTCTGTGACACTAGACCTTCAATATCTCAAAATATGTCGTCTCAGAAAATTGTTAAGTAAATCTATATTTTGAAGTTATAATTTAATCTTTAACACTCGCAATGATAAAAAAAAATTATTGCCACAATATGTTCCAAATAATTGGCTGGCAAGGCAGTGTAGAATTAATGGGAGTGTCATTCTGCACTTTTCTACAGGTAAGGCATAGAGATATATCATACAATAAATATACCTTACTTATTTCTTGGATTTATTATGCTTGAAATGTATATATTTTATAACAAATCACTATATTTATCAGAAATATTGTTACTGTGTGAGACAACGACTTTACTTGATAGACTTGATTTTCATCAGTAAATAGCAACAAATCTTGCTGCCATTTTGGCCAGTGACAGGCCTTATTACAGCCAATGAGAAAACTTGCTGATACACCATTTTATATTAGCTGTTATGTATTTCAGTTCTGAGTTTGTGAGTCTGTGATTCATTGAACAGTAGAAATTAACTAGTTTCCTCCAGGAAAAGTTTCAGTAACCAAAAAGGATTTTAAAGGCCAATTTTTGTGTTGCAATCCTCTGGGTAAAAGTGGATACACAAAGTAGATAAAGAATCTCAAAAAGTACATTATTGGATCATATTTGAAGAGAAACATTATACATTATTGGATGTTTAAAAAATAGTCTTAAAACATTACTTTTTTTTATTGATATGACATGGAACTGCTCATATATTTAAAACTCAGTTAATTACTATAACACATCATTGAATAGTTCCTTTGTTTATTAGTCACAATAGTTCATTTAAGTGAACAATTGGGCAGTTTGAATTTTTTTTTCCCTCCATTCATACATCTTTTAAAAAACCATAAAAGGTGCCCCAAAGTTACCTCACTGGTTGGGGTTATTTTGGACAGGCTATAATTTTTAGTGGGGGGCATGCCGTAGCGTAGTGGTTAAGGCACTGGTTACAAGTCGGAAGGTCAAGGGTTCAAGTCCCAGTGTGGTCAGGATTTTAAACTGACCAAAACCTTCTGGCGGCACTATGGCCCTGGGGTCGACTCAGGCTCTAACGGAAATGAGTACCAGACGCTTGTTCTGGGGGTAAAGGCGGCCGTCGCACAGGGCTGATATCAAGTACTGATTGTCTAGAAAAAGTGGGAGCCTTAACCTCCTACTACCCAAAGGGCCTCCCGAGGCCTGTAGTGGGATTACTTTACTTTACTTTTTTTATAATTTTTAGTAGATGTCAGTGGTTATCTTCTATGTCTGAAAACAAACATCCTCCTGCTTCCATTGTGAGATTGCAAAAACTTTACAACCACATCGCATATTCCCATATCAGTTACCATGCCAACATACTCTCTAGGGAGTGTTCTATTCTCAGACACATAGTTGTATCTCGCTACAATAAATGTTTCTATAAAAAATCGGTACCGATACGGGTGTGGGATTCTCTGTTGCCATCCCACTATTTTCATCTGATGAGTTCACATAGTGGACTTGCTGGATTTCTTCACCAATTTCTTTCTCAGCAAAGTAAACACCAGTAATAGATTTTCCCTGAGAAATATCCAGGTTGTGACGGCATCGGGTGGTCCTTGTATCATCTTGAAACTGGAAGACCAAGAAGATGACTTTTCATTTGGGTATGATGTCTGGAAAATTTTTGAGGACCTTCTGTGGAATGAAAGGAATTAGGATCATGGTACAGAAACCACTTCTTATGTTATTTGCTTTTCTTGCTTCTATCTTCTCCAATGCCTCTCTCAGAAGTGCAGGAAAAGCATCTCTAAAGATGGGCCACGTGTGCGCATTTTCCAGTGCATCAGCACATCTCTCCATGCCATTTTCAGCAGCTTCTTCATAATTATGATATATTTGGCTTCCCAATTTTCTTTTACACAAACATGACATTGTACCCCAGGATTAAATTGATTTACAAAGTACGAAGGTAACTCAGAAATTTTCCGGATACTGGCAAAATTTTAGAGATAATTTAAAACTTATCATTACATCTTCTCAAAGTACTCTCCTTCAGCCTCTATACACCTGGACATCCTTCGGAACCAAGACTGGAATCACTGATGCGAGTCAACATCCTCTCTATATGCAATGATAACATCTTCCGGGCTTCCAAACCGTTTTTCATGGAAGGAGTACTCTCTAAAAAATTAATTGTGACATTGGCTCTGTGGGCAGAGGCATTGTTGTGGTGCAGTTTGATGCCCTTAAGTCCAGTTCTCGGTTGCTTTTCACACACATTTCGAAAAACTTCTGGGAGACAAACTGTCGTATACCACTCTGCATTAATTGTCCTACGACTCTCAAGAGGAATTATTGCCACATGACCACTAACAGAGAAGAATGTCACTACCATTTTTTTCCCTACACTCCTAACCCTCTTGATATTGGTTGGAAGTGTGTCATCTGGAAAGACCTAGATTGATGACTATCACTTTGTTTCTGGTTTGACCTGGTATATCCATGTTTCATCACCTGTTACGATCTTAGAAACACGGCGAGAGTTCCCGCGGCACCATTCCACACAAGCTATCTTTTGCCCTTAAATTATGGGGCACCCAGCGACAAGAAATTTTCCTCACCCTTAAAAATTGTGCAAAATTTTTTTAACACTCCCTGATCCTATACCAAGGGTTGCCTCAATATTTATTTATTTAATGCAGGGCACTTGAAAATACAGATCATTCACCCAAATGACAGACCTTATTAACATATTTACAATAATTATACACAATAGAAACAATAACATAAAAACACTATAGAAATATAAATAGAATAATCTTAAGTAGATTAGGAGGTTTGCAGTGAGATCATTTTCCCTTTTGCCTCCCAGTAGCGTTGATGGAGTGTAGAAGTTGTTAGTGCAGAACAGTGGAGTAGGTGAGCAGGATCCATATTGGCACCAGTCCTGCACAGCATACAGAGAGGATTGTTCGATATTCCCAGACGATGAAGGTGGGTAGCGAGACAGTCATGTCCTGTTGCAATCTGAAATTTTGCAACAGCTTCTTTTCGTGGCCAATCTGGTACTTCAGAAACAATTTTATTTCTCCATTGGCTTTCTTTGGTCCTTTGTAACAATGCCAGATGGTATTCAGATTTTATCTTGGCGTGGATAGCAGTGACATATCTATGGTAAGGAATTTCTTTCATGGGTGCTTGTAGAATTTGAGTGCCTCAATATCCTTGTATGTTACTTGTGGATTTTCGTGCATCATTTTCTCCACAGAGGTGATGTTTTCTTCAGTAACTGACATTGAGAGTCTTCTGCTTCTCTCTTCATCTTTGAGGGAAGTTCGGCCTCTCTTAAATTCTGCGAATGAACTGATAACTGTTGTATGGGAGGGAGCAAGGTCCTCGAAAGCCTGCCTAAGTCTCTCAAGACTTTGTTCCTGATGTAACCCTATTTTAAAATAATAATAAATCATGGAACGAAAATGTTCACGTTGCAGCTCCATTGCGAGACACTGAGTTACTGGCATCCCGCTTTATTTCAACCCCCACTGTTAAGGGAGGAAATTATGTGTAAATACAGAAAAACAAATGGGCTATCGCATGGTATATCCGGCTTAATCTTATCTTAAACAGATTACTCGAGTTTAGGAACTTTCTGAGCGACCTTTCTAATGTGTATGAAATTTTAGCTATGAATATAAACTTCACCAAACAATGTTTTATTTTAAGAAGTAATATTTTGAGGTTCTTTTAATTAAATTATTTTGAGTCTCTTTATCTTACCTCAGTATTAATTCCACATTCAAAAGAAAATATGCAGATGAGAAACAACCCTCTAGAATTTTTGGAAATTGAATATAACCTTCATTTAACAGAAGACATCAAGAAATCTGAAACTCCCCCATATATCTTAAAACAAATGTCACAGGAAATAATAAATTTAAGATATCCTGCTCCAGAATGGATACACATTTTTACAGATGGCTCCAGCCTACCAAATGAGGGTGGCACTGGTGCTGGTGCAGTATGCCCACTTTTTTTCCTTTTATCATAAACTAAACACAAATTCAACAAACTTTGATGGCGAAATTCTAGAAATTTTCTTAAGTTTACAAAATCTTTTGTATCACATCCAAAAATTTACAAAAGCTGTAATTCTATGTGACTCCAAAGCAGCCATTCTTGCTATAACACGAGACACAACACCCAAAGGCATCAAAATTATCGAATGTCACAAAATAATAAAACAGTTATCCCATCTACATAAAAAGTTGTACTTCAATGGATTCCGGCCCATTGTGGAGTGACAGGCAATGAAATAGCCGATTTTCTGGCCAAGAAGGGTAGCAAAATTGTTTCAAACCCAACTTCTACTCCAGTTTCCTATCACTCTATCAAAAGAATTATCTCAAATAAATATATCAATAAACTTAGAGAAGAATACACCACCAAAACATCTGGAAAGGAATGGGAAAATCTACAAGCTTATGACATTACTACATTACAAAGAAAATCTGCAGTAGCAATATTCAGACTAACGGGACATGACTGCCTGAATAAACACCTACACAGACTTGGCATAACAGATTCACCTAAATGCCGTTTTTGCAATTTAAATGAAGATATGGAAAGAAACCATCTCTTCTGTTGTCCCGGTTTTGTAGAAGAGACCAGGTTTTCTGCTAAATATTGGAGTGCAAGAGAGCGAATGATTTCATTATCAAGTGCTCAACATTAGATATCAACCTACCAACATTTTGGTTCATTATAGGCCATAAAATGGTGGGTTTTATTTGTCCTTTTTTGATGTTATTTGACGTATTGATCCTTTTTTAGCCTTTTTTTAAGGTCTTAATGGCTTTTTTTTGCAACTTTACCTTAATTTGACTACATTTATACCATTTGTATAATTAAAAAAATCCGCAATGCATAGTCTCAATTCCAACTTCTTTTAAAAACACTATGTAGGTTTACTTTCTAAAGACATTGCAAACACTTCTGTTCTGTGAGAAATTATTGAACCCTCACAAAATATCCTGTCATTTTTAACCAGCCTACTAACCACCTGATTTCCATTGCAGGTTCGCCGAAGTTATTCTAGGTGGGAAAAATTGTTCATTCTAAATTCTCCAAGAACTTTCTTTTTAATGAACACAGAGTTCCTTTTTTCAAACTGTGTTGAATTAAAAAAAATAAAGTATGAAAGGAGAAGCATTTTTTTTTGCAATGTATCCATTTCACTAGAATTTTGTACTTTTTAAATATTTATTATTAAATTAATTAAAAATGCAGTGAATCCAAAAATATTATTTAATTTGAATTGACTTTTTAGGTCTTTTTTAAGATATCTTTAGGTCCTTTTAAAGGCATTTTATAGGTTCTCAACTTGTGAGCCCTAGTAATAAGTTTTACTAGCAATAAGGAAAGCCAAAATAAAATTGACAATGACCATTACTAGTGCAGCTTTTCTTCATAAATACAAGAAAAACACTGGGACGGGAATTTGTCCTTGATACAAATATTGCTAGAGAGGAATTCTATCCCAGTTGATTCAGAATGACCAATTGTAGAATAAAATAATGTATCATATTTGAAGAGAAAAATTATACGCTCAGACCGGGACTTGAACCCAGGACCCTTGGTTTTCTAGTCCAAGTGCTCTACCATTTGAGCTACCTGAGCAAATGGTAGAGCACTTGGACTAGAAAACCAAGGGTCCCGGTCTGAGCGTATAATTTTTCTCTTCAAATATGATTTATCCATCATTGAGATGTATGAAATTAATAATAAGAACATCGAAAATAATGTATGTTCTCTAAACATGCCCCAAATGACAGTACATTTTACCTGGTTTTTCACTAACATTTCATAATATTAAATACAATTTTTAGAACTTTAATGCAACTAACCACCAGTCTATAAGACTCTCCCTGCAATTTTTTTGTTTCATCAACTAATCCCCAAAGAAGAAGAAATTTTGGACGCCTCGTAACTAGATGGAGGGATAAGGTCTCTTGATGTGGAAACAGGCCAATGATGTAATTCCATGAAGTAGAAGAACTGCCAGTATAGGATTTGGATTTGGGAGGTACTTAGTTTACTTATGACAGAAGTTAAAAATTAAATTGTACCTGTTGGTAGGTGCCATCGTCCTCAACTTTGTTAAAATATTGTATATAAAATTAACTGGAGCACTTTCGGAAGTTATCTTCCAAACTGTTTGTAGCAACAACTGACTTGTTTTTGACGATCTCGTATAATGGGTTTGACTGGGGTGACACCGTACACAACAACAACGAGTAGCGGAAGTTCAACCTGCAGAACATGGAAGATAACTTCTGAAAGTGCTCCAGTTAATTTTATATACAATATTTTAACAAAGTTGAGGACGACGGTACCTACCAACAGGTACAATTTAATTTTTAACTTCTGTCATATGACTTCACCTCAACGGAATTTGATATGAATTTTACTAGTATTGATCTTAGTTTACCTCTTGAGTCATATCAATATGTATATATAGTATTTCGGAATAGTCCCGTGCTGTAGCCGAATGGTTAAGGCAAGATGCCTTGGTGCAGAGCTATGGGACTTGCACTGGTTTGGATCTCCATGGGGGAAGAAAGTTTCTCATGGAATTTCGGCCAGTTTGGACTGGTGCCCACCCAGCATTGTGAAGCATTCGGGTAGCTACTATAAGTAGTGACTCCAGGTTGAGATAACCAGCTATAACGGCTGGGGGACCTGACACGCTGACCACATGTCACCCCTACTCTAGCTGGAAAATCATCTACCTCTGTGATTAACACATGTGGATGTGAGGCCAGCAGCCGGATGGTAGGCCAAGGGTCTTCTAGGCCTGTTGTGCCATGGAGTTTAGTTTTAGTAGTTTGGAGTTTACTAAAATTGCAGTCCTTTGTTAAATTAGAATTAATTTTTTTCATGTACAAAATATTTCAATCCTTTTGTGTGTTGTATTGATCATTACAGTTCCCTTTTTATCTTTGATTTAATATAATAATCTGTAAGTGCACAAAATTTAAGATTAAAATGGAGAAGAACAACTGTATTATTATTCTGAACTTCAGAGTACCATTTAAAACTCCCTCCTTATTGAACAAGTGACATCAGTATCATGTTAATGAAATACAGTAATGCCAATAAAATTATTTTAAAATAATGTTAAAAACTGTATATATTTAATTATCGTTAATAAAATGAATATGCTTTAAATAGTAATTATACATATTCATCAATATTGTCAAAATTAAGGAGAAAATCTGCTAAGTAATATAAAGACGTTTTCACAAAAGATCGATATTGGTGGGGATTTTGTGAATTATGGTGGCAGAACTGCGCATAATTTTGATGTCATTTTGAAGTATGAAGCAGTGATTATATCTATTTTAATTGAATATTTTATGAGTAATTTCTTAATTATAATTATAACAGATATGATGGAAATTATTAACATATCACTAATTAAGATCGCTCAAGTATGGGAGATTCGGTGAATGGTGACAAGCAAGAAAATTATAAAGAGAAGTAAGACGTTTGTATCATTATGAAGACCATATTAATAATTAATGCCTCGATTTTTCTAACACGCAATCTTCTTTACATTGCGTTTTATACACTCTTAGTTGTATTGCATTGTAGGAACCGTAAGTAGAGCATTCAGATCCACCAAATTTATGTGCTGTCATCAATATCAACCATGTTACTTTAAATTAATGGTAAGGTAAATTATAAATATACACATTACATAGGCATTGCAAGCCCATAAGAGATGTATACTAGCAATGATCTAGACTTCATATTATGCCCTAAACATTCTCAACTAGTAACATGAGAAGAAAGCGGGATGACTAGCTCTTTGTTTCTGTTGGTTTTATTTTCTGGAATTAATTCGTATTGGGTACTAATAATTTTAAAGGAGACTAAACCCTCTGGGCCAGGCTATACATGAATGAGTGAAAATATCTAGTCCCAAATAATCCATTACCCTGCTGATCAAGTTCAAACAGCCAATTCAGTATATGAACTAGTATATCGAGTTAGCCATATTTAAAATTACTAACAATAGAGGAATAGATATGGTAGGCTATATAAAAGACAATTACAGAAATCATTTAAAGTGGAATAGTAAAGTCAGATGAATAGGTTTTTTCGATAAATACCAAAAGTTCTTCCCCTGTCAAATCTTAATGTGTTTCTTTTACTATAAATTGCTAAAGTATGAGCAATAATTATAGCATATCTGTAGCAATGCCTAATCTGAGGCCCCATTTTATACACAATTAAAACGAAATCATATAAAGACTACAGTTAATATGATTTTGCTGTGTATTAAAAAAAATCTTATTAGGCCCATTTCTTCATCTAAAAATAATTTGTGTTAAATGACATTATTTTATTAGTAGCAAGCCCTTGTGTTTCTCAATGAGACTTAGGTTTTCTCCCTTTACAGAGGAGAAATTCAACCATACTAATTTAGTTACACTTGTTTTTGGTTAGATGTCATTGAGTGACCCTGGGTCAGCATTCAACCTCATAGTGAAATCCAGGAATCCAAGGTAGTACTAGGATTGGAACATTTGGTTAATTTTTCACAGAGACCTTTTTATTCAGGCTTGTCATTTGTATACAAGCCTGAATATCTTCAGACTTGGAACCCATGACTTAAAGTCTCTCCCAGAGGACTTCTCCCTTGGATTTTTCCATCCTAAAAAATCCATCAACCACAGCTGGGTTTGAACCCACGTCCCTTGGAACTAGAGGCAAGGAACATAACCACTAGCCTGCTGCAGTTTATAAAATTAATTTTCTTATTTTTCAGTACATCTCACAATGAGAAGTTGTTACCATCTGATGTTACAAAATATAATGAAGCTGAAAAATTCTCATTGCGGCTAATCAATGAGGTGAGTTTTTTAAAAAAATATCCATATTTATTTTCAATTTTGTTATCATTTTTATACTAATAGCTGAATTATATATATATATATATATATATATATAAATAAGAAAGTTTTCTTGGGTTTTTCGTGTCTTGGATTCAAGTTCGGCCTCTGGCCACTATTCCGATGTTTCGGCATGATCCCATATGCCATTATCAAGGAATGATAAGTTTGAGTCACAGGTTTAGGTCTTATATAATTAAACACATAAGAATTTTCGCTGTGGTCCGTTTCCAAAGACGTACACCCATCCAAGGTTTAGTTCTTCTTCTTCCTTCCAAGTATTAGGCCAAGGCCTGTTACGATCCTATAGAAAATTTCTGGGAAATTCTCGTATAAGACTTGAAAGCATAATAATAGTTCCTTCGATTGGTTGCTGGCCAAAGGAAGGCAAGACCAGTGATGGGGCTGCCATCTTATAGCCTCTGGTCAGGCTTTTCTGGAGAAGGAAAGAAGAAATGGAAGGAAGGAATGACTCCCTAGCCCTCGGATGCCCTAATAGCATCGGGGTCGAAAAACAAGAGTTAACCAAGAGAGGTTAGATAGTAAAGTTAAAAGAGTGCAAAACACAAGTAAGTGGAAGAAATGTTTTGCTCAGCTTGGGCACCTTGTGGTCGCCATCCACATATCCCCTAGGTGAGGATCCCTGAGGGTTATGTAGTTAAACACCTTCAATTTTCAGTGTGGTCCGTTTCCGAAGCCGTACACCCATCCAAGGTTTAGTTCTTATGTAGTTAAACATCTTCAGTTTTCAGTGTGGTCCGTTTCGGAAGCCATACACCCATCCAAGCGTCGACCACGCTACATGTTCCCAACCGTGGTTTTCTTCATATCTTCTTCGCTGTTCTGGGGATGACATGGTGGGCAGCGAGAGCAGTTTTCCATGTAGATGGTAATCTTTGGGCATCATCTCGGGTGTTCATAGAATGCGGCCTTTTCTCAATCTGTATTGCTTCTCTGTAGATTCTTGATTTTTCATGATCTATTTTAGCCAACGTCCTAGATCCTGTGAGGTCGATCTTGTGACCCCTCTGTTTCATATGTTGCACCAGAGTTGATGTAGGTTCTTGACGATTTATTGCAGCCTTATGTTCTGCAATATATATATATATATATACACACACACACACACACACACACCAGAAATTGGTGCCAGTTTTACCACTGTTTTCATGTCTCAACTCCCGGAAAAGTGGTCTTTGGCAATGTACAATGCTTTTATTATGTTCTTAGTATCTTTATTAACCTTACTTAAAACAGATACAATCTTGAAATTAATGTACTCACTCAAGCTTTTTGCAGGCAATAGTTGATACAATTGAAGAGAAAAATGTATCTCTGATCTGGAATTTGAACTCAAGAACTCCAGCATTATTCACTGCTTTGTACCAATCAGACATTCTAGGAGCAGATACTGACTGGTACAAATCTTTCTCTGTTTGAAATCCCTATGACCCCTGATATGGCACAGAATAAATTCCATTATAATGTCTTCTTAGTGGAAGTAACCTTTTTTTAATGTGAATAGAAGTTCACTACCAGAGATCACGGGGATTTCAAATAGAGGAAGATTTGTGTCTGCTTCTAGATTTAGCACAATTGGTAGGCTAAGTGCCACCACCGGGTTTTGCCTTTTCTCTTCTCATCATCACTCATACAACACACTTTACACTACACAAATATAAACATAATAAGCTCGGAAAGCCAAAGGTCCCAGGTTCGAGTCTCGATCTAGGTGAAAATTTTTCTCTTCAAATATAATTTATCCTTCAGTGAGAAGTGTTAAATTAATAATAAAAACATCAATAGAAGCCCTACTGGCTTTATAAAGTAGTGTTAAATTCCCAATTAATGTCTTCTTAACTAAGAGGCGGCCATAAGCAAAGATAGAAGCAACGGATTCAAAACATTTGGCATGAGGGAATTACAACGCATAAAGAGAAAAATTTGCATCTAGATCACAGTTTGCCTTGGTAGCTCAGTTGGTAGAGCATTTGGCCCAGAAAGCCAAAGGTCCCGGGTTCGAGTCTCGGTCTAGGCAAAAATTTTTCTCTTCAAATATAATAAGTTCATCCTACATTCCTCTCTGTACACAATACAAGAATACATCATCTACGTAAAGTGGTCTGCCGAAGTGGTATGTAAATTGAAAATTGTCCATATTAACACCATCTATCCACCCAGCACGGAACTTCAAACACACAAAGTGTAATGGGTGGTATTAGAACATGCACACAAACACACATTTGTTTTTTTACAAAACATTCTAAAATTAAATTTGGTTTTGTTCCAGTTTCTTCAGAGTTATGAATTGGAGAAAACTCTTGCAGCTTTTATGGAAGAATGTACTAACTTAGGTTTTGAAGTTCCAACAGTTCTCAAGAAAGATAGAATTAAGCAGGAATCTGTGGTTAAGATATTGGAGTATTTTGCAGACAAAGATCTGAAAAAATTCTTTAATGTAAGTAATTAATCAATGAAAGTGTTTCATATACATCATGTTCTTAACCAAATGTAAATATACAGTTCACATTTTTAACCTCCAGATTGTATTAAGTGGGAATTATTCCTGTGGTTGCCCATGGTCTGGAATTTAGGTTAAGAACTACAAAGCGTAGAAATGAACTTCCTTAGAAGAACAAAAGGCTGCACAAGATTGGATCGGATAAGGAATGAAGATATAAGAACAGAGTTAAATATATATCCATTGAATGAGAAAATCAGAGAATATAGAGAGGAATGGCTTATACATGCGGAAAGAATGAATGTAACAAGATTATCAAGAGTAGCATTCAACTACAAGCCAAGAGGTTCAAGGAATGTAGGAAGGCCAGTGAAAAGATGGACAGAACAACTGTAAGGCGGAACAGGCAATTTATGCCTAGCCCGTGAAGTGAAGAAGAAGAAGAACTCTCCTTGTGCTTCATTATCATTTATCACCCATCACATCATTGGAGTAGCGTAACTCCGCCTTCCAGGTGCCCCAACCTAAGAAATGAATTACAATTCTGCCACTGCCAGTGAACAAAGCCAGAAGTGTCATAAAATACTACCTAGTGGCACTACAAAAAAAGAAAAAAAAAAAAGATTGTATTATGTCATGTCATTATTATGTTTAAAGTAAAGGTGAATGTTACCATTTATTAATAATTTAAAATTAGGCTTAGTTTTATTCAAGGAAATGACATTCTGCATTAAAAAAAAGTTAATATATCCAAAGTGTTATTCTAATTTCTTATATCAATTCCCTTTACACTACAGTACTAGGCACTGACATCAATTTCACCAAACTATATAAAATTCTCCTGGGGCTCTTATAATTAATTAAATAATTTTTCATGAATAAGTAAGTAGGCCTATGTGTAAGAAATTAAAAGTAAGCAGCATTGTAAGCAGGGCGGCCAGTCCTTAAGGGCACAGGGGTATGATTTCTCTTATTTATTTATTTACTGATAATATTTAATCTATCTCCTATTTAATCTATCTTCAAGCCACAGTTAATCCAAAAACATTCAAGACTAAAAGTGTATAAAACACTAGCTCTTCCGACTCTTTTGTATGGTAGCGAAGTATGGATGCTGAAACAGAAGGATATACAGAGACTTAGATCTGCTGAAATGAGATACCTTCGGAGGACTGCAGGATACACACTACTAGATCGCAAAAAAAATGAAGACATCTTAGAAGAATTACACATGGAATCTTTAGAAAACAAAATTTCTGATTATAAGTCAAGATGGATGCAACATGTTCATCGGATGGAAGATCACAGGATACCCAAACAAATGTTAAGATATCAACCTACAGGAAGAAGAAGAAGACCAGAACGTCCACTCAAAATACTTCTGGATGATGTTGCTCTTGAGCCGAAACAGGACAACATATGGCCTAAATTCATGAATGTACTATGATGATGATAATATTTAAAATGATCTTGCAGGTTATCTAGTGTATATAATATGTATTTATCACTTTGGATGAAGGTATATTATTTTTATATAGGTTCAGTGTTAAAAATAAAGATAAATATGAATCACTTTATCTTAGGCATATACTCCTTGTGACTAGAATCTCCCATATAAGGAACTGTTCTTGTGGAGTATTGGCATTGGCAGTGTTCACAAGACAGAACATTTCAACTTCAGGTTGGGTTTGGGGCACATTCATGGTGTGACTTCAGTGATGATAGCAATGCAGGCAGAAAAATGCACATCAATTCTCTCAGACTTCAAGGATGTAGTAAGGGTCTGTACTAAGTTATTCATGAATGGGTGTGCATTTTCCTGACACAGTATTCTAATAAGAAATGACTGACACTCAATTAGTGTTACCAAAGATTGTTTCTGAAACCAATTGCTTCACCATTTCCTTCCATGGGGTGTTAACTTCTTATCATGAGTTTTGTCAGTGTGAAAGTGTTCATGATGAATTAAATAAAATAATTACAAAGCAAACCATTATGTTATGAAGACAACTAGGATTAAGGTGTTAGGGCAACTGTGACCAGATACACATATAAAACAAGTGACTAGTTATAAAAATAGATCTTATTCACTACTCTTGAACAGGTTGCTATATGAAAATGGGAGAGGATTTGTGGTTATCATATCTATCTAATCTTCAGGTTTTTACATGCTGCCGTCTTCCAGTGCCAAACCTCCAAAACCTACGATCATGGGCATCTTCAATGCTTAGCTCTCTTGCTTGCATTACTATCTTCATGCTTTCCTTCCATGTTAACTTTGGTCTCCCTCTTTTCTTCTTTCTGCTCAGTTGCCATTGATATAGTAGTTTCGGCTATCGCTCATCTTCCATTCTTAAAATACGTCCTAACCATTTTAATTCTTTCAATTATGCTTTCTTCTTCTTCCATTATGTTTCTAATTTCCTTATTTGTAACATGTTCTAATTTTGACTTTCTGGCACTTCTGCATAAATAATCCATTTCTAGAGCTATTAGTGGTCATCATGTAAATAATTAATTTTTTTTTATTCTAATCGGGGGTGACAATTTATTGTAGACAAAGACTTGTGTGACAGATTTGAAACATCTATCCATAAAATTTAAGAAACACAAACTTTCTAACATCTGGACAATGAAATGACGGAGAATGAACCTGATATAAGTTATAAACATTAATTATATATGTGTGGCGGCTCGGTGGCACAAGCGATTAGATGTTCGCCTGTCACCACTGGGGTCCCGAGATCTAGTCTCAGTCACTCCATGTTGGTTTCATGGTGGACAATACAGAGTTTGGGCAGATTTTTCTCGGGGTTCCCCCCGTTTTCCCCTGCCACAATTTCATTCCACCATTTCTCCATACTCATCTCATCCATTTTGTTTCATTTCATTCATCTGCCACCCTGAGGTGGACACGAGTTGAGGATATTTATTTTATATATATGCTAACTTAATGTTTATATATATTAGGTTGTTCATTATTTTAATTATTTGATCTTTTTAAAATTTGATATTACGCGAGGCGGTCAGTTAAGCCCCGCCGTATTGATAGCGTGAAGACCACTATTGTTTAAGTGGTCTTTGGCCCGAGCGGTTGGCCTTGGTTTTGGAGGATGAGTTCCATATTTAAACATGTTAAAAACACAGTAAACGAAAAAATGACATAATTTATTAAAATAAATCCAAACATAAAGAAATATTAGATCAACAACATAAAAACAACTTACTAAAATCAGCTGAAATCGCCACATTGTCAAACGTCAAAATATTAAAGTGTTAAAATTCAGAGAGAGAGAAAACAATCATTTTAAAATATTCAACTTTGTTCGTTATTCTAAGTTCCTTGGACCATTTGGTCCCTTATTTAATTCTAAGTCTGAAAATGACCAAAGAATGATAAGAAAGAATACATATTACCAATGTAGCTGCCACCCCTGCTGGGGGACTGCAATCGGTCCCGCTGCTCTTCTGTCTTTTTCCACTAAAAATCCCGGCTTTTATATGATTATTTTTAATATTTAATTTTAGGAAGTTATATTTTGAGGTTATTTTAATTATATTATTTTTCGTCTGGACATCTTACCTCAATATTAATGTTGATTTGTTCTTGAACATGTTTCAAAACAATTCTGTTTTATCTTCAGCTTTCCCAGGCTGGTTTTATTTATGTTGCATTATGTTGCACCACCTGGATGTCGATGTCAGCTCCATCCTGTGGTTGGCCAAAGAACCTCCAAACAAGGTCACCCTCCATCGGAATATCAAAATTCATAACTCTGTTTCTGTTCTTCTGAATATAAATTTTTTCCCAAATAGTCAGCTCGTTTGTATTTTCTAACTGTTTTAATAATTTAGTGTCTGAATTGATATTATGTTTTTCAGACCAAACATGAGCAGCAACTGCAGATTTTTCAATTTCTCCATTTTTAATATTTCTTATGTGTTCTTTGGTTCTTGATTATTTTTACCTTTCACCATCCCCTAAAGCTAATGGAAACCCTATTTTCTTGCCGCATCTGTAGTAATATTCGTAGTATGTCATGGCCATGTTATGTAAGGTGTTTTTAACTTCTTATCCTAATATGTTTGGGTTATATAAGTTTTCGTAAGAATTTCCTATTTGGTTGAAACTAATAAGTTGTTTTTGATATTATATAAGATTTCGTAAGTGTGTCTTCATTGTTTGACAAATATATTGATATGAAATAGTCATTTTATAATAATTTTTTCCCTAGTTTTTTATCTATAAAGCACTTATGTATATTTGGATTGAGACTTCAATCCGCATTTAAAGGGTGAATATTTATGCCTTATTTTTTGGTATAATACACATGTATATGTGTCTATCCTTTATCGACTTTTTATAGTATTTTATTATTATTGCAGTTAGGCCCTAGTGTTGGCATAACATTTGATAACTGTGATCCCTCCCCACTACGAACTGTCACTGACTGTAAGGTAAAACTGAATCAGAAATACACCCCTCACCTGGTGCCAGTCCTTAGAATAGCCAAACAATTTACCAATATCACAATCTTAAAAAAATTAAAAAGTATTATCTTTTTCACAGGCATGGGAGAATTTAGTGCCGTCTTCGATACAAGAGAAAATTGAGTATAAAAAGTTGACATTTTATTTACATGTCCATTTTGCTGTTTTGCCTCTGCGGAAATCAGATAAGAATAAAGTAAGTAATGAAATTGAGACGAAAAGTGAAAAAGATGCAGAGCCTCTTGAGGGTGATCAATCAGAGAAAGAAGATAAGAATGATGTAGAAGAACCAGTAGACAAGAGAAAAGATGTACAGGAAAATGAAGATGGTATTCATGGAATGGAAGATTTACGAAATTTTCTGGAGACAAAAGGAACTGAATTCAGTGGAGAGCCAGAATTCCTGCCTTTCTATGCCCTGCCGTTTGTGAGTGAACCTGCCAAACATCCATCCTTCCAGGAGCTGTTCACTGTGAGTGGCACTTAGTACTGCCATTGCACCATGCACTTCAATGTATGTTTTCTTTTAAGTCTCAAGAGTTTTATTTAAGTAATATATATTTTGAAAAGCAGGCTACCCATTAATAAATAAGTTGAGTATGCCGTCATCTTACCTCATATTTTGTTGTTTCTTGTAAGATATGTACAGACAGAGTCTGTACCAACTGATGATGTAGCAGAGATACTTTCAAACAACAAAGTATGAGGTAAGATGATGGCAAGTCTCAACTTATTTATTAAGTAGAACCTCATAATGTTACTTATTTTAGGAATTCTCACTATGAGGTATATTCATTAAGGTAGAATTTTTTATTACAATATGAGGTGAGTGATAAAAAATTCTACCTTAACTCATAATGTTACTTCTTATTGTATTTTCATAATAAATTTTCTCATTAACTCGAGTTACACAAATTGTTGGAGTTTGACTGAAGATGAAGGTGAAATGACCTTTGAAACCAGCATCGTGAAATCACAGAACTTTATGAGGTGAGATATAAAAACATTTTCTCCAACCCGTGTATAAATTAATAAATATATATAAAAACCTTTATAAATTTAAGTATGTATAATGTAAAAGTTAAAAAAAATGTTTAATATTAGTGGTAAAAATAAGCCAGGATTACATTTGATAATTTAATAATTTTCTATAATATGTATACAGAAATAATACGTATGTGGAAAGCAACAGGAAGCTACCACACCTTCCCTAGTAAAGCTGCAGAGCATAGCATGAAAGTGTTATGATCACAGTGAAAGACCTGCCCTCGGGCAAAACACTATATGTGTATATATATATATATATATATATGTTATATTGCAGATTTTTGCGGATATAAGTATGATTAAGAAAATGCGGAAAACCCAAGAAAATGTTCTTAATCATATATATACAGGTGCAGCATAAGTCAGTTAACTGAAAATGCAAATCTATTATTTTCTGTAGCTTACATCATCTGTACAAAAAACAACTACCAGCATTGTTCAAAGTGACCTCCATTGTTATTTAAGTAGTAGTTTGAGATTATATTCTGAAGGTCCCGTACTCAAACCTCAGTTTCAACCAATCTGATATTCTTCCTTGCAACCATGTGCAGTGTTTAACTGACTTATGCTGCACCATGTGTATATATATTATATATATATATATATATATATCATCATCATCATCATCATCATCATCATCATAGTACATTCACGAATTTAGGCCATTTGTTGACCTGTTTCGGCCTCAAGAGAAACACCATCCAGAAGTCTTTTGAGTGGACGTCCTGGTCTTCTTCTTCCTGCAGGTTGATATCTTAACATTTGTTTGGGTATTCTGTGATCTTCCATTCGATGAACATGTTGCATCCATCTTGACTTATAATCAGAAATTTTGTTTTCTAAAGATTCCATGTGTAATTCTTCTAAGATGTCTTCATTTTTTTTGTGATCTAGTAGTGTGTATCCTGCAGTCCTCCGAAGATATCTCATTTCAGCAGATCTAAGTCTCTGTATATCCTTCTGTTTCAACGTCCATACTTCGCTACCATACAAAAGAGTTGGAAGAGCCAGTGTTTTATACACTTTCAGTCTTGAATGCTTTTGGACTAATTGTGGCTTGAAGATAGAATTTATTAACCCTAAAATTCTTAAAAATTTAGATATTTTTGCATTTACATCCTTTTCTTCTTCATATGAGATATTGCATCCTAGATATGTAAAATTATTCACCTGCTCCAAAATGTTATTGTCCAGTACAATTTTACTTCTGACAGGATCTACACCTTGAAATGCCATAATTTTTGTCTTTTCTGTAGATATCTTTAATCCATATTCTTCTGTAATTTTGTTAAGTTCATACAGACCTTTCTGTAGATTATCTTCGGAATTTGCTATTATTATTTGGTCATCTGCAAAAATATATATATATATATAACATGATAAGAAAAATAAATGCATTGCTCAATAAAATTCATCGGAGAACATATTGTTTAAACAACTCACCTCATAGGATTCATGCTTCCATGATATCGCGATTTCAAACATAATCATGTTCATCGTCAGCCATAACTCCGACTGATGAAATTCTTCGGCCGTCAACTATTCTATTGTCGCCATCTTCAGTGCTGCCATCTATGGTTGAATTTATGAACTTCGAAATCAATGTAATTTCGTTAGGGATATCAAAATTCATTGATCTATTTTTGTTTTTCTGAATGTATATTTTTTCCCAAACTGTCAATTCCAAAGGTTTCTCTACTTGTTTTAAAAGTTTAGCTTCTCTTCCAATTTTATGATGTTCTAATAAACTATTCTGCAGCAATTGCAGATTTTTCAATTTCACAATTTTTAATATTTCTGAAATGTTCTTTTGTCTGAATTTCCAAATTCCTTTTTGTTTTTCCTATATAAACTTTATAGCAATCTTCACAATTTATTTGATAAATTCCAGATTTCTTACTGTCTGGAACATTGACTTTTTTATTGGTACTTAGAAGATTACCCAGACTAAATTTATTTATTGGTGCCAAAGAAATGTTGTATTTGTCAAAAATTTTTTGAAATTTCCTATGCATTTCAGGATGGTAAGTAATTTTCATGTATTTTTTCTTTTCTTTGCAATTTTGTAGAGTAGTATATTCATTAAGTATTCATTGCTCAATGTCAAAAAAAATTATAACACACACACACATATATATATATATAATATATATATATAGAGACACACATCACAGGGTGCTACAGTTTATTTTGGATTTAAAAGAGTTTCTTGAATAGAAAAATTTGAGAAAGCCTACTCTAATGTAATGGTTGGTTTGATTACTTATGTTTTTTTGCTATAATTTGTTTTGTAATCTTTGATATATTAATTATTCAATAATGTAATGATTCACAATCTAATTCTTTTGTTCCATTGACATAATTGTGGTTGAGGGGTGTTAAGGGAAGCAAATAAGAGATAAACGAGATGAAACCTTGCTTAAAATAAATGTCTTGCACACTACTGTCCTATATGCTTTCAGCACTAAATTCCAAAAACACTTTTTAATTATTGTTTGCTCATCATTCACATCCTGCACATTATTTTCTGTGTATTTTCTTTTTAGATTATCATATTTCTTATATGCTTCATTTCATTACATACTGTAGTACTTACACATACAATACAGCCACCTACTTCAATTATATAATAATAATAATAATAATAATAATAATTATATATATTATATCAATATGAATCAGTAAAGTTTACCGTTGAATTAGAAAAAGAAAACAAAATTCCTTTTTTGGATTTATGTATAATTAGGAATGATCAAACACTGAAAATTGAATTTGATATATTTAGAAAAGGAACTCATACAGATAATTACATTAAATCATCAGGCTTCAATCACATTGCTCATAAGCATGCAATATTCAATAGCTTAATTTACAGATTGACAAATGTACCATTAAACGAAGAAAATTTCAATACAGAGTTTAAACATATCTTAAACACTGCTAGATTAAATGGTTTTGATAAAGAATTAATTATAAATAAGTTGAAGAAATTCAAACACAATAAAAGACTTAATGAATATACTACTCTACAAAATTGCAAAGAAAAGAAAAAATACATGAAAATTACTTACCATCCTGAAATGCATAGGAAATTTCAAAAAATTTTTGACAAATACAACATTTCTTTGGCACCAATAAATAAATTTAGTCTGGGTAATCTTCTAAGTACCAATAAAAAAGTCAATGTTCCAGACAGTAAGAAATCTGGAATTTATCAAATAAATTGTGAAGATTGCTATAAAGTTTATATAGGAAAAACAAAAAGGAATTTGGAAATTCAGACAAAAGAACATTTCAGAAATATTAAAAATTGTGAAATTGAAAAATCTGCAATTGCTGCAGAATAGTTTATTAGAACATCATAAAATTGGAAGAGAAGCTAAACTTTTAAAACAAGTAGAGAAACCTTTGGAATTGACAGTTTGGGAAAAAATATACATTCAGAAAAACAAAAATAGATCAATGAATTTTGATATCCCTAACGAAATTACATTGATTTCGAAGTTCATAAATTCAACCATAGATGGCAGCACTGAAGATGGCGACAATAGAATAGTTGACGGCCGAAGAATTTCATCAGTCGGAGTTATGGCTGACGATGAACATGATTATGTTTGAAATCGCGATATCATGGAAGCATGAATCCTATGAGGTGAGTTGTTTAAACAATATGTTCTCCGATGAATTTTAATAATAATATATATTTAACTTTTATAGGAATTAATCACTATGAGGTTTAATTTATGGTGAAATTAAATGTTTCTTACCTCTCCTCATATAAATTTTCTAAGTAGACCACGATTTCGAGACCACAATGGTCTCATCGTCAGCACTTTCATGGCGACGGATGTTATGTCGATTGGAAGAAACTCTTCTTCTTCTCTCTGTTGGTGGACCAATGAACCTCTTGATCAGGTCAAAATTTGCGGGAATTTTGAAGTTCATAAGTTTTCCTTTGTTTTTCTGAATGTGGATCTTTTCCCAAACCGTGAGTTCTTTTTGTTTGTCTATTTGTTTAATTAGACTAGCCTTTGATTTGATTAAATGTTTTTTGGACTAAGCATGAGCAGCTACTGCTGACTTTTCCACTTCTCCATTTTTGATGTTTCTAAGATGTTCTTTCACCCTTGTTTTCAAATTTCTTTTCGTTTTTCCAATATAAATTTTGTCACAATCCCTGCATTTGATCTGATAAATTCCTGATTTGTTTTCATTTTCAATTCTTTCATTTTTATTGGTTTTAATTATCCTGTTAAGGCTGTATTCATTCTTTGGTGCGAATCTTATATTAAAAGTCTTCTTAATAGAGAAGCCGCCATTTGCAAAAATCATAGCAACAGCTCGTAGCATTTGG
The DNA here is from genome assembly GCA_030220185.1 of Diploptera punctata. Lineage (NCBI taxonomy): Eukaryota > Metazoa > Arthropoda > Insecta > Blattodea > Blaberidae > Diploptera > Diploptera punctata. The sequence continues at coordinate 2,099,269 of JASPKZ010003882.1, forward strand.
GGTTAGGGGATTAACTATGTGTAAGAGAAAAATACGCGTTTAGATTGGAGGCCTAGGTGGCTCAGATGGAAGAGTATTGACATAGAAAGTCAAAATGCCCTGGGTTCAAACCCCAGTCTAGGCGTATATTTTTCTTTTCAAATATAATTTGTCCTTCATTAAGATGTTTAAAAACGAATAATATTAACTTTGAAAGAAGCACTACTGGCTGTATAAGTAATATTGTTTATTTTTTCTTTCACTCACCTCATACTTCATAACTCGAGGTGAGTGAAAGAAAAAATAATCAATATTAAAAAACCTCATAGTGTTATTTCCTATCTACATAACTTTATAAGTAATGTTTAAATTCCCAATAAAAAGTCTTCTTAATAGAGAAGCTGCCATTTGCAAAAATCGTAGCAACGGCTTGTAGCATTTGGGGTTAGGGAATTAACAATGTGTAAGAGAAAAATACGCGTTTAGATTGGAGGCCTAGGTGGCTCAGATGGAAGAGCATTAACATAGAAAGTCAAAATGCCCTGGGTTCAAACCCCAGTCTAGGCGTATATTTTTCTTTTCAAATATAATTTGTCCTTCATTAAGATGTTTAAAAACGAATAATATTAACTTTTAAAGAAACACTACTGGCTTTATAAGTAATATTGTTTATTTTTTCTTTCACTCACCTCATACTTCATAACTCGAGGTGAGTGAAAGAAAAAATAATCAATATTAAAAAACCTCATAGTGTTATTTCCTATCTACATAACTTTATAAGTAATGTTTAAATTCCCAATAAAAAGTCTTCTTAATAGAGAAGCCGCCATTTGCAAAAATCGTAGCAACGGCTTGTAGCATTTGGGGTTAGGGAATTAACAATGTGTAAGAGAAAAATACGCGTTTAGATTGGAGGCCTAGGTGGCTCAGATGGAAGAGCATTGACATAGAAAGTCAAAGGTCCTGGGTTCAAATCCCAGTCTAGGCGTGATTTTTCTTTTGAAAATTTTTTGAAATTTATAGTGTTTCAGTGGATGGTAAGTGAATTGCTTGAATTTTATTTTTTTCTGTTTCTTTTATAAGTGTGCTTTCATTTATTAATTTTTTATTTATATGAGGAGAGGTAAGAAACATTTAATTTCACCAATAATATATATAGTTTAAGTGAATGTAGGTTTGCTCCATAGTTGCGTAAAAGATCAAAGATGTCTTTAACCTTCAGTCAAGATAAACAAATTCAGTTATTGGAAGAATTTGTACAGGTCATGTACTTATATTAAATTTATTCCACTCTCCTCGTCATCAACCCTCCACAAATGCTCATACTACATAAACAATTAAACATACAGTGGTCCTATTCTCCTCTTTGTACACAATGCAGGTACATACCATTTACATAACATGGCTTACTTGGTGCATGATTAAAAAAAATAGCTCACACAAACACAATCTATCCATTGAATATAGCATGAGGATTGACATTGGAACACAACATACATTATATGTTAAATTAATATTGGGAAGCTAAAGCTTTAGCTTCCCAATATTAATTTAATAAATAATGCTATAGCTGTGTGGAGTCCCTTCATGTCTTCTTTAGGTAGAAGCCATTCATTGTGTATTTGTGAATGATGATTCATTGCAATTGAATGTGGGGCCAGTAGAGTAAAGGTAAAGGAAGGATTCTTGCTTGGATGGGAATGAAGCCTGGATTAGCTCAGTGGTCTGAGCATTAGCACGGAAAGCTAAAGATTCGGGGTTCGATTCCCGGTTCAGGCAAAAATTTTTCTCTTTACCATTGATTTATACATTATATGTGACTGAAATTTGAAAATTTCAGGAAAACTGGATGAGTAGACTAGCAGATAATTTACGGGACTTCTTGATAGAACACAGTTGGGGTTCAACAGTAGCTCCACAGCTTCTGCAGCTGGGTTTGGTACATCGCTGCAGCACTGCACAGAAGTCTCATGCACAACTTTTAGAAACACATAAACACTTCAAATTACTCAAGAGGAGATACCAGAAATTACATAAGGATCATCACAACCTAATAGGTGAGAACATTTTTTAGTATTTATAAATAAAGGGTCATAGTATAGGACTATTCAGAAAGAAGGAACAGACTTCAAACATTTATTTCTTCCAAACTACAAAAAATACAAACATAATTCCAACGTTCCTGGAAAGAGAGAAGTTTGAAGTTCTGATCACGGTCACATTGGCGCTGTTGCATGTCATGTTGATTGTTTGTATTAAAATGGTGACACAACAGGATGTTGGATTGGAAGAGGAGGAGCAGAAGATCAACTTCATTACTGGTGGCCTCCCAGGTCACCCGACCTAAACCCATGTGATTTTTATCTGTGGGGTTACATAAAAGACCGTGTTTTTATCTCGCCTATGCCTGACACTCTTGAAAATATGCTCCATCGAATTGTTGAAGCTCTGAATTCGATAACTAGAGACTAGCTGGTTCATGTGTGGCAAGAAATGAGCCACCGTTTTGATAATTGTTGTGTAACACATGGTGCTCATATTGAATGCATAAAATAGTGAAATTTTGAACTTTTCTCTTTCCAGGAACATTGGAATTGTGTTTATATGTTTTGTAGTTAGGAAGAAATAAATGTTTGATGTCTGTTCCTTCTTTCTGAAAGCCCTGTATAGTTGGTTAAGGCAATATGCTACAAGGATATCGGGTTCAAGTTCCGATAGGGTTAACTTAAATTGGCTTAAAACTTGTAGGGACCCACCATGGCCCTGGGGTCAATTTAGCCTATAACAGAAATTTTTACCAGATGTATGTTCTGGACTAAAGGTGGCAGTCAACAATAATAATAATATAAAAATATAAATATAAAAATAACAATAAAAATTACCGACTTGCTGACGTCTCGTGCTGATTGTCTAGAAGGTGGAACCCTTAGGGTCGAATCTTTGAACGCATTAGACCGTAAAAGGCGTTCTCTGCTGAGAAAGTTTTATCCTAATACGATTTTGCTTACTCAGAAATCTATTCATGCGATAATAATTGTTGAAATTCGTAAGCTACCTGATGAGGTAACTTAAGATCATAGCTTAAGATAGAAACTTATCGTGAGAATCCCGATGGGAACCGATGGTAACCGATGTAGTTTGAAACCTTGCTGCTTTATCCAAAATGTCGGACCTTGAAGATTTTGATCATGTTTTTGGTATATGCGGAGAAGAGGAATTTGATAGAGTCTACCAAAGAATTCAACTGGAAGAACAGGAGAATCGGCATAATATTGCATGATGCAGACGTCGTTGTATACGGTATTATTTGCGGGATGCAAGCGTAAATGCGTTCCTCTATAGCAGACGAAAATAACGGAAGTGATTTTATCGCTGAGAATTCTGGGTAATTTCTTGCCAATATTACAAAAATGATGACTTTCATGCATGACCAGTTTGTGGGTAGCTAATTCGATCTTTGAACTTGCTCACGGTGAGTCAGCTCACCAGTGATTGGAAGTAATTTGAGTAGAGACTAATGTATTTGCATGCGGCCCTTAATCTCTTACTTCCCCAAGGGCCTCTTAAGGACTGTATAGGATCATTTTACCTTCATTTTGTGCCGGTTCGCTCAGGGTAGAATATGATCACTCAGGGATGTTTTAAATTATACACTTATTATTTTAGTTTATTGGATAAATTTGTATACAATATTGTATTTACAATGTTTGATAATTCACTATCTCGGAGTGGAGTTGATGAGTTATTTCCGCCCACGTGTTTTAATATCACTTTCGCGAACAATTACTGAAGAAATTGACTATTGCAGAACATAGGAGCGTGTGTGTTTTCACACGCGTCCTTGCCTTATAAGGGCGATGACTCCTCCCATCCCCACTCCGAGTGTATATGTTATTCATTATAGCTTAGAAGGGTAGGTACCATTCGTTTGGGTTTCTATGTTGGTAATAGACTCGTGTGCACGTTTGTGCGCCTTCCAGTTATTACTATTACTGGTACGCTTTATTACTCACGAGTCTATTACTTCTTGCCACAATTTATAAATAAAAAAGATGCAGAATGGCATCCTCAAAGAGTTATACTTGGCTTGCAAGTCATAGGTCATCAACCCCTGACCTAGATCATCATTTACACAGAAATGGCTCATATGAAATGTAATATGGAACTTATCACCTGACGAAGTATTTTAGAATTTACATGATGTATTGTGTAAGTTATATGGTAATGGTACCATATTATATTCTGTCTCTAGTCTATCAACATAATAGAATATAAATTTTGTGTTACAGGCATTGCTGCAGAATTGACAGGTGCACTGGAGAGTTCTGTGAAAGGACAAGCTGTTGATCTGAAGGCAACACTCAATAACTGCACCAAAATTTTCCCAGATCTTTTTGCTCATGCAGTTGGGTCAGAGTCTCATGCAGAGGTGAGAATTTTATTGCAATATTTCATATTATTATGAGCCAGGTCATTTAGGCAGCAATGCATCTGTCTACTGAAATGGATACTCCAGGTTCAAACCCAGACTACTGAAGGATGGAGACTTTTTTCACTTGTTCATATACACACTGTCCTTGAAACCCTCCTTTAAAATGTGTATCAAACAATTTTCTGGGATAAAGTCAGCAAGAATGTAGGGCTAATATATTACCTCCTTACTTCATATTAGTGACTATGGGTCGTATGCAAATACATTACTCTCTACTCAAATTACTTCCAATCACTGGTGAGCTGAGATCGAATTAACAGCCGCCTTAACTGGTCATGCATGAATGTTGACGTTTTCGTAATATTGGCAACGAATTACCCAGAATTCTCAGCGATAAAACCACTTCCGTTATTTTCGTCTGCTATAGAGGAATGCATTTATGCTTGCATCCCGCAAATAATACCGTATACAAACACGTCTGCGACGCGCAATATTATGCCGATTCTCCTGTTCTTCCAGTTGGATTCTTTGGTAGACTATCAAATTCCTCTTCTCCGCGTATACCGAAAACATGATCGAAGTCTTCAAGGTCCGACATCTTGGATAAGTTTCAAACTACATCGGTTCCCTTCGGGAGTTTCACATAAGTTTATATCTTGAGCTACGATCTTAAGGTACCTTGTCAGGTAGCTTTACAATTATTACCGCGTGAATAGATTTCTGAGTAAGAAAAATGTGTTTGAATAAAGCTTTATCAGCAGAGAACGCCTTTTACTGTCTAATGCATTCAAACATTCGACCCTATTTAACTCATGCCCCAAAGGGAAGTCATTGACCAATCACATTTCAATGATTTTTGATTTACAACCAATCACAGTCATGTTTCGCCTAGAATTTACCAACTAAAGTTTATCATAATAAAAAAAGCACCTCCTTTTTAACATTCTGAATAGGTCATAGCATTATTTTGCAGTGACTGACTCACTAAGAAGTACGGCTACCAGATTGTATATATAGTGCATGAATGTCAACACATAGCGCATGTGGGAGTTAATATAAAAACATTTGTAGCAATTGATTATACCACCAAAAATATAAACCACTGTTTGCACTTTCTTAAATGTATTTTTTCCCAGGTAATAACTTTCCAGAAAAATATAATTGTCATATTTACATCATACGACATCAGAAATGAATTAATATACAGTTTGATGTGTTTCATTTTTTCTCCACTAGAGTGCATTCTTACAATATTGCATTCCTTTGGCAATAAATAATATGATCTGATTGCAGTGATGAACCGTTCTCTATGGTGATGAACAAAAGAAGCAAACGAAGCTTACCAATCGTTTCTCATTTGTTTTCAAACATCGCCGTTTACATGAAATATATAAATATTTTAAAATAACTATATTTAAATAATGATTTGTGAGTAAACAGCTTAATTTTATTCGTTAAATAGTCCTAACAAATGCCACGAGTGATTTCTAAATTTATCGATAATTTGGAAATCACTCGTGGCATTACTTATGATAATTATTTATTAGCAGTGATCTAACAAGAGGTTGTGTTTTTCTGAGAAAAATCACGAGTGAGTGATTTTGTCTAATGAAAAACTCAACCTCACGTTGGATTTGGAGTGACTATTTAGCGAATAATACAACATCAGAAGCTAAAAATAATTATAATGTTTAATTATATTATTTTTGGTCTGGACATCTTACCTCAATATTAATGTTGATTTGTTCTTGGACATGTTTCAAAACAATTCTCTGTTTTATCTTCAGCTTTCCCAGAGTCTGGGAAAGCTGAAGATAAAACAGAGAATTGTTTTGAAACATGTCCAAGAACAAATCAACATTAATATTGAGGTAAGATGTCCAGACCAAAAATAATATAATTAAAATAACCTCAAAATATAACTTCCTAAAATTAAATAATAATGTTTAATATTTACCAAATATGGGGTTATGTATTCCGATCTTCCGGGTGATTTCTAAGTCTGCTGTTTAGTTATAAATAGTATATATTTACTGTTAATCTCTTTGGGCTTGGGAAATATCAATAACAGATGATTGTATGAGAAATAACTAGGGAGCAGATTTTGGTGTTCTAAAAGCTAAGATTGCAACATAGTATAGTGATAAAATTAATGTATTAAATCTTTAAATGCAATCAACTGATTATTTTGTAATATAACTTACAAAAAACATTTCTCAATACTTTATGTGGGATCTAGTAATATTACATTTATATCACACATATTTTTAAATGAAAAAATAAATAATGTAAATAGAACATTATTTATTTTAATTTAAAATTAAGTTGTGTAATAAAAAAAACTCCTGGTGCGACAGGTCTAGAAGGCCCTTAGCCTACCATCCAGCTGCTGGCCTCATATCCACATGAGTCAATCACAGAGGTAGATGATCATCCAGCCAGTATAGGGGTGACATGTGGTCAGCTTGTCGAGTCCCCCAGTCGTTATAGCTGGTTTTCTCAACCTGGAGCCGCTACTTATTGTAGCTACCCAAATGCCTCATGATGCTGGATGGGCACCGGTCCCATACTGGCCGAAATTCCATGAGAAAATTTCTTCCTCCATGGAGACTCGAACCAGTGCAAGTCCTGTAGCTCTGCACCAAGGCCTCCTGCCTTAACCACTCAGCTACAGGGCGGTACTTAAATTGTGTAATATAAATGTAATATTACTAGATCCCACACAAAAATTATTAAGAAACTTTTTTGTAAGTTATATTGTAAAGAATTCTTTTGATTGGGTATAAAGACTTGTTAAATTAATTTTTATCACTATACTATGTTGCAATCTTAACTTTTAGAGCAAAAAAATCCATTCCCTAGAAATAACTATTAACAATAATGCAGATTCATTATACAACATATTATAAATTTTTTAGAGCAACAGAACTAACCTTTCGTTTTTCTGGTAATTTTTGAAGTTGTTTTCTTTTGGCATTTCTTGCTGTACCATATCGATCATACATTGTTGAATCGATATCCTTGTCAAAGAAGTTAATTTGTGGAGATATCTCTCATTACAAATTTTAATTTCCAAAGTTGTGTTGGCAATACTGACAGGAAGAGGCAATTTTGTCAGTCTATGAGATAGTCATCATCATCAAATTAGCATTACAGTTTATTAGGCCTCAACTTCCTTCATGATTTTCTTAAGCCGTGTTCCAGTTCTTGATGCTCAGTTTCTTTGTCTTCCAACACTCCATCAGTCCAGCTATTACTGGATTTCCCAATTCTTCAGCTGCCTTCGGGTTTCTTATCACTTATCAGTAGTTGTTTTAACAATGTTTGTAGTTTTTATTCTCTGTACAGGTCCTGCCCATCTCAATCTAACTATTTTAATTGAGTTAACTATATCAGATGATTTAGCATTTTGATACAGACAATGAGCTACAAACTAGCATAGAGAATTTGCTGAAAGCATTGGTGGCTTCTAATTGGATGAGAGTAATAATTGAAAATTGGTACACACACTAACACCGTAAAAGATCGTCGTTCGAAAAGTATCGCTGGTAGATGTAGCTAAATGTTGCAAATAAAACATTTTTGATTTTCACTGTGGTTTTAATTTCGTGACTGATTGAATCTTGAAAAAAATACCCCTCGTAACGATATCCTCAACTTGTGTCCAACTCAAAGTGGGATCGAAGGATGAGATGAGAAAAATCCCCTATATTTATAGAGGTCTATGAGCAACAAGTGTGCTGGCCAACCATGACTGACACACAATCCCATGGGTGGATAAACAAAATAGATGAGATGAGTATGGAGAAATTCATGGCAGAGGAAAATGGAAGAAACCCTAATAAAACTAGTCCAATCTCCATTTAGTCCACCATGAAAAAACCCAAGTGGAGTGACAGAGACTCGATCTTGAGACCCATGGTTTAAAGGCGAGGGTCTAACTGCTTGTGCCATGGAGTCACCAAATTTTGACACCTCACCTCATAATTTGTAGATTCTTGAGGACATGTTTCACAAGGGTTCTCTTGTGTCTTCAGCTTGTTTCAGACAGTTTAAATGGTGGTTGACAATCTTGCGGATTGTTTTCTCTTCCCTCTTTAGGTTGGCTAATGAACTTCCAAATCAAATCAAAAACAACTTTATATCGTAATTTTTAACCACTTTTTTCATCATATGTAAGTAGTATTCTGGATGAGATCTGAATTTTAGAAACATAAAATTCACCAATATGGAGTTAACTTGGAGCCTGTGATTCTATACTCCTAAAAAGTGTTTTTTTTATTGATAAATTTGCTTCAAGTATAGAACCTGTGATTTTTTAAATACTGATAATTCATATTTTTATTACAATTTCTATCTAATCTGTTCATTTTTTGTTGCATTAGGCTCCTCCAGAGGAAATAATCCGACGTTCAATACAACAGACTCGTGAAGATCACACAGGTTCTGGATTTGATCTAGATTTTCGTAAGATAAAACAACACCTTGCATCCGGGAGTGTGAAAACAAAGCTTCTGTTGTTTCAAGCTCTAAGATGGGTAAGTTATTTGTTCATGAATAAATGAGTCATTTTTTATATTTACCTGATAGTTTATGTTTTCTTAAACATGGAAACTGCAGTTTTCAAGAGGAAACATCCCTACCATTTTCAACCAACACAATGACTACCGGATTGTTGTTATAGTTATTTGTTGTTTTCTTAAATAATCATAAATTAAATAAAATTATAGGTAATTTAAATAAAATGCTGTAATCATTTATAGTATATATATATATATATATAATATATATATATATATGCTTAGTTACTGCCCCCAAACATGGCTTCTTTACTGCCCCCAAAGCCAAAGATTGTTGGGATGTCCAAAAAAAATGCTGGTTGGAAAATTCCTCTTTGAGACCGTAAAAGGCCACATGGCCTAATACTTGCATGGATGATAATGATGATGAAGAAAACATAAACTATGAGGTAAGATAAGAAATGAGTCATTCATTCATTGAAAATTTTAATTGTACAATTTACAGTCTCAGTGCTATGAGGGATGATGGTGCACAAATTGCTAATTTATAATTAATGATTAAATTAAAATGCTTCATACTTCTCCTCATATCCAGTCTTCTAAATAGATCATGATTTCAAAGCTTTCACGACTTCATCTTCAGTACCATAGAGAACAAATAGAGTGGCCTCTATGGTGCTGAAGATGAAGCTGCAAAGGCTTTGAAATCGCGATCTACTTAGACTGGATATGAGGAGAGGTATGAAGCATTTTAATATATGATGAAAGTAAGAAAACCACAAGTATGTTTAAAATCTCAGCAAAGCTTCTTAAGCATAGTACAAGAAATCAAACAGAAATTGCAACTTCCACATTCAAAAGAAAATATGCAGATGAGAAACAACCCTCTAGAATTTTTGGAAATTGAATATAACCTTCATTTAACAGAATACATCAAGAAATCTGAAACTCCTCCATATATTTTAAAACAAATGTCACTGGAAATAATAAATCTAAGATACCCAGCTCCTGAATGGATACATATTTTTACAAATGGCTCCAGCCTACCAAATGACGGTGGCACTGGTGCTGGTGCAGTATGTCCACTTTTTTTTCCTTTTATCATAAACTAAACACAAATTCAACAAACTTTGATGGCGAAATTCTAGCAATTTTCTTAAGTTTACAAAATCTTTTATATCACATCCAAAAATTTACAAAAGTTGTAATTCTATGTGACTCCAAAGCAGCCATTCTCGCTATAACACGAGACACAACACCCAAAAGCATCACAATTATCGAATGTCACAAAATAATAAAACAGTTATCCCATCTACATAAAAAAGTTGTACTACAATGGATTCCGGCCCATTGTGGAGTGACAGGCAATGAAATAGCCGATTTTCTGGCCAAGAAGGGTAGCAAATTTGTTTCAAACCAAACTTCTACTCCAGTTTCCTTTCACTCTATCAAAAGAATTATCACAAATAAATACATCAATAAACTTGGAGAAGAATACACCACCAAAACATCTGGAAAGGAATGGGAAAATATACAAGCTTAGACATTACTACATTACAAAGAAAATGTGCAGTAGCAACATTCAGAATGCTAACGGGACATGACTGCTTGAATAAACACCTACACAGAATTGGCTTAACAGATTCAGCTAAATGCCCTTTTTGCAATTTAAATGAAGATATGGAAAGAAACCATCTCCTCCGTTGTTCAGCTTTTATAGAAGAGACCAGCCTTTCTGCTAAATATTGGAATGCAAGAGAGCGAATGATTTCATTATCAAGTGCTCGACATTAGATACCAACCAACCAACCATATATGATGAAAGTTAAAAATTAAAATGTACCTGTTGGTAGGTGCCGTCGTCCTCAACTTTCTTAAAATATTGTATATAAAATTAACTGGAGCGCTTTTGGAAGTTATCTTCCATCTTCGGCAGGTTGAGCTTCCACTACTCGATGTTATTGTGTACGGTGATGTAGTGGAAGCTCAACCTGCCGAAGATGGAAGATAACTTCCGAAAGCGCTCCATTAAATTTTATATACAATATTTTAACAAAGTTGAGGACGACGGCACCTACCAACAGGTACATTTTAATTTTTAACTTTCATCATATGACTTCACCTCAACGGAATTTGATATGAATTTTACTAGTATTGATTTTAATATAATCTTAAATTAAACCTCATAGTGATTTATTCCTAAAAAAGTTCAATGCTAATTTATAGATTGTGCACCGGATGCCTGGATTAAATTCCAAACTTCTGCACATACTTAACTTTTATAGGAATTAATCACTATGAGGTTTAATTTATGGTGAAATTAAATACTTCTTACCTCTCCTCATATAAATCTTCTAAGTTGATCGCGATTTCGAGACTATAACTGTCTCATCCTCAGAACTTTCTTGGCGACTGGTGTTATGTCGATCGGAAGAAACTCTTCTTCTTCCCTCTGTTGGTGGACCGATGAACCTCTGGATCAGGTCAAATTTGCAGGAATTTCAAAGTTCATAAGTTTTCCTTTGTTTTTCTGAATGTGGATCTTTTCCCAAACTATGAGTTCCTTTTGTTTGTCTATTTGTTTAATTAGACTGGCTTTTGATTCAATTAAATGTTTTTTGGACCAAGCATGAGCAGCTACTGCTGATTTTTCCACTTCTCCATTTTGATGTTTCTAAGATGTTCTTTCACCCTTGTTTTCAAATTTCTTTTCGTTTTTCCAATATAATTAAATTTAACTTTTATAGGAATTAATCACTATGAGGTTTAATTTATGGTGAAATTAAATGTTTCTTGCCTCTCCTCATCTATATTTTCTAAGTTGATCGCGATTTCGACACTATAACTGTCTCATCATCAGAACTTTGTTGGCGACTGGTGTTATGAAGAGGTTTTTCCGATCAACATAACACCAGTCGCCAACAAAGTTCTGATGATGAGACAGTTATAGTCTCGAAATCGCGATCAACTTAGAAAATATAGATGAGGAGAGGTAAGAAACATTTAATTTCACCATTTCCAATATAAGTTTTGTCACAATCCCTGCATTTGATCTGATAAATTCCTGATTTGTTTTCATTTTCAATTCTTTCATTTTTATTGGTTTTAATTATCCTATTAAGGCAACAGAGGGAAGAAGAAGAGTTTCTTCCGATCGACATAACACCAGTCGCCAAGAAAGTTCTGAGGATGAGACAGTTATAGTCTCGAAATCGCGATCAACTTAGAAGATTTATATGAGGAAAGGTAAGAAACATTTAATTTCACCATTTTGCACATACGTTAAGAAGGCATGTGGTAACTCAATCTCAGATAGGAACATAAAGCCTGATGGTCCACTTGTTGCTTTTCGACAGGAGTAGGCTGCTTGCCAGCACTGGATTTTATCTTTTCCCTTCTCTTCATCATCCCTCACACAGCACAAGGACAAAAGTACAATGGGTGGCATTGAATGTATACTTTTGGTAATATAATTTGATAATGCTTTAGCTAATATCTTTTTTCTTTTATTGCAGCGAATAACTCGAAGTTCTTCAGAAGATCGAGACAATGTGGTTGGATCATATTTCCGACATGACCTGCTGAGTCTGCATCATTCTAACCTACAGTGTTCTCAATTGCCTCTATTGGAACACTTCTGTCCAGCACATGCTGCGACTCCACATCCATTGCAACAAGTTGCAGCTCGACTTGTAAATACTCTTGCCTCACTGCGGTGTGGTCGTGATTACCTATGTTCATCTGGTTGTGATGTGCTGCGAGTACTTGTTCCATGTCTGCGTGGAGACAGAGGCATCAAGATAGACAGTATTACAGCTGACATGATACTTGCCACTCTGCAGAAACTCAGTCTCAGGTAATTTTAAATATCATGTTCACATTCTTTAAGGCCCATTCACTTGCACCGTTTTAATTTAATTATAAAGTTTTAGATAGTGTGCACACAATATATTTTTTTAATATATTAAATTTGGGAATTTTAACATGATGAGGTTTTCTTAATAAGAATCAAATGAATCGTGAATTCTTCTTACCTCATATATCTATATATTTTTAACACAGCACTGCAGTATCGGACAAAACATCTTTTCCATCCTCAGCTTTTTTCACGACTGTCAATTTTTCCCTTGCCGGTAATTATCCAAACTGCCATCCGGTGTACCTTTGAAGAAGTAATTTTCTAAACTGCCATCTGGTGTACTTTTGAAGAACTTTGTAATCAAGCTTGGTTCGTCGGGAACCTCGAAGTTCATGTTTTCTAAACTGCCATCTGGTGTACTTTTGAAGAAGTTTGTAATCAAGCTTGGTTACAAGGTTCTTCAAAAGTACATCAAATGGCAGTTTGAATAATTACCGGCAAGGGAAAAAATTGACAGTCGTGAAAACTGCTGAGGATGGAAAAGATGTTTTTTCCGATACTGCGGTGCTGTGTTAAATGAAGTAGATATATGGGGTAGAAGAATTCACGATTCATTTGATTCTTACACAATATGTCTGGGCAGCAAAACCACAGTTTTATTGAAATTCTCTTAGTCTAACTTTGGTCTCTACACTTCAAAGATTGTAGAAAATTTATCTTAATATTTAAAGGAGATGACACCTATGAGGTTTATTTTAATTAATAAATAGTTACAATTTTAATGACTCACATCATAATTGTAGATTTCTTGAAGACTATAGTTTCGATATGCTACATATCATTATTAACAGATTTAGATTGTAAAATTAATATAAAATTAAATAGAAAAAATTAGTTTTAAAAATACAATAGAAAGTAACATTAAGAGGTTTATTTAATAATTAATAATACACAGACCAAATATCTTAATTTAAAAAAATTTAGATTGTGTTTAAATGAATGATATATTTAAAACCTTGAAAAAATCGTAAATCAAAAAATTATCTATGAAATATGAGACTATGAGCTAATAATCAATAAATTGAAAGTATGAATTGGAAATTTTATATATTAGCTTATAGGATATGTTCTCATTTGGACATCTTTTGGGAAATTATTATTCCCATTCTTAATTAGATCTGATTGCTTGAATTGGCCAGTATCAGCTGGTTTTATATTTGGTCTTTATCCATATGAGAAGATTCACATTTTTATTTTTTATTTTACTAAATAAATATAAATTTTCAAATTCTAATCAAAATAATGACATTTACTTCTCTAGCATAGCTTGACTATTATTTAATTTGTGTGTTTCAGACGTAATCAGCGCATAGGGATGATAGAGGTTGGATTAGTTGAATGGTTGATACAACGTCTCAGTGCTGATGCGATCACAATGAAAGCCTACACATTAGAGTACAGCACTGCTCTCCTTATGAACCTCTGTCTCCATCGACGTGCCAAGGAACGTTGTGTTCCTCTTGCAAAAACAGTGCTGAAGCTCCTCACTGCTTTACTCGGCACAGAAATTACTCAGGTCATTAATTAATAGCAAAATTTATGTTTTTAGTCAGTAACACTACGAGGTTTTATTTCACTCGTCTCTGAGAAAAACCAAAAAAGTCAATTTTTTCCATTTTTTTAAATTTTCTTAATGGATACTGTTCTTTTCGCTGCTTCATATGGTAATAACAAGAAAAGTCAATTCTTCATTATATTAGCCATAATAGACAATTTTGGTTTTAAATAAATACCGGGAGGAAGTTCACTGGGGAAAAAAAAAAATATCGACCCATCTTGTTTGTGCCAGTTTTGGACCCTGGTTTTTCCCAGGGATGAGTGATTTAATAATCATTAAATGAATTAGATTTTATACCTCACTACCTGTTTTAAATGTGGTAAAGTGTAAAATCTGATTCATTTAAAGTTTAATGGCATAAAGCTTGAAATTTTTATAATCTGTTTTTTTGATTTAATAGTGGGGTTTCTTTTATTAAAATTTGTTGACAAAATATATTTTTTATTTAGTTATAAAAGGATTTTACTGCAGTGTAGAAAAAATTCCTAATAAAAAATATATATATTACTGGATTGAATCCTGGGATTCTTCAAATGAAGTTTGCACATAAAAATGACATTGCTAGAAATTTTTTTACCGTAGGGTCATACCGTGCCAAACCCCAGTCAGTAATTTGAGCTTTTCAGATTTTATTTTAACTTTTGAATCGTTCTTCCGGGAATATATAAAATATCAGACTTGTAAAAAAATCACATTTAAATAAAAACAATCACATTTAAGTAAAAATCAAATAAATTGGATTTAAAATATCAATTTAATCTACCAATTCTGCATTCCAAAGCATATCCAGGTGAGAAAATATGAGATCTACATATTTCCAGATCAATCTCTTGTGAAAATAAATGTTATGAAAATATTTAGTTATGTTGATGATATTTCACAACTGTTATACTATGCAGCGCAAAAAACTAATTTTGAACAGATAATCATATTCCTTAATCTGTGATTTTAATATTTTAGTATAATAATTATATCCAGGTAAATATGGTATTTTATTTGAAATTTTTTTACAGGCAGTACCTTATGTGAATGGTACTCTGTACAGTTTACTTGCCCATCCTCAGCTTAATCATGAAGCAAAGCGGATGGGTCTCTGTAGTGTACTGGAATATTATCTCAAGGTAAGTGTAATAGCAAAACAAAAATTTAAGAAATATGGCTTCTTTAATATGTAGTTTCCGATATAATAGTTTATGAAATAACTTCAGAATAGTGTGTAGAGTTCAAAGCATAATTTTCTTAATTAAGACACATCCAATATTTGGGTTGTGATATAACTTATGAAGAAGAACAAGATATAAATAAGAAAATGCAGAAATTTCAACATATTTGTGAAACAATCGGACAAACACTGAGGAACAAAGTAAGAAAGGATACGCAGCTAAGATTTTACCCAACAATGGCACTACCAGTGACGATGTATGGAAGTGAATCCTGGGTCCTGAAGGAAAAAGAAAAAAAGTAAAATTCAGGCAGTGGAAATGAGATTCCTACGGGCTGTGAAAGGTTCTACAAGAGAAGAACATATTAGAAATGAGAATATTAGAGAAGAACTAAAAGTACAACCACTTCTTCAACAACAAGAAGAACACAGGGACAATTGGATAGAACATCTGCAAAGAATGACAGAGGATAGGATACCAAAAATGGCACTGATGTATAATCCTGGAGGACGAAGATCGATAGGAAGACCAAGAAAACGCTGGGCTGAACAGATATGAGATTAGAACAGGCAAAGACCTAATCCATGAAGTTGATGATGATAATGATAAAAAGTTTTAATTTTAAAAAAGAGGGAAGAAATGCCTTTCTAACAAATATGTATAATGCATTGTGCCAGTGTTTGAAATGGGCCAATAGGAAAAGCACATAAGTCAAAAATAGTGTTTTTTTATTTACTTTTTTAATCATATTAACCCTCTTAGAGGAAAAGCACATAAGTCAAAAATAGTGGTTTTTATTTATTTTTTTAATCATATTAACCCTCTTAGACCTGGGCATGAGTGCAAGTGCTAATTCTTTAATTGCTAAGGTTAATATGGCCAGCTTTAAAGGTCCATCATTTAAATTGCCAACATTAATTTGATCGGAAGTCTTAGGGTCGCATGCAAATACATTAGTCTCTACTCAAATTACTTCCAATCACTGGTGAGCTGACTCACTGTGAGCAAGTGCAAAGATCGAATTAGCTACCCACTAACTGGTCATGCATGAAAGTCGTCGTTTTCGTAATATTGGCAAGAAATTACCCAGAATTCTCAGCGATAAAACCACTTCCATTATTTTCGTCTGCTAGAGGCACGCATTTATGCTTGCATCCTGCAAATAATACCGTATACAACGACGTCTGCATCGCACAATATTATGCCGATTCCCCTGTTCTTCCAGTTGAATTCTTTGGTAGACTCTATCAAATTCCTCTTCTCCGCGTATACCGAAAACATGATCAAAGTCTTCAAGGTCCGACATCTTGGATAAAGCAGCAAGGTACGCAGCAAGGTTTCAAACTACATCGGTTCCCTTCGGGATTCTCACGATTCGTTTCTCTCTTAAGTCACCTCGTCAGGTAGCTTACGAATTTCAACAATTATTATCGTATGAACAGATTTCTGAGTAAGCAAAATCGTATTAGGATACAACTTTCTCAGCAGAGAACACCTTTTACGGTCTAATGCGTTCATAGATTCGACCCTTAATCTTGGATCGTCTATCTTAGATATATTAAATTTATCACTTCTCACCAAAAGACAAATTTTCTCTTCAAATAAAACTAGGATATTCTCATATTTGAAGAGAAAAATTATATGCTCAGACCAGGACTTGAACCTGGGAACTTTGGTTCTCTAGACCAAGTGCTCTACCACCTGAGCTACCTGAGCAAGTACTAATCTAAATGCAAATCTTTCTCTATATACGTTATAATTCCCACCCACCAAATACTATAAAGCCTTTACTTCTATCTTTGCAAATGGCAGCTCCTTTATTAAGAAGACATATTTGGGAATTATACATTACATTATAAATGCCAGTACGGCTTTTTTCGATGCTTTTATTATAAATTTCATACATCACAATGATGGATAAATTATATTTGAAGAGAAAAATTTGCTCAGGTAGGTCAGGTGGTAGAGCACTTGGTCTAGAGAACCAAGGTTCCCGGGTTGAAGTCCTGGCCTGAGCGTTTAATTTTTCTCTTCAAATATGATTTATCCATCATTGAGATGTATGAAATTTATAATAACTAGGATATTCTACCTAATATTTTGGCATCTATAGTAAGGGAATGTCCACCGCTGTGGTCTCGAGGTAGCGTGCTGCCTTGTCACGCTGCGGGTCCGGGTTCGATCCCTGGTCAGGGCAGTTTTTGTGGGTGAGGTTTTTATTGGGGTTTTTCCTCACATGTAAGACAAATGTCAGGAAAACTTTAAGGCCCAAACGGTCCCCGAAATCATAGGGCCACCATCATCATCCTCCTTATCATTATCATCATCATCATCATCCTTCACCGGTGTGGAAAGCAACGGGAAGCTACCACACCTACAATTCCCTAGTAAAGCTGCAAGCATGGCATGAAAATGCTATGATTGCAGTGAACCTGCCTTCGGGCAGAATTACTACGACTATTTAACTCATGCCCCAAATGGGAGTCAATGACCAATCACGTTTCAATGATTTCTGTATTACAACCAATCAGAGACGTGTTTCACGAAATAATTATCAACGTTAGGATTATCATATATTAAGCAAAGCTCCTCCTTTTTAATATTCTGAACAGGTCTGACCGTTATTTTGCAGTGACTGAGCCTATAACAAATACGGCTACCAGATTGTATATAATAGTGCTTACATGTCAACATTTGTAGCAATTGATTATACCACCAAAAAAAGAAACCACTGTTTGCACTTTCTTAAATGTATACGACATCAAAAATGAATTAATATACAGATTGATGTGTTTCATTTTTTCTCCACTAGAGAGCATTCTTACAATATTGCGTTCCTTTGGCAATAAATAGTATGATCTGGTTGCAGTGATAAACAAAAGAAGCAGTAGAAGCGTAGGCTACCTATCGTTTCTCATTAGTTTTCAAACATCACCGTTTACTTTAAATATAAAAATATTTTTAAATAACTGTAGTTAAATAATGATTTGTGAGTAAACAGCTTTATTTTATTCGTTAAATAGTCCTAACAAATGCCACTCTTGATTTCCAAATTCTCTAGATAAATTCACTCCTCACTTCGTGAGTCGTGAATTTATCGATAATTTGGAAATCACTCGTGGCATTACTTATGAAAATGAGTAAGGGAATGTAACTTACTTGCTTTAATAGATTAATGAGGATATTGTGGGCTTTGACAAGGATAATATTACAACCTCAGTCAGTTGCAGTTGTTTCTTGTGGATTTTCAAGTCACAGTGGATAGTGTTTCTAGTGAGATTTTTAAACCAGACGTAGAAGACAACATGAAGTTGATTCCGATGGATTATTTTGTGCATGTGATAGCTCTGAATGTAATGACAAATTTTAGTAGATACACCATCCCGAATCACTGCACATTTACACACTTCTAATGGAGCTTGTTCAATTCAGTTTGATGTATGGGTAAATTAAGGTAATGATTTTCTTGATGTTTTTATTATTACTTGCTTTTAAAAGTAATGTTTAAATTCCCAATAAAGTCTTCTTAATCAAGAAGCCGCCATTTGCAAAGATGAAGCCACAGCTTCAAGCTTTTGGTGCGTGGGAATTACAATGTATATAAGAGAAAAATTTGCATCTAGATTGGAACTCGCCCCAGTAGCTCAGTTGGTAAGAGCATAGGTACGGTAAATCAAAGGTCCCGGGTTCGGGTCTCGGTCTGGGCGAAAATTTTTCTCTTCAAATTTAATGATCATCTTACTTGGATGGCGACAATATGATGAAAATAATATTGAAAATTTTACAGAAATATTTTTACTATTCCTGAGCCTCCTTTCACATTCATGAAACTCCCTAATACCACAATTTACCCCTTCTCCTGATTTCCCTCAATATCTTATTTCAATTTGTTTTTCACAACTACGTTATTGCAGTTGATCGTAATAAAGACAAATTGGTATGTTAATCAGGTTCTATGTGGAAAAGAATTCTCATTTGGATCAAGAGTAAAATCCTGGATCATCATCATCCATGCAAGTATTAGGCCATTGTGACCTGTTATGGTCTCAAAGAGGAGTTTTCCATCCAGCGCTTTTTTGGACATCCCAGCGATCTTTTGCCTTGGGGGCAGTAATGAAACATGGCTTTTGGAATTCTATGAGACGGCATTCGTTGAAGATGGACTTTCCAGTTCTGGTAGTTTTGTATATGGTGAAGAGTAGGTTCTACATCCAACTCTTCCATAATTTTCTCATTTCTTTTATGGTGCCACTTTGTATAGCCTGCTGTATGGCGCATAAATCGCATCTGATTTGCTGTTATACGGCTTTCATTTATTCTTTGTATTGTCCATGCTTCACTACCATATCTTAATTAAAATCCTGGATACAAACCAGTATTGAAGAAATGAGAGCAAAAAAAAAGGTAAAGGTATCCCACTACAGGCCTCAGGACGCCCTTGGGGTAGTAGGAGGTTATGGCTCCCACATTTCTGGACAATCAGCAATTGCTGCACATAGTTTGCTAGAACATCATAAAATTGAAAAAGAGGCAAAACTTTTGAAACAATTAGATAAACCGTTGTCACTGACAATTTGGGAAATGATATTCATTCAGAAGAACAAAAATCGATCTATGAATTTCGATATTCCGGTGGATAAAAATTTAATTATAAAGTTTATAATCCCAATGAAAGATGGCAGCACAAGAGGTGATGTCCTTAGAGAAATCAACAACCACAGAATTTCATCAGTGGAAGCCATGACTGAAGAGGGACAAGATATTGTCTGAAACCGCCAGTATCAAAGAAATTTGAAATTATATGAGGTGAATCATTAAAAATATGTTCTTCACTCTCTATTCATGCAACTCATGTTCGTCGCATCGGTGCACTGCTGCTGCTAGTTGAATCCAATATTGCCAGATAGAGACACATTTCCCATGGCATCGAATATATGGCCATTTTTAAGACTGGTGGGAATTTTAAATCAAACACTGGACATTTTTATATTAATTTCGAGTATAAGACGCACCTGAATTTTGGAGGCAATTTTTCAAAGAAAAAAGTGTGTCTTATAGTCTGTAAAATACGGTAACTTAATTTAATCTTCTAGAATTGTACTATTTTTAAATTTCCATCTTAAGCTCTGGATTGTATGTAAATAATAAATAAGTTTTAAATCTAATCATTATCATTCTAAGGCAATGACAACTTCAAAAGTGAAAGTTTTGGCCTTCTCAACAACAATCTGTGTCTTGCCACGTTCAAATTAGTCACTTTTGAATCTAATGGTTTCAGCACAGTGAAGGAGAGATGTCAAAGCAGCTGGAGTATATATTGAAGCTACATCGTGGAGACTGTCAGCCTGATCATAGTGCAACGTCTGATGAAGAAAATGCTGATGACGATGCTGTAAGTTACAGTTTAGAGTTTGGACTAGTAAGATAAATAATAATAGACAGCATAGAACTCAGTAGTGTTAATCAGCCACTGTTATATGCTAATGGTATAGTATAGCCAAAAATAACATGGATTGATGGTGTTTTGAGAAGCATGAGGAATAAAGGATTGGACAATGGAGATTGGAATGACAGAGATGTAGAGGAGAATAATAGTAGATTAATTGGGCACAAGAAAATGTGAAACCTGCTAAATATATATATATATATATATATATATATATATATCAGAGTGTCCCAAAAAAATCAAAGTTTTTTTATTTTTAACACATACCCTCTTAATTTATTTGTATAATGTTAAAAACAATTATAAGTACAATTTGGTGTGCATAGGTCCATGGCAACTTGTGCCGACTTGCTTCGAAACATGTCAGTACTTGCTAACTAAAGCGAATGAAATTTAAACAATAAAGTTTTTTATTGTAATATAGTAGATAGTTATATGTTTTGGGCATATTGATGTTTTATTTACAAATAAACTTTTAGTTCTACAATCCTTCTATACTAGCCCAGCACCATTTTCATGTCTTATGTTTGGTATGAAGTCGGCAGGAGTTGTTATGATCCAATTGCATTAATATTTGTTATTTGAGTTATTAAGGTCCCCTCAGGGGTCCTCATCTAGGGGATATGTGGATGGCGACCACAAGGTGCCCAAGCTGTGCAAAACATTTCTTCCACTTACTTGTGTTTTGCACTCTTTTAACTTTACTATCTAACCTCTCTTGGTTAACTCTTGTTTTTTTGACGCCAATGCTATTAGGGCATCCGAGGGCTAGGGAGTCTTTCCTTTCTTCCATTTCTTCTTTCCTTTATTTTCTTTTCTTCTCCAGAAAAGCCTGACCAGAGGCTATAAGATGGCAGCCCATCACTGGTCTTGCCTTCCTTTGGCCAGCAACCAATCGAAGGGATTATTATTATGCTTTCAAGTCTTATACGAGAATTTCCCTCAAACGCTGGAGGGAAAATTTTCTATAGGATCGTAACAGGCCTTGGCCTAATACTTGGAAGGAAGAAGAAGAAGAAGAGTTATTAATTAAGGTCAAACACAAAAAAATGGAGGGTATGCATATCTGATTTTGCAAAAAAAAAACCTCCTTTACATCTTGGGACACCCTAATACGAGGGAGAATCAAATATAAACAGGCCTTTGTTTACTGCGCACGCGTAGAGTGCGATATAAGTTGGAGGCTTTTACAGCAGGTGCAGTGGGATCTCTGGAAGGGGACTGCGGCCTTGGGAACTCATTTTGTTTTGTTTCTAAGTTGCTGTGGAGATGTCTGAGAGAGAGGTGCATCCAGCTGTTGTGCAACGAGTAATCATCAAGTTTCTCATCAATGAAAATGTCAGTGCAGCTGAAATTCGCCGTCGGTTACTCCCACAGTTTGGGGAAAGAACCCTTTCATGGTCCAGAGTAAAACATTGGTGCCGCGAGTTTAATGAAGGATGTGAACTTGTTGAAAACTTGGCCCACCCTCGCCGCCCACGCACCAGTATCAATCCAGAAAACATCCAAGCTGTTCAAGACATCATTGAAGGGGATTGCCACATCACAGTGCTTGACATTTGTCGAGAACTTATCATTAGCTATGGGAGTGTGCAATCAATCATTCGAAGGGAGCTGAAAATGAGAAAAGTGTCAGGTCGTTGGGTTCCGCGGTTGCACACTGCAGAACAGAAAGCAGTGCGATTAAAATGTCTCGCACGCTCCTCACGCACTACGAAGAGGAAGATGATGCTTTTCTGGACATGTGATGAGACATGGGTGCATCATTACACACCCAAATCAAAGAGGGCCAGTCTGGAGTGGAGGAAGAGTGGAGAGCAACCGCTGATGAAAGCCAAGTCACAACTGTCTGCAAGGAAAGTTTTGGCCACAGTGTTCTGGGACTCCAAAGATGTCCTTCTGATTGATTTCCTTGAACAACAAGGACAACAATGACAGACCATTAATGCTGCCTACTACTGTGACCTTCTCAGTCAAGTTCGAGTTGCCTTCCGGTCAAAATAGTGCAGCAGTCCAATCAGAAATGTGTTGATTCTGCAGGACAATGTCAGACCACACACCGCAGCAGCAACACTGTGAAAATTGGCCGAAATTCATTGGACTGCCCTTCCACATCCACCCTACAGCCCGGATCTCTCAACATGTGACTTCTTCATGTTTGGTCCACTCAAAGAAGCTCTTGGAGGACATCATTTCACAACCAACGAGGAGGTGAAAGACTTCGTTCGCAACTGGCTGCGCACCCGTCCTCGTACTTTCTTTGAAACTGGCATTAAAAAACTGTCCGTTGGAACAAATGCATAGCAAAGATGGGTGAATATGTAGAAAAGTAAGAAAAATGTTAATTTCAATTAATCTTCATGAATAAAAGTTTTGGAACAAAAGGCCTGTTTATATTTGATTCTCCCTCGTACATATATATAGGCATATACATACACACACAGTGAAACTTCTCTAGTCTACCAACCCTTTAAACTAACCACTCCTTTTCTAGCCAATTTTATTTTGTACAAAATATTGCTCCCATAAGATAAATATATTTTAATGCTCCAAAAAAAAAAGACCACCTCTCTTCCCAACCAATGATCATGATTTTTTTTACTTGTTTATAAATATGTCATTCCCTTTAAAGAATGGCTAGATCCAGGATCCCCAAGGCAATAATGAACTACTGTCCAAATGGGAAATGGTCACTTGGTCGACCTATGAAAAGATGGCACGAAAACCGCTTTCTCAGGCCGTAACAGTTCTTATAGGACTAATACCTGGCAGGATGATGATGATGTCATTCCCTTTAAGATGACCATTTGCTCATATATGCTAAACCTAATAAATATTATATTATTCATGCCCTGTGTATCAAAGTGAGAGAAGAACAGTTTCCTAATGTAACAATTGTTATCAGAGTTTCACATTTTTGTCCAGATTTCAAGGTATGTCATCATGCACTATCATTCATAAAAGTTCGAATAACTCTGTAATTAAACATTTCTGGACTCATGTTGTACTACACTTATTTTCTTCTCTCAACGTAAGGAATTCATTCCTGAAATTTTGCCATTGAGTTTTGTTATACCCTGTATACATACACTGGTGTCCAAAAGTTTAGGATAATTTGTAAAACGGAAAATCAAAATGCTTAAAGAGGAGCAAGGAGTAAAAATTATTTATCAAAACGTTTCTCAGTACATTTAGTTTAGTTTACATACTAAATTATAATCTCTCTTCAACAATGAAAAAATTAATAGCAATTATAAATGAAAATTGCATTGTTGCAGTTAAGCCCTGTTCCATAAATCTTCATTTTTAAAGAGAGTTATGATATAATCAGATGTAGTGTAAGAACAGATTGCAGTAAAATGGCACAAAGACAACATCTGGACCCTCTGCTTCGGGGTAGAATTATTGGGCGGCTAGAAACAGGACAGACACAACTGAGGTCTCCATAGCACTTAATGTGCCACAAAATGTTACATCTAGGTTATGGCGACGGTTCCAAGAGACCGGAGACGTTAGGCGAAGACCAGTGGGAGGTCGTCCAAGAGTTACAAATCCTCAGCAGGATCGATATCTTGCGTTAACTGCAAGAAGAAACCGAACAATGTCTGCCAGACAACTGAGTTCAGAACTTGCGGCCCGCCTCAGGTATCAGAGTATCCAGACAAACTGTCTATAGAAGACTCAGAGCTGCTGGTCTGTATGCTAGACGGCCTGTAGTGTGCGTCCCACTCACCCTTGATAACAAGAGAGCACGTTTACGGTGGAGTCAGGAACATCGCGACTGGACTCTAAATCAGTGGAGCAGCGTGCTATTTACAGACGAGTCCAGATTCAGCTTGAACTGTGATTCGCATCGCGTGACTATCTGGAGGGAGCAAGGAACTCATTACAACCCCATGAACATCATGGAAAGACATCCATTTGGTGGCGGTGGTCTCCTGGTATGGGGAGGTATAATGATGAATGCACGCACAGAGCTTCACATCTTCGCAGGTGGCACTGTTAATGCTCAGCGGTATAGAGAAGAGATCCTGGAACCTCATGTAAGACTTTTCAGGGGAGCTGTGGGTCCAGAATTCATATTCATGTATGACAATGCCCGACCTCACAGGTCACAACTGGTGGATGAGTTTCTTCAGGAGGAAGATATCCGGATATGAATCCTATAAAGCATGCATGGGATGCCTTAGGGAGACAAATTGCATCTCGTCAGCCTCCTCCGAGGACACTTCAAGACCTTCACATTGCTCTTCATGAGGAGTGGAATTTGCTGAGCATCGAACTCCTGAACAACCTCATCACTAGCATGCCACGTCGATGTGAGTCTTGTGTAGCTGTCAGGGGTAATCACACCCCATACTAATCATTTGAACCATTGTTGTTCAACTTTTATGTTCAAATTCTGAAATGCAGTTTTCGTTTGTTGTGAAAATGACAAGTGAATGACGTATTCATGCCATTGTTTCTTTCGTGCCATGTTTCTAATTATCTGTGACATACCCTTACCAAATTTTGTATTATTCTGACAAATGCTTTATAATAAGTCGGGCAAATGAACTAATTATCCTTAACTTTTGGACACAAGTGTATATACACACACACACACTAAAAATTACATTAGCTGCATTTATGATAGGAAGCATTCTGAAGAAACTGTTGAGAATTAAATTAATGTTTTTATTACCTCACCTCATATCCTTTTTCTTCTATACTGCAGTTTCGGAGCTTATCTCCATCGTCAGTAGCCTCTGGTCGACCGGGTGTTATGTCGTTTCTTGGCGGTTTCCTTCTTACTTCTATCGATGGACCGATGAACCTCTGGATCAGGTCAAAATTTGCGGGAGTTTCAAAATTCATGAGTTTGTCTTTCTTGTTTTTTTGGATGTGGATTTTTTCCCAGACTGTGAGTTCCTTTAGTTTATCTGTTTGTTTGATTAGGCTAGCTTCTGTATCAATTAAATGTTTTTCAGACCAAGCATGGGCTGCTACAGCTGACTTGTCCACTTCACCCTTTTTTTACATTTCTAAGGTGTTCCTTCAATCTAGTTTTTAAATTTCTTTTTGTTTTTCCTATATAGATTTTGTCGCAATCTTGACATTTGATCTGATATATTCCTGATTTATATTCTTCTCCAATTTTTTCATTTTTGTTGGTTTTAATTATCTTGTTTAGGCTGTATTCATTCTTTGGGGTCAATCGAATGTTAAACTTATTGAAAATTTTCTGGAACTTGTGGTGTTTTAAAGGATGGTAAGTGAATTTTTTGAATTTTATGTTCTCTTCTGTTTGTTTTTTAAGTGTGCTTTCATTAATTAGTTTTTGCAAAAACAAGTTCCAGAAAAAACTAATTAATGAAAGCACACTTAAAAAACAAACAGAAGAGAACATAAGATTCAAAAAATTCACTTACCATCCTTTAAAACACAAGTTCCAGAAAATTTTCAATAAGTTTAACATTCGATTGACCCCAAAGAATGAATACAGCCTAAACAAGATAATTAAAACCAACAAAAATGAAAAAATTGGAGAAGAATATAAATCAGGAATATATCAGATCAAATGTCAAGATTGCGACAAAATCTATATAGGAGAAACAAAAAGAAATTTAAAAACTAGATTGAAGGAACACCTTAGAAATGTAAAAAAGGGTGAAGTGGACAAGTCAGCTGTAGCAGCCCATGCTTGGTCTGAAAAACATTTAATTGATACAGAAGCTAGCCTAATCAAACAAGCAGATAAACTAAAGGAACTCACAGTCTGGGAAAAAATCCACATCCAAAAAAACAAGAAAGACAAACTCATGAATTTTGAAACTCCCGCAAATTTTGACCTGATCCAGAGGTTCATCGGTCCACCGATAGAAGTAAGAAGGAAACCGCCAAGAAACGACATAACACCGGTCGACCAGAGGCTACTGACGATGGAGATAAGCTCTGAAACTGCAGTATAGAAGAAAAAGGATATGAGGTGAGGTAATAAAAACATTAATTTAATTCTTAAATTAAACCTCATAGTGTTCTTTCCCTGTGAAAGTTAAATAAACTATTTAGAATTCCAAAGTATTAAATTAAATGAAGCTATAGTGATTAATAAAATATATATACATATATATATTTATTTATTTATTCACACATACATACATGTATAGGATACATCTTTCAAAATAAGGTGACCCTTTGGTATGTATACATATGGACAAAAAATCTAAATAATATCAGTAATTCATTTTAAACATGATTGAAATGCAGTTATATTACACAGGAGGAGGTGGATTTGTTGGAGGAAGAACTTGACAATGATGATCCAGTCCGTAGCCTGCATGGTGAACTATGTGGTGATCAGCTATTGTATCAACAATATCGTCTGGTTTTTCCGTATCATGGTAAGAAATATTTGTTTTTATAATAACTTTTTATTAAGAAATGTTTAAAGCATTTTCCAGCTAGACTCATTTATATTTCTGAAAATATAACTGAATGATTCAATTATAAGTAGTAAATTATATTTGAAGAGAAAAATTTTTGCCTAGACCGGGACTCGAACCCGGGACCCTTGGCTTTCCGGGCCAAGTGCTCTACCAACTGAGCTACCGAGGCGAGTTTCGATCTAGACGCAAATTTTTCTCTTATGTACGTTGTATTTCCCTCGCGCCAAATGCTTGAAACCATAGCTTCTATCTTTGCAAATGGCGGCTTCTTAGTTAAGAAGACATTTATTGGGAATTTAACACTACTTTATAGCCAGTAGGGCTTCTATTGACGATTTTATTATTAATTTAACACTTCTCATAGAAGGATAAATTATATTTGAAGAGAAAAATTTTCGCCTAGACCGGGACTCGAACCCGGGACCCTTGGCTTTCCGGGCCAAGTGCTCTACCAACTGAGCTACCGAGGCGAGTTACGATCTAGATGCAAATTTTTCTCTTATGTACGTTGTATTTCCCTCGCGCCAAATGCTTGAAACCATAGCTTCTATCTTTGCAAATGGCGGCTTCTTAGTTAAGAAGACATTTATTGGCTATAAAGTAGTGTTAAATTCCCAATAAATGTCTTCTTAACTAAGAAGCCGCCATTTGCAAAGATAGAAGCTATGGTTTCAAGCATTTGGCGCGAGGGAAATACAACGTACATAAGAGAAAAATTTGCGTCTAGATCGAAACTCGCCTCGGTAGCTCAGTTGGTAGAGCACTTGGCCCGGAAAGCCAAGGGTCCCGGGTTCGAGTCCCGGTCTAGGCGAAAATTTTTCTCTTCAAATATAATTTATCCTTCTATGAGAAGTGTTAAATTAATAATAAAATCGTCTATAAGTAGTAAACCCTAAAAGATGTAAAATATAATGGAGTAAATAATAATAATAGCAACTGGTGTAGCTGGAATTGTGGGACCTCTGTGATTCTAGTCCCACAATCTAAACTGCCTGAGGAATAACTTGAGATGGCTATCTGTTTCGTTTGCCTGTAGTTGGTGTAGGATTTGCCATTTGAAAAATAGACCCTCCCATCATGTGCATTCCCTTTGCTTATGGTATGGACCCTAATTTTCTTCTAATGCATGATAATGCTAGATGTCATACAGCACAGGCTACCAGAGATGTCCTGCAAGAATGCCAAATTTGGGTGATGAACTAGTCTCGTGCAGTGTGGACCTCTATCCAATCGAGCATATGTGGGATAAGCTGGAAAATCTTGTAAACATCCTGCTGTGCCACAGAACCTAGAAGAACTTTCAAATGCACTCACCGAGGAATGGTAGAGAATCTCGGCAAGTTTCTGTAAGAAGGCTTCTGCGAAACATGCCTCGGTGTAATGCAGTTATTGAAGCTCACGGAGGACACACTAAGTACTGAGTGTTGA
Source organism: Diploptera punctata (assembly GCA_030220185.1). Taxonomy (NCBI): domain Eukaryota; kingdom Metazoa; phylum Arthropoda; class Insecta; order Blattodea; family Blaberidae; genus Diploptera; species Diploptera punctata. Next base: position 2,128,142 of record JASPKZ010003882.1, read on the forward strand.
AATAACCGTGGAAACATTGATTCCTAAAATAATAAATCTCAAATTCCCTTTATTGAACTTTTATAGGAAAAATTCACAGTGAGATTTAATTTAAGATTAAATTAAAATGTTTCATACCTCACCTTATATCCAGTCACTGGATGTGAGGTGAGGTATGAAACATTTTCAATTATTCTCATATTTCCTCTTTGTTTTCTGTTACAAATAATAATTTGTTTGTATTTCTAATACTATGCAATAAAATATTGTTTGAATGTTTATTCTAATTTCACATAAACCTTCAATTCGTAATTACAAATGATAAAAAATTAAATTGTTTCAATATTTATTTTGTGGTTTTGGTTTAAATATGTGTTCCTCTAATGTTTTTTAGTAGTGTACATTTAAAAAAAAACATTAAAATAATCAATTTAGAAATTATAAAAGTAAATTTCAGTCGATAAACTGCTGTGGACATTTTTGCTTCATGTAAAATCTCCGTCCATAACAGGGTACAAGTTAAGTAAGTGTATGACAATAAAGACTTTCAAGTGGCACAATAATTTTGTACAAGGGGGAGACAGTTTAAGATGATATGCGAACTGGTCCCAATCGGCAGCTGTAGGGATTAGCTAAGGTATCATAAAATTCTGTATGATGACCGGAACATACATATAATGCAATGATTGTATGACAATTTGCAGCATCCTGATTGGTAGAGCTGACAAAGATGGAACATTTCTCAGCTAGTTCATAACGGAAGATGAAACATGGTGGTTTATTTTAGGAAGTAATATTTTGAGGTTCTTTTAATCAAGTTTTTTTTGAGACTTGAAAACATCTTACCTCAAATTAATGTTGGTTCAGTTTGAGGTAAGATTTTTCCAGTCTCAAAAAAAAACTTAATGAAACATGATGTTTATTGTGTTATACTCAGTTGAAGTGTCAATCAGCCATCTGAAAATCACCAGTATTGCCACGAAGGAAAAAACCACAACAGGACAGATAAAAAACAAAGTGATGGTTCAAACTGTTTTTTGACTTGTTGAGAAGTGTTCATGTAAAATTCATCCCATAGGGACCAGCGGTAAACCAGCACAGATGCAAAGGCATTCTTTGCTATGCACATAATTCAATTTGTCATAAGCATTCTCAGCTTTGGCATAACAAGAACTAGCAGTTGCTATACAACAATGCCCTTGCACTTCAGTCTGGGCTTATCCAAAGAGAATTGGCAAGGCAGCACCTTATCTTGCACCACGTTATTTCTTCCTCTTTTCCTGCTTGAAATGGAAGTTACAAGGTTATAGATTTCAGTCACCTAAGGAGATCTTCACTTCCATACTAGAAGCCCTAAGAGATGTTCCTGCCTGTGTCTTTCAATGTGTTTCAAATGTCTGTATCAATGTGGGCCAAGCATAGTGGCTAATGATGACATTTTGAGAGAAGATATGGATCTGTGTGTAATAGAATATGGTTCAACAAAACATGATTCACAAACTTATTGACTGTAGTAATATTTTAAAAACTTCTCTACCCTATTATATTTCTTTAAGTTATAAATTAAAAAATATAACTTGAATATATTTACCGTATTTATGCATGTATAGGCCACACTTTTTTTATTTAAAATACAAGCTTAAAAATTAAGGGGCAACTTATATATGAAATAACTAGAAAATGTGCTTCATTTTAGAACAATTTTATTGTCAATGCCACCGAATTACAAGGTCGTGACGTGTCATAAATTGCCTTGATCAGCCATAACTTGCCTTAAATTCATTGCACGGGATTTCCATATTTTTGGCTATCTTAAGACCTTTGAACTGAAAATCCATCTGCCCTTATTTTCCGTATGTAATCCAGGAGAACTCTTTCTAACTGTGGATATTTCGCTTTCTTTCCACGGAAAGATTGTCAATTTTGTGATGTGTTTTCAAGTACATGTTTTGTTTGGATCCACTGTTGCACTTTTTTTTTTTGTCCACGTCAAACTTTCTTCTGCTATCCTATTTCCATGTTCTACTGCATAGCGCACCACTTGTAGCTTGAATTTGGAGGTATAACTTGCTCTGCACCGACCCATGTTTACACACAGTGAACAGGAATGACAATGAATGCCATACCTACCAACTGACTCTTCCTTTTACCCTTGTGTCAATGACTGTGCCGCAGTCCGAATGTACCATTACATAGCCAGCAACAGAAGCTTTGGAATTTACAACATTGCCAGATTTAAAAATGGTGTAGGCCTACTTCTGTCTTTTGCACTGTTTCTTGGCAAAAATATAAGACAAATATTTTTTCCCCGATTTATTATCACAAAACTTGGATGCAGCCTATACATGCATGCGGCCTATACACACGTAAATACAGTATACTTTTTTCAAATCCAACATAATCATCTTCTGTCCTCTGTAGATGAATGGGCCATTATTACTTTGTAACAGTATTTTGAAATTTCTATGTCTAAATACAGCTTATTATTCTTTTTATATTATATCTGATTTTCCATCTTCTCCTATCATGACTGTATCCTCATACAAATTACCAAATAGCACCCTTGAATTATTCTTTAATGTGATTCTCGTTAGTTGCTTTGTTCCTGAATCCTAGTACGGCTAAACTGTGTGTTTTATCACATTAAAATGTTATAATACTTTGTAGGCATTGTGCATCCAACTTCTTCATCCACATCACAGTCTGTTGGTGACCTACTAATGCGTCCAACTACTCCAAGACTTCTTTCATTTGGGTCACTTGAAGGGAAGTGTCCTAGTGCAGTAGACTGTTCTGCTGTTAGACCTGCTACTTCACCAGATCTCAATACTCAGAGTAAAGATGAAGATGACCAGACAGACACTTGTTCTAGAAACTGTGATGTGTGAGTATCTTATATCCATTACTCTATAAAGATTTAAATTATCTTTTTTTTATTTTTTTTAATGAGCAAAGTCTTAGGGTCGCATGCAAATACATTAGTCTCTACTCAAATTACTTCCAATCACTGGTGAGCTGACTCACCGTGAGCAAGTGCAATGATCGAATTAGCTACCCACTAACTGGTCATGTATGAAAGTCATCGTTTTCGTAATATTGGCAAGAAATTACCCAGAATTCTCAGCGATAAAACCACTTCCGTTATTTTTGTCTGCTAGAGGCACGCATTTACGCTTGCATCCCGCAAATAATACCGTATACAACGACGTCTGCTTCGTGCAATATTATGCCGATTCTCCTGTTCTTCCAGTTGAATTCTTTGGTAGACTCTATCAAATTCCTCTTCTCTGCGTATACCGAAAACAAGATCGAAAATCTTCAAGGTCCGACATCTTGGATATAGCAGCAAGGTTTCAGACTACATCAGTTCCCTTCGGGATTCTCACGATTCGTTTCTCTCTTAAGTTACCTCGTCAGGTAGCTTACGAATTTCAACAATTATTATCGCATGAACAGATTTCTGAGTAAGCAAAATCGTATTAGGATACAACTTTCTCAGCAGAGAACGCCTTTTATGGTCTAATGCATTCATAGATTCGACCCTTAGTGACATGTTCTAGTCTCAAATCCATATTTTTCTGGATCTTGTGAGTTCTCTCTTTCCATGTTGTTAGTATGTAGATATGTTGCCCATGATGAGGCTTTTAATTCGCTTTTTTTTCTCTTGCTTCCCAGTAAAGATCTTGAATTTCCTTTCTGAATTCTTTGTTCCTATCCAGCTGTTTACATGTCAAGAGATATTTCTTGTTGAGTACTTGTCCTGTTTCATTGCATATTGGGCATTTGGCATTATCAACAATTCCAATTTTGTGTAGGTAGTCAGGTAAGCAGTAGTGACTAGTGAAGAGGCAGAATTCAGTCATGCCTTATCCGCTCTTAAAGTGATCCTAACATAAACAAATGCCAATTGTATCCTTCTGCCATTTGCATCACAATTACTGTCACATTTTGACAGGGAGATAGCGACAGCAACAGAAAACTCAACACTTTCAGCCATTTTGTTTCATGAGAATCGACTTACATGACTCAAATGCATCACCCATATGTAATAAACTATTTTAAGCTATAATTATTGATTAGGTACATTTTAGAATATTTTGTGTTTTGAATATTATTATTTTCATTCTCAAAAAAAATAACAAGTATATTCAGAGGACATATTTATAATTTAATGAAAGGAATTACTTTTAAGTGTACTTATTGCTTCTATATCGTATGTCGATATACATAACCAATGGAAAGTGAGCAGGTCACATGGTTTTGTTTTGATGAGGATCACTTTAAGAGCGGACAGCCTTTAGAGCAGATTTTCTTGGCATTACCAGAATGTGGGACTGGAGGTGGATATTTGTATACCTCTTTTCTTCTTGTTCTATTTACTTTTTTTTAATTTAGTTTTTACATCTTAGATTCTTTAAGTTAAATTATGTATCTTTTATGGTTTTCAAATGATGGTTGCTCCATTTTTGATCATTGCTTTGTTATTATATTCAATGATGGAGTTATTACATGAAAATTGCAAATGGTTTCATTTGCAGTCTGTTAATATGATTAATTTTGGAATATGTTAATATGATTAATTTATGTCTGTTATGAACGTGAAGTTTTAGTGTGGTGTTATTTGCATTTTTTCTCCATCAAATTTATTTTCATATGGACATTAGGTACATATTGATGGTAGGCAATGAAAACCTTGTAACTCCATCAGTCATTGAAAACTGCATAACTCCAGTAGACAGCATAGAAATATGTGATGCATAACCTGTTGAGAACACGTACTTCAAATTTATTAATAACGTGACTTGTATTCTGTAGTAAAATATGTGGGAACTATTGCTTATCAATGTTCATAATAATTTAAAACAGTTATTTACTTCTCCTGTAAAATTTATCAAAATGGAGTTACAAGGTTTTCATTGCCCACCATCGATATGTGAAAATATTTGGGAAGAAACTCCTATCTGTTGTTTATGTGTACATTCTTAACTATCCAGTTTGATGATATCTTTCTTCTAGAATCTGAAGTACCATTGTCCATTGATGTTCTTGAGGGTCATTAAGTTTTTGATTGTGTGCAGTAAAAGTGTATGTAGATACTATTTTGGGTTTATAATTGAGGGGATAAAATATTTTTTTAATATAATAAATTTGGAATTTTTAACATTATGAGGTTTTATTAATAAGAATTACACAGTCGTGAAAACAGCTGAGGATGGTGATGATGGTCACTGATACTGCAGTGCTTTGTTTAAAAAAACATAGAAGTATGAGGTAAGAAGAATTCACGATTCATTTAATTCTTAGGGATAAAATGTCTTTACATCTCACCTCATAAAGTTCTGTCTTTTCTCAATACCGGTTTCAAAGGCCTTTGCCAAGAGTTGGAGTTTGACTAATGATGAAAACAAAGGCCTTTGAAACCGGTATCATGAAAACATGGAACTTCATGAGGTGAGATGTAAAAACATTTCATCCAACTCAATTATAAATTGAAAATTACCTTTTCACTGTAATTTTGATTCAATTATTTTGGTATTCTATTTAGATTGTCTTTTCAGTTGTTTCTGTATCATGGTGTTTTATCATTTATTAAAATGTTTTAATTAATTTCCGATAGTTTTTTTTTTTTTTTGAATTTTGTCAAGGAGTATGCATTTTTTAACTAATCTTAAACATTTCATTTTACAGCCCATAATTATAAAATGATATATTTAAAAATATCCTTTTTTTAAATACCCAGGATGCAGATCCATACAGGAGAAATAGCATTCTATTTATAGAATCTGAGTTGAGTTTCTTTACATATTTTCTCGATGTTATTTTTAAAATTCCAAATTTGTTCTGGTTATCCCAGCCATATTTATATGTAATGTTGCAGCCTAAATAGTTAAAATGTTCAATTGTAGAATCATTTATAATCATATATTTTACCTTTGAAAGCCACTATTTTTGTTTTATACATTGATGTTTTAAAATTTTTTCGATGTTTTTATTTTTAATTTATCTCTAACTGAAGGACAAATTAATATTTGAAGGCAAAAATTATTACACCTAAACTGGGATTTGAACTCAAGGCTTTGGTCCTACATACCAGTGTACTAAACCACTGTGCTACCTTGGCATCTCAGTTTAGAAGGAAATTTTTATCTCTCTTATATAATCCTGCACTCCCGAGGCAAAGTATCCTTGTACTGTCCTCTACCATCTGTATAACTTTAACGTGAAAGTTTGAGACACACACACACACACACACACACATACATACATACATACATTCATTATATATATATATATATATATATGAGACATGAAAAGAAAAATAAATGCCTGAGTCGGGATTTGAACCCGAGTTTCTAAACTCTGTATGTTTAATGCTCTAACCATCTGAGCTATTCAGGAATCCAAACACAAACATTTATTTTTCTTATATATTATATATTGTCCATCGCTGTGGTCTCGAGGTAGTGTGCTGCCTTGTCATGCAGCGGGCCCGGGTTCGATCCCCGGTTGAGGCAGTTTTTCTGGGTGAAGTTTTTATCTGGGTTTTTCCTCACCTGTAAGACAAATGTCAGGAAAACTTTAAGGCCCAAATGGTCCCCGAAATCATATGGCCATCATCATCATCATCATCCTTCACCGGTGTGGAAAGCAACGGGAAGCTACCAAACCTACAATTCCCTAGTAAAGCTGCAAGCATAACATGAAAATGCTAAGAGTGCAGTGAAGGACCTTCCTTTGAGCAGAATTACTATGGATGGATATAAATATTACTTACTTACTCACTGGCACTATCGAACCCGTTGGTTCATGGCCGCGTGGACATAAGCTCTCCATACATCCCTATCCTGAGATAATGCTTTCCAATCATTCCCTATATAATCTACTTCCCTCAAATCATAGTTAATGTTACTCTCCCACCTGATTCTTGTTCTACCAACTGGGCGTTTTCCCTCTGGCTTTCCTACAAGAAGCTTCCATGCAAGTCTTTCATTCCCCCATACGTGCAACATGTCCTGCCCATCGCAGCCTACGACACTCAACTGTTCTTATTACATCTGGCTTCCTATAAAGACCATGTAGTTCATTGTTCTGTAGTCTTCTCCATTCATCTGTCTGTTCATCTCTCTTTGGCCCAAAAATTTTCCTAAGTACTTTATTCTCAAATACTTGTAATCTCCTCTCCTCCCTTAAAGTAAGAGTCCATGTTTCGCACCCATATAATATAACTGGTAGAATAATAGTTAGTGCCCTCAGGGGTCCTCATCTAGGGGATATGTGGATGGCGACCACAAGGTGCCCAAGCTGTGCAAAACATTTCTTCCACTTACTTGTGTTTTGCACTCTTTTAACTTTACTATCTAACCTCTCTTGGTTAACTCTTGTTTTTTCGACCCCGACGCTATTAGGGCATCCGAGGGCTAGGGAGTCTTTCCTTTCTTCCATTTCTTCTTTCCTTTATTTTCTTTCCTTCTCCAGAAAAGCCTGACCAGAGGCTATAAGATGGTAGCCCATCACTGGTCTAGCCTTCCTTTGGCCAGCAACCAATCGAAGGGACTATTATTATGCTTTCAAGTCTTATACGAGAATTTCCCATACGGGAAAATTTTCTATAGGATCGTAACAGGCCTTGGCCTGATACTTGGAAGGAAGAAGAAGATATATTTTCAGTTTAACGTTTTTTGAAAGGAGTTGGGACATCAAGAGTCTCTGCAATGCATAATAGCACGCATTTTCAGAATTGAGCCTATGTTTAATTTCCTTGTGCATCTCATTCCTAGGTATTTGAATTCAGCCACTTCCTCAAAATTTCCCTCATTTGTCATTAGCTGTCCATTTCCATTATATAATGTATTTCTACGTGTGACCATATATTTAGTTTTATTGATATTTATTTCCAGTCCTAATTTCTTAGTGTTACCCAATAGTGTGTGCGTGTTGTCCTTTAGTATCTCCTTGCTATCGGCCAATAGTACTACATCATCAGCATAAACTAACAGCTTATTAATATCATTGAGTTGTAAGCCTTCCTCATTCTCTAAAGATTTAATGGCATGCTCTAGTACAAAATTAAATAGTAGAGGAGATAGTGCATCTCCTTGCTTCAACCCATTCTGGATTTCAAAAGTGTCCGAAAACTGTGTGCCTACATGTACCCTACTCTTTGTGCCATTTAGACACATTCGTATAAGTCTAACTAACTTTTTAGGAATATATATATATATAGTATTCTCAATTTACACACTATATATATATTGTCTTAAAATATAATTTATCCTTCAATCAAAAATGTTAGATTTATATTAGAAACATTGAAAGAAGCTCTATTGGCTTTATAAAGTAATGTTTAAATTCCCATTAAAAGTCTTCTTAAATAAGAAGCTGTCATTTATGTGTCAATACAACAATTTGTAGCAATTGACTCTTGGGAATTATTGAGAAAAATTTGCATTTATTTTGAAGGCCTAGGATTAGCTCAGATGGTAAGAGCATTAGCATATAAAACTGAAAGTCCTGGGTTCGAATTTTAGTTTAGGTGTATATTTTTCTCTTAAAATGTAGTTATATTATGTTGATCAGTTTGTTTCTGGAGAGTGTCGATAAAGAGGAAGAGGATGAAGAGGACGGTCTAGTGTGTGAAGAAGTGAAACAAGAGCCAGAGTCAGAAACAGTACCTGATGTGCAGACATCCCAACCCTCGGCCACATCCGAGGACGGGTGAGTCAAGGTATTTTACATTTGTTTTCATACTGCAGTGTCATATTGTGTTATTGTTTGTCACTGTGGTATACAAGTAGTTTCATGTTTTAAATTATTGTTTAAAAAAAACTGAGGACTGAACACGTTGAAAATAAAAAATCAAAAGTCTGGAATTTAACTCATAATTTCTACACTTTACAAGTCTGACCTCAGTGAGCAGAACTTCTAACTGCAGTTCATGAGGTCATGTGTTCGATTCCTGATCAAACCACTGGAATTTTTTCTTAAAAGGAAATTTTAAAACCATTTAATCTGGCTATATTTAGGATATTTTCATATTCTTTCTTAAAATTTTCTCCTTTTAATGGGACCTTTATTAAACTATATAAGAGGCTATTAAATATTGCATGTTTCAATCCACTGGCACATAAACATGCAGTATTTAATAGCCTCTTATATAGATTAATAAAGGTCCCATTAAAAGGAGAAAATTTTAAGAAAGAATATGAAAATATCCTAAATATAGCCAGATTAAATGGTTTTAATAAGGATATACCCCTCAGGGGTCCTCATCTAAGGGATATGTGGATGGCGACCACAAGGTGCCCAAGCTGTGCAAAACATTTCTTCCACTTACTTGTGTTTTGCATTCTTTTAACTTTACTATCTAACCTCTCTTGGTTAAATCTTGTTTTTTCGACCCCAACGCTATTAGGACATCCGAGGGCTAGGGAGTCCTTCCTTTTTTCCATTTCGTCTTTCCTTTATTTTCTTTTCTTCTCCAGAAAAGCCTGACCAGAGGCTATAAGATGGCAGCCCCATCACTGGTCTTGCCTTCCTTTGGCCAGCAACCAATCGAAGGGACTATTATTATGCTTTCAAGTCTTATATGAGAATTTCCCATAAGGGAAAATTTTCTATAGGATCGTAACAGGCCTTGCCTAATATTTGGAAGGAAGAAGAAGAAGAAGAATAAGGATATAATATCTAACAAATTAAAGAAATTCAGAAAGATAAAACAACTCAAAGAATGCTCTACCCTACAAATGGTTAGTAATGAAAAGAAGAATTTCAAGAAAATTACTTACCATCCAATAGTACATGGGAAATTTCAAAAAATATTTGACAAATACAACATTACTTTGGCACCAATTAGTAAATTTAGTCTGGAAAAACTTTTAAATACCAATAAAAAAATCAACATCCCAGACAGTAAGAAATCTGGAATTTATCAAATTAATTGTAATGATTGTAGCAAAGTATACATAGGAAAAACAAAAAGGAATTTAGAAACACGCACTAAAGAACATTTTAGAAATATTAAAAATTGTGAAATTGAAAAATCACCAATTGCTGCACATAGTTTACTAGAACATCATAAAATTGAAAAAGAAGCGAAACTTTTAAACAGTTGGATAAACCGTTGGAATTGACAATTTGGGAAATGATATTCATTCAGAAGAATAAATATCGATCTATGAATTTTGATATTCCGGTGGATAAAAATTTAATTACAAAGTTTATAATCCCAACGAAAGATGGCAGCACAAGAGGTGATGTCACTAAAGAAATCAACAATCACGGAATTTCATCAGTGGACGCCATGACTGATGAAGGACATGATATTGTCTGAAACCATCGGTATCAAAGAAGTTTGAAAATGTATGAGGTGAGTCGATTAAAATATGTTCTCCACTCACTATTAATGATATAACCTCATAATGTTTACTTCCCGATATTAATTTAAATATAGTTCACTAATATTTCATGTTTAGTATAACTATTGGGAAATGATCATTTGATAGCATATTTACATAAAATTATAGTTATTTACATTACAAGGGTGAAAAATGAGATTTTATGGATTAAAAAAAACAAGAAAGAAAAACTTATGAACTTCAAAATTCCTGCGGATTATGACTGGATCCGGAGGTTTATCGGTCCACCAACAGAGGGAAGAAGTAGTAGTTCTTCTAATCGACATAACATCAGTCGACAAGAAAGTACTGAAGATGAAGCCACCAAGGTTTTGAAACTGCGGTCTCCATAGAAGACTGGATATGAGGTGAGGTATGAAGCATTTTAATTTAATCTTTTGTATGGATAAGTTGAGATGTTTGTGAACTAAGTATCAAACCAAAGTGGAACTGACACTTCGATTGGAATTTTGAAACAAATTCATAAAATTCATTAATTTCTTTCAATATATATAATAAATATGCATATATATAAGAATTAAATTAATGTTTTTATTATCTCATCTCATAATACTGTTCTTTCCCTGTGAAAGTTAAATAAATGCATATATATATTCATATTTATTTTTAATAAATGAATATTAACATCAATTCATAGTTTAAATATGGGAAATAACATTATGAGGTTCTTAATTCATTGAATGAATGAGTCACTTCTTATTTTATCTCATACTTTATGTTTTTTAAGCACGGGAACTGCAGTTTTCAAGAGGATTCCCTCTTATCTTCAGCTGACATTATGACTCATGTTTAAAAAAACAAAATATGAGATAAGAGGTGACTCATTCATTCATTGAATTAACATCAATACTGATAAAATTCATACTAAATTCCATTGAGTAAATAGTCACAAAGAAAATATTAAAATATTTGATAGCAGATTTATAGAAAATTATAGTTATTTACATTACAAGGATAAAAATGAGGTTTTATGGATAAGTGTCAGACCAGTCAGATTTCTATCAATGATGCTGAATGCCCCTAATGTCCAAAACGTCATACAACATCAACAGTTAGTAGCACATATTTCTTCTGCTGATGATGGAAGTCTGCTTGTGAAAGGTCGACAGTTATTAATTTTTAAAAATTTTTAAAACAGTTGAGGACGACGGCACCTGTCAGAAGGTATATATTTTAACATATTGCTTTGAAAATATTAACATATACTGTATGTATACAATCAATGCAATCAAGGAACATCAGAATGAATTGGTCCATTTTGATTTATAGAATTAAATAATTTCTATACAGGGCTACTATAAAAGAAGTAAACAATTTTGAAGTTCTATAAACAAAAACCTTTTATAGTACCTGGATTCACTTTGCACTGGTTTGAAGAGGAAGTCTTAAAGTTCAGTTTCTGAACTCACATATGTTCAGTATGTGATCACTGCATCATATAACACACATTAAGACAATTCCAAGTTCATTCCAAATTCAATGTAACATAACTTGTCATAGCTCTTCTGATATGTTCTTTCATTTAATTTAAATCATGTGGAAGAGGAGAGACAGAAATTATCTTTCACAAGGGAAAAAGTCACTTAGTGTGAAGTCAGGAGACCTTGGTGGCCAACATGCAAAAAAGTTATTGTCGTCTGCAGCATGCCCAATCCAACATTGTGATAGCATTTCATCCAGATGGTAACATGGAGGATTACCAACTACAACAATTCTATACAAAATTTCATAATATCTCATTATAGCACTATAAAATTTAAACTGTAAAATTAATTTTGCTGTCACCGATAGCTTTTTGGTTTATACAACTTTTAAAGTGGTTTACTTCTTTTGTAGTAACCCTATATTATAATATGATGTGTTCTAAGATATTCTACTATAAAACGTTGAAAATTCATTATTGCTTTAGTTTTAATCCACTATGTCAAATTTCTTTCTTAATAATATTATTTAATTAAGCAGAAAGTAACAACTGCTTTTTCTTATGAATCAATTAAAAGAATTATAAAAATTAATTCAAAGATAGTTGCAATTCCAATTTAATTGAAAAAGTCGGAAACAGAAATATAAAAATATTGTTAGAAAACCCATCTATAATTCCGAAACTACCATGAAAATCTGTGGTTGCTATACTGAGGCTTACTACAGGACTTGACTGCTTAGAAAAACATCTTCATAGAATTGGTGTATTAATGTCTCCTGAGTGTTTATTGTGGAAATGGACAGAGAACATTTAACAAACTGTGTAGCTCTTCAAAATTATCAAGATGTGACATCCAAGTATTGGGAACAATAAGGAGAATAACTTTATTGTTAACTCCAGAACATTGGCTACATACTTATTAAAATTCATCAGAGAACATTTTATTTAAACAACTCACCTCATAGGATTCATGCTTCCATGATACCGCGGTTTCAAACACAGTCGTGTTCATCTTCAGCCACAACTCCGACATACATTTAAAAAAAAATACTCCAAGTGCGACAGGTCTAGAAGGCCCTTGGCCTACCAGCCGGCTGCTGGCCTCATATCCACATGTGTTAATCACAGAGGTAAACGATTATCTAGCCAGTGTAGAGGTGGTTAGCATGTCGGGTCCCCCAGCCGTTATAGCTGGTCTTCTCAACCTGGAGCCACTACTTATTGTAGCTACCCAAATGCCTCACGATGCTGGGTGGGCACCGGTCCCATACTGGCCGAAATTCCATGAGAAAAATTTCTTTCCCCATGGGGACTCGAACCAGCGCATACATACTTTAATTAATTGACATGATGCCCATCGTAGATCTGGTCATTTAATGTAAGTGATACAAATGGATAATCTAAAATCTGCTAAGAATGACAATATTTCCTGAACATCGCCTGACCATCATAATTAAACATATAATAATAGTTTGTAAATAAGTAAATGTTCCTTAATGAGATATGGTTTCATCACTGTTGCAACTATAGATCCTGTAATTCCCAACCACTCTATGTTATCAGTTTTTGTTTGCAAATGTGTGTATACTATGAAATCAAGAATATAACCCCTTTCGCAGTCATATAATACAAACAATTTTATTCCAGAAGATGGTGTTTTGTTTTTATGTACTGTTCGAATATAAGAAGCCCTTTGAAGAGTGCCAAGCTCTTGTCTATCACCAGATCTTGAAATAGAGAAAAAAAGGGTTGCGCTTTATCTGTTGCAAAATTTCATAATTATATAAACGATCATTTAGATTATGCCTTTCATTATACAAAAATAGCATGCTAAGAAGGGAAAAGTTTCTATCTCTAGGCATTGTCCTGCTAAGAATGGGTGTAAAACAATGGATCTGTATGTAGATCACTATATTTTCATGTCCCACTTTTTGTTGAATACACATTTATCATACATTTCTCTAACAATTATCTCTTTCCATTTCTGTAGATATGAAAAAGGGGTTTTAGGTAGGGCCTATACAATTCTTAGTCTTAAAATATTAAAGGGCATAGAAGAAACATGGCATCAGATTTTCTCCTGGATTTGGAGGGATTGCATATATGCGATAGCAGGCTAACCAGTATGGCACATATACAAAAAGACAGTAGGACTCAAAAGGTTAAAACTCTACCTTGACAGATTGTGTCCCTGTAATGGCAAGAATGTACATAACGCATAAAAATACGTAACCTACAATGGAAGATGTTAAACTACATAAGAGAGAGAGGAAGCATACCTTTGCTTATTTACTTCTAAAATAAGTAATGAAATTTTCAACAGTTTATTCAAATGCATGTAAAAATTCAGCCCCTTTGTGAATTTTACAATGTGTGGTACTGTAATGTATTATTTGTAATGAAGATTTAATGCACCATCTGTAAGAAAACTCAGATCAAAATCCAAAGAATATGTGTATGTGTGTGTAATGCCAAACTACTGCACTTTTCATGATTTGAATTCTGCACTTGGTGGATAGATATTTTTAATTTACACATTGCTTTAGCAGGCCATTTTATCAGTATGACAAATATTTGTATTGTGTATAGAAAAGAGTTGAGGTTAAAATGAGTGTTTGTGTTGTGTAGATGTGTTGTAAAAGGAAGAGAAGAGAGGAGGTTAATTCCATACCTGTGTTTGTTACTTAACAGAGAGGAGACTGGAAGGCTCAACCTCCTCATTAAAAAAGACAGTATGACATACTGATATAAATAACGCACTGGTACTATTCAACTTGGAAGTTCAAGGACATAAGATCTCCATATATCCCTATCTTGAACTAATATTTTCCAATAATTCCCCATATAATTAATTTCCTACAGATCATAGTTAATTTTATTCTCCCATCTCACACTAGCTTCTATTCGTTACTTGATATAGCATACTGACATTATATGATATTTGATGTACTTTAACATATGTACTGTAAATAAGTTTTAGGCTTGTTTGATTCACAATTTAGCAATTAGAAACTGTAAACCACCATTCCTCCTAGAAGTGAATGTAGATTTTTAATATTAGAATTTCCATCTTGCTAAATATCAAACCAGGACTTGCTTGTCAGAACACAAAATATACTTTTTTTTTAGCTATTAACACTATGAGGTATTTAAGGTCAGAGTAATATTTAAATATCTCATCTCACAAATTTCATGTTTTTCACTATGCCAGATTGGACTGAAGATAGATGGTATTCCGTTTGAAACCTGGTATCAAGAAAAACACAAAATTTGTGAAGTGAGATATTTAAATATTAATCTGACCATACGTTATTATAATGATATTGTGAAAAGAAAAATTAATGTGTGAACCAGGAATCGAATCGTGGACCTCTAGTTCTCCAGACTAGTGTGCAGCCCACTACACCATTCCACACCTGGCACAAACACCAACATTTCTTTCCACATATACAAATCTATAATTCTCGTTTCATCCACTGTCAGGTAGATGACACTGCCATTGCCAACTGCCGCTTCATTTAGAAGTATCTATATTTGAGAATTTTAAATGAATATTACCTTACAATGTTTCTTCCCAATATTAATTTAAAATTATAACTATGAGGTATTATTTTTTGAAGTAAAATCTTTTTATCACATCACTTCATATTCTTCTTCTTCTTCTTAGACTAGTTTTGGATTCTTCTTAGGCTCCATTCTCAGTATTTTCACGACCGTTGTTATGTCATCTTGAAGAGCAAGAGGAAACAACAATGACTCTTCAAGACGACATAACAACGGTCATGAAAATACTGAGAATGGAACTGAAGAAGGATCCAAAACTAGTCTAAGAAGAATATGAGATGAGGTGATAAAAAATGTTACTTAACCCATTTAAATCAGATGACGAGCTGAGGTCGCATGACGTTCTTAAGCACTAAAATCGTATGACGACCTGTGGTTGCGCAGTGCAGAGATCGAAAAAACGCATTTTTAATTTATTTTGCTGCTCATAGATATCTGTTACATACACTTTTTCTTCTTCTACACATTCACAAGAATGCTATTTCATCCCCTCCATGCCATTTAGAAATTTCCGGAACGAGTTTTACCCTCAGAAAAAAAAATGTGTCAGTAGTAAGAAAAATGGCGCCAAGGAAAGTTAAGGGTATTGATAGTGATGGAATTAGGAAATTATTAGAGTGTGAATTAGGCAGTGATTCAGAAGTTTCTGATATATTTAGTGATGAGAGAAGTATTCATGAATCTATAAGTGATTCAGAAGCAACTTCTGCTGAAGAAGAGAGCGGTGAGAGTGATAATGAACTTATTGTCCCGCCACCTGCAAAAAAACAAAGCCATATCACGCCAAGTGATTGGAAGTGGGTGAAATCTGAGAATAGCCCTGTTGTATATCAGTTTAGTGGTTTTTAAATCCATTTTTACTTACTGGAGGTAATATTAAGTTGCTGCGTTACATTTAAATGCCATGCAGTAGGACTTGGGATTTAAATCAGATTTCTGGGGTAGCAGAGCTCGACTTTAAATGAGAGGTGGATGGATTAAAATATACTATTACATGAGCCACAGCAGCAAACTCATGATTCATTTTTTTTAAATGTTCAATTATCTTTCATTTGATTAATTTCTCAATACTAGTTGAACTACTCTTGATTTTGCCTTTGTTATTTTTTGTTTCAGAGAAGATGAATACAGCAAAGCCTTTACATCACGTCCAAAGATACCTCGTACACCTACATTTAAAAACAAGTAGTGCTGTGTTCTATTGAGTGTGATATGTTCTGTGATACACAGATATTTATCTAGTCACAAACCATTTTCTTCAGGTAAATTGCCTTCGAAAATTTCCAAATGAATACTATGAGAAAAATGCATGTTTAACAAGCAAAATTTATTTGTCTAAATTAGAAAATTTGAAAATTGCAAGTTGTGACCTTCTGAGCCGAGTACTCACTGTGAGTTAAATGTTTGTATCAATATAGACCACATTTCTCACTTGGTGATACTAAACAGCATTTACGACTTTTTCTTAGTAAATCCTCTTACATTTTCATACATATTTTTAATTTAAGTTTAAGGTATTACTGTCTACAAAGTATACAATAATTGAATGCAACAAAATCATAATACTTTGCCAATATAAATTAGACGGCATTAAGCATCAAGTGGCTAAGCACCATTATGTAATGTTAATATTATTCATTTTTAAACATCTTAATGATGGACAAATTATATTTTAAAAGAAAAATATACGCCTAGACTGGGGTTTGAACCCAGGACCTTCGACTCTCTATGGCAATGCTCTTCCATCTGAGCTACCTAGGCCTCCAATCTAAACGCGTATTTTTCTCTTATACATAGTTAATTCCCTAATATAATTTGTCCATCATTAAGAGGTTTAAAAACGAATAATATTAACATTGAAAGAAGCACTACTGGCTTTATAAGTAATGTTTAAGTTCCCAATAAAAAGCCTTCTTTACAAAAATCGTAGCAACGGCTCGTAGCATTTGGGGTTAGGGAATTAACTATGTATAAGAGAAAATTACGCATTTAGATTGGAGGCCTAGGTAGCTCAGATGGAAGAGCATTGACATAGAGAGTCAAAGGTCCTGGGTTCAAAACCCAGTCTAAGCGTATATTTTTCTTTTCAAATATAATTTGGCCATTATGTAAGTTACAACAAAAATATTTCTTCACTAGTTTTTATTTTCAGTCTACAAATAATCTACACATCTCTCTATGTTTGAGCATGCATTTGAATCTTTGTTGTTTATTGAATCATTTTTCATCTATTTTAATAAAATAAGATGTAAAGCTAAAAGAAGTAAGTATTCTGTCCTTTGTTATTTTTTTAATTAGTGTTTGGAATGTCTTGTGTTAATATCAGAAATGCATTATTTGATGAATGTGCAGTTTCTTATGGCTTTATTGTTAAAACAGATTTCAACAAAATATTGATCTGATAAATAAGAATAAAAATGTCAGGACAATATAATAATACCGTAGGGGTAGTTACCCTTCAATAAGGGTTACAAAATGACACAACATGTCAAATCGAATTAATAGTTTACTTAGATTTTAGGAGGTTTTTCCCTTATGAAGAAATCTCTTATTAATATTATATCATTGTAACATTTATGCAAAAGGAACAAAGTTGATTATAAAAATGATTTCTAAAAATAACAATTGAATATTTAACAGCTGTCACTGTGATTCCTTTAACAACTGCCATTGGAAGTTGCATAGTTTTGCCAAAATTAACAACAAATTTGGCATTGTTCCCCCAGCACCTACAAGAAGGCTGTAAACTTCAATATTACCATTAATAATTAAAACATTTGGTCTGTTCATTCTTACCTCTTAGAGTTGTTTTTGTCAAACATATGTTTCAGATATATATTAAATTAATGTTGGAAAGTAAACATTATGAGGTATAATCATTAAAATTCATCGGAGAACATATTGTTTAAACAACTCACCTCATAGGATTCATGCTTCCATGATAGTCGGAGTTATGGCTGAAGATGAACATGACTATGTTTGAAATCGCGATATCATGGAAGCATGAATCCTATGAGGTGAGTTGTTTAAACAATATGTTCTCCGATGAATTTTAATATGTTTCAGAGCTTCTTAGCCCCATTGTCAGTGATTACAGACTGAATTTTTTCATGTTGTTGGCCCTGATTCTTGATTCCTGCTCTCTTTGCCTCTGGTCCAACGAATTTACTAATGAGGTTCCTTTCTGCGGGAATTTCAAAGTTCATAATTCTTTCCTTGTTTTTCTGTATATAGATTTTTTCCCATATGGTGAGTTCATTTTTGTTTTCTAACTGTTTTAATATTTCGTATTTACATCTATTTTGTGTTTTTCTGACCAAACATGAGCAGTCACTGCAGATTTTTCTACTTCCCCTTTTTTTACATCCCTTATGTGTTCTTTAGTTCTAATGGTTAAATTTCTTTTTGTTTTCCCTATGTATATCTTATCACAGTCTTTACATTTTATTTGATATGTTCCTGATTATTTACCATCATCAATCTTTTCATTTTTATTAGTTTATTTAAACTATAATAATTCTTTTATACTAAATTAATATTAAATATTCCAAAAATCTTCTGAAATTTGTTGTGTGTTCAAGAGTGATATGTGAATTTCCTGTATTTCTTATCTTTTGGTTTTTCTATCTGAAGAGTGCTCTTGTTCCTCAATTTTTGTTTTTTGTAGTTTTCAATTTTTTTGTGTATCTTTTTTCACTGAAACCATTTTCTTTTGTAACCCTATTTATGTGTTTCCTCTCTAACTCGTGTAATTTTTCTTGTTCATGGGTATATTTACCAATCTATGTACTAAGCTGTTGAAGACCGCCATTTTGTGTGAAATATGGTTGAAACCTGTTGATTTGATACAGTTATCTGTATGTGTTTCTTTTCTGTAAATGTTGAATTCTATTTTCTTCTTTTCTTCTTTCCTGTGTAATTTCAGATCTTAAAACATAATTCCTTGTTCATTTCTTTTTCTAGTGTGAATTTGATTGTTTATTAAATAAATAATAACCTAAAAACCTCAAAAATGCAGAGCAGCAAGTGAAAAAAGGAATGAGAGTGTGTGTGTCAATTGATTGTTTTGCTATTGTTTGGGAGTGTGAATGGAATTGTTTGTAATAAATCTCTGAAAGGAACAGACATTCTAAACACTACAAGATACTGTGATATTGTAAAAAAAAATCAAATTTTATTATCAAAAATAAAATGAACATGCACAAGTATATATACACACTTTCATTCACACGGTACATTGATCACAGATTCCAAGTTGTGTGTTGAAGTCACATGGAGTAGGATGTAAGATGTAAATTTATTCTCTTCTTGGAAACATGTTGCTGACTTCAATTAGTAATTAAGGGAACTAAAATAGTTCTGTGCAGAAAAGAGAAATTATAATAAATAATTATTTGTTTCATTGCTTCATATCATTTTTACTGTTTTTTCATGGGTAGCCACCTAAAACAATAATAAAATTAATTAATAACACAGATAAGAGGAGTCTATGAAAAAATTTGTTGGTACTTTTATGCTTAGCTTCTAATTGGGTTTCTAATGGTCTGGGATGTTAAAGCGAGTTGTTAGATAAGATGTCCTATTAGTAGCAGGGGCACACCGTAGCTTAGTTGGTTAAGGCAATATGCTACAATCTGGAAGGTAGAGGGTTCGAGTCCCGGTGGGGTCAGGATTTTTAAACTGACTCAAACCTTCTGGTGGCACTGTGGCCCTGGGGTCGACTCAGCCTCTAATGGAAATGAGTACCAGACATTTGTTCTGGGGGTAAAGGCGACCATTGTGCAGAGATGACAATCTGGCTGACATCAAATGCCGATTGTCTATAAAGTGGGAGTCTTAACCTCCTACATCAGAAGCTAAAAATAATTATAATGTTTAATATTTTCCAAATGTGAGGTTATGTATTCCGATCTTACTTCTGGGTGATTTCTAATCTGGCTGCATAGTTATAAATAACATATCTTTGCTGTTAAATCTCTTTGGGCTTGGGAAAAATCAATAACAGATGATTATATGAGAAATAACCATTAACAATAATGCAGATTCATTATTCAACATTTAATACATTTTTTAGAGCAACAGAACTTTTTTTTTGTAATTTTTGAAGATGTTTTCTTTTGGCATTTGTTACTGTACCCTATTGATCGTACATTGTTGAATCAATATCCTTGTCAAAGAAGTTAATTTGCAGAGATATCTCTCATTATGAACAGGAAGAGGCAATTTTATCAATCAGAAAGAGGCAAAATGTATCGGTCTATGAGATAAATGATAAACCTTCCAAGCTGCATTTATTCAAGCATCTAACCCTAGTCAAAGAGATGTCAACAGTTATACTAAATTATCTTTTCTTTACTAATTGATAATTTGTCCATCCAAGACAAGCCTTATGCGCTAGTGGTCAGCATTTCTGACTATAGTTCATGAGGTCCTGGGTTCGATTCCTGGTCAAACCATAAGAATTCTTCCTTAAAGGGAGTTATTCCAGTGGTTGCCCATGTTTTGGAGTTTAGGTTAAGGACTCTCCTGGTGCTTCATTATCATTTATCATCCATTATATCATCAGAAGTTCACCACTGTGGTCTCGAGGTAGCGTGCTGCCTTGTCACGCAGTGGGCCTGGGCTTGATCCCCGGTCGGGGCAGTTTTTCTAGGTGAGGTTTTTATTGGGGTTTTTCCTCCTGTAAGACAATCGTTGGGAATCTATAAGGTCTAAACGGTCCCCAAAATCATATGGCCATCATCATCATCCTTATCATTATCATCCTTCACCGGTGTGGAAAGCAACAGGAAGCTACCACACCTACAATTCCCTAGTAAAGCTGCAAAGCATAGCATGAAAATGCTATGATTGCAGTGAAAGACCTGCACTTGGGCAGAATTACTATGGATGGATGGATATCATCAGAGTCCACCGCAGTGGTCTCGAGGTAGTGTGCTGCCTTGTCACACAGCGGGCCTGGGTTTGATCCCTGGTGGGGGCAGTTTTTCTAAGTGAGGTTTTTATCGGGGTTTTTCCTCACCTGTAAGACAAATGTCAGGAAAACTTTAAGGCCCAAATGGTCCCCGAAATCATATGGCCATCATCATCATCATCCTTCATCGGTGTGGAAAGCAACGGGAAGCTACCACACCTACAATTCCCTAGTAAAGCTGCAAGCATAGCATGAAAATGCTATGATTGCAGTGAAGGATCTGCCTTTGGGCAGAATTACTATGGATAGATATCATCAGAATGACATAACTGCCTTCCTTATGCCCCGACCTAAGAAATGGATTACAATTCCGCCAATGCCAGGGGGAAAAAGCCAAAAATGTCATAAAAGGCAACCTGAGGGCATTGGACAAAAAAAAAATTAATTTGTCTATCATTGTGAATGTTAAAATTTTAATTATGACTTTGAAATAATAAGCCTTAAAAGCTTTAATAGATTGTGTAAATTGTCATTAATGTCTTCTTGAACTAGAAGCCGTCCGATCGCACTGCCAGCAATGGCTGGCTGCTTCAGATTAGACAATAGTATATGAGTAAAGGAAAAATTGACATTTGCATTGGAAGACTGAATTAGTGTAATGGATAACACATCAGCATACAAAGCCAGAGATTTGGATTTGAATCCTGGTTCAGTTGTTAATTTTTCTTTACTAATTAATAATTTGTCCATCATTGTAAATGTTAAAGTTTAATTATAACGTGAAAGTTATGAAATAAAATAAGTTAAAATATACCTTCTTAGGTAAAATCTGTCGTCCTCAACTTATAAAATATGTAATCTTTATGCCTGTAGGCCTTTCAGAACATCCTTTCCATCTTCAGCAGGTCACTCTTTGCTACAACATCCTGTATGATGGTTAATGCTGCTGGTCCTAATGTGGCTCTGTCGTGACCAGCAGCATCAACCATCATACTGGATGTTGTAGCAAAGAGTGACCTGCTGAAGATGGAACGGATGTTCTGAAAGGCCTACAGGTATAAAGATTACATATTTTATAAGTTGAGGACGATGGATTTTACCTAAGAAGGTATATATTAACTTATTTTATTTTATGACTCTCCGCCTCAACGTTTTTAACAATGCATTTTATTAGTGTTGACTTGAAAGTTATACTAAACTTTATTTTTTTGGAGTGAGCTGGAAATAATATCAATAATATAGCATATTTTTCTTTTGGGGCTAAGCCTGGGAGCTCAAGAGGACAGGATGGCACTGCTACCTACTACTTATCAATTTCAAAAGATAAGTTGTTTATAGAACAATTTTAAGAATTTTTATTGATTGTAAGATTTTCAGATTTGTTGTATACAATTAATTTTTGTGAAAAGGAAACAATTAAGTTAACAGACCAAAAAGCATTTTTGGGGTTGTCTATGCAATCATCCATAATCTTAGTCATGTGAACTAACTCACTGGCACTATCCAACCCGTAGGTTCATGGCCACTCTCCATACATCCCTATCCTGAGCTAATGTTTTCCAATCATTCCCTGTGTAATCTACTTCCCTCAAATCTTGATTAAGTTATTTTCTCACCTCATTATTGGTCTACCAACTGGGCGTTTTCCCTCTGGTTTTCCTACAAGAAGCTTCCATGCATGTCTTTCATTCCCCATTTGTGCCACATGTCCTGCCCACTGCAATCTATGAGACTTAACTGTTCTTATTATAACTGGCTTTCTATAAAGACCATGTAGTTCGCTGTTATGTAGTCTTCTCCATTCACATGTTTGTTCATCTCTCTTTGGTCCAAATATTTTCCTAAGAACTTTATTTTCAAATACTGGAATATGTTCATAAAGTTGTCGTTTAAAGTTGAAACTAAATGCTAAAGCAATTAATGGATCTCTGATCAAGTTGGCTCAAACATGTTTTTTTCCTAATGCCAACCAGGTTGTATTTTATGACATAACCCCACTACTAAAAATTAGGAGGTCTTGGAGTAATAAGACATTAAGGCTTCCACTTTTCGGGATGAGATATTAGCCGGGTTGTCAGACCTGCATGATGGCTGCTTTTATCCCCAGAAGAATGCTTGGTACTCATTTTCGTCAGATGGCTCAAACCATTGCAATTCATTAATTACCAATGTAGATTGCACGGCCATCTCAAGTAAATATATCTAATAATAATAATAATGTTTTATTTATTCTGGCAGAGTTAAGGCCATAAGGCCTTCTCTTCCACTCAACTAGCAGAAATTACAAATAAATTTGACAATATAGATATACACTATACTAAAGAGTTACAAATATATTAAACGTTGCAATTTAGTTTTCATGTACAAACAACATTTTATACAATAATAATAATAATAATAATAATACTTATCATAATAATAATAATAATAATAATTATAAATACGTTAAATTATATGTTCAATTAATATATGTACCTTGCACTGGGTAATGATGTATCGAATGTGCTATTTCAGTACGAAACATCTGTACTGTTATCCTCCCTCTACAGTGAGATTAATGAACTATGCCAATTTCCTTTGTCTTTGTGTTTACTCCCACTCTCCTTCCTACCCCTCCCTTTGCCCTCTTTATACTGCGCAACTTCCCCTCTACCTCGGAACTCTCAAATAGGCCAAGCAAGTGGTAAGCTATATCATTCAATCTTTCAATTCATTCAACATTAGTTTGGTTATCGTCTGAAGGACGTAAGCTCAAGGAGAGCTGCATTGTTTTGAGTTAGGTCCGGTAAGTCAGGGTAGGGTACCCTAGGCGGTACTAAAAAGGTGTGCATGGGTGTTTGTGTAAAGATTATTACTTTTGTTATTATTGTTTCCTTTAAACTTTAGAATGATCAAGTATAACTTATGTTTAATATTTTTTATATTTCAACTTCAGACTTACAATTTATATATATATATATATTAAATCTTATTTTAAGTAAATAAGAATGTCTAATTATTGTATTTGCTAGTCATGCTACTGCTGTCTTGTACATTTCCTGTCAACGAGCTTTCTCAAGGTTACATTAGCTCCCCTTTCCCGTCTAGCTTTCATGGTTGAAAATAATATATTGAGTTTAATAACGAATCATAAATTACTACAGTGTGTTACAGGAATTATTGTTAATTAATATATGTTAATGAATCTATGAATCAATCTTTACTTCTGATGGGCCAGGCAAAGAATTATAAATAGCATTGACAGTTATGATCTGGACGCTACTATAAGTGTAACTAAACATATGAGTAAATTCTCTACAGGCCAGTGCTGAAATGGTAACAGAAAGTAAATCTGTTGACCAGGCGGCACAATGGTGAAGTCGAGGTTAGGGCAAATATAAATTTAGATTTCTTTTAAAAAATGCCAATATTACTACATAACTAGGAAAAAATGTGCAACTGTGAATTCAATATCTACATATTTGTGGACTGGCATTTTACCATTGAGTTACTTAGATATTCTTCAACTTACCAAATCCATCATCGTGTCCTCCACTGGAATATCCACCACCTCCACCATGTCCACCACTGAGAGTGCTATAACCCTTGAGACTTCCTCCACTGGAATATCCATGACCGCCACTGCTGTAACCTCCGCTACTGTATCCCTTTAGACTGCCTCCTCCATGCCCCAAACTCAAACCTTTATAGCTGCTGCCTCCACCATGACCACCACTGCTGTAGGAACTCAAGCCTTTGAAGCTTCCGCCTCCGCCATGTCCACCACTGCTATAGCTGCCTAGGCTGTATCCTTTTATACTTCCACCATGACCTCCGCCGAATCCACCACTGCTATATCCGCCTCCTCCGTGACCACCGCCAAAGCTGATTCCCTTTAAACTACCACCGCTGCTGTATCCCCCACCGTGACCTCCTCCGAATCCGCCACTGCTATATCCGCCTCCTCCGCCAAAGCTGATTCCTTTTAAACTACCACCGCTGCTGTATCCCCCACCATGACCTCCTCCGAATCCACCACTGCTATAACCGCCTCCATGTCCGCCACTGCTGTATCCTCCTCCTCCATGACCTCCGCCAAAACTGATTCCTTTAAAGCTGCTACCACTGCTGTATCCTCCGCCGTGACCACCAAGTCCGCCACTGCTGTAACCACCTCCATGGCCTCCTCCGAAACCGCCACTGCTGTAACTACTTCCATGACCACCACTACTATAACTATCTCCGTGCCCGCCGCTGAATCCGCCACTGCTGTAACCACCTCCTCCATGACCACCGCCTCCATGCTCATCACTGATAAAACTGTCTCCATGACTATCTTCAATTCCGTCCTCGACTATTACGTCTCCTCCATGGCCTCCTCCGAATCCACCACTGCTGTAACCTCCTCCTCCTCCGTGTCCGCCACCGAATCCACCACTGCTGTAACCGCCTCCATGTCCGCCACCACTGCTGTAACCGCCTCCACCATGGCTTCCTCCGAATCCACCACTGCTGTAACCACCTCCTCCATGACCACCTCCTATACTAATTTCCTTGTACCCGCCGCCACCGAAACTACCGCCGCCGTGACCACCTCCAAAACTGGAGCTGCTGTAGCTAATACCTGCAAGTAAACAATATAAACTATGATTTTAGCGAATTATGAAGAAATGATGCTATAGAGATTGTTCTCGTGAAAATATTTAAAAAAAATTATAGATCAACGATTCCATCTAGTAGACACCGGAAATTTCCATCACACACACAGTAAAAGCTCCTTATTCGCGGGTTAAAAAATTGCGACAGAGTTTCTGTATTCGCGGTTAAATTTGTTTTTATTCGCGGATCCAGTCGGTATATTAGAATGATTTGTATCCTTTATTAACGCATCGGCAACTTTTTTTTACTGCAGGCACATGCCAAGGTGGCTTTTCCAAAGAGCGATTCAAACCAAATGGACAATAATATCAAAGTAAAACAAACCTTATTGTCACTAAGCCTAAAGTTCGTTGTTAAAAGCCACCGCCGTCGTATTTCACGTGCCGCTATGTGCGTTGATAAATGCCGCCCTCGCCACAATCGGTGTTTTATTATTTCAACTTGTCATTCGTTGCAATAACTTCGATTGAATAACACGTGTCTCTTCTGCTTTGTTGCCAATTTATGTCGAGTAAATTAGTTCCAAAGCGGAAAAAGTACTGTTGTCGCTTAAAGTAAAAACAGAAATGCTTGACCGTTTATGCGTTGGCGAATCGTTTTGCGTCTGTGTCACGCTGTTTCAATATTATTGAATCAACTGTACGATTAATCAAGAAATCCGAAGACAAAATAAGAAATTCTATCGCTGAATTCACAGCTGAATATCAATCTAAATTGAAAGACTTTTAAAAGCTGCAAAACAGAAAAAAAATACCAAGTTCTTTAAGCCCTTGCCTAATCCTGACTAATAATTAATAGAAATTGTTCAAAATCTCTCATTAATTGATTTTACTTTGATAATTTTTATTCTATTTTGGAACCTTGGAACGTGTCCCTTATATACCCATACATTACCATTCCATATTCGCGGAACATACCCCCCGCGAATAAAGTGATTTTACTGTGTGTGTGTATGTATATATATATATATATATATATATATATATATATATATATATACCATCCCTTGTACAAAAAAACACCAGATTACGTTTATATAACACTTTGGCTAGACCAGTGTTGACCTATGGTAGTGAAGCATGGACACTAAAAAGACAACATGAAAGCAGAATAACGGCTTGTGAAATGAGATTCATGCGCAGAACAGCGGGTTACACCAGATGGGATCGGAAAAGGAACACCGATATCTTAAAAGAATTGAAGACTACGCCAATTTTGGAATATATTAAACAGTACCAACTAAATTGGAAACATCATCTAGAAAGAATGAGTTCAAATCGGATCCCCAAAGCTGTTTATAATTATATACCAAGAGGACGAAGATCACTGGGCCGTCGTATGAAACGCTGGAGGGAAAATTTTCTATAGGATCGTAACAGGCCTCGGCCTAATACTTGGAAGGAAGAAGAATATATATATATATATATATATATATATATATATATATATATGTAGCTTATATGTTTGTGTGTTATGTCAACGCTCTAGCGGCGGCAATTTATGTTTTATCGGTATCAAACTTGGCATAAATCAATTAATGTAAAAAAAAGTAAGGTCGATTTCGATAACCAATAAAACGGACTATGAGGAGTAGTAGTTCACCTGAAACGAAAATTTAAAAAAAAATTCTAGCGGTCGCAATTTTGGATTTTTCGTAATGAAGCTGAGTATGTGCTTTTGAAATGAAACTAGAAAGATAGTATCAAAAAATTAGCGAAATCGGGCGATTAGAAATGGGTGTTTACCTCAAACTGTAAATTTAAAAATTGCTCCACAAGTCACCATTTTTCCTTCGTCGCAATATATCTGTATATAATACAATCAATTTATTAACCCTTAAATTGAAAAAATATCCTATAAGTTACATTAGTGTAATTTATTCATTATTTTAATAAAGTACAACTAATGGAAAATGAAACAAATTATTTAAATTTGTGTCTAATTATACAGCAATATACAATAGTTAATAACTTACAGTCATGCATGTTTTGTTTTCACTGCGTCGGACACGTTTAAACAAGTCGGCATAAGAAATTAAATTTCTACAACTTAAGAACTAACAAAAAATTATACGTTTCATACACAAGCAAAATCAGACCGTAACTTCGCTTTGCTGAAAAATCCGCTTAATTTACGCAGTTGCTACGTAACGGACTTTCATTTTGTGATGCTAGTCATTGTCTGTTTTGTCATTTGTTTATCATCTTTGACTAATGTTAGAATTGTGAAATGACTCGAAATCCCACCCAATATTTTTGTCCATTTTTCAAATTCATCTATTGTTAATTTTTAAATAGGGTATTCGGTTCTTATCTAGAGGTATTTACTGTTAATTTATAGTCTCGCTTATCCATTTCAATTCAGTCTCGTCATGAAAGACCCAAAACTCTCTGAGAACAATGCATTGAAGTGTAATAATTCATTACAAGAAATGAGCAAATAGTTTTTTTATAGCTGGATTAAAGCCATTATATTAAATAAAAAAAAGTATTTGTTTGACACGCCAATTTTTTTTTATAGAATGAAGATGGCACTTGGTAAATAAAAGTTATTGATACAAGAATCTAAAGTGACGCTTCCCTCAGAGCTGATATTCTTTTTTTAAATAAACCACAAAGCTAAAATACACTAGTGTAATATAAAAGGTGGTCTAATGGATATGTTCCTTGCCTCTGGTCCTGAGTTCAAACCCGGCCGCGGTCGATGGATTTTTTAGGATGGAAAAATGTAAGGAACAAGTCCTGCTGGAGGGACTTTAAGCCGTTGGTCCAACATCTGAAAATTTTTAGGCTCGTAAAAGAACCTCAAGTCTGAAAAAGAACCCTCTAACCAAAATGTACTTACCTTCACCATCCAAGTAAAATCTTAGTTGCCCACTAAATGTTTAATTGGTTCGGTATGCTGGCCACATGCCATTCATGACATATGTATACAACTAAGAGTAAGTTAACACGCCATAGCGTAGTTGGTTAAGGCAATACGCTATATGCCAGAAGGTCGGGAGTTCGAATTTCATTGATTTCAGGATTTTTAAACTGGTCTAAATCTTCTGATGGCTCCATGGCTCTGGGATCGACTCACCTTCTCTAACTTGTTCAGGGGTTAACTCTTAAATTCGTAATGTATCTTTTTGGATACATCAGTTAGTTCATTTAATCTAGCACTTTAAATAAATCAGGGAAAAAAACGAACAAAAAACTACTTAAATATGTTTAATTATACAATATACGTAATAATTACAAGATTCCGTTTTCACTGCGGTCCGCCACATTCAAATAACTAACAAAAGAAATTTGTGTTTTGCCAATTTAAGGGTTAAAGGTAGCTGACAGCTAGTGCCGATTTCCTAGAAAAAGTGGGAACCTTTAACCTCCCCCTATCTCAAGACATGTAGTGGGATCACTTTATGTTTTATATCAGGGCCAAACCCCTATTATGTAGAGGATAAAAAATATGCGAACAGGGTCCAGAAATGGTTATTAATTGAGATACTTGTTAGCACCCGTGAATGGCTTGAGGTGTTTATGCCATTTAAATAACAGTAAGAAGGCGTGGGCGCATTATATTATTGCGTTTGTATTGTTAAAAATACTTTGGAGGAATAATCAACATTCCATGCATAGCTAATTGTGAAGAGTTGTCATGGAATAAATACAACCTTAGACATTCTAAAAGGGTGTTTGTATCTCAGTGCGACAACAAGGAGAGACGGATAACAAAGAAAGTGCATTTCAAACACTTCTGGTTAAGGTACTGAGCATGATGCATTATTATATCACACGTTATCAATAAAACCCAAATCAAAAATGTTAAACAGCCAACGCGTTTCTGTAGCGAGGATATCATTATCAAGTCAATTATTGATTGAATAAAAACAGGCTAAAGTGTATGAATACAATATCAGAAACAATTCTGATTACGTCACATGACGTAACTGACAATTTTATACAGGAAATTCATTTTAAGAGGAAACCTCGCATAATTCTGCCACCGCCCCCGCTGTGAGCAGTACGATCGCAGCGTGGGAGACAAGTTGTACACAACATCCCAGCGGTTAGATGCTTCATTGTGTTGTAGTGGGACGCATGTCGCTTGTTGTCGTGTGTTACATAAGAAAGTAATCGAAAATGAAGTATACGGTTGAACACCAAATTTATTTGGTGGAATGTTACTTATTGAGAAATAAACATAGAAGGCGCGTTCGGAGATTTTCTCAAAAATATACTGACTGTACGATTCCTACAAAATCTTGCCCTTCGAAGTTGATGAAAAAGTTTACCGAAATAATCCTCACACCTTAGAAGAAGGTCGAAATAACACGTGCAATGCAGTCTTACTGTGAACGGGGGTCATTTTAAACAGTATCTCAAATAAATGGCGAGTAATAAGCCTCTATGTGTAGACCTATTTTTTATAATAATCTAAATTAGTTATTTGTATTTTGTAGCTTCTAACTGTCTTCATTTGCCGGTAGTAACGAAGCACGCTTCTCCCCCCCCCCCCCCCCGGTGCAAGCACAATAGCGGGAAAAGCAAGAGCCGCTGCTACGCTGTAAAAAGGTTTCCGCTTAAAATGGAGTCCCTGTATTACTTTTTTGATAAGAAATATGTTGGGCTAACAAGAATATCTATTTTAACTAGATTTAAAGAATATGTTTCCCACTTTCAATTAAATAGAATTGATAAATCTGGGGTTGCTGAAAATATTTTTAACGGTGGTGATGTTATTGTTAAGAATAATCTTAGACAGGTTAAATCGGCAACTGATTTTAAATTCCTTGACGTCCTTGAGAGTTTAGAGATTTATAAAAACAACGAAAAAATTATGAATAATAAAAGGGGCACTATTCCTGTGAGCGCCCTCTTTTCTTTAATTAAAAGCCAGGAGAATTATGTTGATGTCAATAAGTAATTTAAAATTGTCACGTCACGTCGTTTCAGAACTGTAACTGATATTGTGTTTATACGTTTAGCCTGTTTTTATTCAAACAATGTCTAGTGTTGATAATGACAGCCTCGCTATCGAAACGCGTTGACTATTTTAACATTTTGGTTTGGTGATTTCAATTTATTGATAATTAATAATCAATTTTATCGCCAAGAAGATCCTATTAATGTATGATACATTATTGTAAAACTAAAGTCTGTCGCCGTGGTGTAGTCGGTAGAGTTCATACCTTCCACTCCGGCGACCCGGGTTCGATTCCCGGCGAGGTGGGATTTTAAAAAAATCTCCACTTCGGGTCTGGGTGTATGTGCTGTCCCTAATGCTCAACTGAGTGTACATTTCGTATAAAAAATTGTAAAACTAAACGGGAGCTAGGAATTTGTCCACATAATTACTTCTTTGATGTCTCAATAAAATAATGTATTTCCGTACCTCTATTGAATATAACGTTTTTTAATCTTCCTTCACATGTGGATCTAATCCTCAAATATTGTAATATATTTTTGATTTTGATACCCACTGTTTACTATATTTAATAACATTTCATTGAGCGTAAGAGATAGAGAGAGAGCAGTTAAATGTGAAAGTACTAACATTGGTACAATATCAAGACATTTGTATTACAAGAAACACGACATTTGTGTTGAGGCAACATTCAGGTCAGTTGTTTCAACTTGAATTGCCTAGTTGAGTTATTTTATCACCTATGCCGGCGAAAGATTCGATAATTTACACGTTGCTACTGGTAAAAATGTTTATCATCTACTAATTTCTGTGAAAGTACTGTAAAACCTGTCACGTAATTTCACCATCTTAATATGTTAAATACTTGTCATGTTGAAGTGAAATGTTAATTTTTTTTGGTAGGAAAGAAACTACAGACTGCCATTGGGAATGAAAATTTTCCGGTAAGAAAAATTATAGCAAGTCCTTATACTTATTACAAGTAGAACGCAATCGCACATCCATTTCCATCAAGACAAATGAAAATGTTTCTGTTGATTAGGTGTATTTTGTGTTTAATAAACAGCGTAGTATTATCGAACACGTCTAATATATACATTTTTTACTTCTTACTTAGTTATACAAGTTTAAACATCTTGGCTTACAATGCGTATAGCATCGTTTCTAGAACAATCGGAAATTCTGTAACGTAATAGTATATTACAATGCGAGGTTGGGAAGTTGTTTTTACAGAAGCGAGGAAATGATTAAAAACCGAACGATAGCAAGATTTTTTAATTTCCGAGATGCTGTGAAACACTTCACAAACGCGCGTTGCACATTTTTTTTTTTGCACGATGGTGTTTTCAAAATAACATTATAGTAAAATAATAACACCTTTGTTGAAAATATTTGCGTTCATTATAAACAACTGACTAACGTTAACAGTCTGGCCAATGTTTATACGGAAAATGCCGAAAATAATTTAGTTGAGACTATAGCAGGAGGCCGGTACACCAATCAGGGATAAATAAATACGAATTTATTGTTTTATATTGTTTTAAATAAAGTTCAGTTCATTTAAAATGCAGTGATTTGTTTCATATAATGTATATTAACACTACCTTTTGGATATATTTTTGTATATACATTGTACGTAGTATACATAAAGGGCAGAGGTTTTGATTCCCGCACTGGATAGGTAATTGTTCTTATTTAGTTATTTATAGGATGAAACCCCGAAATTTAGGAAGTTGAACTTTCAGTCAAGGTCAAGTATTTATACGACAGAATGCACTATCGTACAAAAAGGATGTTTAATTATGTACCGATATGTTGCATATATTTTAGTGTGTAATATCATGTTTTATAGAAATTCATCTATATTAATTTTAATTTATTATAAAACGACTAATTAAATAATATATTATTCTTCTAATAAGTATAACACCAAATTTACATTTGGCATAATTTGCCAAAAAAATGTAATATTATTGTAGGATGCAGGAAAATAAACTAATAAGTGATATAGCCTAATATATATATGCAAAAGTTCTAGAAGTGATTTAGTAGTATGATTATATATAACTTATATATATATATATATATATATATATATATATATTCTTCTTTCTTCTTCTTCTTCCTCTACGCATGAAAGCTGGCAACTTGTTGCGTGTTCATTTACTACAGGTCCGGGTTATGGTGACGTCCTATATATATATTATATATATATATATATATATATACGTATATAATATTGTAATGAAGTTATGGTAATTTATTGTTCTACTAAGAATATTTTTCATTCAGGTTCTATATAGGCCTAACCTATTCTTAGGATTCCAGAGGTATTCTGCAGTATCAAATGCGTTAAACTTGCATTTTTTTACTACTTCAGAATTCACAAATTTGATCCCTAAAAATGATCTTGCACATCGAATTTTTACTTTCGTTTGCTTTTCGAAGTTTTTAATTTGAGTAGCTCTTTCAGACCTACATTTTAATTTACATTTGAAACAATACAAATATTTTATTTATGTACAAAAATTAAGCGTTCAGTTTTACAACCCTGCCGATACTTCTTCTTCCTTGATTATGCTTTGTATTTGTAATTTGTTACATACGTCTTTGCTTCTTTGTCGACCAAGAACTTCGTGTCTTGTTAGAGATCTCAGGAGCTCATCTCTGCTGCGTATTCTCTAGTCTTTTGATCCGTGAAGATGTGTGTCCATGTTTTGGGCACATATAATAATGTTGGTATAATCAATCATCATCATCATCATCTTCTTCAAGGTATGGGCCTGTTGGCCCGTTCCGCTTCCCGGCGCACTACATGCTACAGGCGCAGGTCGTCCTTCCAACGACGTTTTGGTCTTCCTACATTTCTTCGGCCTAGAGGCCTATATTGAAGCAGCTGTTTTGATAAACTATTATTTGGCATTCTTTATATATGATCAAACCAATTACGTTTATTTGTGTGTATTTTCTCGTTTATATTATAGATTTGTAGTTCATCTCTGATATCTTGACTTCTCTTTTGATAGAGATACACCTGCAAGTGATCTGAGAAATTTAATTTCTATTGTCTCAATTTTATTTTTATCAGAGATCGTTAAAGGCCAAGTCTCAGACCCGTATGTTAATGTTGGAACGGCTACTGTTTTGTAAAATTTTAATTGAGTTTCCCTTGTGGTCTTATTTCTCAAATATATTCTTATTGAACCACATATCTGTTGAAATTTCCCTAATTTCAATGGTTTACAAAATTTTAAAACAATGCACTTTTTTACTTTCTTTAGTGTCCTTTTAATGGCGCTTATGAATGATTGGCATTTAGTAATTTTACTGTCAAAATCTATTTGAGGAAATATAAGAGATGTTCTAAAATAATTAAAAGAGTTTACTTAAATGTGTTGGTAAAATGTTATTAACTTTTACAGTACATCATACTCGTACTTCATGTTGATCATAGGAGTCTTCCTACGCTTAGAGATGTATATTTAGATTATATCCAGTAAAGTAAGAGCAATGTGTTAAGTTGGAATTCTAATTACTCACGATAAACAAGTGGTTAATTCATTGTCACTCAACACATGAACAGGCTTTTAATAATCTCTCAAAAGACATTAGGCACGCCCACTCTTGACAGCAGCTTTCTGTTCAAGCCATTTCTCGATCTCCCAGAAAGAAGTGCACTGGGAATGTCATTCCACTAACGATATGTCGTGAAAGCAAGACCTTGACCTCAAGACAAGAAAGCTGTCTCCATTAGTTATGTTTCTAACTTGACCACTTTCCTGTGATGTCAGGTCAAGTTAACAAAAATACCTGGAGGGAATAATAATTAGAAATATGAATTTGTTGCCAAAACACTGGATTTCAGTTCAGTAGGCCTACAACTAGGAGTATCGATCAGAACTTAAAATATTTCCTTCAGACAACAATTACAGATATGAATATGTTACAAAACACTGGATTTCAATTGGACTGCATTCTGCAACAAATATCTAAGCCACAAGGTAACTGAGCTGAGAAAGATGTAGGCTAATTAAAGTTAAATGTCGATAAAAAAAATTATCATAAGTAATGACACGAGTGATTTCCAATTTATCTAGAGAATTTGGAAATCAAGAGTGACATTTGTTAGGACTATTTAACGAATAAAATTAAGCTGTTTACTCACAAATCATTATTTAACTATAGTTATTTTAAAATATTTATATATTTATTGTAAACGGCGATGTTTGAAAACAAATGAGAAACGATAGGTACGCTTCTACTGATTCTTTTGTTTATCACTGCAACCAGATCATACTATTTATTGCCAAAGGATCGCAATGTTATAAGGAGGACCTTTCTTTAATATGGTAATTATAACACTGATAAATATTTGGTGAAACACGACTCTGATTGGTTGTAAAACAGAAATCATTGAAACGTGATTGGTCATTGACTCCCATTTGGGGCATGAGTTAAATAGTCATAAGTAATGTCACGAGTGATTTCCAATTTATCTAGAGAATTTGGAAATCAAGAGTGGCATTTGTTAGGACTATTTAACGAATAAAATTAAGCTCTTTACTAAAAAATAATTATTTGAATATAGTTACCGGTGTTTTAAAATATTTATATAGTTAATGTAAACGGCGATGTTTGAAAACAAATTAGAAATGTGAGGTTATGTATATTCACTGCAACTCGATCATATTATTTATTGCCAAATAGGATCGCAATATTGTAAGAATGCACTCTATTGGAGAAATAATGAAACACATCAAACTATTATAATCAACATTATAGGTTAATCATTTATAATTTGAATAAACAACTCAGTAAAATCACTGAATCTATTCTTATTTGCTATATTCAATGTAGGCCTATTTGCTGAAGAAAAATAATGTTCTAACCTGTTCAGAATATTAAAAAAGGAGGAGCTTTCTTTATCACAAAACTGATAAAGAGAAATCGATAAAGAGCGAGGCGAAACACGACTGTCATTGGTGTAAAACAGAATTCATTGAAACGTGATTGGTCATTGACTACCATTTGCGACATGAGTTAAATAGTCAGATAAAATGTACTTATTACTTCAACTAACATAATATCAAAGAACTTCTATTTTATGACAGAAATTATATATTTTTTTTAATACTGAGATTTTATACATTTATATTGTTTGGTTCTTTCTGCAGAAAATAAATGTGGCATATTCTGTTAGTGTTTTCTTACTTGGCTCAAAGATGGCATAAAAATATGGGTGATGGGTTGGATCCAGATTTTTGCAGAACATGGAGCGATACTTGTGGAACAATAATAGAGCATTAACTAATATATTTCAAATTTGAGGGTTGGTTCCTTTTGCAGAATGTGGTCCAATTGAGTGCTAAGTGATCAGGACTCTTTCAGGTGGGAGATATTTTTTTACTATTTATATGTCGAAAACGCGTCATCATGACGGGAGAGTACCTGCTTTCTACTCCTCCAGCCAACTTCGATTCCCGACGCAGAAGGATATCTTAAATCTTCATCTTACATCTGGGTGTGTGTCCCTGTTGTGTGCAGCGTGTGTTGTTTTCGACGATACCCTGTCAACCTTGTTATCCATGGTTCCTTCCGCTACCTACAGGCGTTAGCTTATAAAGCCATGCGGCGTGAAAGTCATACAAAAATGAGGTACGGATATGCACTTGTATATTCGAAGAATTTGAATGCGTCACACGTCTTTATGGCACGAAAATATCTCGTTTAACTTCCTCTCCACAGTAAACACGTACTCGAATTTTCACCATTTGAAAAATTCCACCGAACCTTGCGATATTCAGCTCCTATGGAGGACGATCTAATTAAATCACATTTAGTAGTAATTAAGTAATGATCTGAGGTGTTAAAGAGCGCCGTAAAACAAAGTTACTAACTGTACAATCTTAATATATAAAAATTTCGTGCCACGTTGTTTGTCCGCGATGGAATCCTAAACTACTGAACCGATTTTAATAAAAATTTGCACACTGTGTGCAGTTTGATCCAACTTGAGACTTAGGGTAGTTTATAACTAAATTTATAGTCGCATTATTTTTTATTGTAAATTATTATTTTGTTTATTATTTAACAAAGAGTTATAATTATCTGTGAGTTCCATACGATTCTAACAGATGGCGGTGTAAGGTAATTGGTTTATTATTTAACAAAGAGAGATCCAGATGGCTGTGATTTTTGTTGCAACCGCGAATTTCAATTGAATTACAAATATTGATTATTTCATAATTTAAGTGTGTTCAGTGTTTATTTTATTTTCAATATTATTAATTTCGTATGTAAGTATTAGTTTTAAGTAATCTGGCTGAAAGACAGCAACTTAATTAAAATTTTTAACGTATACCTTAGCTACAGAAACGAGTGGCCGGGACTTCTAGTTAATTATAGGTCTACAATTAATCAATAATATAGTATGTCTATAATACCATTAATTAAAAATAAGATACTAATAAGGGAATTGTCAATCTTTGCACGCCGAAATCTACTTTGAAGTTTCTCCCAGAGAAGCATTGTGATGTACCAAGGCCGTGTCGAAAAAACTATCTGCCATTTTTAACTGCAAGGCACAGAAATCGAAGCCAGAATCCAGCAATGTCAACCCACTATACGGAGCAGATAAGACTCCCTGCATGAGTAAGAGCGGAGTGAAGTGAGGCAAGACACGGCGCGGATAGCAGGTAGTGAGGGTGATCCAAAGCATAGAGAACCGAAAGTACCAATTCAGTGTTGCATTACTTCCTTATAGTTTAAATGAGCGATTTGGTGCTGGGTTGTAGTGTCTTGCATTTAATTTTTTTTTACACGGTCTTTGTAAATCACAACGCTTCTCTGGAAGAAATTTCAAGTTAGGTTTCGGCATATAATGTTCGATACTACTGCGATGATAATGAAGAATGGAGGAAGCTTAACACGAGAAACTCATTATTTATATAGCTGCCCTAATATTGTCAGAATCATTAAATTAAATGAAAATGGACAACTAATCACAAATGAGGGAAAGAGAAGTGGCTGAATTCAAATACCTAGGAACAATAATCACAAATAGGAATGAGATGCACAAAGAAATTAAACATAGGCTCAATTCTGGAAATGCGTGCTAATATGCATTGCAGAGACTCTTGATGTCCCAACTCCTTAAAAAAAAAGTTAAACTGGAAATATATAGAACTATTATTCTATCAGTCATATTATATGGATGCGAAACATGGACTCTTACTTTAAGGGAGGAAAGGAGATTACGAGTATTTAAGAATAAAGTTCTTAGGAAAATTTTTGGACCAAAGAGAGATGAACAGAAAGGTGAATGGAAAAGACTACATAACAATGAACTACATGGTCTTTATAGGAAGCCAGATATAATAAGAAAAGTTAAGTCTCGTAGACTGCGATGGGCAGGACATGTGGCACGTAAGGGGAATGAAAAACGTGCATGGAAGCTTCTTTCAGGAAAACCAGAGGAAAAACGCCCAGTTGGTAGACCAAGAATGAGATGAGAGAATAACATTACCCATGATTTGAGGGAAGTAGATTATACAGGGGATGATTAGAAAACATTAGCTCAGGTTAGGGATGTATGGAGAGCTTATGTCCGCGCGTTCGATAGTGCCAGTTAGTTAGTAGATGGAGATGGACTGATCATTAAGCTAGCTTTCAAAATTTAAGTTGGCAAAATTTGGGGGAAAATAGCATTAGGAAGGCCTAGGCATAGATGGGATGATAATACTCAGATGGTTGTTAACCATGGTTTGGTTCTCTATGGTTGTTAGGGAACTGTATATCGCAGATACCTCTGGCGGAGTAACGTTGCTGTATTTTATTTATCAGTTCCTTGAAGTTTACATCTGAAATCATGCACAAGCACTTAAATTCAACATTGAATTAATGAGATGGACAGAGTTCAAAATCTAATCTCCTGTTTGCTGACCACTTTCCCCGGAGAAAGTAGAGTGCTTCTCGATCATGTATGTTCGATAGAGAAAATTGGATTACGTCATAGATTGTGAATCCGGGACGAAATGATGAGAAACTTGTATGCAACTGGAAACGTCGGGTATAATCTTACCGTATTGTTGCACTTTCTCTATATTTACACACTCCAATAAAAACAGGACTGGGTAATTTCATTTTACTCTATTTAGTAAATGACTGGTTATTTGATTTAACTTTATAATTATAAATCTTTTAACTGCATGTCTTGAGGGAGAAAAATAAAAAGCCAGCAATTATTGGACTTTCCCCGCCAGGGGAATTGTGAACGAACCGGAAAAGTCAATCCAGCATTTGTCTTCACAATGGAACATAATAATAATAATAATAATAATAATAATAATAATAATAATAATAATAATAATAATAATAATGTTTTATTTTAGATGGCAGATTTAAGGCCACAGGCCTTCTCTTCCACTCAACCAGCGAATAGTAGAACTGTACAAAAATTACATACTTATTACAATTTTAAGATGTTATTAAAATGCAGACTAAACAAAATGCAATAATGATTTGATCTAATACTATATAATACTAACAAAAACATGGAATATAATAAAATTAAAATGATATAAAATAAAGTAAGTAGCTTCCTATATGATTATTTATAGAATGCTGTATATAGTTGTTATGCAGTTAATGTTTTCATTGTGTCGAACTTAAGATATTAGTTAATTTGTATTTAAATATTGATAGCGATTGACAGTCCCTGACATGACTGGGAAATGAGTTCCATGCTCTAGTCATAGATATTGTGTAAGATTCAGAATATATACATGTCCTGTAATTCCCCTTACAAACTTATAGGACTTGTAGAGGGGACTGAGTTGATATCTAGATTTGGAAACTATGTCCGGAAACTTACCGTTTCCGTGCTACAGCCCTTTTAAAACAAGCATTGCCTGAACTTACGTCACGTGTTTCAACAAGTAATAGCTTTGCGATTCGTCCAGCTGCAGAGTTACATGATGAGGTGCGCTTACGTCGAATCACGTGATGTCAATTGACGTTTATCCTACCTCTCGGAGCTGGTTCGAGCCTCATTCACGTGTCTTTCAGTGTTAGAGCAACATGGTTGAGTGCACTTCTACTGAATACACCGACATGATCCTTCTGTATGGCGAAGCTCGAGGTAATGGAAGAACTGCTCGTCGCCTTTATCAAGATCGTTTTCCACAACGCCCGACTCTATCGCATACCGTTTTCGCCACAATTACGCAACGGCTTCGAGAAAGAGTTTAACTATAAACATTTTGTTTATTTGGTTATTAATGAGTTGAATTGTAAAACAAGTGATGTACTGTGTCAGGCCTCATAATAAATTACTTGTAAAAGCGTTAAAAACATGTTTTCAAACGACTGTAGCACGGAAACGGTAAGTTTCCGGACATGGTTTCCAATTATAAATATTATCAACTCAGTCCCCTCTACAAGTCCTAGAAGTTTGTAAGGGGAATTTTAGAACCCCGATGAGGCCAGAATTTTTATACCTGTGTTGAGTGGAAGAGAAGGCCACATGGCCTTAACTCCACCAGGCAAATAAATAAATCTAAAATCTAAAGTTTTAAAACCTGCCAGCACCATGGTTTTGGAGTCTACTCAGCCTCTAATTGAAATGAGTATCGGTCATATCTTCTGGGAGCAAATACGGCCGTCACGTAACGCTGACAACCTGGTTGTCACCTCTTACCGATTGTTTAGAAAAGTGCAAGCTTTAAAAAGTCTTACCATTCTAAGGGTCTCCTAAGGTCTGCAGTGGAATTACTTCTTTTGTCTTAACACCTGAAGAAAATTAGACCTACAATAAAAATGTAGGTTGGCCTGTCTCATGTCTTGAACTCAAGATATCTTAAACGTTATCGTTTGAGCCAACTTGTTCCATATAATGTGTTTAGTATGTTTCCTGTAAAACGGTGATTCCACTACCTTAGAAAGTGCTTGGGGCAGTAGGATTTTATGTTTCTAGAGTCTAGACAATCGGCACGAAATGTCAGTTCTGAGTGATGGCTGCCTTTGCCCCCAGAAACATACGTCTGATGTTCATTTTATTTAAAATCTGAGTCAACCCCAGGGCCTTGGGCCGCCAGAAGGTAAAGACCAGTTTAAAAATCATTATCCCATCGGAAAATGAACACGCAACTTTCAGCGTGTAGCATATTGCTTTATCAACTATGCTAAGGCGTGTCCCCTCCCCACATGTAAATATGTTAAATATCAGTATCGAAATTATATTCATACATAGTGTTCTGTTTAAGAGCAGGTCTTTTACTATTTAACTCATGCCCCAAATGGGAGTCAATGACCAATCACGTTTCAATGATTTCTGTTTTACAACCAATCAGAATCGTGTTTCACCAAATATTTATCAGTGTTATAATTACCATATTAAAGAAAGCTCCTCCTTACAATATTGCGTTCCTTTGGCAATAAATAGTATGATCTGGTTGCAGTGATTAACAAATGAAGCAGTAGAAGCGTACCTATCGTTTCTCATTTGTTTTCAAACATCGCCGTTTACATTAAATATATAAATATTTTAAAATAACTATAGTTAAATAATGATTTGTGAGTAAACAGCTTAATTTTATTCGTTAAATAGTCCTAACAAATGCCACTCTTGATTTCCAAATTCTCTAGATAAATTCACTCCTCACTTCGTGAGTCGTGAATTTATCGATAATTTGGAAATCACTCGTGGCATTACTTATGAAAACTCAGCATTCTCCACTCTTCCCTTAACTCAACTTTCCTTTTTGTATCCGCATACAAACAATTTATTTTAATATTGTCTATCATCTGATGTCTTTTTCTGCCCCTAACATTCTTTCCGTTGACCATTCCTTCTAGGCCATCCATCAGTAGGCAGTTTCTTCTTAGCCAGTAGCCAATCCAATTTCTTTCCTATTCTTTATGAGTTCCATCATTGTTCTACCTTCACCCACTCTGTCTAGCATATCTTTATTTTTTTTTAATTTTATCTGTCCATTTTATACGCTCCAGTCTTCTCCATGTCAACATCTGAAAATCTTCCAGTCGCTTTTCCTAATTCCGTCGTAATGTCCAAATCTCTGCACCATACGATGCTACCCTTCACACAAAACACTTCACTAGCCTCATCCGTAATTATTTTGCCAAAGGTCAGCAGTAAATGTTTCTCTTCTTGTTAAAAACTTCTTTTGCCATAGCTCTCCTCTGTTTTACTTCTTGATAGCACTTTATGTTACGAAATGTTATAATGGCTAATATTATATGTTAGTCTTCTTTAAAATCTAAAATAAACAAAATAATAAGCCTCTCGCCCTAACTAGGGTCTGTATAGGGGCCTATAATGTTAAAAGATTTCGGGCTATGTGGCCGTGGTCTATAGCTGATATTTCTTCCAGACGTTTCTTCCTCAACTGCGGAGGGCATGCCGTGAAAGCATATATGCTTATGTTGGAGACAGTTGAAAATTTTTACTATCAATTATAGGCCTATATAATTGTCAGCTGTCTCCAACATCTACGGATCCTAATTAGGGCAAGAGGTTTATTACTTTGCTTATTTTATATTTTAAACTTGTAGATGAATTATAGGCGTAATTATATGCAACACTAATAATCTATATAAATGATAGCGAACGCCGCGCTGGCCAAAGAAGTGATCAGCCGATCACTAGTCTACAAAAGTGTTGCAGTTACTGAGATCGTTATAAATTTCTGTTTGGATCAACTTGACAAAAAAGAAAGAAAGAATAAATAATAGTTTAAAAAACTAAAACAACACGATTTATTAGAAAACCGAACTAAAAAATGAAAAATAATTTTAATTTCCAACACTCTTGCGATAAAATTAAAGTGGTCAACAAAAAAAATCATCTCCAACACATCTAGAATAAAACTAGAGTTATCTACAAAAAAATGCCATCAAAAGCGTGGGGTGCTCTATATAAATTAATATAGCCTATTTGATAATAAATAGATATTGGTGAAAGTAAAGTCTCTAAGAGGAAAACGTAAAAACCATAAAAAGCACCCCACGCTTTTGATGGTAAAATTATTTTTTTTTTATTTTGGATGACTCTAGTTTTATTCTAGATGTGTTGGAGATGATTTTTTTGTTGACCACTTTAATTTTATCCCAAGCGTGTTGGAAATTAAAATTATTTTTTTTATTTTTTAGTCTGGTTTTCTAATAAAGCGTGTTGTTTTAGTTTTTTAAACTATTATTTATTTATTTTTATTTTTAGTTTAATTGATTGTCATAAACCGGAATCTTATGAACATTTAATTGCTTACGATATTTTTAGTGTCTAGGCACGAATATAATTATATATATTTTTAAAATTAATATTATCTAACATTATTATAATATTTTTGAATATTTTAATATAGATAAATAGTTACAGTTAATCTATTCTTCTCATATTTTTTTGGATAAAGTACAATGTGATAAGTTTACAAAATTGTCATTAATATTTTACAGAATAAGATAAAAATGTAAATATCTTTAAATTCGATACTATTGTAGTATGAACCCCTAAACCAAAACCTAACCCACTGGCACTATCGAACCCGAAGGTTCATGGCCGCGCGGACATAAGCTCTCCATACATCCCTATCCTGAGCTAATGCTTTCCAATCATTCCCTGTATAATCTACTTCCCTCAAATCATAGTTAATGTTGTTCTCCCACCTCATTCTTGGTCTACCAACTGGGCGTTTTCCCTCTGGCTTTCCTACAAGAAGTTTCCATGCACGTCTTTCATTCCCCATACGCGCAACATGTCCTGCCCATCGCAGTCTACGAGACTTAACTGTTCTTATTATATCTGGCTTCCTATAAAGACCATGTAGTTCATTGTTATGTAGTCTTCTCCATTCACCTGTCTGTTCATCTCTCTTTGATCCAAAAATTTTCCTAAGAACTTTATTCTCAAATACTCGTAATCTCCTTTCCTCCCTTAAAGTAAGAGTCCAGGTTTCGCATCCATATAATATAACTGGTAGAATAATAGTTTTATATATTTTCAGCTTAACGTTTTTTGAAAGGAGTTGGGACATCAAAAGTCTCTGCAATGCATAATAGCATGCATTTCCAGAATTGAGCCTATGTTTAATTTCTTTTTGCATCTCATTCCTATTTGTGATTATTGTTCCTAGGTATTTGAATTCAGCCAATTCCTCAAATTTCCCTCATTTGTCATTAGCTGTCCACTTCCATTATATACTGAATTTCTACGTGTGACCATATATTTAGTTTTACTGATATTTATTTCCAGTCCTAATTTCTTAGTGTTACTCAATAGTGTGTGCGTGTTGGCCTTTAGTATCTCCTCGCTATCGCCAGTAGTACTACATCATCAGCATAAACAAACAGCTTATTAATACCATTGAGTTGTAAGCCTTCCTCATTCTCTAAAGATTTAATGGCATGCTCTAGTACAAAATTAAATAGTAAAGGAGATAGTGCATCTCCTTGCTTCAACCCATTCTGGATTTCAAAAGTGTCTGAAAACTGTTTGCCTACACGCACCCTACTCTTTGAGCCATTTAGACACATTCGTATAAGTCTAACTAACTTTTTAGGAATTCCGAACTCCAGCAGGATACTATATAACTTCTCCCTCTTAATTGAATCATATGCTTTTTTGAAGTCTACATATAGTTGATGTACAGTACCATTATATTCCCATTTC
Source organism: Diploptera punctata (assembly GCA_030220185.1). Taxonomy (NCBI): domain Eukaryota; kingdom Metazoa; phylum Arthropoda; class Insecta; order Blattodea; family Blaberidae; genus Diploptera; species Diploptera punctata. The sequence continues at coordinate 2,172,670 of JASPKZ010003882.1, forward strand.
TTCTCTAAAATCTGTCTTAACTGAAAATCTGATCTGTTGTAGACCTGTTTCTTCTAAATGCACATTGATGATCTCCTAGAATGTCATCAATATAGGGAGTAAGTCTGCTTACTAATATATTTGTTAGAATTTTGTACGAAGTTGAAAGTAATGAGATGCCCCTGTAGTTGTTGCAATCTGTTTTATCTCCTTTCTTATAAATTGGTATGATAATTGATTCCTTCCATTCATCTGGAAGAGCTTCTTTTTCCCAAATCTTACTAAGCAACCAGCGTATCTTGTCCATCAATTTTTCTCCCCCTGATTTTATCAGTTCTGCTGGGATCTCATCTGAACCTGATGCTTTATACATCTTCAATTTTTCAATCGCCATTTCAACCTCTAATGCACTTGGCTCTGCGACTAGCATTTCTGCTGTCTGTAAATTATCCTCCTCAATGTCCTGTTCTGTATGTACATTTAATAGCTGATTAAAGTAACCTTTCCATCTATTTAATATACTCCTAGAAACTGCAATCATATCCCCATTTTCATTCCGAATTATGTTTGTTCTAGCCTGAAACCCTTTCTTCTCTATACTAATTCCCTGATATAATTCTCTAATGTTCCTATTTTTTTGCATTCATTTCAAGATCATTAATCTTCTCTCTCAAATATTCCCTCTTTTTACTCTTTAGTAACTTGGTGGTTTCCCGTCTAACACTACCCAATTGCTCTAAATTTACCTCATTTGGCTCGTGTAACCATTTCATTTTTGTTAGCTTTCTTTTCTTTACAATGTCGACACATTCCTCATCAAACCATTTCTTGTTTTGCCTCTTTTTTAAACAACCAATGCTTTCTGATGCTGACATTTAATAGTATCTCTTATAGCCTCCCATTCTTTATTTATATCAGTTTCTTCTTCGTTTGCCACATTGTCATCTGAAGATTCCAGTACTTCAAATCTATTAGCAATTTTGATTTGGTATTCTTGTCGCATTTCATCATTTTTCAAGTTTTTTAATTCATATTTTACAGAATCATCATTAGCGTTCGTTCCTCTCATAAGCGATAGCCGTTGTCTGATTTTCACTCTGACCAGATGATGATCCGAATTGCAGTCTGTCCCTCTAACTGATCTAACATCAATGATGCTACTGTGCCAGCGTTTATCCACTAATACATGATCTATCTGGTTCCAAGTTTCTCCATCTGGGGACGTCCAGGTGTATTTATGAATATCCTTATGCTGAAATGTTGTGCTCTTAACAATGAGATTCTTCGATGTGGCAAATGTGACTAATCTAACGCCATTGTCGTTACTATCTTCATGAAGACTGAATTTGCCTATTGTTGGTTTGAATATATCTTCCCGCCCCACTTTTGCATTAAAATCTCCTAAGACAATTTTCATATGATATCGTGAAAGGCTATCAAATAAGCATTCTAATTCTTCATAGAACTCATCCTTGATCTTGTCATCTTTATCTTCTGTGGGGGCATGTACATTTACAATTATAAAATCATGTCGTTTACCCTTTAGAATTATGTATGATATCCTACTAACAAACTTAATATCTCGGATAGCGGATAGGATCCTCCTTCTGACTAAAAAACCCTTCCAAATGCAGGTCTTTCTGCACCCCCGTAGTATAACGCAAAGCTTCCTGATTCCTGACTACCTTCTCCTGGCCACCTAACTTCCTGTAAAGCGACTATATCCAAGGCGATTTATCCAATTCCCGCGTTAATATCTCTAGTGCCCCGCTATTGTATAAAGTCCTAACATTCCATGTTCCTAGGAACATGTCCCTGTGTTTGAGCCTTTGGCATGGGTTCCCTGAAGTAGTCCCCGCCCGGAGAACCGAATGGGGGACTATTTGACCTCCGGAAAATTTTACCCCAGATGAACCCATGTCCGCATTTCTTGACTGTTGTATTTTTACGGTGAAAGATCGTCAGTCTTTCGCCCAAGGTACTTTTTTCGTCTGGCTTATCACTTTCGACCAGTCCGGCATGGGTAACCCTATCGGCAGCAATGCTACCGCCGGCATAGCTCTCAGGATCATTTAAGCACGCAAGCCACTCCACCACGACAAGGTAAAGATACCATGGAGGGACTATTGTAGTATGAGCTAAAAGTAATACTCTTCTAAAAAATCCTCCGGGCCGGATTTGAACCAGCGACCTATGGATTATTGAAATTATATACTACTACAGTCCACCGTTCTACCAACTGAGCTACCAGAGGATATAATATTAATTCCTTACAACGATGGACTAAAAAGTCGATATGTCCGCAACCTATTATACCGGTCTTTATTTTTCTTTTATGTCCTGATGATCCTGGCCAGGATCTTAGGAAAAAAATGATGAAATTATTGTATTGTCATTGGTCCTTTACAAGTATACAAAGTTTCAAGTCGATTCAATGTTTTTAAATGGATGAAAATCGTGTTGAAATATTCCGTTACATAGATAGACAGATACAGGTCAAGCTAATATAAAGCGTGTAAAAAAGACCCTTAGTTCGTGAGTAGTCAATTAACAAATCCATTCAGGAGGTTGAAAAATTGAATAGCCCATTATTATTTAAAGTTGCACAAGATAAAACAAAGCGTCCTTTTCTCTGTCGTACTTTTCACAAATGTATTAGGACAAACGATGTAGGCCTATAGAAATAAATATCTTTATTATGAGTTAGGATTTTACACTCACCTCATATTTTTAATATTTCTTGCAGACTAGTTTCTTACACTTAGGCCTATGTGATATTCTCAATGCCTCCCAACTGCCGAATTCATAATACAGTAATTAAAGGAAACTTCATAGTGTTACTTCCTTCAAATATTAAATATCTTTATGTTGTCAGCAGTGAATTAAACTCGTCAACTACTATGTCGAAAATTGTTTAAATATTAGAATAGATCGTCAAGGATCAAATGTATATTAGGCTGTGAAACTTTGATTTGAGGACTTAAAATGTACCTTACCTCCATGTGACGGCGGTTCAGACACGCTGAGTCGACTGGCGATCAAAATCAGGGAAACCACTAGGGTTACCTGTAAAATAAATTAAAATTACCTTTGTAAGTAAAGTTAATGTAGGCTATTGTTCTTATTGCTAACATCTAAATCTTTATTTTAAACCAGTTTCGCATTGATTTTGTATTTTTTCGATGATTATATATCACTTATCTGAATTTATAATAGTCTCATGCTTTCATCATGAACGTCATGGTATTATGAATGCTGAAACTGTATAAGATCCGATATCCTGACTTCTCTGGCTCATTGATCGTCTACCTCTGTAATTTACACATGTGGATGTGAGGCTAGCAGCCGACTGGTAGGCCAAGGGCCTTCTAGGCCTGTCGCGCCATTGAGTTTGAGAAACTGTATGAGCTATTATTATTATTATTATTATTATTATTATTATTATTATTATTATTATTATTATTATTATTATTATTACTATTATTATTATTATTATTATTATTATTATTATTATTATTATTATTATTATTATTATTATTATTATTATTATTATTCAGAGCATTTTAACATATGGTGCTGAAGTCTGGCAAATTCCTACCAGGGAAATGAAAAGAATTTTAAGTACAGAAATGGATGTTTTAAGAAGATCAGCTGGAAAATCTAGAATGGATAGAATACGAAATAAAGAAATAAGGGAAATTATGGGTGTACAAGAGGAGCCAGACATCATAGACATTAAAGAAAAGAAAAGATTGCAGTGGTATGGTCATGTCTAAAGAATGCCAGAGCAAAGATCGCCAAAAATTGTTATGGAATGGATCCCAATGGAAAGGAGGAAGAGAGGAAGACCGAAGAAAACTTGGATAGAAGAGGTACAAACAGCTATGAACATCAGAGGAATGGAGGAAGATCAATGGATGGACAGAGAGGAATGGCGTTTGGTTTCCGGAAGACGGCGGCAGCTGCCATGATGCCGGATTATTATTATTATTATTATTATTATTATTATTAGTAGTAGTAGTAGTAGTAGTAGTAGTAGTAGTAGTAGTAGTAGTAGTAGTATTCACTATATTATGCTATTATTACAGACACACTGTCGACCGCGATGATCTAGTGGTTATGTTCTTTGCCTGTAGTCCCGACGGTCGCAGGTTCAAATCTAGCAGGGATCTATGGATTTTTGGGATGGAATAATTCAATGGGGCATGGAAGTTTCTTGTAGGAAAACCAGAGGGAAAATGCTCAGTTGGTAGACGAAGAATGAGGTGCGAGAATAATATTAACCTTGATTTGAGGGAGTCCCGCGCCGTAGCCGAGTGGTTAAGGCAGGAAGTCTTGGCGCAGAGCTACGGGACTTGCGCTGGTTCGAGTCTCCATGGGGGAAGAAATTTTCTCATGGTATTTCGGCCAGTATGGGACCGGTGCCCACCCAGCATCGTGATGCATTTGGATAGCTACAATAAGTAGCGGCTCCAGGTTGAGAAAACCAGCTATAATGGCTGGGGGACTCGACATGCTGACCACATGTCACCCCTACACTGGCTGATTATCATCTACCTCTGTGATTGACACATGTGGATGTGAGGCCAGCAGCCGGATGGTATGCTAAGGGCCTTGTAGGCCTGTCGCGCCGGGAGTTAGTTTTTTTTTATTTGAGGAAGTAGATTATACCGGTGATGGATGATTGGAAAACTTTAGCTCAGGTTAGGGAAGTGTAGAGAGCTTATGTCCGCGCGACCATGAAGCTACGAGTTCGATAGTACCAGTGAGCTAAAGTTTTAAAGTTATTTTCAGAACATTAACCGAAATGCGAACCTTGTGTGCAGTCCGATTTCACACATCTTAAATTTTAGTGTTTTGTTTCTTTGTTTTGATAACAAGGCGGAGCCCGGGAGCTGAGCAACAACTACATGATTAATATATTCAAGTAAATTGCATGACCTTTCATTCACCACAAACAATTAAATAAAAATATGCAAATTACTATTTGCATTCTTTTTAACGTAAGTGGCGCGTAAGTAAACCTATATGCGCGTACCGTACCTGAAATAAACAAAGAACAATAGCAATTTAAGAACACAAAAAGGAAATTAAGTAATTTTCAGAAGGCCGTGGATTTACGAAGCGAGAAATGTATAACAAATGACTGTGATTTCGAAATAAAATACTTATGATGCATTTGTTCAGGTTTTACGATTTCTTAGAACAATAAACCATTACCAGGAAAGTTAGGTAACTATGAATGCGATTTTCAGTATTGTAGCAAGCCGATCCCGGTTAATATTTTTATCGCATGTTAACGTCCTGGATAAAATTAATAAAAGTTCATCATTCCAGTAAAAATATTTATTTTTTCTCTTTTTAAAAATTAGATTGAAGGCCTATTACATTATAGGCAAAGTTTAATAACATGAATAGCATATAGATACAGCCTACATTAGTCAACTCACTGGCACTATCGAACCCGTAGGTTCATGGCCGCGCGGACATAAGCTCTCCATACATCCTTATCCTGAGCTAATGTTTTTAATCATCATATGTATAATCTACTTCCCTCAAATCATGGTTAATGTTATTCTCCCACCTCATTCTTAGCCTATCAACTGGAAGTTTTCCCTCTGGTTTTCCTACAAAATATTTCAATGCTTCTCTTTCATTCCCCATTCGTGCCACATGTCCTCTCCATCGCAGTCTACGAGACTTAACTGTTCTTATTATATCTGGCTACTTATAAAAACCAAGTAGCCAACTACAGTAAAACTTGTTTAATCCGGAACGTGAATAATCTGTCCAATGTGAACAAATTTATTGGTTCCGGCGAAATAATATCAATTTTACGTGTATTTATTTGGCATAAAATGGAATCTGTCTAACGCGGAAACGGAAGGATATTTCTATACAAGTCATGAAAAATTATAAAGCGGAAAGACAGAGAAATAAATTAGTTTCCACTTCATTGAATACCCGTTAGGCCAAAAAACAATAAGAAATTATTCCTGCCGTCGGGTGAATTCTACCTGTACATGAAATTTTCTTTCGGCCTCACTGCACACCAATTATGCGAAATAAAATACTGTACCTGTCTTAAAAAATAATCATTGCACTGTAAAATCTTAAGTTAATCTAAGTTCTGAGACCGATCTTTCACAGGTAGCGTTCTGAATTTACGTCATAAAGATGGCTAAAACGTACATTTCAGTGTCATTAAACGAAAAAGTGAAAGTAATTGAAGATAAAGAAAACTCAAGTGCCCCATATAATGACTAAATTTAAATGTGGATAACTGAAGTTTATGAGACTTTAAAACACGAAGAAAAAGTAATGAATGAATGGATGCAAGGAAATAGTCAAAAGAAGATAAAGCTAAATAAATAAATAAATAAATCAACGAAACATTGTGGGAGTGTTTTACAAGTGCACGATCAAAAAATGTCCAAATTTTCGGACCGATGCTCCAAAGTTGCTAAATCCTTAGCGAATAACGATTTCAAGGCAACTTCAGGTTGGCTGGAGAGTTATAAAAGACGACACAGTGTGTGTGGAATTAAAATTGCGGGAAATCAAACTATGTGGACAAAAGTGTAGTTACTGAGCGGCAACCGAAACTGTATATTTTAATTTCAGAATACGCACCTAAGAGACATTTTTAATGCTGACGAATCGGGACTGTTTTTTTCACGCATTACTGTCGAAGTCGCCCGTATATACTATACTCCACTTTTCAACGGCAGCGGAACTATGATTAATCCAAGGTACATAAAAAAGACATACACGGTACTCTATAATCTACGATTATTAATAAGTTTTAGTTTCTTTTTTAATGTGGACTTTGCCTAATGCGGAAAAAAATTGGTCCCATGCAATTCCGCTTTGAGAAAGTTTTACTGTATTATGTAGTCATCTCCATTCACCTGTCTGTTCATTTCTCTTTGGTCCAAAATTTTTCCTAAGAACTTTACATCTGTTGGTGTAATTGATTTTAGAGGTATTCCATTATTTTATATAGTATATCCCTATTAATGTTATTACAAGTGTGTTGAAAATCGATAACAATTTAAATGAAATGTCAATATTGTTTCATCAGTCTTAGTGCTTTTAACTGACCTCTAAAGGTTAACTTATATGACTAGGATCTTAGGGCTCCAGGTTATATTTTCGGTTTTACCACAATTGTTCTATATATTAGGATCTGACAAGAGTCCACCGCTGTGGTCTCGGGGTAGCGGGTTCAATCCGCGGTCAGGACAAGTTTTCTGGGTGATTTTTTTCTGGGGTTTTACCTCGCCTGTAAGACATATGTCAGGAAACTTTAAAGCCAAACGGTCCACGAACATCTGGCCATCATAATAATCATTATATTCGCCATGTTTAGTATAAATATATGTATTGTATTGTAAGCCTATGTTTTCCCTTTACAGAGATTTAGGCACTCTCCCCTTACAGGGAAGAATTTGAACCATATTAATTTAGTTATACTTGTTTTCGTATAGATGTCATTTTGAGAGGTCCGTGGTCAGCGTTTCGCCTCATACTGATATCTAGGAAACCAAGGTAGTACTAGGACGGGAAAATTCGGTAAATTTTGCTTAGAGGCCTTTTCATTCAGGCTTAAGGATTTTTTACGAGCCTGAAAATCTTCAGACCTGGGACCCACGGCTTAAAGTCCCTCCCGGAGGACTTGCTCCTTGGATTTTTCCGTCCTAAAAAACCTATCGACCCCGGCCTGGTTTGAACCCGCGACCCTCGGGACCAGAGGCAAGGAGCATAACCACAAGTCCACCGCGGCCGACTATGAATATATGTATGAATGGTGTGTTTCGTCTTAATGTTGTGATGTTTTGGAGGAGGCCCTAACATTAAGATGATCGCTCATTCGGGGAGGCTCTCTATGTTCTTGTGTGGTCAAAAAAGCATGTGCGTGATCCCCAGTTTAAAATCGCTCTCCCGACAGATCATGCCACTGTAAGATTCGGGTGGTGTGTGGCGTGTAAAAAGTACTTTTAAGCTGAGAGATTAAACTGAACTAAAGAAAGAAAAAAGGGTCTTACAAGAAACAAGTCCTCTTCTCTACAGTAGATAATCCACGTTTACAAATGTCATATTTCTTCTCTATACGAACAAACTAACGTGTGTTCCAGATATTTGACTTTGACGTAGGAAGTCCTGAAGAAGTTTTTGTTGAAGATGTGCTACAGTACATTTTTGAGCAAATATAATAGTTACATTAGAACGTACCGGTATTTCATTGCAACCCGACAAAATCTCGCTAGAACGTTTGAGTAGGTCTAACGGTTGAAGTGAACAACTGTTTGTCTTATTGACTTGGGTAAAGTATATTTTATAACATGACCTTATCATTTTAGTAGCCTTATGTTTCCGGATATGTTTTCTTCATTAAAATATTATCTACTAAGTATCTACAAGCTATTTAGATTTTTTAATTATTTCGAAGAGGTAGTGATTACCATGCTCGCTTCTCGATAAAAGAATCGCGGGTTCAAACCCGGTCAGGATCGATACATTTTTCAAGACGTACAAATCCTGAGTATGGGTTCCTTCAAAAAGGAACTAAAACAGTAGGCCCCGTATAGTAGTTCTCATCATCATCAATGCAAGTATTAGGCCATGTGGCCTGTTACTGACTCAAAGAGGAATTATCCATCCAGCTCTTTATTGGACACCCCAGCCATCTTTTGCCTTGGGGACAGTAATGAAGCATGGCCTTTGGAATTCTATGAGACGGCATTCGTTGAAGATGGACTTTCCAGTTGTTCTGGTAGTTTTGTATATGATGGAGAATGGGTTCTACATCTAACTCCTCCATAATTTCCTCATTTCTTTTATGGTCCCACTTTGTGTAGCCTGCTGTACGGAGTATAAATCGCATCTCATTTGCTGTTATTCGGCTTTCGTCTCTTCTTCATATTAAACATGCTTCACTACCATATCTTAATACTGGTCTTGCGGGAACCTTATAAAGCCGTAATCTTGTGTTCTTTTGTACTAAATATGGTTTCATTATACTGTTAATTATCCCCGTTGTTTTTGTGAAATTTGTGATTTTCTTTGATACATCAGCTTCATCTTGAAATGTTAAATTATAACCAATAGTAGATTTATGCATGTAAAATAACCTCAATCCAGGAAGAGGGGCCTCTGAGCATAATTCATCCAGATTTAAATTGCGACGCCAATGACCTTAGGTGTTAAAGAGCGCCGTTAAATAAAATAACTTTTTTTTGCGCGATAGTGCGTTTTGTCGTACTTATCAGCAATGGCGACCATTATTGAAAGTTCAACTTCCTACACATTTCGGGGTTGCCAACCTAAATAGCTATACTGTAATATTACATTTACACCCACGTGCAGGAAGTAAAACCACTGCCCTCTATGTATACTACGTAAAGTAAAGTGATCCCACAACAGGCCCGGAGGCCCTTGGGGTAGTAGGAGGTTAAGGCTCCCACTTTTTACTAGACAATCGGCACTTTATGTCAGCCGGGTTGTCAGCCCTGCGTGACGGCCGCCTTTACCCCCAGAACAAGCGTCTGGTACTCATTTCCGTTAGAGGCTAAGTCGACCCCAGGGCCATAGTGCCGCCAGAGGGTTTGGGTCAGTTTAAAAATCCTGACCCCAACGGGACTTGAACCCTCGACCCTCCAGCTTGTAGCTCAGTGCCTTAACCACCACGCTACGGCGTGCCCCCTGTATACTACGTACAATGTACATACAGAAAATATCCTAAAGTTAGTGTTAATATACATTATACGAAATAAATCACTGCATTTTAAATGAACTGAACTTTATTTGAAACGATATAAAACAATAAATACGTACTTGTGGCCATGTAATCAATAATTGTTCTCAAGGCCTCCTGTTGTTTCAACTAATAAACATTGCCCACACTGTTAACGTTAGTCAATTGTTTATAATGAACGAACATATTTCTAACAAAGATACTATTATTTTACTAGGCCTATTATTTATTATTTTGAAAACACCATCGCGCAAAAAGAATGTACAACGCACGTTTGTGAAGTGTTTTACACAATCTCGGAAATATACTAGTAATTGTACTGCGATCATCACGTATTGCGCGTTACAATAATTTTCAAAGGACTGTATATTAGTGATGAGACTGGTTGAGACGTTACATGCACCAAACAACTGTTATAAACGTTAGTAAGCCCGAGGCATTTTACTACTACATAAATGAGAACACACAAAACATGTTGGAGTAGCTAGGTCAAGGGCACGGACAAGGATAGGAATCATTTGTCTGTAAGATTGAACTTTATAATTTTCGGATCACTATAGGTTAGGAAACATGAGATTACCCCTTTAATACATATCTAACTCACTAACTAACTAACCCGTAGGTTCATGGCCGCGCGGACATTAGCTCTCCATACATCCCTATCCTGAGCCAATGTTTTCCAATCATCCCCTGTATAATCTACTTCCCTCAAATCATAGTTAATATTATTCTCCCACCTCATTCTTGGTCTACCAACTGGGCGTTGTGAGTGACGATCTTTCACCGTAAAAATACAACCGTCAAGAAATGCGGACATGGGTTCATCTGGGGTAAAATTTTCCTTTAATACAATATACAGATGTTAATTTGTCCAAATATATGAAAAAGATCAGATTTACGCACAGTAAATAATGCTATCGACAGAGCCAAATGCATGTTTTGTTTTACGCATTAAAAAGTATGCAGAAATGATTTTACATGTTAAGTGATCCCTTCACAGACAATTTGAGCGATATTTGATAATGCATAGAAATGCATATTCCGGACGAAAATACTTATTTTACATTTTTAATGCATAAATGCATATTTTACTCCTAAATGTGGTATTAAATTATAATTTTACCTTCAGCTAATTACTAGCAATTAATTCATTACTTACTTACTTACTTATTCACTGGCACTATCGAACCCGTAGGTTTATGGCCGCGCGGACATAAGCTCTCCATACATCCCTATCCTGAGCTAATGCTTTCCAATCATTCCCTGTATAATCTACTTCCCTCAAATCATAGTTAATGTTGTTATCCCACCTCATTCTTGGCCTACCAACTGGGCGTTTTCCCTCTGGCTTTCCTACAAGAAGCTTCCATGCAAGTCTTTCATTCCCCATGCGTGCTACATGTCCTGCCCATCGCAGTCTACGAGACTTGACTGTTCTTATTATATCTGGCTTCCTATAAAGACCATGTAGTTCATTGTTAAGTAGTCTTCTCCATTCACCTGTCTGTTCATCTCTCTTTGGTCCAAAAATTTTCCTAAGATCTTTATTCTCAAATACTCGTAATCTCCTTTCCTTCCTTAAAGTAAGAGTCCATGTTTCGCACCCATATAATATAACTGGTAGAATAATAGTTTTATATATTTTCAGCTTAACGTTTTTTGAAAGGAGTTGGGACATCAAAAGTCTCTGCAATGCATAATAGCATGCATTTTCAGAATTGAGCCTATGTTTAATTTCTTTGTGCATCTCATTCCTATTTGTGATTATTGTTCCTAGGTATTTGAATTCAGCCACTTCCTCAAAATTTCCCTCATTTGTCATTAGCTGTCCATTTCCATTATATACTGAATTTCTACGTGTGACCATACATTTAGTTTTACTGATATTTACTTCCAGTCCTAATTTCTTAGTGTTACTCAATAGTGTGTGCGTGTTGGCCTTTAGTATCTCCTCGCTATCGGCCAGTAGTACTATATCATCAGCATAAACTAACAGCTTATTAATACCATTCAGTTGTAAGCCTTCCTCATCCTCTAAAGATTTAAATAGAAATGCATATTCCAGAGGAAAATACTTATTTTACATTTTTAATAGATAAATGCATATTTTACTCCTAAATTTGGTATTAAATTATAATTTTCCCTTCAGCTAATTACTAGCAATTAATTCATTATTAATTAATATTTTTTAAAAATGAATAAAGTCTCTGCAATCCATTGGATATAAGCGTAACGTGTATATTTACATATGTGTAAGAGGGTAATACCCGTGGACCTCGAGAAATAATGACATATTTATTACAGTGTTGCTAAAATCGCATTTGATAAGCTTAGTGAAGTATTAAATAAAAATTCTGGCTACAATAGAATTTCTTAAATTAGCAAAATGCTCTTTGGTGACAGTGAAAAAAAACTGTAACTGAAGAGGAATTCACTGAAGAAGAACTGTGGTATTTTTCACATGCACCTGTGACATCATGTGATGTACTGTAACAGCCAGGAATAAACTAAGATTGCCCACAAAGCAAATATTATTTATTTGATTTTATTAGATATATTTTGCATATCGACTCAGCCTCTAACGGAAATGAGTACCAGACGCTTGTTCTGGGGGTAAAGGCGGCCGTCACTCAGGGCTGACAACCCGGCTGACATCAAGTGCCGATTGTCCAGAAAAGTGGGAGCCTTAACCTCCTGCTACCCCAAGGGCCTCCTGAGGCCTGTAGTGGGATCACTTTACTTATTTAGGGTGCATATTTTCTACATTTTTCATGCATATTTGCATGCATATTTAGTACTTTATTTTGCATACAAATCCGGGTTCTAGTTATCGGTATTTGACTCTTATAAGTTGTTACGTACAGTAGCTCATATTATTACTCAGTACTTATTAGTTCTATCCAATTTTCATAAAATGGGATTGAAATAAAAATAAAAAATATTTTCGAATAACATAATTGAAAGACTATAAGCTTTCCACTGCGCTCAAGAAGTACAGCAAAGGATAGCAAAGGCAAAAGAAGCCTTTAACAAGAAGAGAAGCATTTTCTGCGGAACTTTGGCAAAATAATTACGGAAGAGGCTAGTGAAATGCTTTATGTAGAGTGTAGCATTGTATGGTGCAGGGACTTGGACATTACGACGGAATGAGGAAAAGCGACTGGAAGCTTTTGAGATGTGGATATGGAGAAGGATGGAACGTATAAAATGGACAGACAAAATAAAAAATAAAGATATGCTAGACAGAGTGGTGAAGGAAGAACAATGGAGGAATTCGTAAAGAAGAGGAAAATAAATTGGATTGACCACTTGGTAAGAAGAAACTGCCTGCTGACGGATGCCATAGAAGGAATAGTCAACGGAAAGAAAGTTAGAGACAGATCAGATGATAGACAATATTAAAATAAATTCTTTGTATGCGGATACAAAAAAGGGAAGGCTGAGTTAAGGAAAGAGTGGAGAATGCTGAGTTCGCAGTGAAAGATCTGCTCTTGGGCAGAACACTATGAATGAATAAGCTTTTCATTATTTTTTACTCCCTTTCTCTCATATCCACTACAACTGTTCCCGCGACTCCCTTATGGCTGTAGAGATGTGTTAGAATTTAGCCTAAACTTTGCTTCTATTGTTCGTGCTATGCTTTAACGGCCTCGTTTCCTAGAAGTGAGAAGAAATCTTCGGTTTCAGCCACCCTCCTGAGTGTCACATAACAAAAGCCGGCCGCCTTTCAACTCATTAGAAAGAAAGAGACGGAGATATTCCGAAGTTGTCAAATCAACTAACCAATATTTTACATAAACTGTAGGCCTATTACATAAACTGTAACTGTAAGCCTATGTTTTCCCTTTACAGAGATTTAGGCGCTCTCCCCTTACAGGGAAGAATTTGAACCGTACTAATTTAGTTACACTTGTTTTCGTATAGATGTCATTTTGAGTGGTCCGTGGTCAGCGTTCCGCCTCATACTGACATCTAGGAAACCAAGGTAGTACTAGGACAGGAAAATTCGGTAAATTTTGCTTAGAGGCCTTTTCATTCAGGCTTAAGGATTTTTACGAGCCTGAAAATCTTCAGACTTGGGACCCACGGCTTAAAGTTCCTCCCGGAGGTCTTGCTCCTTGGATTTTTTCATCCTAAAAAATCCATCGACCCCGGCCGGGTTTGAACCCGCGACCCTCGGGACCAGAGGCAAGGAGCATAACCACTAGTCCACCGCTGACATAACATGATTTAATTTTAAAATCCCATTTTTAAAGAGTGATGTGGACATGGTAACATTGGAATCTGGAACCATTGGCGCGTGGTAGTTGTAGGCCTATATATTAGCCCAGATTTGTTAGGGGGTGAAAAAGGCCGTGAAAACATGGCTTTACACTATATAGAGCTTTTGGTTTGGTCTTACCTTATCGATCAAGGTCATGTACTTCTCATCGCCACATTTATTTGGAGGGGGTTGTTTCTTTCAGTAGACTTTCCCTAATGCAACTGACACCACATGCTTTGTGTTACTGTTACCATTATACAAGTCATTACACTAAACATGTTACCCCAGAGCTGGTTTGACAGTTGAATGAATGGCGACATTGTTGTAAATGTGGGAATTTCTTTCTCTGTCTTTCACTGCATGACCTTGAGCGGTAAAGTAATATCAAATGCCTTATAGTAAGAAGCTTCGGAAATACTTTTAAAATGCATTTACAATTATTTTCATTGAAATTTGGCAATCTGTAAAAAAGTATAGGCTTACTAATATTTCATCCCATTAACCTGGTTTAACCTCTTACTTTATAAGTACTATTTATATGCCATATGCCATCCGGGCCTTACCGTGGCACGACATATTAGAAGAGGGATTTTAAAATATGGATTACGCCGATACTTTTTTTTTTTGACCACGCAAGCACATGGAGGTCGTCCCCGAAAGAGGGATCAGCTCAATGCCAGAACCCCCTCTGAGACAACACAACATTAAGACGAAACACACCATTCACACACACACACACACACATTCATATTAAACATGACGAATATGATGATGATTATGATAGGTAGATGATGTTCGGGGACCGTTTGGGCCTTAAATTTTCCTGACATTTGTCTTACAGGTGAGGAAAAATCCCTAAAAAAAACATTCACCTAGAAAACTTGTCCCGGCCATACTAACACAGGCCCCAACAAGATAAAAATATGGGTACTTAAATATAATATCGTTACTTATGCCAACTAGAATACAAAGGAGAGTCTGTAGTGCTGGCTTAGATGCAGCATGTCTGCTTCATGACTAGCGGCCTCGGGTTCGATACTCGGTAGTGTTGAAATTTTTATTGTAAAATTAATTCAATTAATTTAATTGAAAATTTTTCAATCTTGGGACCGGGGGGAATGGTGGTTTACAATTTTTAATTGCTAGAGTGTGCATCAGATTCCTGCATTAAATTGCAAATTCATCCATAGTTCAATGTTAAGAAGGCATATGGTGCTGTTCATATCGTTTCGTCCGTCGGAGCCCCCTTGGTGTTTTTCTACAGGAGTAGGCTACGTGCCGGCACCGTGTTTCACATTCTCTCTTCTCTTCATCATCATCCTTCATACAACATACTTCTCACTACACAAACATACGAACTTATCCTACACTCCTATTCACCATTTACTTAAAGAGGTCAGCCGAACTGGTGCGTAAATTGAATATAGGCCTAGACCAAATTAATGTGGGAAGTGAAGCATGAAATTGGAATGGGTGGCATTACAACACACACACAATACAGTCGATATAATCCTGTATTTCTAACTAGCATTTAAAAAAATGTTACTTTTGTACGAAAAGAATCACTGATATACTGCATTCCTGATTCAATATCCTTAAAAACATATTGCGCAGAGAAACTAAAATTAAAAGGATTGGCAACATATTAAAACACGTACCATTCATTCAGACACAATTACAAGGTAAATACTATGAGACTCTCGGGGCCCAAGATAATCTTTGAAGGCGTCCCGGGATGCCATGACGCATAGATTAAAAGTCATTGCTGTAGACAATAAAACATAAACAACCATCTATATTATATAGCTATATAATTCATTGGGTCTATGAAACCCATAGGTTCATGGCCGCGCGGACATAAGCTCTCCATGCATCCCTATCCCGAGCTAATATTTTGCAATCATCTGTAAAATCTACTTCCTTCAAATCATGGTTAATGTTATTCTCCCATCTCATTCTTGGCCTGCCTATTGGGAGTTTTCCTCTGGTTATCCTACAAGGAGTTTCCATTTCCTTCTTTCATTCCCCATTCGAGCCACATATTCTGCCCATCGCAGTCTATGGGACTAATATGAACTAGAAGCGACAGGCCGAGGAAAATATTGTTACAAGATCTAAGAAAATATTTAAAACATTAAAATATTGAATTGGAAAAGATTGGCTAAGGAAAGGGATTATTATTATTATTATTATTATTATTATTATTATTATTATTATTATTATTATTATTATTATTATTATTATTATTATTATTATTATTATTATTATTATTATTATTATTATTATTATTATTATTATTGAATCTCCAAATATTTTGAAACCCTATTTCGCCACCAAGGCATGTTAGTGTTGTAGCTTATTATAGCAGTATTATACTATACATTGTAAAACAGAATTATTATCTTATGGTATTGAATGAGATAACACTCATGGACACTTATGAATTACATAAATTGTCTATAAGTGTCTTAGAAAATACAACAGTATTGTTATGAATGTTTGTTATGAAGTTCACAAAATGTTTATAACAATTTTGGTTCTTAAAAATCACTTCACACATTGAGGTAGAAGCCTTATCATCATTTAAAAGTAAGTTTAACCAGAATCGTTGTCTTCCGTAAGGAAAGGGATATGAGACGGTTAAAAGCAAATTTTGCAGTAATGACAAAAAAATAGGTTTAAAGTTGAAGTTCTATAAGAAAATCATAGGCAATTGAAAATTATAACAATCACTATTCATCTACTCCTAACGCATACACTTAAGTTATATCCCTTTGCACTAAACAAAATTATGCTCCAAGAATATAATTATGTATCAAACTTATTTTTTGCGAAAAACAATCACTTATACGTATTTAATTTTAACCGCTTTATATATGGAACATTATTGTGAACGAGACCGAAAGTTCAACAGGCGCTGTAGAGGCGAGAGAAGGATAAGATATGTATAAACAATAGGCTATCCATTTAAATGAAGAAAACTCACTTTTTAATTATAAGTGGATGTTAAGAATTTTCTATATTCATTTCTTTTAATTTTATGCTGTTAATAAATTGTCATTAATATGGAATGCTAATGATTTCTTAAGAAGAGACTGTGATAATTTCTGAAATTGTATCCAGTGTAACAAAATTAAAATAAATTGTAATTATAAGTTCCACATTATAACTAAACCGTGTTTCCTTTCATGAATTAAGTTTTTATTTCATATTATTATTATTATTTATTCTTGCTTTTACTATTCAAGTAGTAGAACATCGAATTTCCTTCCACCCTATGACAGAAACTGCCAAACCTTACCATCTTTCAGAAACAAATTGAAAATAAACAGAAACAACACACTAATATTATTTTTTAACAATTAATCATTTGTTTTTTTTTATTATTTAATAAAAATGGTATTAAGATTTGTCAATATATTTACCTAATGCCTTGTAGGCCTATATATAAGTGATAGATATAATTCATTATAGTTTATTACTTTCTTTGTATTTATTTACTTTTCTTTTTATGTATAGTAGATTCGAGGTGTTATTCCTTTGAGTATACATTCTTTCATTATTTAATTTTAATTGTATTTAATTTTATTGTATTATTAGACATTATTTTCATTATTGTTTTGTTTGACAGATAATTAATTGTTCAAATGTACTATTATTATATTTTTTGTATTTAAATGTAACATAGGTTTGTCCTGATGAGTGGAAGAGAAGGCCACATGGCCTTAACTCCACCAGGCTAAATAAATCTATTCTATTCTATCTATTCAAGTAAAGTAAATCCAGGAAATAACAGAAACACAACGTTAAAGTAAGTTGAGATTTTAGAACTCACCCGGGGAGCCATGTTGTTGATCGGCTTCACAAACTGATGTATGTATGAATTCGCGGGATCTCCCGTCTTAGTTTATATATAATGACCTTGTTAGGGGCTCACGACCAGGGAGGGAAAGTGCCCCCTCCAGGGGTCAATGAGGGGTCGGGATGAACTAGTTTCGGTGGTTTATCACATCTACTTTCTTTTCCCATTCACTGACACGAAGATGCGACTTTCGATTTTGTTTAAATCTCAAAGTTTTTGCTCACATATGAGGTGTGGTGTGTCTCCAGGATAAACATGGGGTTATTGCCTTCCTTCCCTTAGTGTAATTACAATATAAAATTTTAATTAACTACTGACATTTTTATAATTGATTCTGGTACAAATTTTACTATTAAAGCCTCACTATGATGGTTGTCAGCGGCTCGCTTTGTTTCCCCGCAGCTGTTATATATAATTAAATACAAAGATGCCGACTACTGCCACTATAATAATTCCGCATGTTAATCATTGTGAAGCATTGTCGCTCGGCACCCGCTTTTATATAAACGGACGACCATCATAGTGAGGCGATAATACCAATGCAAGATTTATTGTTCTTATACATGACAATGATATACAGTAAAAGCTCCTTACTCGCGGTTCCATTATTCGCGTGTTCTTTATTCGCGGGTTAAAAAATTGCGAAACAGTTCCTGTATTCGCGGCTAAAAATTTATTTATTCGCGGATCTAGTCGGTAACTTTTTTATAATGTGGCACGTGCCAAGACGATTTTTACAAAGAGCGATTCAAACAAAACGGACAAATTAATATCAATGTAAAACAAACCTTATTGTCACCAAGCATAAAGTTCGTTGTTAAAAACCGCCGCCGTCGTATTTCACGTACCGCTATGTCTGTTATAAATGCCCCCCTCGCCAGGATCGGTGTTTTATTGTTTCAACTTGTCATACGTTGCAATAATTTTGATTGAATAACACGTGTCTCTTCTGCTTTGTTGCAAATTTATAATGTCGAGTAAAAGGAAAGAAAACTAGTTCCAAAGTGTAAAAAAGTAGTGTTGCCGCTTAAAGTAAAAACAGAAATGCTTGACCGTTTTCGCGTTGGCTAGTCGTTTGCGTCTATATCACGCTGTTTCAATGTTAAATGAATCGACTGTACGATGTATCAAGAAATCCGAAGACAAAATAAGGAATTCTATCGCTGAACTCACAGCTGAATATCAATCTGAATTGAAAGACCTTTTATAAGCGGCAAAATAGGAAACAATTACTACTTATTTAAGCCCTTGCATAAGCCTGACAGTAATATTTAATAGAAATTGTTCAAAATCTCTCGTCAATTGATTTTATTTTGATAATTTTGATTTTACTTTGGAACCTTGGAACGTATCCCCTATATGCCCATGCAAATTGTCATTCCATATTCGCGGTATATTTGCGGAACATGTAACCCACGAATAAGGAGCTTTTACTGTATAAGAAATTAAGGACAATATCGGGAAAAAATGTTCTTCACGAAGGACCTAAGCGAATTCTTCAGAAAGTCAAATTTATGACGATGTTTCAGACTTACGAAATGTATCTTTCTTTTGTTAATTACATTTTGTGTTAGAGTTTCGTTTCGAGGTGTCAACAATATCACGCAGCGGGCCCGGGTTCGATCCCCGGTCGGAACAGTTTTTCTGGGTGAGGTTTTTATCGGGGTTTTCCTCACCTGTAAGACAAATGTCAGGAAAACTTTAAGGCCCAAACGGTCCCCGAAATCATATGGCCAACACTATCACCCTTATCATTATCATCATCATCATCACCCTTCACCGGTGTGGAAAGCAACGGGAAGCTACCACACCTACAATTCCCTAGTAAAGCTGCAAGCATAGCATGAAAATGCTATGATTGCAGTGAAAGACCTGCCCTCGGACAGAATTACTATGGATGGATCCGAAAAAAAAAGTCCACCGCTGCGGTCTCGAGGTAGCGTGCTGCCTTGTCACGCAGCGGGCCCGGGAACGATTCCCGGTCGGGACAGGCTCCTGGGTGAGGTTTTTCGAGGTTTTTCCTTACCTGTACGACACATGTCAGGAAGTTTAGGATCCAACGGTTCCCGAAAATCATCCGGTCATCATCATCATCATCATCCTTATCATTATATTATCATCAATATCCTTCACCGGTGTGGAAAGCAATGGAAAGCTACCACACCTATAATTCCCTAGTAAAGCTGCAAAGCATAGCATGGAAATGCTATGATTGCAGTGAAAAGACCTGCCCTCGGGCAGAATTACTGTGGATGGATGGATGGATCCGAAAAAAAAAATGATTTCAACGAATCAATTATAAAATTTGTGGAAAATAAACAATTAGGCCTACAATGGTTTGGTCACGTGAAGAGGATGGATGAAGATAAATTGCTAGTTAGGCGTTTGGAGTGGGTTGCAAATTGGAGGAAAAGAAGAGGGAGACGTAAGAAGATATGGGTAGAGGGAATTATGAATTTGATGACAGGGGACTGCAGGATGGCGACTCGAAGGATAGATATGAATGGAGGATGAGAATCAAAGCTTAACATAGGGCACAGGAAGAGGTTGTATACATTTAAAACCTATTAAATAAAAATAATAATCTGGAATAGTTAAGGAAAAGGGAATTAAATTTGTTTTTAGAATAATTAAAAGCTGAGCGTGAAAGAGCCTAAAAAATTCTCACAGAGGCCTCTTAACTTGAAGTTCTTTTACCTTCCGTAAATCTACGATACGAGACCCGCGATTGTATTTTCATTCTGAAAGAGTAGTCAGGTTTTTACGCATAGAAATATGTCTTCCAAAATGATGGACGGGGTTTTAAATAGTTGGTATAGCTTTACAAACGAAATTTGATGCGTGATTATTTGGTATAATGAAACAAAAACTGTGAAAGTTTCATATCCTGTATGCAGTAATTTGTTTCTTGTCATTATTACGTCGTCAGCGTTAAATTTGTGAAAATGGCGATTCCTTACAGGAATAATTCTGTGTTTGCAATTTGCGAGGTCTGGTTCCATTGTTGCAGTGCAGCTAGCTTTCCGACAGCAATTTGGAATTGATCCTTCGACAAATAAAATTATCCGTCGATAGTATAAACAGAAACAACTAGATGTATCTGTAAAAGGAAAAGTCCAGGACGTCCACGAATACCAAATGACGCGTCGGCCCGGATGACATGATTCATTCCCATACCCTCCAAGGTCTTCCGATCTCACACCTTGTGATTTCTTCCTGTGGGGGTATGTGAAGGACCATGTGTATGTTCCACCACTTCCCGTCGACTTTCCAGACTTGAGAAGAAGGATTGTTGCTGCTGTTGAATCCATTACTCCAAATATGTTGACCAAGGTTTGGGAGGAATTCTACTATCGGCTAGATGTGTGCCGTATGACGAAATGTGCTCACATCGAACGCTAATAAAGTATGTTATGAAAACTCGAAGAGTTTCTCTTTAATCTCATGTAACTTTTGTTCTTATATATATATTATGTAAGGGAAATTAAAATAATTTTGAAACCCCATCCATCATTTTGGAACACTCTGTATATTGACTACGAGATTGAATCCGCGAACTTTCGAAACAGAGGCGAGCACTTGTCCACCGGAACTGATAATACCGCTGTGTACAATCAAGGTAAAGCAAGCTAGTAAGCATCATGTTGTTTTGATTTCATTTTCCACATTTGGTACTGCAGTTACGAGATTCAGGTTAAGCGGGCACTTGCTACCCCCTCTTCAGATTTACTTCTGGTCAAGTGGCTTTGTTAACTTGTGGCAGTGAAGATTCTCAAGTCATCTCAATTAAGTCAGCGCTGTTTAACATTCCTATGTAATTGGGGAGTGCTCGACTGTACATCATTAATTTATATCCATCCATAGTAATTCTGCCCGAGGGCAGGTCTTTCACTGCAATCATAACATTTTCATGCTATGCTTTGCAGCTTTACTAGGGAATTATAGTTGTGGTAGCTTCCTGTTGCTTTC
Source organism: Diploptera punctata (assembly GCA_030220185.1). Lineage (NCBI taxonomy): Eukaryota > Metazoa > Arthropoda > Insecta > Blattodea > Blaberidae > Diploptera > Diploptera punctata. The sequence continues at coordinate 2,194,501 of JASPKZ010003882.1, forward strand.
CACACCGGTGAAGGATGATGATGATAATGATAAGGATGATGATGATGGCGGCCGGATTATTTCCGGGGACCGTTGAGCCCAAAACTCCCTGACTCCGAAAAAAAAAACATCACCTAGGAGCCTGTCCCGACCGGGAATCGAACCCGGGTCCGCTGCGTAACAAAGCAGCACGCTACCTCCAGACCACAGCGTGGTGCAGGGTGTTTCTAAATTAGACCGACAAACTTTGGGAGCAGATAGTTAAGCTTCATTCAAGCATATTTTGTTAAAGAACTTATGGGTTGTGACGTTTCGTTTCAGTGCCAGAAGGGTCTTACGTTAGAGAAAGGGATGGAAGGAAGTAGGTGAGTGCAAATAACAAGTCATTTGTGTCACATAATTCTGCGTGTTAATCCAAATACTTTACAGACAAGTAGAAACAACATGTACTTAATTCTTTAAAAAAATAACTACAGTATTGCATTGTCAGGATGGGTCCAGTTTATTGTGTCCTCGCAACACACGTCCATTGATATCCATACAAACAGTGCACCGGTGTGACATGCTTTGTCGTACCCTTCCAAAGATGCTAGGAGTTTCCCTTATTTCAGCTGCTGCGTTGACAATGCATGCTACAAGATCTACGTCAGAGTCAATATCGGTTTCATACACCATTGCCTTCATGAAGCCCCACAAACATAAATCTAGCAGGACAGGTCAGCCTAGTGTGCCGGCCAGGCAGTGGGCCCACCCCTACCTATCCAACGAAAGCCAAATGTAGTTGTCAGATGGCCAATAGATTGTACCAATGGATGTAAATAAACTTGCTGTAATTGATACCGAATGCTACTGAACTTCGGAAGTAAACAAACCAAGCGATAGTAGCAATGACAACCCCTCTTGTACTGAAAGGAGTGTTTATCCGTTTCCTTCAATCCCTTCCTAAGATCCCTCTAGCACTGAAACGAAGCGTCGCAGGTCATGGGTTCCTTAACAAAATATCCTTCAACAAAGTTATAGTAAGCTTATATATATTCGAATTATGAGTCGCCAGACCATAGCCTCAATCCCCTAACAAGAGGAGTAGGGTATTTCTCTCTGACACCTACCCTTTGACGTATCCAGCAAGAGAAACCCTACCGGTAGTTATGTTACCGCCGCGCCTCCATTACTCTCAGGGTCACAAGTGATGCAAAACTTTCCATCACGGTAAGATGGAGATATCTTCTTCTTCTTCCTTCCAAGTATTAGGCCAAGGCCTGTTACGATCCTATAGAAAATTTTCCCTCCAGCGTTTTGATCCTTCCGGGAAATTCTCGTATAAGACTTGAAAGCATAATAATAGTCCCTTCGATTGGTTGCTGGCCAAAGGAAGGCAAGACCAATGATGGGGCTGCCATCTTATAGCCTCTGGTCAGGCTTTTCTGGAGAAGAAAAGAAAATAAAGGAAAGAAGAAATGGAAGAAAGGAAAGACTCCCTAGCCCTCGGATGCCCTAATAGCGTCGGAGTCGAAAAAAACAAGAGTTAACCAAGAGAGGTTAGATAGTAAAGTTAAAAGAGTGCAAAGCACAAGTAAGTGGAAGAAATGTTTTGCTCAGCTTGGGCACCTTGTGGTCGCCATCCACATATCCCCTAGATGAGGACCCCTGAGGGAGGAGATATCTTTGGGAATGTTATTATTATTATTATTATTATTATTACTATTGTTATTGTTATTTCAACAACTTTTAGGTATAATAAAATCAGCATTGCTAAGAAAAGACCACAAACAATTCCGAAATTCTATTAAAACGATAGTGCTTCGAATCCTAGTCCGAATAAGCCGGACGGAATTAAGAAGAGGTGTCTTCAGCAATGGATAACGGCTCTGAAAATAGCTGCACTAAATGCCCATGGATTTGAAACAAAGGAATTGGAAATAAGGAATTGAATTGGATATAGTACACTGTACTGTTACAAAAAACAAAGGAGAGGGAATCGCCGCCTGTGGAGACTATGTTCATTATTGCTCAAGTCATGGTGTAACTATAATAGTTAGGCCTATAACTATAACTAATAGTTCCATCATGGCTCGAGCCGTTTTAGGGTTACGACACGTAAAATAAACATTACTCTGGATAAAGAGGTCTCTGAACAAAACGTGTCAGGTTTTTCCTTGCTCAGCTTTAAATCTCGACGCTAATTACCTGAGTTTTTTTAAAAAGCGTGTTAAATAAAATGTTGAATACTTTCAATATTATGTAGTTGTTTGGAAGTTCTGACTAAATCTCTAGCATTACAGCTTCTGGTAATGTTCTTAGCTGACCACATTTAATTTAATTTTAGTTTTCTGTCTTAGGCCTATATGAGCTTATCTTATTCATCCATCCATAGTAATTCTGCCCGAAGGCAGGTCCTTCACTGCAATCATAACATCTTCATGCTATGCTTGCTGCTTTACTTGGGAATTGTAGGTATGGTAGCTTCCCATTGCTTTCCACACTGGTGAAGGATGATGATGATGATGATAATGATAAGGATGATGATCATTATCATCATCATCCTTCGCCGGTGTGGAAAGCAACGGGAAACTACCACATCTACAATTCCCTAGTAAAGCTGCAAGGACGATGATGATTAGAAAAGAAACTATTTTGAAGTTTTACAAAGTATTGGCAGTTCCATCTCTTATCTATGGATGTGAAACCTGGACATTAACAAAGGCAGACAGTAAACAAATAGAGGCTGCTGAAATTAAGATGTTGAGAGCAATAGCAAGATACCAAAGGACCTATAAAAATAAAAACGAAGATATAAGAACAGAACTTAATATATTTGATCTCTGTGAAAGAATAAAATATTATCAAAATGCTTATCTTCAGCACGTATTTAGAATGAATGAACAGCGCATACCAAGAAGAATGTATAATTTTAAACCAAAAGGGAGAAGAATGTTAGGAAGACCATTGAAGACATGGAAGGACCAATTCGACCTATAATGAAATCGGAACAGGCCATTGGGCTTAATCCTTGTTGTTGATGATGATGGTGATGGCCATATGATTTCGGGGACCTTTTGGGCCTTAAAGATTTCCTGACATTTGTCTTACAGGTGAGGAAAAACCCCGATAAAAACCTCACTCACAAAAACTGCCCCGACCGGGGATCGAACTCGGGCCCGCTATCTCGAGACCACAGCGGCGGACCATCTTATTCATAAGAAAGGATATACACAAACCGCTCTACAACACTAGTTTCACGGTGACTTAGGTTCTACAGTATTATTCAGAATATCGTTTTAGCACCATTTTTTAACGCAATCTTACGTACAGTACGTAAATACTTTTAGTATATAATACATAACAAATGAAGGATCTGAGCACTCTTCCAGGGTTGAATTTAATTTAAAGACAGTTTATGAACTATGTGTTCCACATCATTATACAGAGTGTAGCTAAATTTCCATTACAGACGTTGAGGTCGTGTAGCGGGGACCAAGACAGTTACGTTTAGCATAGGAGCTCATGTCCGGAAACGTATCGTTTTCTCGCTACACGCAAAATACCACAAAACACGTTGCCACCTCTGACGTCTCAACCTTATCGTAGGGTCCACTTACAAGAAGAGCTCGATATGACGACCACCGACGTCGACACAGATACAATATCTCCGTACCATGTTGTGTAAGGTACATATATTAATTGGTGTTTATCGTATAATTTATCAAATTTATACTATTATTCTTCTTCGTCACGGTTTAGGCATATTTACTAGCCTGTTCCGGCTCCAAATTGCTGCTGTTTCCATCTTTTCTTTGATCTTCCCAGACTTCTTCTTCCTCGTGGTGAATAGCTGTATGCTGCTTTTGGTATTCTATTCTCGGTCATCATTGCCAAGTGTTCTTTCCAGTTTGTTCTGTATTTCACTATTGTTGTGTTTAATTCTTCTACTTTTAGTTGTCTTATTTCTGTGTTATGTTTTTTGTCTGTTCTTTGATATCCTGCTATTGGTATGAGGAATTTCATTTCAGCAGCTTGTATTCTGGCAGATTGTTCCGCTGTTGTTCCGCTGTGTATGATATTTCGCAACCTAGAAAGTTATATCTTTCCACTTGTTCTCTTGGTTTTTATACTATTCATAATAATAATAATAATAATAATAATAATAATAATAATAATAATAATAATAATAATAATAATAATAATAATAATAGTGTTATTATCTATAAAATGTTGTTTGCATATGAAATTTACATTGCAACATTTAATATATTTTTAACTCTTTATAATTAATATACCGGTAGTGTATATCTATATTGTCAAATATATATTTGTATTTGTGCTGGTTGAATGGAAGAGAAGGCTTATGACTTTCACTCTGCCAGAATAAATAAAACATTATTATTATTATTATTATTATTATTATTATTATTATTATTATTATTATATTATTATTATTGTGGTACACACGATTACTTATTCTTGGTCCTGCAACATCCGCCACAGCCATAATCCGCGTCAGTAGGTCTTCCTCGGATGTCACAGCGGTCTCGTAAATCAAGGATTTCATGTGATCCCACAGGTAGTAATCTAGCTGAGTCAAGTTGGAAGAACGTGCAGGCAAACAATCGGGCCACCACGACCTATCCACTGTTGCCTAAATCGTTGATTCAAATGATCTCGGACCGCAAGCAAAAAATGCGCCATCGTGCTGAAACCACATGTTAGTACAGTATGAACAAAGACCACAAGCACAGCAGCAGGTACAAACGTCTCTGGGCGGATCACAAACTCATTTGAATGACATGTAAACAAACTTGCAATGCATGGGACATCAAGTGATCGGTCTTTGGCGCCCAAAATGCGGGAGAGTTCAACCTGTGTTGTGGTATTTTGCGTGTAGCAGGAAAAGGTACTTTTCTGGGCATGAGTTCCTATTCTAAACATAGCTGCCTTGGTCCCCACCATACGTTCTCAAAGTCTGTAATGGGAATTTAGTTACACTCTGCATAATATATCCGCAGTTACTTACGTATTATTTTGTATATATTATTTATATACAATTTCACGACTATTGCCGATACGAATTTAATTTAATGCATTTTAAATTAACAAAAGTTTCAATAGGACTTAAATTCTTTCGGACTTGATGACCGTGGTCGACGAAAATTACTTTTCTCGACTTTTCGTTACTTGCTTTGGATTATTTCTCAATAATAGTTTCTGAGAAATCTTGCAGAGAACACGAACCCGGGTCGTCCTAAATACGAGTTCTATACTCTTGTTTGTATTGAATGGAGATGTAAGTACTAGCTTTTGGAAAATAAATAAAGTATTCTATAGTATAAACGTAAAACTTTCTTCGTTTATGTTATTTTTACATTATAAATAAATATCCTTAACTCGTATCCAGCTCAGGGTCGGGTCGAGGGATGAGATGAAATGAAGCCCCTTATATAGAGGTCTGTGAATGAAAGGGTGCCGGCCGACTATGCCTGATGCACCATCACAGGGACAGATGAACGAAATGAAACGAAATGGATGGGATGAGTATGGAGAAATGATGGAATGATTTGTGACAGGGGGAAAATTGCCCAAGCTCAATTTCGTCCACCAGGAACCCCACATGGAGTGGCCGAGGCCCGATCTCGGGACCCCAGCGGTGAGAGGCGAGCATCTAACCGCTTGCGCCACGGAGCCGCCTCTCTTTTTACATTATTTTGTTTATATTGTTTTACAATCACAGGTTGGATGGTATGTAACAACCATTATAAAAATATAATTCTATAATTTAAAATTCTACCAGGGCAGTTTACCGCTGTAGTCTCAAGGTAGCGTGCTGCCATGTCACCCAGCGAGCCGGGGCATAGTGGGGTATTTGACCAATTCAGGCGGCCAAAAATCGATTTTCTGAAATTTATTCTAGACAGGAGAAAAAAAATAGCACATGGCAGAGCTGAATAATCTGGCGATAATAAGGTACCCAATTTCCATCAGTCAGCGTTACCTTGAGTCTGCATGATCAATCGAAAGTTGACTGTCTCTCATACTGCAAGTAACTTTTCTCGGCGCTCTTTGTACAAGCTTATGTTCCACATAGATTATTGCTTATGAGGGATTACATTTTAAGTGAATTGTTATGGATTGCGATAAACCAGTCAGTATTAACACATTTGAATTATTTTTATCCTCTTGTTAACTATTTTGACTCAGATAAAGTTTCTTCAAATAGGGCACTTGTTTCGTTATTTTCTCAAGTAAATTTTAACAGACTTGACTGTTTTAGTTATATTTCCGGGCATTTTCCGGCACTTTCCTTTACTATGGTAGAAAGGTTAAAGTATTGGCTTCACGTTTACTTGAGAATTGACCGCGAAAATTCGCGGTTTTTCGTGATATTCAGGTTCGTTTAGGTATCGGTAAAAAAATGATCTTTTATACTTCGTGATTATTTCTATTTTAAATGTCTCGAATTTTGTTTTAAAGCCATTGTGCATCAGTATAATGACTCGGAAAGTCTGTTTAACATTATGCAATAGCAAAATTTGCCGAATATTAAAAAATAATGAGATTGCTTTAGGAAAACTGCCTTTTACACTATAAAATTTACTCAGACGAACAAATAAGGGAAATAAAGCACAAAATTGATATTTAAGTCCGAATTGAAAAGAATGTGGATAGCAGCACACAAGAAAGAGGAAACATATTTTAAGAAAAATAGCAATTGGCTTGAAGGGATATTCATAATTCCTAAGGTAGTGAGTCTAACAGGACGGCCAACGAAAACATTTCAAGATTTGAACGAGAGAAGCAAAAGGAGGAAAGCAGAGGTTTCACATACCAGTGCAGATACGGGTGTCCTGACGTAAGCTGCACAAGCGAAGATAGGTACTGCACCGGAAGAAGAGACGATTGTAAAGTACACGGAAATAATCAGTTCTCCAAAGTGGATAGGAACATTTTAAGAGAACATACTCTAATACGTAGTCTTTAGAAAGACAAAGCACAATCATCAGCATTGGTCATGTTTGTTGAAGCTGGTTTCTTAGAACACAATCTTAAGTAATAATAATAATAATAATAATAATAATAATAATAATAATAATAATAATAATAATAATAATAATAATAATAATAATAATAATAATAATAATAATGTTTTATTTATTCCGGCAGAGTTAAGGCCATAAGGCCTTCTCTTCCACTCAACCAGCACAAATACAAATAAATATTTGATAAATATAGATATACACTGCACTAATTATAAACAGTTAAATATACATTAAATGTAGCAATGTAAATTTCATGCACAAACAACATTTTATACGATAATAATAATAATAATAATAATAATAATAATAATATTATTATTAATAATAATAATACTTACGATAATAATAATAATATAATGATGATGATGATAATAATGATAATAATAATAATAATAATAATAATAATAATAATAATAATAATAATAATAATAATAATAATATTCATCCATAGTGTTCTGCTCAAGAGCAGGTCTTTCACTGCAAACTCAGCATTCTTCACTCTTTCCTTGACTCAGCTTTCCTTTTTGTATCTCCATACAAACCATTTATTTTAATATTGTCTATCATCTGATGTCTTTTTCTGCCTCTAACTTTCTTTCCGTTGATCATTCCTTCTAGAGCATCCTTCAGCAGGCAGTTTCTTCTTAGCCAGTGGTCAATCTAATTTCTGTCCCTCTTCTTTATGAGTTCCAGCATTGTTCTTCTTTCACCCACTCTGTCTAGCACATCTTCATTTCTTACTTTGTCTGTCCAGTTTATACGTTCCATTCTTCTCCATATCCACATCTCAAAAGCTTCCCATCGCTTTTCCTCATTCCGTCGTAAATATATAATAATAAATAATAATATGATGATAATAATAATAATAATAATAATAATATAATAATGATGATGATAATACTAATAATAATAATAATTAGAGTAATAATAGTATGAATATGATAAATTATACGAGAAACACCAATTAATATATACCTTGGGTAATGATGAAGTCGAGGTCAGAGCAAATATAAATTTAAATTTCTTTTAAAAGTTGCCAATGTCCGGCAGCCCCTTATTTCTTGTGGTAGGGAATTCCAGCTGCGAGAAGTGAATATGGAACATCGACAAAAAACACGTATCTTGCTAGAGTGTTGCTAAGAAGGGAAAAATTAATTGCTATGCGGGTAAAGAATCTTATCATGTTACTGACATTGTAATTAATTTCTAACAATTGTTGAATTTTACTATTGCACGGCTGCTGACTTTTAGAAGAAATAGTATAGACTTTAAATGAAGAAGAAAATACAACATTAGTGTTAATTTGAAACTGGAGTTGTGACGGATCGCAATGAACTCAATACAAGTCAACCAGAAATTTCTGAATTATGCTGACTCAGATAGAAATATTTTTTACAGTTAATTTATGCCACTTCAGTTAATTGTAGCATAGATAAAAATAATGATAGTTGCAAAACCTATACGTGCTTAACAGAATATTGCTAATTTCAGATCCTGTTCAGACTGGTATGAGGCCACAATCTATAGAAAACGCACACTTATTAAGGGAAGTTTGGAAATGCTACTTCCAGTCAAATCTGGAACAGATACAGCTGAATATGAAAATTAATTCTGAGAGGAGATGAAAGTATCTTCTGATAAAGAACTGTGACTCTGATCATCAAACTCATCACCATCATAAAAGTGACTTTATATATGGATTTTTATGTAAAGCTAGTATTTAGCCTTAACCGCCTCCGTATGAGCAAGTGGAAATTTCAAGAATATCTTACAGAATGACAAATGTACTTCATATTGCACGCACTGAACATAGACGGAATGTTTATTGCTTATAGCAGTGTTTTTATTCAGGAATAGTTTCCTAAGTTTGATCATAGTAATTGGACTACACAATTTAAAAACGTAAAATACATATTTTTCACTAAAATGTACTATATTTCTCTTAAAATACAACTAATTTAGTAACATGGCACATTTAGACTCAATTGAATTGGAAAAATAATTTTGGCCGCCTAAATCAGCAAAATACCCCACTGTGGCTGGGTTCAATTTACGGTCGAGACAAATTTCCTGGGTGAGATTTTTCGGGTTTTTTTCCTCACTTGTAAGACACATGTCAGAAAACTTAAAGGCCTAAACGGTTCCCGAACATCATATGGCCATCATTATCATCGTCATTCGTATTCGCCTTAGATTAGGCTTAGGATTAAGTCTCTCCTGGCGCATCACTATCATCATCATAACCCCATCATATCATCAGGGTATCCGTAACCCCGCCTTCCAGGCGCCCCAACCTCAGAAGTGGATTACAATTACCCCAATGCCAGGAGAGAACACTAGAAAATGTCGAAATGACAAACCTAGAGCATTGAACAAAACAAAATTACATATTGCATAATAATCGAAGTGATTAACAGACAGTTAATCCTTGTGGAAAAATAAAACAAAAAGAAACCATCATCATCATCATCATCCATGCAAGTATTAGGCCGTGTGGCTTGTTACGGTCTCAAAGAGGAATTTTCCATCCAGCGCTTTTCTGGACGTCCCAGCGATCTTCTGCCTTGGGGGCAGTAGCGAAGTATGGCTTTTGGAATTCTATGAGACGGCATTCGTTGAAGATGGGCTATCCAGTTGTTCTGGTAGATTTGTATATGGTAAAGAATGGGTTCTACATCCAATTCTTCCATAATTTCCTAATTTATTTTATGGTCCCACTTTGAGTAGCCTGCTGTACGGCGCATAAATCGCATCTCACTTGCTGTTATTCGGCTTTCATCTCTTCTTCGTATTGTCCATGCTTCACTACCATATCTTAATACTGGTCTTGCGAGAACCTTATAAAGCCGTAATCTTGTGTTCTTCTGTACTAAATATGGTTTCATTATATTGTTAATTATCCCCGTTGTTTTTGTAAAATTTGTGATTTTCTTTAATATATCAGCTTAAAAAAAAAAAAGCATTTAAATATCTCAATGAAACCATCGCCACCTGTAAAACGAATTTTAAGACTAATTGTATGTCATAACTCATCCATGGAAGAAAGACTATGGTTTCTGATCCTATGATACATGTGAAATTGAAAGCAGAACGTATAGCTAACGGCATTTTGTTTAAAACAATAGAAAATAAGTATTGTGCAGATATGACATTGATGCTGATTTGTTCACGAAAAACAAAGGATAATTAATCTGAAGTGAACATGCAATCACTATGTATTATTATTTCTTCTGTTTTGTCATTTTATTCCGGGTTTGAATCCCCAAGCTATTAAACTATAAAAAGGAAATACATGTCATTATGACAATGCACGGCCGATGCACACACAACAATTATTATTATAACGTGTGCAATGTTACTCACTAGACCATGGATGGGCGAATGGGTCTCAATGAGAGATGGAGTCATACACTCTCCTCTTCTTTATTAATTCTTCCGCCAAGTGAAAGTAGGTTTCAAATTTAAGGAAACAAATAATTGTAATAGGTGTACATATAATGAGGTGATGCGAGGTGCACTCGCCCTCCGCCTCTGGATTATGAGTTATTGTCATGCCTATATCTAAATAATAATAATAATAAAAGAGAGAAGAAAATCACACTGTCTAATTCTCTCATTTAAGATCCTACATACCATGACTCCCAATTATTTATCATCTCGTCTCCAGTATCTATCCTCCAATCATTACTTAAACACACGATCACAACATAGTCTCTTGCTTAATATACCGCAACATAAGACATCACATCACTCCATGTCATATGCTATCTTCACTTCTCGCAACTAGAATACCCTACCACAAGAAATAAGGGGCTGCCGGACATTGGCATCTTTTAAAAGAAATCTAAATTTATATTTGCTCTAACCTCGACTTCGTCATTACCCAGTGTAGTACATAATAATTGGTGTTTCTCGTATAATTTATCATATTTATACTATTATTATTATTATCGTTATTATTATTATTATTGTTATTAGATTCTCGAACATTCTATGTAGGGTACGAGGTGTATGAATTGGAGCAAGTACAGGTGTTTCTCGAGGTTTTGCCTATTTTCCATGCTAGAAACTTAATTTTATCACTTCACCATACACAATTTCGATCCATTTCATGTCATTTGCCCCTGTGATGTGCGACTGATCGGGTCAGCCGGAATCATGGTGTTTAATAGAAGTTTCATCTCATTTAATCTCATCCCTCAATCTGACATTATGACGAACACGAGTACAGGGTTTACTTACATGATAGAATGACTTATAAATAACAAAAAAAGGAAAGTGATCCCACTACAGACCGTAGGAGACCCTTGGGATAGTAGGAGGTTAAGGCTCCCACTTATTCTGGACAATCGGCACTTTATGTCAGCCCTGCGTGACGGTTGACTTTATACCCAGAACAAGCGTCTGATACTCATTTATGTTAGAGGCTGAGTCGACCCTAGGGGCATGATGCCACCAGAAGGTTTGGGATGGTTTAAAAATCCTGACTCCACCGGGACTATAACCCTCGACCTTCCGGTTTGTATCATATTGCCCTAACCAACTACGCTATGGCGCGGAGTGTCCCCACTGGCAAATAACTCCTACATAATCTGCTCTCCATCCATGATATATTATTACTATTATTATTATTATTATTATTATTATTTATTATTATTATTATTATTATGTTTTTTTCGCTGAATGAAACACCACGTAAGTTTACTATTTTAAGTTCTAGTTTATTATACACCGGAGATCGACCAACGGACATGGTCAATGATCATCGCTCGGCGTTAATTCGTTCGATTTCGGTTTCTCATGGAACGAAAATCGTCCTTAGCTCACTTTTTTTTAAAATCAGCTGATTGATTATATTGAATATTGAATATAGTTTCTTGTTTGTGTAAATCGAAAATTACTTTCCATCCATCCATAGTAATTCTGCCCGAGGGCAAGTCTTTCACTGCAATCATAGCATTTTCATGCTATGCTTTGCAGCTTTACTAGGGAATTGTAGGTGTGGTAGCTTCCCGTTGCTTTCCACACAGGTGAAGGATGATGATGATGATGATAATGATAAGGATGATGATGATGATGGCCATATGATTTCGGGGACCGTTTGGGCATTCAAGTCTTCCTGACATTTGTCTTACAGGTGAGGAAAAACCCCGATAAAAACCTCACCCAGAAAAACTGCCCCGATCGGGGATCGAACCCGGGCCCGCTGCGTGACAAGGCAGCACGGTACCTTGAGACCACAGCGGTGGACTAAAATTACTTTAAAAGACAAGATTAACAAAGCCTTACCTTCTCCTAGAAGAAGAGGATAATGATGATTACATAAAGTAGCCTATATGTATTTCAAAAGAAAAATAAGTCAAAGAAAAAAAATAATAAATGAGGGATTTAATAAGAGAGAGATCTATGCCACTTTGAGAAGAAATGAAAACAATCAGTGCTATTTATATTAAAATTTATATGTTTCCTTTTGCATAGTTTATATAATAGTAGGTTAAAGAAGAAAAAGTTACCCCTTGATTGTAAAAATAATTTTGTAATATAATGCTTAATAAAACCCAATTTATTTCCATATCTTCTCTCTGGGTTGTAAGGGGTAGTGACGTGTGTATAACCTCTCCTACCCAATTCTCATCCTCACCTTCTCGTGGTACAACCTGTTTTCACAAACGAGGTTCTGAGGACCGAGTCACGGCGGTATAACCGTTCCATCAGGTACTGAGGAAATGCGGTATCCTAATGTCTGTCCAGAGACTAAAAGGTAGCAGCCCTACCACTGGACTACTTAGCGTCGGGCCAGTAACCTGTCCTAAGGAACTTGAAAACTACTTTCAAGTCTCAACACGAAAAAAGCCAGAAGGAATTGAAACGACCCACAGTAAAGAAATATGGTTAAAAGAAATTGTAAGATATGCAACCTGGAATGTCCGAAGCATCCATGAAAAAGAAGAGGAACTAGACAGTATATTTAAAAATAGAAACATTGATATTACAGTAACTACAGAGAATGAAGACATCTTAGAAGAATTACACATGGAATCTTTAGAAAACAAAATTTCTGATTATAAGTCAAGATGGATACAACATGTTCATCGAATGGAAGATCACAGAATACCCAAACTAATGTTAAGATATCAACCTGCAGGAAGAAGAAGACCAGGACGTCCACTCAAAAGACTTCTGGATGGTGTTTCTCTTGAGGCCGAAACAGGTCAACAAATGGCCTAAATTCGTGAATGTACTATGATGATGATGATGATCTCTCTCTCTCTCTCTCTCTCTCTCTCTCTCTCTCTCTCTCTCTCTCTCTCTCTCTCTCTCTCACTAGACCCTCAAATGTTTAAAGGGATGTCTACAGAAGGCGTGTTCAAGGCTTTTGTTATAAAACATCTGGTTGATGATACTGTTCAATTTAAAGAATACTTCAGGTTTTCGCCTGAGCAATTTTATCGTGTTTTGAATTTAATTTAATACCGAATAAGCATACAATCCCCTAGGATACATCACGGTATTTACCGATTTTATTTATTGCTTGACTAAGTTCAATCCACGACAGATATTTTTTTTTCTGTATCATGTTCATATAATATAGAACACGATAATCTGGATCAAAAGTAATCAAATTTTCGTCGCTAAATTTGCCGAAGTTAAACAATAAATATTGTTTTGCCGATATTTTATCAATCAATCTTCTTTGTTTTTGGCATTTCCACTAAAGAGTACAGAGACTAGCTTCTCTATTCTCCGGAATCGTCGACGATGTTCGTCCGCAATTCAAGAAGTTCAAATATAGAGGGAAGATCACCAGCGATTAAGCTGATATCAGCCGACCCATATATAATCAAAAACAATGTGAGGAAATACAATTATGAACTCTGGTGTTCGGTGACGATCTTCGCCGTAGAAAAACCATAGCTTTACAGCATATACACCAATCGTTATTCTAAATTATATTTAGGTGCCTAAGAAATTAATTTCTGCTCATGAACAACAGAAGAGGCATTATAAGAATCATTACTTTTGATTACCGTGATATATATTATGCTGTTGTACAAGAGCGGGATCCGTCTTGATCCATGTAAATGGGGAGTAACAAGTGAAAGTTGCTGAGGAGTGAACTTCTTTAGTATGCATAAGATTTAAAAAAAAATATGGCTCTAGTCTGACATTTTAAGAAGAATCCCAAGGACTGCTCGACTACGTTTCAAACCCGGCCGGAATCGACTTTTTTTTTCAGGGTGTAAATATCTTTCGCAACGAAAGTAAAGTTGTGGGTCCCGTTTCGTAGATTTACGAAAAGAACATCAAATTTGAAATCAGAGACCTCTGAACAAAATTTGTCACTCTTTCACGCCCAGATTTGAATTCGACGCTAAAGACATCAAATCTCAGGTGGTCATTAAACAAAAATATTACTACTACTACTGCTACTAAATTCAATAATAATAATATAATAATAATAATAATAATAAATAAAATTAATGCACTCAGGTTTGCTGTTTGCATGCAATAGTTAATACAACTAAAGAGAAAATTTCTGCCTAAACTGAGATTTAAACCCAAGATGTCTAGCTTTACGCAAAACCAAAAATAAGCATCCTTTTAGAATTTCAAACAGGAATTTTTTTTCTTCATAAGTTCCCATAACTTGTATTTAAACAATTGTGATATATAGATAATAAACAATTGTGCTATATAGGTAATCCAGGAATATTTATCTATTTTAAGCCCCGTGTACTTCTATTCACATTACAACAGGTCGCTTCTACTAACAAGACATTATAATGGGAATTTTAAACAAAAATACTACTACTACTGCGAATTTTACTAAGAAGAATATATTGGGCAACTGAAGAATCAAATGAGAGTTGGATAATCAAAACAACAATCTTCATAAATAATATACTGTAATTAATTATAAACAAAAAACATAATACACCGTATAAAGTCTCAAAGAATAGGGTACTTTCGATATATGAATCAAATGATTGATCCCCATTCGTCCCGTTTCGGAACATGGGTGTTCCTCTAGTGTAGGGTGTCCACAATACTTTCAATGTAAAAGGGGACATGTACAAAAAAAATTAAAGAAAAAATCTGGGACATTTTAAAAAAGGTGGGACATTAACAAAATATAAAAAACAGTTACTTTCCTTTTACCACGACATGGTTGCCAATAAAAATTTACAAGAATCAATCATTCACAAATCAAAAAGCACTAAAGTCGTTGTTTATTACGTTTAAAAATATTTATTTATCGCTGCAAGGGGTATAAAAATCCACTTACTAAATCTCTTTCATCCAAGTTACAATTTTATTTCTCCACCACCAAAGTGCCAGAATCAGCAGGAAATCTCTGACCTTGGCTGCACTGACCATGGATTGACAATTTGAAAAATGTACCAGTTACCAATATATGAGAGTAAAAACATAGATTATAGACCAAACAGTTCATTGTGGTCATACAACTGGCGCTTTCTAACGTTCATATTAATTTATAATTACATAGTAAAGAACAAAACGAAAGTCGCCATTCATAAATACATTGGCAAAACATCATCCCAAAAGCGGGACATTTGAGCGTCCCCAAGAAAACTTTCGGGGCAGCAGGACATTTTCCAAAAAGCAGGACTATCCCGAGAAAAAACGGGACGAACTCTAGTGGCAAGTTTCTTAACCAAACTAATTTAGTTACACTTTATTTCCCAATACACGTCAGTGAGTGATATTTGATTAATTCATCGCCTCGAAGAAATATCTAATATGAAACTAATATATTACTTGGAAACAAAACTAAAATTTTATAAAGTAGTGGCAGTCCCCTTACTATTGTATGGTAGTGAATTTTGGGTTTTAACTAAAAGAGAAGAGAAGATCATAGAAGCAGCTGAAATGAGATTTCTGAGAAGTGTGGCTGGTTGCAAACTTCTAGATAAGAGAAGAAGTTAAGATACGAGTATTAGAAATTAGCTAAATATCTTTAAACTCTTAGATAGAATAAAAGAATTTAGAAAAAAACTGGAAAGAACATGTTCAAAGAATGGAAGATGATCGCATTCCCAAAATTATACTTAAATACAAACCAAAAGGACGCAGGAATATTGGTAGACCGAAGAAGAGATGGATCCAACTTTTGAATGAGAATCTATGAGACCGGAACAAGCCACATGGACTTAATCCGTGATTGTTGATGATGATGATGATGATATATTACTTGGATAAAAGAAGCTAATTTTGCTAATAGAACTTTGTTTTGAGGCTTGAGGTTCTTTTACGAACCCGAAAATCTTCAAGCTCGGGACCCACGGCTTAAAGTCCCTTGGAGGACTTGTCCCTTGGGTTTTTATATAAATAGAATATAAAGGGGAAATTAGTTAAAATATTATTGTTGGATTCTGTTATTATTAACAAAAAAGTTATCCAGATTAATATAGGCCTATAGTCTACTAGTGGTCACCCAGCCGTCGAAATTCGATCACAATTCATTATATTTTTAAGTATGTCACAAATACGTCATTATGCATTAATTTTCTATTTATTTTAAACATACGAACGATAGGAAATATTTGGTATAGCTTGGCTAAGCCATATTTTAAAAACAATAACGCGTCATTTGACACTTGTATACTATTTATACTATTTAAATTTGAATTTGGCCTATTATTATGTGTATGGGAATATACATATATGTATATATGTATATATATATATATATATATATGGAATGATAAGAAAAATAAATGCCTGGACGGGATTCGAACCCGGATCTCTGAGTCTGTACCTCAGTGTGATATCCATTACACTACCAGGCGAATCCAATTCAAACACTTATTTTTCCTATATATGTATTATACTCTCCATTATTACTAGATGTCGCGACATATATAGGAAAAATAAGTGTTTGAATTGGATTCGCCTGGTAGTGTAATGGATATCACACTGAGGTACAGACTCAGAGATCCGGGTTCGAATCCCGTCCAGGCATTTATTTTTCTTATCATTCCATATTAAGCTTGCATTGCTCAATGTTAAACATTTAATTATAACATATATATATATATATATATATATATATATATATATATATCCCCTCCTCTTTATTACTTAGGAATGCTAGAAAAACTCCACCCCCCTCCCACTTCCGATCAGTCACTTTTGTGTCAGATAATTTTTGTCAGTGGCGACTGGTTCAGAGTGCTATGTTAAAAGTGACTGCAGAAATTTGGAGAAGAGCGTGTGAACACACTGAAAAGATTAAAGAGTCATATTGGCAGGCAGACGGTTTAATGGACAAAATTAGTGATACGTTTGAAATAAATTTAGACGATGCCGACGACGATGAAAATGAAAATGTGGACATAGAAACTTGCCAGGAAGAATCTTTAGAAGAAGGGAATGCCACCACTGATCTATGTTCACTACAGGGAGTGTCTGCCCTACCTCTGTCACCGTGAAGAGATATGCGTATGAGTGAGAAAGAAGATGGTGACTACTCTTTCCCTTTCTAAAATATTCTAGACACTTTAGCCCTCATGGACTATAGACTTGCTCGGTAGCGTAATCGGTAGCGCACTGGGATATAAATCCAGAGGTCCGTGTTCAAGTCCCGTCCGAGCATTTATTTTTTTATCATGTCATATATATAATATTGCAGATTTTCGCGGATATAACATTAACGTTTCGCTGAACATTAATATTCCATTTAACACAGTTTGGGGGGAAACATTGTTGATATATATAAGATCTGGAACTGTGACTCCTCAACCCAAACTGAGATTGAGGGATAATGCCAAGCTCCCTGTACTCCTTGCTAGTGACAATCTGAACAATAGAGAAAGAAGTCTGCACTTATTCTCTGAAGCTCTTGAGACATAGATTTATTTTGTCAATCGAAACTACGCATTAAAACAGCAATGTTTAACGATGTACTGATGTCATAAGTTTAAAATTTCGTTGCATTCCATTCGTGGAAAGTGGCATGACGTAGTTGAAGTGAAATAGTAATTGAAAATGTGTTTTATAAGTAACGTTCTTGCATGTGTTAACCGCCGCGCCTTCCATTGACGTGTGGAGACTAGGAATTGCAGTAGGAAAGTGCGACTCCACATATGGAAGTTTTGACAACCATGTATATTTACTTAGCTCTCACGTGCTCAAAAATTTCTCGTCGTAAAATAAGCATAGCCAGAAAAGATAGCCACATTACCTCTAAATTAATTTAGGCTTCCATAATGACCCAAGCATTCATTGCCAATTTCAAAATTTTAGCAAAATATTATTGAATACTGTACATGTCTTGAGTAAATTTTTAGAACTTTATTTTATCGTGAAATTTATTCTTATCAATTATCCCTTTGAACAATAATAATAATAATAATAATAATAATAATAATAATAATAATAATAATAATAATAATAATAATAATAATAATAATAATAATAATAATAATAATAATAATAATAATAATGATAATAATAATAATAATCATCTCACTCACTTTGAGAATTTTCTTCATCATTGAGGGGTTTCTCCAACCAATCTTAGTAATTAACATAAACAAAAAAATATATATAAAAGACTACGGACTTATAGACTCTCAGTTTGGAACAAATATTCACTAATTTCCCTTAATTAAAGTTCTCCATCGTTCTCTGTTCTCTGTGTCTTCATCTGTTACACCAAATTTCCTGATTGAATTTTGAATGTTGTTCTTCCAGGTTGTTCTTGGTCTTCCTTTTCTGTCCCTTCTTTCAATTTTCCACGCATAGACGACCTTTGGTAATCTTCCATCCTGCATTCTTCATATATAATAATAATAATAATAATAATAATAATAATAATAATAATAATAATAATAATAATAATAATAATAATAATAATAATAGCAATAATATTCTTGATGGTTTTCGGGGACCTTGGGCTCTAAGCTTTCTGACATTTGTCTTACAGGTGAGGAAAAACCCCGGATAAAAACTCACCCAGGAGCCTGTCCCGACCGGGAATCGAACCCGGGCCCGCTGCGTGACAAGGCAGCAATCTACTTCGAGACCACAGCAGTGGACCTAATAATAATAATAATAATAATAATAATAATAATAATAATAATAATAATAATAATAATAATAACAATAACAACAATAACAGCGACAACAACAATAATAACCATAACAACGATAATAACAATAACAATAATAATAATATTAATATTAATAATAATAATAATAATAATAATAATAATAATAATAATAATAATAATAATAATAATAATAATAATAATAATAATAATAATAGGCAGTGAGGTTCTGGACTGACTGTCTAAAAGATCGAGCCATAATCTCCCATATCGCCAAGGGCCTCCTAAGGCATGTAGTGGGATCACTTACTTTTTTAAATACAAATTTAATATAGGCCTACTGTTTCCATTGAAAATAGTCATATATAAAGAACAATTTCAATTATACCATTCAATCAATAACTAACTCACTGGCATCATCGAACCCATAGAT
Organism: Diploptera punctata; assembly: GCA_030220185.1. Classification (NCBI taxonomy): domain Eukaryota; kingdom Metazoa; phylum Arthropoda; class Insecta; order Blattodea; family Blaberidae; genus Diploptera; species Diploptera punctata. Next base: position 2,214,018 of record JASPKZ010003882.1, read on the forward strand.
TCATTACTGCGTGGACATACGCTCTCCACACATCCCTATCCTGCACTAATGTTTTCTAATCATCCCTGTATAATCTATTTCCCTCAAATCATGGTTAATGTTATTCTCCAACTTCATTTTTGGTCTATCAACTGGGTGTTTTCTATCTGGTTTTCCTACAAGAAGCTTCCATGCCCCACTTCCATTTCCCATTCGTGCCACATATCCTACATATCCTGCCCATAGCAGTCTACGAGACTTAACTGTTCTTATTATATCTGGTTTCGTATAAAGATCATTTAGCTCACTGTTATGGAGTCTTCTCCATTCGCTTGTCTGTTCATCTCGCTTTGGTTCAAAAAGTTACCTGAGAGTTCCAGTCAATTAATATGTATAATGATTTTTAGAACTTAATTTTCATGTAAAACTAACTAATATCCGGCGTGCGCTGATACGCCTAAATAAATGATGTGTTTTTACGTTTAGTTGAATAAGTGAAATGAATAATAATTACAAATTTATATCATTATTATTTTTAAATACCCCGTGCTGATTACCCGGCATAGCCCCCGGGAGTCTACGTATCCCGATGTATTTGGCAATAATGAGCTGAAAGACAAAATTCGTTATTTCGAGTTATCCGTGCTGCCGCTATGCTTGCCCGGGAATCTACTTAATCCCGATCTTCTTGGCATTAATGAAAGACAAAAATGGTTATTGTGAGTTATCCTTAAAAAATAAAATATGGGCTTTTTTGTAGAGTTTTTTTGAGATATTCAATTCTGTGTACGTATTGGTGTATTTGTTTTGGTAGGCAGCGTAAGCTATTTAAGCATACAAAAAGCCACTTTTATTTTACTTTTCACTACGATTTTTAAGGCTTGAGCATTAAAATTCTCTTGTAGCCTATAACTTTCCTGGGAAAATCCTGAACATTTTGCAAAAAGCCCCATCACAACCGGCAGTGCACGCTTGTCCGGCAATCTACTTACCCCGTTCTTCTTGGCATCAATGAAAGACAAAAATGGCTATTGTGAGTTATCCGTAAAATATGCTGTCGCGGACTTTTTTGCAAAGTTTATTGAGATATTCAATTCTGTGTAAATTAATTTTGTATATTTGTTATGGTTTAGGCAGCGTAAGCCATTTTAGCGTCAAAAAAGGATTTTTTTCACGTTTTTCACTACAAAGGGTGATTTTTAAGGGTGTAGGAGTTCAGTATCACAACTCTCTTATAGCCAATGTTCATCCCGGGAATCTCCTGAACATTTTGTGAAAAACCCCATCACAGTCGGATTAACGCATAAAGTACGACAAATAAAAAAAAACAAAGAAACAAACATTTTTATATATTAGAATATATATACAAACAAATTAAGGAACATTTTTATATAGTCGTTTAAATACACAAAACGATAAAAAAACAGGTTTAGAAATTCTTGAATGGAAAAATACACTTCCGATGTGAATAAATGCTACGCTGTATATTTTTCAGACAGGAATCAATATACCTTTCAATTTAATATATACGTTTTAACTTTGTGAAACTCTTGTAGAAATTATATACGATAGCAAAAACAAGAACAAATCCAGTTTAACGAAATCTAAACAGCATCTCACTGATTTCTCTCAATCTTGCTTATAAACACACAATTTAAATTAGCTCTAAGCGTTGTTGCTTGTATGTGCGTTAGTGCTTTTCACTTTGTAGTTAGAGAAATGTATTATATAATTCCAAGGTTTAACAAATGAGATATTTCCTTGGTAAAATCTTAGAAGCACCGAGTTTAATTCCGGTGCAGGGTAATTGTTTGGTTGCCTCTATGATACTAATCACTAATCTGTAATGTGGATTCTAAATCTGGAAGTGTTTCCAGGAATGTATGTTAATATCGTATGGATCATTAATAAGGCTAGAATTTGTATGTAATTACATATTCTTTCCTTTTGCTTATACATGGGTATAATTGATGAATGTCCACGAATTACAAACTTACTTATCATATATGAAAAGTCTACCGCTGTGATCTCGAGGTAGCGTGCTGCCTTGTCACGCAGCGGGCCCGGGTTCAATCCCCGATCGGGGCAGTTTTTCTGGGTGAGGTTTTTATCGGGGTTTTTCCTCACCTGTAAGACAAATGTCAGGAAAACTTTAACGGTCCCCGAAATCATATGGCCATCATCATCATCCTTCACCGGTGTGGAAAGCAACGGGAAGCTACCACACCTACAATTCCCTAGTAAAGCTGCAAAGCATAGCTTGAAAATGCTATGATTGCAGTGAAAGACCTGCCCTCGGGCAGAATTACTATGGATGAATATATGAAAATGTATCATTATGTATTTTACGTATTTGATCGTAATTACATATTTTTACATATTTTAAATAGTTTTAATGTAAATTTACATATTATCCGTCCCAATTAAAAAGGTATTTTCATAAGCGTAAAATAATTTAAAACAATATTTGTTTATATTAAAAATCTCAGTTATCTGATTGTACACTGAGACTGTCTTTCCCAACCTTTACAAAAGTTGTTGAAAAGAATTCCATTTACTAAACACGATAAATATAAATACAAGAATACACAGAAGGCTTGAGTATAGGGTTCCACATAGCAAGATCTCTTTTTAAAACCTGAACGATCTATTCTGTTTATGAATGAAATAGTATAAATATGTAGGGGCAAACTGTGGTATAGTTGGTTAAGACAATATCCTACAAGCTGGAAAATCGAGGTCGATACCCGATGAGGGTCAGGATTTTTAAAACTGCTTAATCTTCTGGCGGCATCATGACCTGGGGTTGATTCAGCTTACAACAATAATAATACCATACTATGTTGTAGGGGTAAAGACGGCAAAGCACTAGTCTGCCACGTTAGAATTAATAATTTTAAAAATGTAATAGTAGGCAGTTCTGAGTAGCTATGTCCTGCAGGGGGAGTATTTTGGAATCATTCAATTGAATTCTGAAATCTCTTGCTGGTTGTCTAGAAAGATAGGAGCCTCAACCTCCCAATACTCCTAAGACCTGTAATGGGATCACTTTATAATAGGAACATGACAATACATTCCTTACCACGTTGTTAATCACGTAACTGACCCATTCCTTCACATTTGATCTATCTTGAATTTAAGGGTTAAAATAAATGTATATACAGTTAACTTTTAATGTGTTTAATAATACATATTTTAAGGATTTTTATGTAATCTTAGATCCCTGAATGGTCTTTTATGGAATAGAAATTTGACCAGAAAAACAAAAAAAGAGATTATACAGACAATAATAGAAAGTATACTTACATATGGATCAGATAGCTGGACAATAAACGAAAGGATGCAGAAAATAATCTTGGCGACAGAAATGGATGGATTACGGAGACGTATGAGAATATCCAGGCTATAACATATTCGAAATACATACATCAGACAAGAAATTGATGCACAAGAAACTGTTATCGATATGATAACAAAGAGAGCTCTACAGTGGTATGACATGTACAACGGATGTCGGAAGACCAGTGGCCTAAACAGGTGTTGGATTGGATGGTACCAGGCAGAAGGAAGAGGGGAAGAAGTAGAAGAGCATGGTATGAAGGAATAGGCCTATATGATGCCATGATGAAGATGGGAAGATAGGAATCTCTGGAAAGCAGGAATCAAGGGCAAACTGCTGTAAAGTGGAAAGCCTGTAATAAGTATTAAATAAGTACATATATTTCACATAATGTTATTACATAAATATGTACATATTTTGCATGTTAATCTAATATATAAAAATTAATGTTTGTTGGTTGATTTGTGTGTTCGTATTCTATGCGCGGCCATACCGTTGTTCCGATTTTGATGGGTTTTTTTGCAAAATGTTCAGGAGATTCCCGGGATGAACATAGGCTATAAGGGAGTTGTAATACCCAACCCCTTCCCCTAAAAATCACCCTTTGTAGCGAAAAACGTGAAATAAAGTCCCTATTTTGACGCTTAAATGGCTTATGCTGCTTAAATAATAGGCCTAGCAAATACACCAAATTAATGTGAACAAAATTTAATATCTCAAAAAACTCCACAAAAAGTCCGCGACAGCATATGTTTATCTTTTACGAATAACTCACACTAACCATTTTTGTCTTTCATTGATTCCAAGAAGATCGGGATAAGTAGATTCCCGGGAAAGCGTGCTCTGTCATACCGTTTATCAGATTGCGAGGGGCTTTTTAAAAAATGTTCAGGAGATTCCGGGGATGAACACCCCTAAAAATCACCCTTTGTAGTGGAAAACGTGAAATAAAGTCCCTATTTTGACGCTTAAATGGCTTACGCTGCCTAAACCATAACAAATACACCACATTACTGTACAGGGAATTGAATATCCCAAAATACTCTACAAAAAAAAGTCTGCGGCAGCATATGTTTATCTTTTACGGATAACTCGCAATAACCATTTTTGTCTTTCATTGATGCCAAGAAGATCGGGATAAGCAGATTCCCGGGCAAGAATAACAGGTCAAGGCCGGTGGTAAAAACACATTAACATTTATTTAGGAGTAGCAGCGCACGCCGGGTATTAGCTAGTATTACATAAAAATACATTAATATCGGGGCTTTAATATTTTAGCTTCCATTCCGGGGAAGCCGCGTCTTCGAATTTTCAATTCCGAAAAATTGCATGGACCTTGACCGATATCAAATCTGCGGTCTAGAGATGGACGCGATGTTTCTAGACCACAAACGCCGACCGGTACCAGATAATCCTAGTATAATTAGTAATTGAGAAGTATACAGAGGAGAAAACAATTTATAACATCTAATATTTATAGTGTGTTAAAGGCGTATGAAAGTTGGGTCCAGACAAAAAGTACAGACTGGATTCAACTCGAATATAATATGGTTATGGAGACGACTAACAAAGCTAAATTGGTGAAACAAAAGTGCAAAACTGAGTTGGACAACATTGTATTTTTGTCGACCGCAGTGGACTAGTGGTTATTTTCTTTGTCTCTGGTCCCGAGGATCACGGATTCAAACCCGGCCGTGGTCGATGGACTTTTTAGAATGGAAAATACAAGGAGAAAGTCCTCCAGGAGTCTGAAGATTTTCTGGCTCGTAAAACAACCTTAAGCCTGAATAAAAGAGGCATCTAAGCAAAATTTACAGACCTTCTTCATACTAGAAATACCTTAGTTGCCTACTAGGTGTCTCATTGGGTCGGTATGTTGACCGCATACCATTCATGATATCTGTAGGGAAATAAGCGTAACTCGTAACAAAGGAGGGGCTAAGGCCCAATATTGGGATGTTACGCCATTGTAGATCATACTGTTTTAAACGTATTTGTACTTATATATTCTTTTCACTGTTATTTTTAGTGCATTCCGAAGGAATATAGATTGTTATCATATAAAGATTTTTGAAAATTCTACAGATCTTCATTGATCCAACTCCCTAGAAAACGAAAATGACCATGTCAACATATATTATGTACTAGTTAATACAATTAGGACTGGAAGTAAATATCAATAAAACTAAATATATGGTCACACGTAGAAATACATTATATAATGGAAATGGTCAGCTAATGACAAATGAGGAAAATTTTGAGGAAGTGGCTGAATTCAAATGCCTAGGAACAATAATCACAAATAGGAATGAGATGCACAAAGAAATTAAACATAGGCTCAATTCTGGAAACGCGTGTTATTATGCATTGCAGAGACTTTTGATGTCCCAACTCCTTTCAAAAAAATGTTAAACTGAAAATATATAAAACTATTATTCTACCAGTTATATTATATGGGTGCGAAACATGAACTCTTACTTTAAGGGAGGAAATGAGATTACGAGTTTTTGAGAATAAAGTTCTTAGGAAAATTTTTGGACCAAAGAGAGATGAACAGATAGGTGAATGGAGAAGACTACATAACAATGAACTACATGGTCTTTATAGGATTCCAGATATAATAAGAACAGTTAAGTCTCGTAGACTGCGATGGGCAGGACATGTTGCGCGTATGGGGAATGAAAGTCGTGCATGGATGCTTCTTGTAGGAAAGCCAGAGGGAAAACGCCCAGTTGGTAGACCAAGAATGAGGTGGGAGAACAACATTAACTATGATTTGAGGGAAGTAGACTATACAGGGAATGATTGGAAGGCATTAGCTCAGGATAGCGATTTATGGATACCTTATGTCCGCGCGGTCATGAACCTATGGGTTCGATAGTGCCAGTGAGTAAGTAAGTAAGTAAGTAAGTAAGTATGTAAGTAAGTAAGTAAGTTAATACCCAGCGTGCGCTGATACACCTAAATATTTGAATTTTTTATGTTTAGTCGAATAAGTAAAAAGGAAAAATAATTATAAATTTTTTCGTAATTATTTTTAGATACCCCGTGTTGATTACGGATGAATCACTATCAACGGTGTTACATAGCTACTTAACATAAGGAAATTCATACAGGAGTGAGACAAGAATGCACTCTATCACCACTTTTATTTATCATATACTAGCTAATACCCGGCGTGCGCTGCTACTCATAAATAAATGCTAATATGTTTTTACCACCAGACGTGCACTGTTCGGGAATCTGCTTATCCCGATATTCTTGGCATCAATAAAGAAAATGGTTAGTGTGAGTTATCCGTAAAAGATAAACTATGCTGTCGCGGACTTTTTTGTAGAGTTTTTGAGATATTCAATTTTATGTACATTAATTTGGTGTATTTGCTATGATTTAGGCAGCGTAAGCCATTTAAGCGTTAAGATAGGAACTTTATTTCACGTTTTTCACTACAAAGGGTGATTTTTAGGGGTGAAGGGGTTGAATATTACAACTCTATTATAGCCTATGTTCATCCCGGGAATCTTCTGAACATTTTGTAAAAAAACCCTCAAAATCGGATCAAAGGTATGGCAGCGCATAGATTACGAACAAACAAACAAACAAACAAACAAACAAAGCAATAAACATACAAACAAACGAACAAACATTGATTTATATATATATATATATATATATATATATGAATCAGATAGAGAATGGAGAGAACAACGTCTTGGACATATACAATTGAATAGACATATGAAATTAGATACGTTAATTTTCGCAGATGATGTAGCTTCAGTGGCATCCTCAGAGGACGAATTACAATGTCCACTATTTAATTTTAACAAAATAGCCATAAAATATAACATGAAAATCAATACAGAGAAAACAAAAGTAATGGCTTTCCAAAGAAAATACACTGTACGTAGCAAAATTTCCATAGATTCGAAAACACTGGAAAGAGTAAATTCACTTACCTACCTGGAATACACATTAACATATTTGGATGAAGTAGACATAGCAAATAAAATTATTAATTTTAATGAAACCATGGGAATAATAATTTCAGTAATGAAACCTTCGCTAGCCCGGAGAGATACCAGAGTACGGTTATACAAAACCTTAGCAAGATCTGCACTTTGCTATGGCTGTGAGGCATGGACTTTGAGGAAAGGAGAAGAGAGCAGGATAACTTCTAGTGAAATGAGATTCATGAGGTATACAACAGGATATACCAAATAGGATCACAAACGCAATGACGATATTTTCCTATCTTTGCGTACATACATAGATACCAGAACAACTGGATGAATTATTTGCGACGAATGAGTTCAGATAGAGTTCCCAAAGTCATGCTTCGTTAATGCCCAACAGGGAATAGATCTCTGGGCCGTCCAAGTAAACGCTGGATACAAAATTAATCAGTGAGTTCGTAACAGGCCTATAGGCCTAAGACTTGGTTGGATGAAGATGAAGAAGAAGACATATGTACAGTGGAGGGATTTTCAATTTAATGCAGAAATCTTGTGCATAATTTAGAGATTAAAAATTGTACACAACCCCTATCCAATCTGCATTGAAAATTTTACAATTAAATTAAATTAATTTTGCAATTAAAGTTTTCACTCCGCAAAGTACCGAACCCGGGCTCGCAAGTCAGGCATGCTACTGCCTAATGCAGCACGGGATCTGCATCTTGAGAATAGTTCTCTTTCTAATTGCAAAGAACCAAAGTAAGTTTTCGACCATGGTTATTTAAACAAAGTAATACATACAGTTGACTCTGATTAAAAAAAAGTTATTGAAGACAACAATGCTGATCGCATTGGAAATACACATTATTATCCTTCTCAAGGAACTCTGGATGTTTATGAAAATAAAAATCCCTGTTTCGTAAATAGTTCGCTAACACAAGAGTAGATGGCAGAGCGAATGCTTATTATCACTAAATTCGTTATTCATGATTTATGAGCACCGATACATAAAAACACTGTTAATTATATGTTTACTTATCATGTTTAAATATATTTTATTAATTCATAGAGAAAAACCCTTGGACTTGATGTTACAGTATTTATACCAGGAGAGATACACTGAATGTGCCAACTACTGGGTTCCGTTCACCATGTTAAGCACCATGTATAAATATTTTGCAGTTTTCTTCTTCTACCGCGTATGTACACTCTTATACTGAATTTTTGGATGGGATTTTAGGTTCTTACCTTAAAATCCTGTAAATCTATTGATCCCGGCCGATTTGAAACCAAGGACCAGAGGCAAATAAGTTGTCCACTGGGATTGTAAACGTAATAAATAAATGTTTTTTTTTTTTTTTTTTGGTTTTCGGAACCGAAATATGAAAGGATTTTTCATACCGGATGAAGACCTTAATGTCGTCAATGCGGGCGTGTCTAGGAATTTCCGTATAATCCCTCATATGTTTACCAGAAAGAATATACTTAAAAATATCAGTACCTTGAGGATACAAAAAAAAAACATTAATTTCGTTATTCAGATTGCTATGAACGACAAACTAAAGCCCAAATGCAAAACATTTCTATAGAAGTTCAAAATAGTTTAATGCGAGTCCTACAATGCTCACATTTTTATTATTTCACACTAGCTAAATAAAAATTAATGTGTTTTTATATTTAGTTAAAAAGTAAAAGGGAAAATATTTATAAATTTATATCGTAATTACTATTAGATACTCCGTGCTGATTACACTGAGCAACAAAAAAGAAACTTTTTTTTTCTCTCAGAAAGAAAAATATGTGATTCTGATAGTATTTTTTCTCCTAAATTCAAATATGATATCGGTTTTTCTCCATCACGCAAGGTTTGAAGAGAGATTCCATCCTTTTAGCCGGGAACCAAACATTTCAGTCTGGTTTTTATAACTTTAAATCTCGTATGAGATCGTTAAGATTTTCTTCAGTCAATAAATGAGGCTCAGATGAACAGCTTTGTTCAAAAGTTGTGTCACCAAAATCTATGTCTTCTTCTTCTTCCTTACTTCCATTAGAATCTGAGCTCTCTTCATCTAATGTCACATGTTCTGGAGGCTTTGGTATGGGCAATTCTTCGCAGTATGGAACTGGTCTCATTGCAGATTACAAGTCAGGGTACACCACTGTATGTTTTGATTTTGACGTAATCCCTTTAATGTTTGTTAAGCAGAAAATAATTATTTAAATCCATTAATTGAAATTGAAATAAAAAACTATGGGTGGTGGAGAAATTCCGAATACATATTTTACATATTTAAAAACACGATAAAAACTGCATTAAGTACAACTATTGGTACTCACGAGACAAAAATCATGTTGAGCAGTGTTATCCGGCGTTGTCTGGGAATGTACTTATCCCGATCTTCTTGGCATAAATGAGCTGAAAGACGAAAAGAGGAAGTACATTATTTTTTGTCTTTCAGCTCATTTATATCAAGAATATGGGGATAAGTAGATTCCCGAGCAACGCCGTGTAATCAGCACGGGTATCTAAAAAAATATAAATGTATAATTATTTTTCCTTTTACTTATTCAACTAAATATAAAAGCACATTAATTTTCATTTATTTAGGCGTAGCAGCGCACGCCGAGTATTAGCTAGTACTTACTTACTTAAACACTGCACTATCGAACCCGTAGGTTCATGGTCGCGCGGACATAAGTTCTCCAAACATTCCTATCCTGAGCTAATGCTTTCCAATAATTCCCTGTATAATCTACTTCCCTCAAATCATAGTTAATGTTGTACTCCCACCTCATTCTTGGTCTACCAACTGGGCGTTTTCCCTCTGGCTTTCCTACAAGAAGCTTCCATGCACGTCTTTTATTCCCCATACGCGTAACATGTCCTGCCCATCGGAGTATTAGCTAGCTTCACATAAAAATTAATCTTATCTTAATTTAGCGAATAGTCTTTTTATTACATTATGTCTGCTCGGAACTGTTTACAAAACCTAAGAACTAATATGCCTATTCATCCCGCATCTGCATTTTAACTTACTTAGTTACTTAATTAACACAGGCATTCCACTTTACAGCAGTTTGCCCTTGATTCCTGCTTTCCAGAGATTCCTATCTTCCCATTGACCATCTTCCATACCCCTCTTCATCAATACATCAATATTCCCTCATACCATGCTCTTCTACTTCTCCCCTTCTTCCTTCTGCCTGGTACCATCCAATCCAACACCTGTTTAGGCCACTGGTCTTCCGACATCCGTTGTACATGTCCATACCACTGTATAACTCTCTTTGTTATCCTATCGATAACAGTTTCTTGTGCATCCATTTCTTGTCTGATATATGTATTTCGAATACGAGTATGTTGTAGCCTGGATATTCTCATACTTCTCCGTAATCCATCCATTTCTGTCGCCAAGATTCTTTTCTGCATCCTTTCATTTACTGTCCAGCTTTCTGATCCATATGTAAGTATACTTTCTATTATTGTCTGCATAATCTCTTTTTTTTTTTTTCTGGACAAATTTCTATTCCATAAAAGACCATTCAGGGATCTAATCGCCTTCCTTGTACAATTTACTCTGTTAATAATATATTTTTCACAAGTACCAGATTTATCTGTTATAGATCCAAGGTATTTAAATTCTTCAACACATTTAATTATATTATTTATTTGTATTTGCATTTTAACTCTTAATCCAAAAATCTTGTGACTGATGTTAAATCAATAAAATAAAAAAAAATAACAACATAATAAAATGCTGGCTCATTATATAAATTAAGAAGTGTATTACTTATGAAATTTGTTCAGATGTTCATTTCAGATATAACCTCATTAAATCATGGTATGCGTCTAGTTGGAATTTCTAAAGGAACAGGATATTGTAACCAACTTCCTTTACGACCTTGCCAATTTGTTATAAGCTGTATAAAAACAGATACAAGTTTCTTTAAACTTCAAACTGCTATTATCTTCTACAGTAAATATGACACACTGGGCTTAATTGAAGAAGAAAATGCGTATATTCAATTCGTTTATAAATACTCTTTTGTATTTAATAATGTTTTTTTAGTATTTTTAATAAGTTCTTTGCTTTTAAAAAACCCATTTGACACGTAAGATGTTATGTAAGATGTCTAATTTATTTATTTTGGATTATTATTGTATATAATAATAATAGTAATAATAATAACAATAACAACAACAATAATAATAATATCCACTACTATAAAATGGATTATTGAAGTGAAAAATGACTTAAAATTGGCAGGAATTACTCAAGATAGATATATTTACAATTGAGGTGCAACGTGGCAGGTTGACCAAGTGGACAAACCCAAGAAAAAAAAAAAGAGGGAAATATGGAGTCAAAAGAAACTCTTCTAAGTACTTTGCATAGTCCTACATGGGCTCATTCGGAATTTAAAAAATAATAATGCTTTACTTAAGCTGCTAGAATTAAGGCCATAAGGCTTTCTCTTTCACTCAACCAGCGAATAATAAATTTATACAAAAATATAAACTAACTAACTCACTGGCACTATCGAACCCGTAGGTTCATGGCCGCGCGGACACAAACTCTCCATACATTCCTATCCTGAGCTAATGTTTTCCAATCATCCCCTGTATAATCTGCTTTCTTCAGATCATACTTACTTACTTACTTACTCACTGACACTATCGAACCTGTAGGTTCATGGCCGCGCGGACATAAGCTCTCCATACATCCCTATCCTGAGATAATGCCTTCCAATCATTCCTTGTATAATCTACTTCCCTCAAATCATAATTAATGTTATTTTCCCACCTCATTCTTGGTCTACCAACTGGGCGTTTTCCCTCTGGCTTTCCTGCACATCTTTCATTCCCCATACGCGCAACATGTCCTGCCCATCGCAGTCTACGAGACTTAACTGTTCTTATTATATCTGGAATCCTATAAAGACCATGTAGTTCATTGTTATGTAGTCTTCTCCATTCACCTGTCTGTTCATCTCTCTTTGGTCCAAAAATTTTCCTAACAACTTTATTCTCAAAAAGTCGTAATCTCATTTCCTCCCATAAAGTAAGAGTCCGTGTTTCGCACTCATATAATATAACTGGTAGAATAATAGTTTTATATATTTTCAGTTTAACGTTTTTTGAAAGGAGTTGGGACATCAAAAGTCTCTGCAATGCATAATAACACGCATTTTCAGAATTGAGCCTATGTTTAATTTCTTTGTGCATCTGATTCCTATTAGTGATTATTGTTCCTAGGCATTTGAATTCAGCCACTTCCTCAAAATTTCCAGATCATAGTTAATGTTATTCTCCCACCTCATTCTTGGTCTACCAACTGTGCGTTTTCCCTCTGGCTTTCCTACAAGAAGCTTCCATGCAAGTCTTTCATTCCCCATACGTGCAACATGTCTTGCCCATCGCAGTCTACGAGACTTAACTGTTCTTATTATATCTGGCTTCCTATGAAGACCATGTAGTTCGTTGTTATGTAGTCTTCTCCATTCACCTGTTTGTTTATCTCTCTTTGGTCCAAAAAAATTCCTAAGTACTTTATTCTCAAATACTTGTAATCTCCTTTCCTTCCTTAAAGTAAGAATCCATGTTTCGTACCCATATAATAGCTGGTAGAATAATAGTTTTATATATTTTCAGTTTAACGTTTTTTGAAAGTAGTTGGGTCATCAAGAGTATCTGCAATGCATAATAGCACGCATTTCCAGAATTGAGCCTATGTTTAATTTCTTTGTGCATCTCATTCCTATTTGTGATTATTGTTCCTAGGTATTTGAATTCAGCCACCTCCTCAAAATTTCCCTCATTTGTCATTAGCTGTCAATTTCCATTATATAATGTATTTCTACACGTGACCATATATTTAGTTTTATTGATATTTATTTACAGTCCTAATTTCTTAGTGTTACTCAATAGTGTGTGCGTGTTGTCCTTTAGTATCTCCTCGCTATCGGCCAATAGTACTACATCATCAGCATAAACTAACAGCTTATTAACACCATTGAGTTATAAGCCTTGCTCATTCTCTAAGGATTTAATGGCATGCTTTAGTACAAAATTAAATTGTAGCGGAGATAGTGCATCTCCTTGCTTCAACCCATTCTGGATTTCAAAAGTGTCCGAAAACTGTTTGCCCACACGCACCCTACTCTTTGTGCCATTTAGACACATTCGTATAAGTCTAACTAACTTTTTAGGAATTGCAAACTCCAACATAATACTATATAACTTCTCCCTCTTAATTGAATCATATGCCTTTTTTGAAGTCTATGTACAGTTGATGTACAGTACCATTATATTCCCATTTCTTTTCTAAAATCTGTCTTATACTAAAAATCTCATCTGTTGTAGACCTTTTTCGTCTAAATCCACATTGATGATCTCCTAGTATCTCATCAATATAGAGAGTAAGTCTGCTGACTAATATACAGGGCAAGTCAAAATGTTGTGCAGGTTTTCAGAAATTTATTATGTGAAATGTAATGAACATATAATATTGTGAGACATATTGTATGAAAGGTAAACTCTCAAAGTTTTTTTTTAAATATTCACAGATGTTCTATGTGAGCGCCTTTTGTTACACGACAGATGTCAAGCCGATATTCAATATCCTGCCAAACTTTCTGTAGCAGTCCGCGGTCGATATCAACAATGGCTGCTGTGATGCGGGCACGCAGTTCATGCAGTGTTGTTGTTGGAAGTGGTGGTACGTAAACATGATCCTTTACAAGACCCCACATGAAGAAATCACACGGGGTTAGATCTGGTGAACGAGGTGGCCAATGAATGAGTTGTTGATCACCCTGAGATGCACGGCCTATCCAGCGTTGTGGTAAAGCCGTATTCAAATGGTCTCGAACACAGCCATGGTAATGTGGAGGGGCACCATCCAACTGCAGAATGAAATCTGGACTATCCGCTTCAAGCTGCGGAAGGAGCCATTGTTGTAGCATATCAAGGAAAACATGTCCGTTCACAGTACGTTCATGAAAGAAAAAGGGCCCATAAACCTTTGCATGGGAAATGGCACAAAAGACATTCACTTTCGGAGAATCGCGTTGATGTTCCAGAGTTGCATGGGGGTTACCAGTTCCCCAAATCCTTACATTGTGTCTATTCACTTTTCCTGAAAGGTGGAAAGTCGCTTCATCACTGTAAACTACCCTCTCATGGAACTCATTCTCTTCCATTAATGCGAGAAAAAATCAACACAGAAGGACGACATCTAGGCCCAGCCGTCCACCCCTTGGGATACCTCGGTCGTCATGACCATACTCCCAAGTCCTAGTTCTAGTCCTCCCTATCCTATGTTCGCGTCCACGTTCAAGTTCACGGTCCTTAAACCAACACCCCAGGGAGAGAGTGTTGGAGTTCGCAGTTCTGGGAATTGCTGAGCTACATAGTACATCAGGTCACTCAATCCTGACGACCCCACAGTTGGTCCACGGGCTCCATGAGCCTAACCGGGAGGACTGCTGTCGCAGATCCACCGACCATTCCCCTGTTCTGCCTCCAGGGACGTGTCCTGCAGCCGTTGTGAGACCGGCTAGGGCTACAAGCCCAACAGTGTGAGACTTTTAGTGCATCCAGGTGCTCATCTCCTGGCGACCCCACAGTTTGTCGACGGGCCCGTAGGCCAAGCCAGGAACCAGTACAGTAGCTCCCCGCTGGACTGGTCCGAGCCGAGCCCTGGTGTGCCCCCAGGGACGCCTTCTGCAGCTGTTGTGGGCCAGCACGGAGCTCGCAAGCTCCAACAGATGAGCAACTAGTACGACAAGGCGCTCAACTCTTGCCTACCCCACTAATGGTTCACGAGTCCCTTGGACTTAACCGGGAGGACTGTCTAGCAGATCCACCGATCTTTCCCCCAGTGCACCAGCTGGGGACGTGTTTGGTTGCTGAAGTGGGTCCAGCCTGAGCTATAGTACGTCAGGTCGCTCAACTCCTGACGACCTCACAGATTGTCCTTGGGTCACTCGGTTCCAGAGTCGGCGCTAAGACCCACCTTCAAAGACCGCGCTTCCTCCTTTCCCGAGCTTATCGACCTGGTGGTAATTCCCAGCATTACGCCCGGTATTGTCCCATCCAGCCCGTTCGCAAGACTAGGCCTAGTCGTGTAGCTGCTGTGAGGCAGCCCACTGAGCAATGTAGGCATCCAGGGAGCTCATCTCCCATGGTGCCCCCACAGATGATCTCAGGTTCAATGAACCAGGAGATAGGGGGGCACGAACCCCTAGTCTCCCACCGCCACGCCAACAGCGGCACATGCCCCCGCTGTCGGCCGGGATAGTTCAAGGTTTGACAGCAGGCCCCTATGCCATATGTTTTTCCTGCTGACCCCACTCTTGGTCCGCGAGTCCATCGGACTTGGAAGGGAGGACTGACTAGCAGATCCACCGACCTTTTCCCCACTACGCCACCGAGGGGACGCGTTTTGCTGCTGGAGTGGGCGCAGCACGAGCTATATAGTACGTCAGGTCGCTCGAGTCCTGACGACCCCACAAATGGCCCGCGGGTCCGGTCTGGACCTAGCCGGGAGGAATGCAAGCAAACCACCGACCGTTCCCCTATCCGCCACCCGGGGACGCGCCCTGTTGCTGTTGTGAGCACAGCTGGGGCCCGACGGACCCCCAGGGTACACAGAAGGACGCTCGCAAAGCATAATCGGCGGGTTTTAAGGCTTGAACCAGTTGCAAGTGGTAGGGTTTCATCTGTAAACGTTTCCGGAGAATCCGCCACACAGTTTTTTGTGGTAGTTGAAGTTCTGTCGCTCCCCGGTAGGTGGATTTCTGTGGACTCCGCACGAAGCATGTGCGAACGCGTTCGACTGTCTCTTCACTCGTCGACGGACGGCCAGTCGATTTTCGTTTACAGATACAGCCTGAATCCCTAAATTGTGTGTACCACTTACGAATGGATCTCCCATCCGGCGGGTCTTTATCGTATCTGGTACGGAAATGTCGTTGAACACTAGTCACAGAGTTGTTTACATGGTAATCAAGCACACAGAAAGACTTCTGATCCCCAGTCAACGCCATTTTCCTTTACTGCTCTGCTGTTGACATCTTGCGGGTGAACGCGGAACTTTAGAAGTGGACAACTAAACTTTGAGAGTTTACCTTTCATACAATATGTCTCACGATATTATATGTTCATTACATTTCACATAATAAATTTCTCAAAACCTGCACAACAGTTTGACTTGCCCTGTATTAGTTAGAATTTTGTATGAAGTTGAAAGTAATAAGATGCCCCTATACTTATTACAATTTTAAAATATTATTAAAATATTAGACTAAACAAATCGCAATATGGATGTGGTCTAATATTAGCTAATAATAATAAAACAAAGAATAAAATAAAATAAAGTAAGAAAAGCTTCCTAGAAGAATATTAATAAATGTATACAAAAAGATGGAGGCCTATATGGTTGTCATGCAGGTAGTATTTTCATTATGTGGAACTTACGATATCAGTTAATTTAGATTTATATAATGGTAGTGATTGACAGTCACTGACATGATTGGGAAGTAAGTTCCATACTCTAGTCATAGATTGTGTAAGATTTAGAGTATAAACATGTCCTATTTGTGTTATCAAAACTAAAGTAAAGCTCTAGAAATGGATTATTTACGCAGAAGTGCCAGAAAGTCAAAATTAGAACATGTCACAAATAAGAAAATTAGAAACATAATGGAAGCAGAAGAAAGCATAATTGAAAGAATTGAGGAAAAGGAATTAAAGTGGTTAGGACTTGTTTTCAGAAAGGAAGATGAGCGTTGGCTGAAGCAACTATATCAATGACAACCGACCAGAAAGAAGAAAGAGGGAGACCAAAGTTAACATGAAAGAAAAACATGAAGATAGCAATGCAAGCAAGGGGGCTAAGCATTGAAGATGCCCAAGATCGTAGGCTTAGGAGGTTTGGCACGGGAAGACCCGAAGATAGATATATAGAAACTAAAGTAACATCTTGCGATCTTGTGTCTATATTGTGATGAGCCGATAAAATTTGAAAACGCGTTGATAAATAAGTTGGTAAATATGTGTGCAGAATTTGGATTAGCAAAACATGTCTTCGGTCGTTTAGACGTAGCCATGATAAGTCCTGAAATGAAGGAGACACGTAGTCATAACGACGGAGATTGAATACAAATCGAATGCACGCATTATCAGGACGCTGTAGTCTGTTAGATCAGTTGACAGTACGGTATTACAAGAGTCTGTACAAGTATTTGTTTTAATTTCGTGGGATGGAAGTTTCTAAATCTATTTAGGGAGTGAAGAATTGAGAACACTTTCTTGCAGGTTTATTCACCTGGATTTTCCAGTCCAGATGCAGGTCCTTGTAGATACCCAGATTTTTTTACTACTGAGCTGTAAAGAATATTTTTTCATCATTTAGGAAAATGGTAGGGATATCTTCGTAATGTTTAATGATTTGCATTCGTCGGCAGCCTATATTTATGTACTGTGTCTTGCCAGAATTAATATTAAGTTCATGTTTTGTCAATCATCGGGAAATTGGAAATAAGTCACTATTTAGTTGTTTAGTGCGTCGTGTACTATATCGTCCGGATGAGAGTGAATGTAAAATTCCAAATCGTCAGAGTACAGGTGGTGTCGACAATGAGTAAGACTAGTGGATATGTATGTGAATAGGATATATATATATATATATATATATATATATATATATATATATATAATTATCCAATCCCATCAGGTTGTCTTTCATGGCATATTCCCCTAGCATTGGTGGAATTGTAACCCATTTCTTAAGTTGGGGCACCTGGAAGGCGAAGTTACGTTACTCCGATGATATGATGGGTGATAAATTATGATAAAATGAGAGGGAAGTCCTTAACCAAAATTTAACCTAACTTCCAGACCATGGGCAACCACAGGAATAATTCCCTTTAAGGAAAAAATTCCTCTGGTCTGACCGGGAATCGAACCCGGGATCTCGTCAACTGCAGTCAGAAACGCCCATGAATATAGGATATATATATATATATATATATATATATATAGAGAGAGAGAGAGAGAGAGAGAGAGAGAGAGAGAGAGAGAGAGAGTCCACCGCTGTGGTCTCGAGTTAGCGTGCTGCCTTGTCACGCAGCAGGCCCGGGTTCGATCCTCGGTCGGAGCAGTTTTTCTGGGTGAGGTGTTTATCGGGGTTTTCCTCACCTGTAAGACAAATGTCAGGAAAACTTTAAGGCCCAAACGGTCCCCGAAAGCATATGGCCATCATCATCATCCTTATCATTATCACCATCATCATCCTTCACCGATATGGAAAGCAACGGGTAGCTACCACACCTACAATTCCCTAGTAAAGCTGCAAGCATAGCTTGAAAATGCTATGAAAGACCTGCCTTCGGCCAGAATTACTATGGGTGGATTTATATATATATATATATATATATAGAGAGAGAGAGAGAGAGGGAGAGAGAGAGAGAGGGAGGGAGAGAGAGAGAGAGAGAGAGAGAGAGGAGAGAGAGAGAGAGAGAGAGAGAGAGAGAGAGAGAGAGAGAGAGAGAGAGAGAGAGAGAGAGAGAGAGAGAGAGAGAGAGAGAGAGACGACTTCGTTGCTTCGGACACAGGGCCCCGAGTTCGATTACCGCTCAAGACAAGTTCTTTCGGTGAAGAGTTTTTAATCGAGATTTTGCCTCACCTAGAAGAGAAATGCCAGGAAACTTAAAGACCCAAATAGTCCCTAAACATCATCATAAATACCAATACCATATTCGGCTCTTTTAGTATTATTGTTATGAGTAATGTAATGGTGTATGTTTCTTAAACGTTCTTGTTTTGGAGACGCTACCACTTCGGCCAACTCGCTTGGTAACACTGATTAATAGTATATACTTAATCAAAGTCAATTCGATGAACATATAACAGTCACACGATTAAAAACAACAAGAGTTGCATCTGGTATATACCAGTGACTTTGAAGTTAGATGGACTAAAAAAAAAGTATATTACGATGCGAGGTTGGGAAGTGGTTTTACAGAAGTGAGAAAATGTTTTAAAACCGAGCGATATCGAGGTTTTTAATTTCCGAGATTCTGTAAAACACTTCAGAAACGTGCGTTGTACATTATTTTTTGCGCGATGGTGTTATATATCAGGAATATATATATATAATATAATATAATATAATAACATAAATAATAAATAATAGGAAAATAATAACATCTTTGTTGGAAATATTTTCGTTCATTATAAACAACTGACTAACGTCAACAATGTGGACAATGTTTATTAGTTGAGACTACAGCAGGCCGTGATACCAATCACTCATAAAATGGTGCCAATACGTATTTATTGTTTTATATTGTTTCAAATAAAGTTCATTTAATTTAAAATGCACTGATTTGTTTCGTATAATATATATTAACACTACCTTTTGGATATTTTTTTGTGTATACATTGTACGTAGTATACATATAAAGGGCAGCAGTTTTATTTCCCGCACGAGGTTTGTAATATGTAATATTACAGTATAGTTATTTAGGTTGGCTTCTTATATTAATATAGATATTTTTATCTTTCTTTAGAGCAGCTTATACTTTATATGCAACTCCGAAATGTAGGAAGTTGAACTTTCAATTATGGTCGTCATTGCTGTAGCTACGACAAAACGCACTATCTCCCAAAAAAAAATTGTACACATTCTTATTTTAATTATTATTAAACTCGCCTATTTTCTTGTATATCAAATCGATCCTTTTGTCCTTTAATGCTGCAAACTTCTCGGTGATATCTTCATGGAATGGGTGTGTCTTCGTTAACTGCATTAGTTAACATTTTCCCATCTAGCCTATCACTAGTTTTACTCTTATTGGAAGAGTTAAGCTAGAGACGATTTATTGAAGAGGAATAGGCAAACCGCCTGCTTAGGAAGCAAGAAGAAGAGGAAGAAAAATAAGATTATTTTTCTTTTATCGTAGCTTTTGTTTTGTTTATTGGAATTTTCATGTTGTATATTTTTTAATTGATTTAAAGTCTCGGAATATTAAGTGAATAGTCGCCCAGAACACGTTTGTAACTCTATTTCCCCCCCCCAAGTTGATTTTTAGATGGGAAAAAGTCCACGGCCCATTAACAGCTTTTTCAATTTAAAACTCAGTTTAAGAAAATAAGGGGGTTACAACCTTGTTCCGGGAGGCTATTCAATTGTAGGCTAATATCAATTGGAGCTAAAAGTGGGTAGAATTGCATAACTGTTAATATTACATATTATATTACAAATTTTAATACTATAATTAATTTGATTCTTTAATTTTTAACTGTTTCGTCTATAATTAAGTTAAAAAGAGTAGGGCATTAAGCATTAAGCATCTCCTTGTCGTTGGCCTCTTTTTTTTATTATAGAAATGTATTTTGTAATATTATTTTTTTTTAATTATGCTGTTCTCAGTATAAATGTGTTTTATTATGTTATTCCTCGATTTATTTCTCTCTGCTATTATATTTAATATATCTTCTGATCTTATCTAATATATAAAAATCAATGTTTGTTTGTTTGTTCGTATTCTATGCGTGGCCATACCGTTGATCCGATTTTGATGTGGTTTATTTGCAAAATGTTCAGGAGATTCCCGGGATGAACAAAGGCTATAAGAGAGTTGAGATACTCAACGCCTTCACCCCTAAAAATCACCCTTTGTAGCGAAATACGTGAAATAAAGTCCCCATTTTGACGCTTAAATGGCTTACTCTGCCTAAACCATACCAAATAACCAAATTAATAACTGATTTACACAGAATTGGATATCTCAAAAAAACTCTACAAAAATGTCCGCGAGAACATAATATGTTTATCTTTTACAGATAACTCACAATAACAATTTTTGTCTTTCATTGATGCCAAGAAGATCGGGATAAGCTGATTCCCTGGCAAAAATAGCAGCTCAAGGCTGGTGGTAAAAGCACATTAACATTTATTTAGGAGTAACAGAGCACGCCGGGTATTAGCTAGTCTATTAATAAAGGCTTTTTTTTAATCTATGAAACATAAGAATACATCTGTTTATTATTATTATTATTATTATTGTTATTATTATTATTATTATTATTATTATTATTATTATTATTATTATTATTATTATTATTATTATTATTATTGTTGTTGTTGTTGTTGTTGTTGAATCTCCAAATAATGCGAATCCTATTTCACCTTCCGGTATGCTAGGGTTTGCAGCAAGCTTTAGGAGGCACGAGGATCTCTTCAGGGCGTGTTTTAGAATAAGCTTATTTCTGGGTTCTACCGGTGTGAAGGATAAGGAATTCGATGATCAGTAACAATGAGTTGTGTAATTAATTAAAGAGGGTTTATTTTGTTAACCTCGTATAACAACACAATATTCACAACAAATTAGTATTAGCTTGTAGATTACTTGAGGAAATCTAGACTTCCCTAGTATATTTACATACGATAGATTGATTCACACTTTTAGGTAGTAATATAGGAGCAACAGGCTCCTCTGAATACTCGTAATATGATAAACTAGCCCACTCTGTTTTCGTAAGGGAGCTACTTGCTCCTCTCTATATGTACTCTTATTGGAGCTGCTGGGCAATATCTGTGCGTGTATGAGCTACTAACCGCACTCTGTTAACAATAAAATTTCTTGGCCTTTTATATTCATTTCCCAAGGAAGTTTTAAAATTGGCTCAAGTGTTCCTTTTAATACAATTTATTGTTTTGCAAATTTGAACATATTCAACACGTCAATCAAATTTACACTTTTATAATAAACATTAGTTTCGCTTCGCTAGGTACATGTACCTGCCAACCCTTGAGTTACAGTTAACCACTGTATAACAACAGCATATTGTGTGATCCCAAATAAATTTTAATTCTAGGAAGTACCCCAGCGTCAGGTTTTAGTTAAAATACATTTAATTATCTACATTAATTTACAGTATGTTTATTTTCTAGCGTTACATATAAATAATAATGTAATATGAACAAATTAATTAATTGATTAAAAACCAAAAAAAACTCAAAGTATGTTAAAAATATAATAGATAAAGTCACATAGCTTCCCATAGCAGCATTTCGTATATAAAGTGTTTGACAAAGGCAGTTGAAATCTATTTTGGCAATAATATAATTTAGTAATAAATTCATGTCTTTGAGAATAATATGCGAGACATTTAAATAACAAATGTGATACAGTGTGGCTGGAGTTCTTGCAAATACAGGTATCTGTTCCTATTTTAAATCGTTCCAAATAATGTCCAAATTTACCGTGTCCAGTCATAAACTCTGTTAATACAGATTTTGGTTCTATGTTTTTGCACTTTAATCGGTCAAATACTGTTGGGAAAAATAATATTCTCGTCAAAACACCATTACTATATAGCTGGTTTTCTCCTACTCATTGTAGCTACCCAAATTCCTCACGATGCTAGTTGCTAATTTAGATTACTATCACCCCCACCATCAGTTACACTCCAACATAAATATATACACTCTATTTTTATTATTATGGTCTAATACGATTTAAAACTAACACTGTCTAATATAATATAAAGTGACGTGTTATTTGTGGTCGAATTTCGACCACTTTACTGTTTAACCACTTAGGCTCGAATCTATGAACGCATTAGACCGTAAAAGTCGTTCTCTGCCTGTACTCTGCTGAGAAAGTTGTATCCAAATATGTTTTTGCGTACTCAAAAATCTGTTCATGCGATAATAATTGTTGAAATTCCTAAGCTACCTGGCGAGGTGACTTAGCAGAGAAACGAATCGTGAGCAACCCGATGGGAACGGATAGTAACCGATGTAGTTTGAAACCTTGCCGCGTACCTTGCTGCTTTATCTAAGATGTCGGACCTTGAAGACTTCGATCATGTTTTCGGTATACGCGGAGAAGAGGAATTTGATAGAGTCTACCAAAGAATTCAACTGCAAGAACAGAAGAATCGACGTAATATTGCGCGACGGAGACGTCGTCGTATACGGTATTATTTGCGGGACGCAAGCGTAAATGCGTTCCTCTAGCAGACGAAAATAACAGAAGTGGTTTTATCGCTGAGAATTCTGGGTAATTTCTTGCCAATATTACGAAAAAAGACGACTTTCATGCATGACCAGTTAGTGGGTAGCTAATTCGATCTTTGCACTTGCTCACGGTGAGTCAGCTCACCAGTGATTGGAAGTAATTTGAGTAGAGACTAATGTATTTGCATGCGGCCCTTAGGATTCCAATTTTGATTAAGATCTTTTCTTAACCCTTCTTTAATATATGATAGACAATAGAAGGAGTAATAGTAATCTAACCTTGAATTAGCAGCTCACCACATACATCTTATACGTTCTGTATATAGTAAAATTGGTTTGTGAGTGCACGTGCGTTTACATCTTCGTCAACCCAACTCAACAAAAATCAAGAGTAGATTGTGGAGACTATATAGCTCGTGCCCCAAATGGGAGCCAATGACCAATCACATTTCAATGATTTTTTATTTATAACCAATCACAGTCTTTTTCACCTCGATTTTATCAGTTTAATTTTATCACTTTAAAATCAAGCTCCTCCTTTTTAACATTCTGAATAGGTCATAACATTATTTTGCAGTAACTTCACGTGGATACCAGATTTTATATATATATATATATATATATTGCGGGAATGTAAACAGATAGTGCTTGCGGGATATAATATAAAACATTTGTAGCAATTAATTATACCACAAAAATGTAAAGAAACCACTGTTTACACTTTCTTAAACGTATTATTTCCCAGGAATTTACGTTACAGGAAAATATAATTGACATATTTACATCATAGGACATCAGAAATTAATTAATAACCTATAATGTTGATTATAAATTTCTCCACTAGGGTGCATTCTTACAATATTGCGATCCTTTGACAATAAATAATATGGTCTGGTTGCAGTGATGAACAAATGAAGCATAACAATTGTTTCTCATTTGTTTTCAAACATCGCCGTTTACATTAAATATATAAATGTTTTAAAATAACTATAGTTAAATAATGATTTGCGAGTAACAGCTTAATTTTATTAGTTAAATAGTCCTAACAAATGCCATTCTTAATTTCCAAATTCTCTAGATAAATTTGGAAATCACTTGTGGCATTACTTACGAAAAATTATTAATGTTCTGTGTTGATAAACAATGGCCAGTAAATAAGAGTAAGGCATATTCTCCTTGACCGATAAAGGAATTGTTTAGTGTGTCGATTTTTTATCTGAAAAATTGTTAGGAAAAACGCATTCAGGTAATCACTAATGAGAAAGCCCCCCACAGTGGTTGCCTAACCTCATCCTCTTGGGCACTCATTGTTCCTCCAAGGAAAGCAGAGTACAGTGTGCGTGAACCAAACGGAAATGCTTGAGGAGCTTGCTAATGTGATACTTTCTACACAACGGGGTTAACATTATGCGAGGGTAAATAAGTTAGGTTAAATTACACTGCAAATTAATTACTATGGTGATTATGAAATTATCCACTAGAGGAACAATAGACCTACATGATAATTGGCCATTAGTCAATTATGTAGTCTGGAGAAGTTAAAGTTATTTTGTAAAAGTTATTTTGTGAAAGTTTATGCAATATTTAATTGGTTTTAGTTGAAGGGAGAATAAGTGAAGTACTTGTATATTGCTTCCTTATACTGAAACAATAATAGAAAGGTACAACACATGTATGTGAAAACCATTCGCTAATTTATGTTTCCGTATTCACTACCTTCATCCTCAGGTTCTAAGTGTCTCCATAGTATTCATCAAGATCTGATCCCGGCCTCCTAAAATGTATCCTCCAGATTTCCCATCCCCCCCGGTTGCCGATAACTAACTAACTCACTGGATCTATCGAACCCGTAGGATCATGGCCGCGCGGGCACCAGCTTTCCCTACATCCCTATCTTGAGCTAATGGTTTCCAATCATCTCCTGTATAATCAACTTCCTCTAAACCATGGTGGTTAATGTTTTTCTCTCATCTCTTTCTTGGTCTACTAACTGGGTGTTTTCCTTCTAGCTTTTCTACAAGAAGCTTCCATGCCCATCTTCAATTCCCCATTGATGCCATATGTCCTGCCCATCGCAGTCTATGAGACTTAACTGTTCTTATAATATTTAGATTCCTATAAAGGTGATATAGCTTACTGTTACGAAGTCTTCTCCATTCGTCTATCTGTTTGTCTCTCTTTGGTCCAAAAATGTTCCTCCGATTGAGGGTCTTTCCACTTTTCAGCGGTTGCCCTTTTACCAGCCGGCTGCTGGCCCTTCACATCCACATGTGTCAATCACAGAGGTAGATGATCAACAGCCAGTGTAGGGGTGACATGTGGTTAGCATGTCGAGTCCCCCAGCCGTTATAGCTGGTTCCTCAACCTGAAGCCGCTACTTATTGTAGCTACCCAATTCCCTCACGATGCTGGGTGGGCACCGGTCCCATACTGGCCGAAATACCATTAGAAAATTTCTTCCCCCATGGAGACTCGAACCAACGCAAGTCCCGTAGCTCTGCGTCAAGGCTTCCTACCTTAACCGCTCGGTTCCTAAGAACTTTATTCTCAAATGCTCGTAATCTTTTCTCCTCACTTAAAGCAAGCATTCATGTTTCGCATCTATATAATAGAGCTGGGAGAATCGAGTGCGGGTTTGACCCAAAAAATTCTGCCCGCCTGCCATTTTCACTTCGATTTTTTCTAATTGCAGTTATCTTCTTAATTTTCGATGTAGAGATTGCCCTTCTACTACCTATAACAATTATTATGACAAGTTCAAGCATAAAATCGTGATTAGTTATTAGCTTTGTATTCGTATTAATCTTACTTATTGGGCTATTCCACCAATGAAATCAAGGGTCTCTTGATTGGGCTTCTTAATGAAGGATAGTAGTTAATTATATAACAGTTTTATATTCAGTTTAACATTTTTTTAGAGAAACTGGGACAAGAGTCCCTATTTTTTAATTTAAAATCTTTTTGAAATCTGTCTTATCTTCATAAAAAATAGGCCTATAAAATGTAAGTAAAGTAAAGTATTCCCACTACAGGCCTCAGGAGGCCCTTGGGGTAGTGGGAGGTTAAGGCTCCCACTTTTTCTGGACAATCGGCACTTGATGTCAGCCGGGTTGTCAGCCCTGCGTGACGGCCGCCTTTACCCCAGAACAAGCGTCTGGTACTCATTTCCGTTAGAGGCTGAGTCGACCCCAGGGCCATAGAGCCTCCAGAAGATTTTGGTCAGTTTAAAAATCCTGACCCCACCGGGACTTGAACCCTCGACCTTCCGTCTTGTAGCGCAGTGCCTTAACCACTACGCTACGGCGTGCCCCCTCCTATAAAATGTAGTTGCCCCATATCCGTCAGATTCGTCTTTTTTTTTTTTGATTATTTTGCACTACTAGCATTCATATGCTAGATATAAATGCTGCTAGAGTAAAAAAATAAATAAACATGATTGAATGGGGTGCGGTATGAAGAAATGAACCGTGACGGACTAAAAACATTTGCTATTTCAAATATTTCCCACTTGTATTTTTATCATGTAAGCCTATAAATCCACCGCTGCAGTGTCAGAGTAGCGTCGATCCCCTGGCGGGATAAGTTTCCTGGGCGATTTTTTTTTTAGGTTTTTCCCTACCTGTAAAACAAATGTCAGGAAACTTTAAGCCCCAAATAATCCCCAAACATAATGTGGCCATCATAACCATCGATATCATATTCACCATGTTAGAATGAATGGTGGGTTTCGTCTTAATGTTGTTTCGGAGGAGGCCCTGACATTGAGCTGATCGCTCGTTCAGGTAGACTGCATGCCTTTGTGTGGTCAATAAATGTGTGTACGATCCACAGTTTAAAATTCCTCTCCCTACACGTCGTGCCACTCTAAGGCCAAAGTGTAATTAGCTAAATGGTTTTATTTTATTTTATTACTAGCTAATACCCGGCATGCCCTGCTGCACCTGAAGAAATTATGTGTTTTTGCATTTAGTTGAATAAGTAAAAGGAAAAATACATATAAATTTATATCGAGATGAAATTTTTAAGAAGAGTAAAAGGCTGCGCTAGAATGGACCAGATAAGAAACGAGGATATCCGTGAAGAACTGCAGATCTACTCCATAAAAGAAAATATATTTAACAAGATACAGTGGAAAGAACATGTAGAAAGAATGGAAGAAAGTAGATTACCAAATAAAATCTTCCATTATTTTCCAAGAGGAAGAAGAGATGTCGGACGTCCTCGGAAGAGATAGTCTTAGATCTATTAGTGAAGACGGAACAGGCAACTCTTGCCTAAACCAGGAAGTGAAGAAGAAGAAGATTATTTTTAGATACCCCGTGTTGATTACTCGGCGTTGCCCGGGAATCTACGCATCCCGATGTACTTGGCATAAATGAGCTGAAAGACAAAATTCGTTATTTTGAGTTATCCATAAAAGAATACCCGCCGTGCGCTGCTATGCTTGCCCGGGAATCTACTTATCCCGATCTTCTTGGCATCAATGAAAGACAAAAATGGTTATTGTGAGTTATCCTTAAAAGATAACATATGCGGACTTTTCTATAGAGTTTTTTTTTAGATATTCAATTCTGTGTACAATAATGTTGTGTATTTGTTATGGTTTAGGCAGCGTAAGCCATTTAAGCTTGCAAAAGCTACATTTTTTCACGTTTTTTCACTACATAAGGTGATTTTTAAGGACGAGGGCTTGAGTATTAAAACTCTCTTATAACCTATAACCTTCGCGGGAAAATCCTGAACATTTTGCAAAAAGCCCCATGACAATCGGATGAATGGTATAGCAGCACATGCTTGCTCGGGAATCTACTTATCTCGATACCCTTGGCGTCAATGAAAGATAAAAATGGCTATTGTGTGTTATCTATAAAAGATAAACATATGCTGTCGCGGACTTTTTTGTAAAGTTTTTTTTAGATATTGAATTCTGTGTACATTAATGTTGTGTATTTGTTATGGTTTACGCAGCGTAAGCCATTTAATGTTAAAAATGGAACTTTTTCACGTTTTTCACTAAAAAGGGTGCTTTTTTAGGGGTGCAGGAGTTGAGTATCTCAACTCTCTTATAGCCTATGTTCATCCCGGGAATCTCCTGAACATTTTGCAAAAAAAAAACCCCATCGCAATCGGATCAACGATATGGCCCCGCATAACGAACGAACAAACAAACAAACATTCATTTCTGTATATAAGATTTCGTTATATTGAATTAACTGTTACCAAACATCATTGAATGCCTTTGAAAATAATTTTCTTCTCGAATTTTTACTCTGTAAAAATGTTATCAATTCGCTAAATTGTTTTATTTTATTTTATTATTTCGAGTTATTGAATTAACTGTTGCCAAACATCATTCAATGCCTTTGAAACAAAATTTTTCCCGAATTTTTACTTTGTTAAAATGCTATCAATTAGTAAATGGTTTCATTTTATTTTATTATTTCGTTTTATTGAATTAATTGTTGCCAAATATCAATGCCTTTGAAACTAATTTTTTCTCGAATTTTTAATCTGTTAAAATATTATCAATTAGCTAATTGGTTTTATTTTATTATTTCGTTTTATTGAATTAACTGTTACCAAACACCTTTCAATGCTTTTGAAAGTAATTTTTTTCCGAATTCTTACTTTGTCAAAATGTTTTCAATTAGCTAAATCGTTTCATTTTATTTTATTATTTCGTTTTATTGAGTTAATTGTTGCCAAACACCATTCATTGCCTTTGATTTTTTTTTTCGATTTTTACTCTGTTAAAATATTCTGAATGCGATAAATGGTTTTATTTTATTTCTTGGTTTTATTAAATTAACTGTTACCAAACATCATTCAATGTTTTTAAAACTATTTTTTCTCGAATTTCCTTTGTTAAAATGATATTAAATAGCTGATTTTATTTTATTTTACTATTTCGTTTTATTGGATTAACTGTTACCGAACATTATTCAATGCCTTTGAAACAAAATTTTTCTCGAATTTTTTACTTTTTAAAAATGTTATCAATTGAGCTCCATGCGTCCGTGAACTTTGCTACATTTTTTTGTATATAACACCGCTAGTATAGTGATCTCAAACCAGATAAAGTTAAAATGTCTCTGAGAATTTTACTTCTTTCCCACGAGAAACCTACAGTTACATGACAATCTGAACACTTTGCCTGGGAATAAAATCCATTCATTTATATTTACTTGACAACATAAACAACGAATGGCGCGAAAAATAACAATAATGTAAGCTACTTGCTAAGAGAGAGTGAACCTTAATAGCAAAAGGAAGCTTTAGAATGTTAGCGTGCCTGGCTGGTATTCTAGGGAATCTGGTTTGGTTACAGGCTGTACCATAGACATTTTTGAGTGTACGGTACAGAACGGATTCTTCTGAACTTAGAGAGGACAAGTAACCAATTATAACTAACTAACTCACAGGCACTATCGAACCCGTAGGTTCATGGCCGCGCGGACATAAGATCTCCATACTCTAGAGGAACTTATGTCCGCGTTTTTTGACTATAGTATTTACGGTGACTATTTAACTCATGCCACAAATGCTAATCAATGACCAATCACGTTTCAATGAATGTTGTTTTACAACCAATGACAGTCGTGTTTCACCTCGCTCTTTATCGATTTATCTTTATCAGTTCCTGCTTTTGTGATAAAGAAAGCTCCTCCTTTTTAATGTTCTGAACAGGTCAAAGCATTATTTTTCTCCAACAAATACATTGAATATAGCAAATAATGAAAAGATTTCTTGATTTTACTGAGTTTTTTACTAAAAAGAGAAATGAATAACCCGTAATGTTGATTATGATATATAGTTTGACGTGTTTCATTAGTTCTCCACTTGGGTGCACTCTTACAATATTGCGATCTTATTTGGCAATAAATAATATGATCAAGCAGCAGTGAATGAACACAACCTCACATTTCTGATTTGTTTTCAAACATCGCCGTTTACATTAAATATATAAATATTTTAAAATAACTATAGTTAAACAATGATTTGTGAGTAAACAGCTTAATTTTATTCGTTAAATAGTCCTAACAAATGCCATTCTTGATTTCCAAATTCTCTAGATAAATTCACTCCTCACTTCGTGAATCGTGAATTTTTGGAAATCACTCGTGGCATTACTTATGAAAAATAGTCACTCTTTCGACCAAGGTACTTTTTCGTCTGGTTTATCGCCTTCGACCTGTGCGGCATGGGTAACCCTTTCGGCAGCAATACTACCGCCGACATAGCTCTCGGTGCCATTTAAGAACGCAAGCCACTCCTCTTCGACAAGGTAAAGATACCATGGAGAGAGTTACTTGATATGAGAAATAAAATAATCCGCTTAAAATCCGGAAGATAAAATTGAGGGATTGCCTTACGCTAACTACGTTAATCCCAATATTGTCATCTTCTAACCAGTGCCGGTAACAGTAACAACTTGAGATAGCTCTTTCATAGGTACAGTGCAGAGACGAAGTGTATGAAAGCAGTAGGTATTTCATACTCAGCACATTATATCATGAAGGATTGTACTATAACTAACCTTCATTTAGGCGCTGAGTGGGCGTGTTAGTCCCGAGTCTGAGGACACACTTCAAAATTTTAATCATCACCCTTACCTCATAGTGAACTACAAAACATTAAAATATAAAGTAACTAAACTGAATAAGAAGGGCAACTTTAATTACCGTAAACACAAAATATAAAACATAAAATTGAATACCGCCTGAAATAAACTACATATGTGAGTGACATCATGGATTGTTCCTATATTCTCAGGTAGTAAGCCATTGTATCGCTTGCAATTCCCCGTGCCCCCCTTCGTCCCTTGCTTTCATTCTTCTCGTCTGTGGACCGCAGGTAGTACTTTATTAACGACCTCAGGTCATTAGCGTCGTTAATCGTTCCACGGACAAAAAAATACAGGAAATTGCTCTCAAAATATCAAATCACATCATGGAACAACCAAAGACTTGATGATAGAAAAATAGAATTAATTCATTGAGATCATGAGATGGCGAAAACCGATTGTCTTGAATCAATATGATACATTTTATTATCTTGTATTGTAAAGCAGATATAACTAGAAAATAAATAAAGAACTGACTGATAGTTTGTAGAAAGTAAACAATTACGGTACAGAGATTTAGGTGTTAATAAAATGGACGGGAAGCTTCAAGAAATATCTGATTGCAAGAAGAGGAAAGTGCCAGATGTAAACCATGATTTGAATATAAAGAATGCATAAAGAGCTGACAAAATGATTTATGAAGGAGAATTATTAATAAGCATACTAAGCAATTACGAACATCATAATCTTCTTTAACAAATGTTTCGATACCGATTTCTCCTTTCTGAAGTAACAAGTTATGATGATCCGTGCCTCTGTTTCTTGTCTATAGGGGGTTATGTTTATAACTATAAATTATTGTTAATGAAGTTTTAATAGCTCCGCCCATGAATATGGTTTCTCCAGGTGTATACTGAAATACAATTCTTAGCAGTTACATATTTAGCATAAATGTCTACGGTTGTTATTATCTAATTTTTATTTATAGATGTTTTGACATCTTAGATCATATCCTATCTAGTATCATTGTTTGTATCCAGTAGACCGTGAAATTCTGTTGTTCTGTTTGCCATGTATAGTCGGTTCAGTCATTTAGTCATCAAAGGCAACTGTTTCCCTCTGGTTTAAAAAATACATTGTTACTGCCAGGTGGAGCTTGGGAGTTGTCGTTAGAGGCTTCTAAGACGCCGTTCCATTCACCAAAAACTGAAAACAGTTATCTGCCAGTTACCTTAACAGCGATGCAACTTTTGGTCTTTTGCAGTATCTTTAGTTGGTAAAAATTGCCTTCTTCGTCTTCTTATTCCTTTCCAGGATTAGGTCAATGCGACCTGTTCCGGTCTCAAGTCCATCGTTTCCTTGGCCGTCCCAAAGACTGTCCGGGTAATATTTTTTTTTTAACTTGAATGGGTTACCATCCCAACCGCAAAACCCCCAGCCTGGAGGACCAGAGTTTAATTTCGGAGTTATCTTTCTCCTAGACAGACTGCCTTACAAGGCTACAGAGCTCTGTCTGGCCCGAGCATCTGGTTTTATGGCGCCAGAAACTCGCCATTCACCCTCCATCTTCAGTAAAAACAGTCCCACCACGTGAAGGTAGATGGAAGGGTTTGGTAGAGAGAGGCTATATTTTGCACTGATTATTTGGAGCCTTTTGTAGAGTCTGAGAGCTCATCCTCAGATCCGCCCCAGCCTTTCTCTACCCTTTAGGTACTGGCAAAAATTGTAATGAATAAAACGTGACAACGCCGCTTGATATGCTAATACTTATGCGTGCAAAATAAACCTACCTAATCACAAAGCAAAGCGCCTGTAAACGGACTCATCAGTTAGAGTGCGCCAGCTATAAGGGTCAAAACTAATAACTTTGGTCTCTTTGGATAGGATCCAGATTGACTTCTTCTCATCATTACCAAGTTTGAACTGGAAAGCATATTGTTATTTTTATCAGTTTTAAATAAGGCATGATTTACTCGCAGTTAAAGTTATGTATTATATTTTCTTATATCCAGACTTGCATGCTAAGTAAGCCTTTAACATAGCGATGGTTAACTGTATTGTATTCTCACTTTCTCAGTCTAATTTTGATCCCTGTATTTTAAATATAGCAACATTTTATATATGAGGGGTTTAGAGCAAAAGTGGACCAAGTTCATATTTTACACTTTTGGAAAAAAGGTGATATAAAGTTAAAGTAATATATTTAATTGAATATGAAGGATTAAATAATATTTTTGCGGTGAAAAAGAACAAATACAACGCTTGGTTCACTATTGTTCTAAAGAATTATTGATATTTTGAACCCAAATTCATATATAACTAAGATTTTCAATTTTTGGACTTGGTCCACTTTTGCTCTGAGCTCCTCATATAATTTACTTCGTTTCACTATTATTATTTCACTCAATTATAATTTTAAAATTAATTTAAAAGATTCACTTATCGCGTTACATAAATGAATAAAATTAATTGTTGATACTAAAAAATAAAGCAATAGGGTATAATCTAATCAAATATGAGATACTTTATAGCTATTATCAGCAACTCTTCAATAGTGCACTCATCTTATCTAATCACCTAATTGATTTAGTAACTTAAGGAAGCCGAATGCCCGATGCAGAATTCACCAAGGCAATAAGATAACTGAATCCAGTTCATATTTTCTATTGACATTTCCCTAAGAACTATTTGGACAATATCATCTCATTCAAGGATGGCTCTTTTTAATAATAGTTTTCCCAAGGACTTCCTAAAAAATTGACATTTCTACTGACATCCTTTCAAATAACATGACCTGCTCATTTGAATCTTCACATTTCACATTCTAAGCAAGGAATTCAATTTAATAATTAGGCGTATAAGATACTAATGGTAAATAAAAAATCTGTAATTATATAAAAAGCTCACGGTAGCTCTTGAGGCAAAATCCAGCCAAAATACACCCTAAACAGAACAAAAATATTTATGCTGTATTTTATAAGTGCTAAAAAGAACTTGGATACCGGATAGATACGAGATAGTAGTATAAAACTCTGAACTGGGTACGGCGCAAAAGTGGACATCCAGATTTTAAGATAATTTTAGTTTTAAAATGAAGCTTAAGAACGTCAAAGATGAAAACATGAAAAAAAAAAAAATTGTGGCCAGTCCAGAAACAAAGCAGGAAAATAACAATTTATAAAACACTATTTCCTATATTACCTGAAGAATGTAGCAAGGATTGTGATTGTGACGTCAGTTCCGATATTCAGATATCAGTCTAGGATGAAAGCATGGTTAGATGTTTTCTCAGTAGATAGATGAAAAAATAGAATAAATAATTTATTTCATATAAAATTGCAAGAATTTCCAGAATTATATAGAAAATAAATTTAAATTTAAGAAAATTGACTTCCACACAACGACGAATTTTAAGAAATCTCCGTTCATTGAATCGATTGTTGATAATAATCGATATGTAATCGTACGTATTTCTCGAAAATGAACAGCGGCAAAATTAATCCACTGAACATAACGAAATAAATTACATATTACATTTCACTCATCTAGTGTACACCAACTTGCATTCATGTAAACCTAACTAAATAAATCACACACTCCGGTAAACAATCTGGTGTACCCCTGCCCGCATCTAAATCTAACTAATGAAATCACACAATCTTGTAAACTAACTTACCCTCTCCTTCTTCCAATGGTGTTACAGCCCAAAACGGGCCCGGGCCTTCTTGTTGCGAAATCTCCAATCTGCTCTATCATTTAAACTTGATTAAATAAATCTGTAAACTTGTTTGGTGTTCATTATAACTCACCGTTTCGCGTTCTATTAGAGCTTATGTATTCATGCGCAAAGAAAAATGAACATCGCCCAGCGTTGCATTTTAACTACCAATTCGATGTAATGTGTAGTAAACTAATGGAGACAAAATGTAAAATAGTTATTTACAAATTATTATTTTTCAGGTTTGTTTTTAGATGGTCCACAATTTTTTTTATGTTTTATTGTCCGACGTGTATAAACTTCCTTTTAAAACCAAAATCATCTTGAAATTCGGATGTCCACTTTTTACGTCATAACCTTCCGATCTTATATTTTGAATTGTTCGTGCTTACTTAGGGCCTAGGGTTTAAAAAAGCTTTTAAATTAAATTTCATGTTAGGGTATAATAGTGTTCTAGATTTATTCTGAAATATCTGTCGTCCAAATTCGGAATTATAAATATAGAATATGATTAATTGTTTGGGTCAACTGAGTATCATTCTTCCATGTTGGTGTTCCGCAGTTCAAATACCGGTTGGACAAGTACTGTACTTTCCAGGTCAAGATCATTTATCTGACATTTAATTCATAAATCACTCAAACATCGTGGTATATTACATGGTACGTTAAATGTATTCACTCAACAGGCAGATTCTTAAGCTATCGGCTGCGCTTAAATCAACTTTCTTAGTAAATACAAATGAATAAAAAAACTGTAAAATCAATAAAATAAATAGCTTTCGATCTAATGTTGGGATATTTATATTCTGCAATATTTGGTTTGTAATATCGCTCAGTGCTGCCTTGTCACGCAGCGGGCCCGAGTTCGATTTCCGGTTGGAACAGGCTCCTGGGTGAGGTTTCTTCGGGGTTTTTCCTCACCTGTAAGACAAATGTCAGGAAGCTTAGGGCCCAACGTTCCCCGAAAATCATCCGGCCATCATCATCCTTATCATTATCATAAGTAATGCCACGAGTGATTTCCAATTTATCTAGAGAATTTGGAAATCAAGAGTGGCATTTGTTAGGACTATTTAACGAATAAAATTAAGCTGTTTACTCACAAATCATTGTTTAACTATAGTTATTTTAAAATATGTATATATTTAATGTAAACGGCGATGTTTCAAAACAAATCAGAAATGTGAGGTTATGTTCATTCACTGCTGCTTGATCATATTATTTATTGCCAAATAAGATCGCAATATTGTAAGAGTGCACCCAAGTGGAGAACTAATGAAACACGTCAAACTATATATCATAATCAACATTACGGGTTATTCATTTCTCTTTTTAGTAAAAAACTCAGTAAAATCAAGAAATCTTTTCATTATTTGCTATATTCAATGTATTTGTTGGAGAAAAATAATGCTTTGACCTGTTCAGAACATTAAAAAGGAGGAGCTTTCTTTATCACAAAAGCAGGAACTGATAAAGATAAATCGATAAAGAGCGAGGTGAAACACGACTGTCATTGGTTGTAAAACAACATTCATTGAAACGTGATTGGTCATTGACTAGCATTTGTGGCATGAGTTAAATAGTCATCATCATCCTTCACGGTGTGGAAAGCAACGGGAAGCTACCACACCTGTAATTCCTTAGTAAAGCTGCAAAGCATAGCATGAAAATGCTATGATTGCAGTGAAAGACCTACCCTCGGGCAGAATTACTATGGATGGATATCGCTCAAGTCCACCGATAGCAATACGATAAACTAGAGTAGACATAAAGGTACTTTGTAAGTAAGCCATTAAGTCCCATGGGGGCGTGATAGCAAGGATTGCTGTCTTAGCCAACTGTACAATAATGAGATAAGGTGGTTAGACTTAAACACCGGCCGACTTAATTTTACAAGAGGCTTAATGAATCATAGGGTGAATGTGGACATTATTAGCGAAGAAAAGTCTTCATATTTCCGAAGCCCAGTATCAAAAGTGTAGACATTCCATAAGTAATAAAAACATAAAACATTTAGTATCGTTAAATTAACCATGTAGTTGAGGAATATATAATGTGTTCCTGTCACCATGGCATGGTACGTCCTCAGATTGCAAAATCGAAGATATGACCTTCAGATTGGAGGGTGTCTTGGCTGCGAATAATGGAATAAACTGTTGTGGACAGTCTATAAGGATATATATCATCTTCTTCTAGGTATTTTCTTAGTTGCCTACTAGATGTCTCATTGTATCGGAAAACTAACCGCATGTCATTCATGACGTATATAAGGAAATTGGTGTAAGTAAATTCGTCTGATTAAGAAACTTGGCATTAGAGAAGCGCCAATGTCCCTGCAGTGGGACGAAAGGGGATCAATCATCATCATCATCATCATATAAATATCCTTCGCAATGATTTAAGAATATTTTATTCCTAATTAGGCCTATATTTTACCATCTGACTGTAGATTTCTATACAGAGTGAGTCTAAATTTCATTACAGAGTTTGAAGACATATAGAGGGGACCAAGACAATTAAATTTAACATAGGAACCCATGTCCGGAAATGTACTGTTTTTCCGTTACACACAAGAAGGGCTCGATGTGACGACCATCGACTTCAGTACAGATGCGGTACCTCCGGGACCATGTTCTCGTACACACCAATCCCTGGTCCTTCAACATCCGCCGCAGCCATAACTCTTGCTAGTAGGCCTTCCTCGGATTCTGCAGGGATATCGTAAATTAAGGTTTTCGTGTGACCTCACAGGTAGTAGTCTAGCGGGATCAAGTTGGGGAGACGTGCAGGCCAAGCAATCAGACCTGCCATTGCACCGAACTTTGCCGTACAATAACATAATGTCTGCATATTCGGACCTGCCATTGGACCGAACTTTGCCGTACAATAACATAATGTCTGCATATTCTGCAAATGTGTATGCCATGGATGACAGCAACACAGTGACAGTGCAGGACATACACCTTGAATTCTGGTGTGTATTGTCGTGAAGGATTACTACTGTACTCTGCAGGTGAAAACATCTCTGGGCGGATCACAAACTCAACTGTACAAGTAAACAAACTTGCAGTGGACATGAAACATCAGGTGAACGGGGAATGACGTATGGACCACCCTGGTCAAGGCTATCAGAGTGAGTGGCGCGAAAAACAGCGTGAGGTGATTTTGCGTATAGTGGTAAATCGGTACGTTTCCGGACATGAGTTCATATGCTAAACTTAATTATCTCGATCCCTGCTACAAGTCCTCAAACTCTGTAGGGGAATTTACTCATCCTGTATACATACATAGTGTTCTATCCAAGAGCAGACCTTTCACTGCAAACTTAGCATTTTCCACTCTTTCCTTAAGTCAACTTTCCTTTTTGAATCCTCATACAAACCATACATGTTAATAAGCCCCATCCATCCTGAAAATTGAAAATTTTACAATTAAATTAAAACCCGCCATAGCCTGTCCCAAGCCCGGTTGAGGGGGAGGAGCAACACCTCATAAAAGAACCTTGGTTCAGCTTGCCCAGCTGATAGTACCTTGTGAGGGCCCCTTGCCAGGGTTACGGTGGAGACCTCAACGGCAGATACAGCGGAGGAGTCCTTCGGTACGGTGACCTGACGGAAGAGGCAACTCTACATCTACTGCCTTGTAGATTAACAAACGGGCGGATGGGGTTCGTTAGTCCTGCAAGACAACCCATCTAGGAGAGACAACTCCGAAATAAAACGGGGCAGGCTGATCTCTGGAGCTGGGTGAAGGCAATCGGCCTAGGGAGGAAACCCCGAATAATAAACCCGCCTTAAAAACAGGCTAGCAACCCACTTCATGGTGTATCTTATACAGTGCTCGCAGTCCCAAGGATCAAGCCTCGGATGAAAGACGGAAACAAAATACGACAAACGCTAGGAATAGACCAATGGACGGGAGAAGAACAAGAGGAAGACCAGCCAAGAGATGATAGTGAATGCACATCCAATACGTCTTCCTCCGAGGAGTGATTTTGGAAATAAACAGGATGAAAATCCTACAAATTAAGTTTAAGAAGGAGAAGAGAAATTAAATTAATTTTGCAAATAAAGTTAAACTCCGCAGGATACCAAACCCGGTCTCGCTGGCCAGGCATGCTACTGTCTAAAGGCAGCACGGGGAACTGCATATTGATAATAGTTTCCTTTGTAATTGCAAGTAATCAAAATCAAATTTTCGACCATGGTTATTTAAACAAAATAATCATACATACAGTTGGCTCTGATTAAAAAAAGTGAAGACGACAATGTCAATCGCATTCAATAATTGATATACACATTCTCCTATTCGCAATTATTTAACTACATTATTAAACGACTGATTTCATTAGCTTCCCAGTTCATGTCTGGGCCTATTTTGCAGCCTTGAAGTTATTTTACGTGACGTAAATCTAAGTAGTTTATTTCCCTTCTCAAGGAACTCTGGATTTTTATGAAAATAAAAAAAAACTATTTAGAGAATCACTTATAATCATTCTCAAACACAATAATAGATGGCAGTGCGAAAACTTATTATCACTAAATTAGTTATTCATGATTTAGGAGAAATGATTCATAGATAATTGTTAATTATATGTTTACTTATCATGTTTAAATATATTGTATTAATAGAATGAGAGAAACCTTTTGACTTGATGTTACGGTATTCATACCAGGAGAGATTCACTGAATACGGCAACTACTGGGTTCTGTTCGCCATGTTAAGACCATGTTAATTTTTTCCCTCGTTTCTCTTTTACGACCAAACGTCTTAAACAATTTTTGAAAAGGATTTTGGGTTCTTGCCTTAAAATCCTCCAATTTTATTGATCCCGGCCGATTTGAAGCCGAGAACCAGAGACAAGCAAGTTGACCACTGGGATTCTTCGTTGGATTTCCTACATTCCTTGATCCTCCTTGCTTGTAGCCAAATGCTGCTTTTGGCATTCTTGTTACATTCATTCTTTCTGCATGCCATTTATCTCTAATTCATTGATTTCATAATTCAGTGGATATAAATTTAACTCTGTTCTGGGAGTATAAACGTAATAAATAAACGCGAATTTTGTTTGTTGTTCAGAACCGAAATATAAAAAGATTTTTTTCTTACCGGATGAAGTTCTTAATGTAGTCAAAGATAGCGTGTTTAGGTTACTTCCACATAATCTTTCATATATTTACCAGAAATAATATACTTAAAAATATCAGTACCTAGATGATAGAAAAAATCATTAAATTCGTTATTCAGATTGCTATGAACGACAAACCCAAGCCCAAATGTAAAACATTTATAGAGTAGTGAAAAATAGCATTATGTGAGTCATACAGTGCATGCAAAACATTCTTTTTTTTTATTTCACACTAGTTAATGCCGGGCGTGCGCTACTACGCCTAAATAAATGAAAATTGATGTATTTTTATGTTTAGTTGAATAAGTGAAAGGAAAAATAATTATAAATTTATTTCGTAATTATTTTTAGATACCTCGTGCTGATTACCCGGCGTTGCTCGTGAATCTACTTAACCCGATCTTCTTGGTATAAATGAGCTGAAAGATGACAATTAATTTGTTTTCATGTTTAGTTGAATAAATAAAAGGAAAAATTTATATCGTATTTAGACATCCTGTGCTGATTACTCGGCGTTGCCCACGAATCTACACATCCCGATCTACTTGGCATAAATGAGCTGAAAGACGAAAGTTAATGTGATTTTATGTTTAGTTGGATAAGTAAAATGGAAAAGAAATATCGTAATTATTTTTATATACCCCGTGCTGCATACCCGACTTTGCCGGGAATCTACTTATCCCGGTCTTCTTGGCTTAAATAAGCTGAAAGACGAAAATTAATGTTTTATTAGTTGAATAAGTAAAAGGAAAAATAATTATAAATTTATATCGTAATTATTTTAAGATACCTCGTGCTGATTACCCGGCGTTGCATGGTAATCTACTTATCCCGATCTTCTTGGCATGCATGAGCTGAAAGACAAAATTCGTTATTGTGAGTTATGCGTAAAAGAATACCCGCCGTGCGCTTCTACGCTTGACCGGGAATCTACTTATCCCGATCCTCTTGGTAAAGACAAAAATAGTTATTGTGAGTTATCCGTAAAAGATAAACATAAGCTGTAGCGGACTTTTTTGTAGAGTTTTTTTTTTTAGATA
This sequence comes from Diploptera punctata, assembly GCA_030220185.1. Lineage (NCBI taxonomy): Eukaryota > Metazoa > Arthropoda > Insecta > Blattodea > Blaberidae > Diploptera > Diploptera punctata. Next base: position 2,254,777 of record JASPKZ010003882.1, read on the forward strand.
TTCAATTCTATGTACATTAATTATGTGCATTTGTAATGGTTTAGGCAGCGTAAGCCATTTAAGCGTCCAAAAAACTAATTTTTCACTACAAAGGGTGATTTTTAAGGATATAGGAGTTGAGTATCACAACTCTCTTATAGCTTATGTTCATCCCGGGAATCTGCTGGGCATTTTGCAAAAAGCCCCAACACAATCGAATGAACGGTGTGGCAGCGCATAAAATACGAACAAACAAACAAACATTCATTTTTATATATCAGAAGACTATCATTTGATGTCTTTTTCTGCCTCTAACTTTCTTTCCCTTGACCATTCCTTCTAGGGCAGCCGTCAGCAGGCAGTTTCTTCTTAGCCAGTAAGTAAGTAAAGTGATCCCACCATAGACCTCAGGAGGCCCTTGAGGTTAGTAGGAGGTTAAGGCTCCCACTTTTTCTAGACAATCGGCACTTCTTGTCAGCCCTGCGTGACGGCCGCCTTTACCCCCAGAGTAAGCGTCTGTTACTCATTTCTATTAGAGGCTGAGCCGCCAGAAGGTTTGGGTCAATTTAAAAATCCTGACCCCCACGGGACTCAAACCCTCTACCTTCCGGCTTGTAGTGGATTGCGTTTAACCACTAAGCTACGGCGCGTCCCTTCTTCTTAGCTTCTTATATAGCCTATATATGTAAGTTTCTTGAAATATTTACTTGTAATTTTGTAATTTATGTTTGCTTCGTTTTACCTCCCCACAGATGATACCGGAGTTGAATAGTCAATAAATGTCACATGTTGCGTAATAATCTGTAATGGCGGAACACACCTCACGACAATGCTCGAAATTAATTGATGAATCTCCATACTATACAAGGAATCCAAGAACTGTTCGATTAAATCAACAGAGATAAAACAGTCCAAATCGCGTACTTTTAATTAATGGATCACTATTCGAAAATCTCACTTTATGCTTCACAAGATCTTAAACTAATTTGTATGAGGAACGATTTTTAAACAGTTTTATTTGTTACGCCATTAATAACTTGAAACACATAGCAATTTTCGAAAATGGCGATCACAAACACTGATACATACAGAAGAAGGATGTATAAAATTGGAAAAGGAAGACTTACAGGATCTCATGCCTCTGGATTTATTCGAGCATGTCGTTAAGTAGGTTTATGAAACTTCAGTAACAACCAAGGAGAGAAAAAAAGAACAAAATTTTATTTGAATGCATTGTTTTACAGCGGATATCAGGAATGTTTTGCACAATTATGTTTTTTGCATGAAGGTACTCTATGGCATATTGGCCTAAATTCTTTAAGGGCATAAAAAATAACTTAAAAACAATGTTTATACTTATAAATTATTCATAGTTTCTTATTCAAAGAATTTCTTCAAAATCTTTAGTATGAATTCCTTCACCATATGTTAATTTGATCCAAGGCCCCATGAGATGTTTGGGAGAGCCTTGAACTTTTGTATATTTAATTTTTGCTAATATACATATGACATCAAAAGAAAAATTAACGTTTGAACCCGAGACCTCTAACTGTAAACGTTCTCTTCGCAATTCAGGCTCCCAGTGCAAACATTAATTTTCCTCTCCTTATATATATAATTATAAATATATTGGATATTTATTTATGAGTCAAAGTATATAAACGTTTTACGTAAGATGAATTATGCATTTAAAGTTTTTGGATATTTATTAAGAATAAAAGTACATAAACGTTTTATGAAAAATGGATTATGCAATTAAAGTTCTTTCATTGATGTTGCAGTGAGAGGTTAAAAGAAGAGTCATTCAAATGTAACTAACAAAACACCATTTCTGAATCACCAAGATTTGCGGTCATGTCAATGTGCTGCAAGGTCTGCTTAATAACAGGATGGACACATGTTACAAAAGAAATAAAACATCGATGAAAGTAGAAAACTAACTGTAAGAGGAATGCATTATGTGAGTAGAGATTGGTTTAACTTGAGATGAATGTGAGAGTATATTCATACACTCTAATGAATGTATTTCATACCTTCACCTCAACATGATCCTTTTTCATCAACATGTGAACCTTTCACTCTATATTATCATAACTGATGTAATAAAATTAATTATTTAAGGCTCGAATTCTTGTTTATCATATTCTTAAATCGAAACTTCTGGATTTCGAGAGACTTGGGTATTTCGAGTTAGTCCTGCTTGAATATCAGTCCTCTTCGGGAGGGTACATTAAAGACATAGGCCTACTCTTTATTAAAATGTCTTCATGACTTAACAGCCAAAACAATTTTTTTAAATCCAAGCTTTGATCCTCCATCTTTGAGGCTATTTTGTCGGGAAAGTTTTAAATCTTATGAATAAATCTTTTAACATGTTTTAGTTGGCACTTTTGTGACTATTCCCAAATTTGAATAGAATTAAATGTAACTTTCCTTACGAGGGTGGATCGGAAAGTAACGCACAAATGTTTTTTAAGTTTAATAGACAAAACACACACACAAATGAAGGGTCCAGGAGAAGAATCAGGTAGTTGTTTTTTTTTTTTTTTTTTTTTTTTTCCAAAATGAAGTTTGAGATGCCATATGTTTCACCCAACAAAAATTTGAAATGGAACACACTGTATTATATTATTTGTTTTTTGTAACACCTTTTGCATTTTCTTTGTCACTTCTTGCTCCACTTAGCTACGAACAATATAAACGTTATTCACTGTTTTTTTACTAGTTGTATCTGTTTGACAAGCTGATTGTTCCAAAGCAGTTATATTAACAGAAGAAATCCAAAATTCGATTTGATATGTGAAAGTTTGCCTGAAATATCGCCATTAGACATTCATTCTTGGGCTAGTCTAATTGAAGCAGCTTCTCTGCTGTCAAATTAAATCAATGATTTTTTCACACTTTGAAGTTCTGGCAGTAATAGTTGCAAGTGTCATTCCAGGACCCCCATCTTGACAAAATGGGAAAAGGCGGCAAGGAAATATCTGGAGCTGCCAATTTGAATGATTCAACACGCAAAGGGGCTTTCAAGAAGACCTTTTTGATATACAAAATTAATTGATCAACCTCACTGAATTGACTTCGAATCTCTTCTGCAACTCTGCGTAAGACGTGAGCTATAGGCATACAAGTCACATACACCCTTTTACTATGTAATTTATTTTAGTGAATCAGCAGCTTTCACTATTTAGGCGCAGCATCCGTTACAAAAAGCAATACATTGTCATGTAGAACGCCTTCGGGCCATATTACCCCCATAGACCTGTCGAAAAAGTTTGCTAATGGAGGAAAAAAATTTAATTTCTAAATATTCACAGTTTATTAGAAAATAGGTCTATTCACCTGAACCATCTTCAGCCAGTAAGATTTAGAAATGCCAATCGCATATTTAAATCTCACTCACTATAATCTACAAACTGAAAAATTCCATTACAATACAGAGGCGGCTCAATCATAAGTACAATATAAGTGAAGGTCTTTTACGGAACTTCATTTTCCCTAACAAAAATTATCATTAAAGATAAATGGAAGTAAAGTATGCAGCTTTTGTTCTTATAATTTTCATTACACACAATCACTAATCATGATATTTTTTTTTAATTACGTGAATGATTTTATATTCGAATTATATGGTTTGATCTATTACTTCACATTCTGAAGTGAGGAATGAAAAAATATTTTTTTCCAAATAGTCGAGGGATATTATAACCCATGTTCTTTCAAAAATCATTGTGCCAGCTCAAGAAGCTAGAAAAGAAGTTGAAATCATAGTTAATGCTACGGAACGAAATGCTTTGGACAGATTCTTACTAGCCTCGTAGAAGGATCTTAGTTAACCATAGCTTAATTTTGTTGCCATGAAAACGATAAGCATATTACAGCTGCTCCAATTAGAAAATTATAGCTTCATTTTTCACCCTCCACGTCTTTATTGCACGCACTCAACCAGCACTTCGAGTCCGGCAATTCTAGCCAATTAGCGCGCGGGGATTTGAATGCATAAGATAAGGGCGAATAAAATGAATCAGAAATTAAAAATACCATTTTGAAAATTGTATAAAAACATGTGAAGTGGCGCTTCATTAGCTTCGCCTGAATGCCACCACTGCCACTAATCTACGTATTGAAACATTCCATCAGAAAATCAATATACAATGATTATTATTTCAGGGGTAGGTAGGGCCTACATAGTGAAAATGAATACACAAGGATTGACTTTATGGTTGAGATAGTAGGGAGAAGAATGTGGGTAGATTGAGGTATAGTAGAAATGCATGGATACATATCTACGGGATTTGGGAAAGGGAGGATAGAACCGAATTAAAGATCTAGCCGAATAGGCTTGTCATTCTGAAGGGGAGACAAACTAAATATGCACAAGAACAAGAAGAAGAAAAATAAGTTTATATTTTGAGCAACTGCATGAACTTCCCTTCCCTATTACAATTTTAAATATAATTTTAGAAATATTGAATACCGGTACCTTATACCACAAATGTATAGCTAGCTAGCTAACTCTCTGGCATTATCGAACCCGGAGGTTATATTTTCCAATCATCTCTTGCATAATTTACCTTCTTCAAATCATGGTTAATGCTATTCTCCCACCTCATTTTTTGCTTACCTATTGATCGCTTTTCCTCTGGTTGTACGTAATTTAAGTAAAGAGAAAAACCTAGAGAATAGAAACATTTTATCTGTATTTAGTTTTTGATTATAAGAAATAATACAGCATGTGTGCCATAAGTATACTTTTGGTTTGCACATGTGCATTATCAAAAACACATCTTCTTAGTAAACAACCCTAAACAAATTTTAAAAGTACTCCTTTATAAATACGTTATATTTGTGTTTAAAATCAGTTTGTAAAAATGTGTGTTAACAGTATTGAAAAGAGAAGTGAGGTGGAGTGATTGCTTTACTGGCTGCTGGTGTTATTAAAAGGGTAGGGAGGTCAACGATGCAGGACCTTCAGGGACAAAAAAAAACAGTGGGGCGGAGTCCCTACATATTTCCTATTGGGATCTTAGATTACTAGGTCGTTGTTGAATAAACTATCATTCTGCATCAGCTGTTTCATTTATTTATTATAATTCAATTTAATCATATTTTAATACATTTTAATGAATTACAATGGGGAAATTTGTTAGTATGTTAGACATTTCGAGGACTATTTTGAGATAACAGAGCCACCAAGCGGTTGACCTACGTATAACGGGTACTCCCGAAACTTATTGTATTAATTTTATTAATAAATATTTGGGCGTGCCTTTTAAATTATCAAGATTTGCAGTTTGTTCTATTTTGTTCTGAACTAACGTTGCAATATGAATTTATTTTGAGTTCAAGAAGGTAAGTACGTAAATTATGTCACTTCCGATATGAGTAGACCTAGACCTAAATATTTGTTTATAACCTATAAATAAGTGAAAAATGTCTAATTGTCACAATATTCTTTGAACTTATCATATATGTTTAATGTGTCAGGTGCCAAAATTATGCGTGGAAATGCACAAGCATTGCAGTTGTGGATTGAAAAGCGAATGAAGAGTGATGCATAACGAATTTCTGGTTCTGAGGTCTTGGCCCCCTGTGGCTAGCCCTCGTCTTCGTAGAGAGAAGACATGGAATTAAAAGTTTGGGTGGAAGGAATCCAAAGAATAGTTTGTGGGGTTACTGAAAATACTACTTGTCAGGTAATTAGATCTAAATTATCTCTACATAGCCTAATCAATAAAGGTTTTTAAGTAAGAAACATGTAGTTGGCACTTGGGTCTACATCATAAACGATGTAATTGTAAAACAAAATGAATTGTTAAAATAATAGAGACAAGTCCAATTATTGTGAGATATTGAATAATTTATATTAATTTAGTTTCTCCTAGTTAGAAAAATGTTGAGGTTAGGTATGTCCATATAGTGTAAGCTTCATAAAATGCTTAAATTTTTAGCTAATTTTTCATCTCACTTGAGAGAGATCATGTTATTTTTGTTATAAAAATATTCAGATGAAGTTTCCAACATGCACAACTACATTTTTTTAAGTCCAATGCAGACACAATGCGCATGCGCCTACAGAAGAAAGTGGTTACAATTTTTAATCATGCATTGCTGCCAACATACACAACGATGTTTGTATAACTTAATGTAAAGTATTTTAGGCCTAAAGTAACCTAAAAGCTAACCTAACCCAATTCAAGTACTCTAACCTGTAAAAGTATGAAATAGAATGGCATGTAATGCAACACCCAAAAACAGGTACTGTACCCATATAAGTTCTGAAATTCTAGAGTATTTGTTGGCTGCAATTGAGCAAAGAAGTAAAAAGGACTGGACAAACAATATGGCCGCTACACCAAATTGTACGAACAGTTAAATATTCCATTAAAATATGATCCAAATATAATTAGAAAATGGGAAAAAGTCAGTTTTATGTCTCAGATGAATTCTTCTAAGTTCCACAAAATCGCAGTGCGCATGCAGGAGTTGCTGTAATGGTTAATATAGCCTCCGGTAGATGGCTCTGCAGTCGGCATTACCAACTTTGGGAATAAATTTCCAAATGCATAAAAAAATGGACGTTAACTAACTTGCCATTTCCTAACTAAAGAAAACAATTTACATGCATATTATTTATTCCCAAATGCTTAAAAAAATGGATGTAAACCAACTTCCCATTTCCTAACGTAACAAAACAATTTACATGCGTACTATTTAATGAACTATAAACTAATTTTATGTACACTAACACTAAATATGGTTTGAAATTATTTCCAAATGGTGGCAACGTTGGATCAACATGGAAAGTAACAAGTAAGTAATGTATCCGCGATCATGTTTTACGTAAATATATAAGTATAAAATATTGTAAAGAAAGCTTGAAGATCGTTGCAAAATGTTTAAAACAGTACCAAACATGTTTACAAGTGTTTAGTGCATCAATGGCATTAGAATGTAAGTGTAGAATTGTGAGAGGCATAAACCTACCACATCCAGAAAATGTTTAAAATAGGTTTTAAGTGATTAGTTAATGTTAAAAAACATTCTGTGAAAGTAAAATTAAATAAAATCTGTGTAAAGTATTTTAAAATCATTGTGCATGATGGAAACTTGAGCCAAATATTCTTTAAATATGTGTGATGCATAAAAGTGAGCAATTTTTTTTGAAAAAACTTTAGAATAACTCATTCAGAATAACAGTGCACATGCACAAACATTTTTTTAATTGTCACCAGTTGGACCAGAAAAAGTTTAGTAATTGTCTGTCACAAATTCTTCTAAGTTCTACAAAATTGCAGTGCACTTGCCCGAATGCTTAATATAGCTTCCACAATAGATGGCAGTATTTAGAAGTTGTGGATTGAAGTTTATGGCAGGGGAAAACTTCTTAGCTCTAATTTGTCCACTACAAAACCCACATGGAGTCATCGAAATGCAAACTTTTCTTCTTCTTCATCGGCTTTCCCTCATTTATAGGTTTGCCGTCTTCAGTTTCCATTTATCTCTATCATTCCAATCTCCCTCTTCCAAATTCCTATCATCCATTATAGTTCTGACGTAGGTTTTCCATTTCCATCTTGGTCTGCCATGTTTATTTCGTCCAGGGGGTGACCATTGGTATATATTTTTGGCCATCTTTCATTTTCCATTCTTTGTACACGGCCGTACCATTTAAGCGTTTGATTTTCAATCCTCTTAACAACCGATGTGGTGTCATTCATTTCTCTCCAAAGGAATTCCAATTTCTTATTTTATCCTGTCTTGTTTTTTGGAGGCTTCTTCTAAACTAATAAAATTCAACTGTTTTATTTTATTTTTTTGTACTTCCGTCAAAGACCAAGTTTCACTTCCATATGACAAAATATTCTGTATTACGCTCTAATAAATTTTCATTTTAGTTTCCTTTGTGATATTTTTGTTCTAAATTATTCCATGTAATGTTTTAGTTGCATTTTTTGCCATTGCAATTTTAGTCTGTACATCTCTCTCACAAGTACCTAAACTTGTAATTATTGACCCAAGATATTTAAAAAATTCACATTTTTTTTATTTTCCCTGTTTCTAGTATGAGGTCATCCACATCCTTTCCCAAACACACATATTCTGTTTTCTGTAAATTTATATTCAGTCCTCATTTTTTATATTCTTCCATTAGATCATTTATCATATATTTCATATCATCTTCATCCCCTGCAAAAATGATTTGATGATCTACAAACAACAATGAATGCAGTACTTTTCCTCCTATAGGAATACCCATTTTAGAACATTTTTTATACCATAAGTTAAAAGCCTTATCAAGTTACTAATAATTTAAATCAATATTTAATTTTAGGAAGTTATATTTTGAGGTTATTTTAATTATATTATTTTTGGTCTGGACATCTTACCTCAATATTAATGTTGATTTGTTCTTGGACATGTTTCAAAACAATTCTCTGTTTTATCTTCAGCTTTCCCAGACTGGTTTTATTTATGTTGCATTATGTTGCACCACCTGGATGTCGATGTCAGCTCCATCCTGTGGTTGGCCAAAGAACCTCCAAACAAGGTCACCCTCCATCGGAATATCAAAATTCATAACTCTGTTTCTGTTCTTCTGAATATAAATTTTTTCCCAAATAGTCAGCTCGTTTGTATTTTCTAACTGTTTTAATAATTTAGTGTCTGAATTAATATTATGTTTTTCAGACCAAACATGAGCAGCAACTGCAGATTTTTCAATTTCTCTCCATTTTTAATATTTCTTATGTGTTCTTTGGTTCTAATTTTTAGGTTTCTTTTTGTTTTCCCTATATATATCTTTTCACAACCCATGCATTCAATTTGATATATTCCTGACTTTTTATTTTATCAGTTTTTTCATTTTTGTTGGTTTTTATTAGTTTATTTAAACTGTAGTTATTTTTTGGTGCTAATTTAATATTAAACTTCTCAAATATATTTTGAAATTTATTATGTACCCAGGGGTGATATGTGAATTTCCTATATTTTTTCATAGGTGGTTCTTCTTTTTCAAGATTACTTCTGTTTATCATTTTTTGTTTTTTATACTTTTCTATCCTTTTATGTACCATTTTTTCATCAAACCCATTTTCTCTTGCTACTTTGATTATGTGTTTTTTCTCATGTTTGAAATCTTCTTCGTTTAAGGGTAAGTTTACCAATCTATGAGTTAAACTATTAAATGCTGCTAATTTATGTCCAATTGGATTGAACCCTGTTGATTTTATAAAATTTTCCGTATGAGTTTCTTTTCTATGAATCCTGAATTCAATTTTTCTTTTTTTTCTTCGTTTCTGACCAATTTAAGATCCAAAAAAGGTATTTGTTTATTGTCTTCTATTTCTTTGGTGAATTTAATGTTTGTACTCTGTAAATTTAATAGTTTTAGGGAATCTTCTACATGTTTTTCTTTAACAATACAAATTATATCATCAACATATCTACTCCAAAATTTAAACATTGTGGGATGTGCTTTAGTGATTTTACATTCAAAATCGCTCATAAATAAATTTGCCAGGAAGGGTGATAATGGGTTTCCCATTGAGAGCCCTGATTTTTGTCTATAGAAACTCCCATTGAATGTAAAAAACATTTGATCAATGCATAACGCAGTTAATTTCAAATAATCTTCTTTGATCTCTCTGTCTATGTTGTTTTTTTCTTAACCAATTGTTCAATATCTCCAAAGTTTTTTGTTTCGGTACATTTGTGAATAGTGAAACTACATCAAACGAAACCAACCTATCTGTGGGTTCAATTTCCACTTTTTCTAATTTCTTAACTAATTCCAATGAATTTTCAATCTGCAGACTTTCAAAATTATTAATTCTTTTAAATTGATTATTCAGCCATTTCGAAATTTTGTAGGTTGGTGATCCAATATTGTTAATTATTGGCCTCATTTTGTTTCCCGGTTTGTGAATTTTTGGAAGTCCATGTATATTAGGGTTTCTTGGGTTGCTTACTTTTAATTGAAATTTTTCTTTCTTGGATAGAATTTTAACATTTTTAAAACAGTTTTCCACTTTTTTTATGGTTTTTGGTAGGGGGTCATTCTTAATTTTTTCATACTCTTTTTCTTTCAAAAGTTCTTCCATTCTATTTTGATAATCTTCTTTGTCCAGAATTATAATTTGGTTACCCTTATCTGATTTTGTATATACAACATTTTTGTTATTTATTTCTTTGAGTGTTTTTAAATTCTCCTTACAAACTGGGTTTTTATTTGTATTCTTTATTTTATTCAAAATTTCTTCAGAAAACGGTCTAAAAACAGCAATAGATTATTCCAATAGAATAGAAGAATACATAGTGGACATTGAAAATTCAATAGAAGGGTTAGTTACAGAAGAAAAAATAATCATCAGAAAAAAATGTGAAGAAATTTTGAATAAAATAAAGAATACAAATAAAAACCCAGTTTGTAAGGAGAATTTAAAAACACTCAAAGAAATAAATAACAAAAATGTTGTATATACAAAATCAGATAAGGGTAACCAAATTATAATTCTGGACAAAGAAGATTATCAAAATAGAATGGAAGAACTTTTGAAAGAAAAAGAGTATGAAAAAATTAAGAATGACCCCCTACCAAAAACCATAAAAAAAGTGGAAAACTGTTTTAAAAATGTTAAAATTCTATCCAAGAAAGAAAAATTTCAATTAAAAGTAAGCAACCCAAGAAACCCTAATATACATGGACTTCCAAAAATTCACAAACCGGGAAACAAAATGAGGCCAATAATTAACAATATTGGATCACCAACCTACAAAATTTCGAAATGGCTGAATAATCAATTTAAAAGAATTAATAATTTTGAAAGTCTGCAGATTGAAAATTCATTGGAATTAGTTAAGAAATTAGAAAAAGTGGAAATTGAACCCACAGATAGGTTGGTTTCGTTTGATGTAGTTTCACTATTCACAAATGTACCGAAACAAAAAACTTTGGAGATATTGAACAATTGGTTAAGAAAAAACAACATAGACAGAGAGATCAAAGAAGATTATTTGAAATTAACTGCGTTATGCATTGATCAAATGTTTTTTTACATTCAATGGGAGTTTCTATAGACAAAAATCAGGGCTCTCAATGGGAAACCCATTATCACCCTTCCTGGCAAATTTATTTATGAGCGATTTTGAATGTAAAATCACTAAGCACATCCCACAATGTTTAAATTTTGGAGTAGATATGTTGATGATATAATTTGTATTGTTAAAGAAAAACATGTAGAAGATTCCCTAAAACTATTAAATTTACAGAGTACAAACATTAAATTCACCAAAGAAATAGAAGACAATAAACAAATACCTTTTTTGGATCTTAAATTGGTCAGAAACGAAGAAAAAAGAAAAATTGAATTCAGGATTCATAGAAAAGAAACTCATACGGAAAATTTTATAAAATCAACAGGGTTCAATCCAATTGGACATAAATTAGCAGCATTTAATAGTTTAACTCATAGATTGGTAAACTTACCCTTAACGAAGAAGATTTCAAACATGAGAAAAAACACATAATCAAAGTAGCAAGAGAAAATGGGTTTGATGAAAAAATGGTACATAAAAGGATAGAAAAGTATAAAAAACAAAAAATGATAAACAGAAGTAATCTTGAAAAAGAAGAACCACCTATGAAAAAATATAGGAAATTCACATATCACCCCTGGGTACATAATAAATTTCAAAATATATTTGAGAAGTTTAATATTAAATTAGCACCAAAAAATAACTACAGTTTAAATAAACTAATAAAAACCAACAAAAATGAAAAAACTGATAAAAATAAAAGTCAGGAATATATCAAATTGAATGCATGGGTTGTGAAAAGATATATATAGGGAAAACAAAAAGAAACCTAAAAATTAGAACCAAAGAACACATAAGAAATATTAAAAATGGAGAAATTGAAAAATCTGCAGTTGCTGCTCATGTTTGGTCTGAAAAACATAATATTAATTCAGACACTAAATTATTAAAACAGTTAGAAAATACAAACGAGCTGACTATTTGGGAAAAAATTTATATTCAGAAGAACAGAAACAGAGTTATGAATTTTGATATTCCGATGGAGGGTGACCTTGTTTGGAGGTTCTTTGGCCAACCACAGGATGGAGCTGACGTCGACATCCAGGTGGTGCAACATAATGCAACATAAATAAAACCAGTCTGGGAAAGCTGAAGATAAAACAGAGAATTGTTTTGAAACATGTCCAAGAACAAATCAACATTAATATTGAGGTAAGATGTCCAGACCAAAAATAATATAATTTAAATCACATCAAGAAGATGGTGTAATGGCAAATTTTTATTTGTATTTTAGGATGTGGTGTATATTGGCGCATGCAACAGGCGAAACGGGAAGGTTCACGCTCATTGAGCGCTGGCGCAACAATGAGCGGCTCCTCGCCCCGCAAGAACACCCCCTCAAAGTGAGTATAATGATTAAAAATGTTACTGTCAAACTTTTTTGCAAACATTTGCATTGTTTTCAGAAACTTACAATTGACTTTATTACTTATTTCATAGAATGAGATACATTAATTTTTGTAGATGATGTAGCATTAATGGCACCCTCAGAGGATGAATTACAATATTCAGTATATAATTTTAACAAAATAGCCATCAAGTATAATATGAATATTAATACAGAGAAAACAAAAGTAATGACTTTTCATGGAAAATAACCTGTACGTAGCAAAATTTATATAGATCCTAATTCTGGAAAGAGTAAATTAATTTACCTATCTTGGATATACATTAATATATTTGAATGAAGTAGGCATATCAAATATAATTATTAATTTTAATAAAACCAAGGGAATAATAAATTCAGTAATGAAACCTTCGCTAGTCCAGAGAGATACCAGAGTACATTTATACAAAATCTTAGCAGAACTTTTGCTACAGCAGTGAGGCATGGACTTTGAGGAAAAGAGAAGAAAGCAGGATAACTTCTGGTGAATTGAGATTCATGTTATATACAGAAGGGTACACCAAGAGGGATTGCAAATGCAATGATGATGCCTTGAAGGAACTACATTTAGAAACCAGTCATTAAGTATATAGGCTACATGAATTTCAGAACAACTGGATGAATCATTGAGTTCAGATAGAATTCTCAAAGCCATGCTTCGTTATTGTCCAACAGGGAAGAGATCTCTGGGCTGTCCAAGAAAGAGCTGAATACAAAATTCTTTGTTGAGATCATAACAGGCCTATAGGTCTAAGACTTGTATGGAAGAAGAAGACTTATTAGCTATGACTTGAATTTAAATATATAGTTTGAAAGGAAAGAAAATCAGGTAACTTTGTTGTTGTTTTCGCCCAACCCTCAAATGTTAATGATACTTACTCACTGGCACTATCGAACCCGTAGGTTCATGGCCGCACGGACATAAGCTCTCCATACATCCCTATCCTAAGCTAATGATTTCCAATCATTCCCTGTATAATCTTCTTCCCTCAGATCATAGTTAATTTTGTTCTCCCACCTCATTCTTGGTCTACCAACTGGGCGTTTTCCCTCTGGCTTTCCTACAAGAAGCTTCCATGCACGTCTTTCATTCCCCATACGTGCAACATGTCCTGCCCATCGCATTCTACAAGATTTCACTGTTCTTATTATATCTGGCTTCCTATAAAGACCATGTAGTTAATTGTTATGTAGTCTTCTCCATTCACCTGTCTGTTCATATCTCTTTGGTCCAAACATTTTCCTAAGAACTTTATTCTCAAGAACTCGTAATCTCATTTCCTCCATTAAAGTAAGAGTCCATGTTTCACACCCATATAATATAACTGTTAGAATAATAGTTTTATATGTTTTCAGTTTAACGTTTTTTTGAAAGGAGTTGGGACATCAAGAGTCTCTGCAATGCATAATAGCATGCATTTCCAGAATTGGGCCTTTGTTTAATTTCTTTGTGCATCTCATTCCTATTTGTGATTATTGTTCCTAGGTATTTGAATTCAGCAACTTCCTCAAAATTTCCCTCATTTGTCATTAGCTGTCTATTTCCATTATATAATACATTTCTACGTGTGACGAGTTAATGATAGTGAAATAATTTCTCTCTTGCAGAGCAATATTTCTCAATGATGTTGAAATGAGCAGCAAGAGCTTTGCAAGCTTCTAGTTGGTGTTTATCTACATTTATTTCTTTTCCGTTTTGGACATATTTGGATAAGAGGAAAATGCCAATTTTTAATAGGCCCAGTTACTGAAAACTGCTACTTCTTTCTAGTCTCCTCCAGAATGAACTTCTGTTTTGGAGAAGAGTTCCCATCTTTTCTCTTTAGCTAATTCCTTTGTTCAGTTTATGAACTTCTGCTTGTATTGTGGTTGTATATTTGATTTTACACAGGTAATGGATGTTTAGTAAATAGGTTTTGATTAGAGTCGTCTTACTTGGGAAGTTTATTAAGGTTTTGATTAATTCAAGATTATCTAGATATTTTATTTAACGTAGGTGTTATGGAAAGATAACAATGTAAAGTATTTATGAATATGCATTACAGAAATCAAGTTTTTTTGAGAAACCCAGAATAGATAAAATTGTACTAGAAACTCCTGTTGCACTATTGGGCTTGAATACTCCTTTGGAATTATTATGCAGTTTATCTGTAATTGAAGTTAAGAACAGTATCTTCTCTCTTTCTTACATATATGTGAGAATTCTATTGAATACGAAGAGGCCTTTGTGCTTGCTAATTACTCCATCATGTTTAGTCTAGGGTAGAGAGTTTGTTAATAATTCATGGTTCACATTTAACCACATCAGTTACCAGGTGAAACAGAAAGAATTGACTTTTTGTACCATCTCACAGTAAGGCATGGCTTAAAAAATAAACCGTGTTCCAAAATGATGGACGGCGTTTCATAGTTGTTTAATTTCCCTCACATGATATAATTATATAAGAATAAAACTTACATGGGATTAAAAAGAAACTCTTTGGGTGGATTTCTCAACCGAAGTCTAAACCATGACCGCGGTTTTTCGATTCTTTATTGTTTCCATAACAACCATAAAAATGATGTTTTTATTATTAATTTAACATTTCTCAATGAAAGATAAATTATATTTGAAGAGAAAAATTTTCGCCTAGACCGAGACTCGAACCCGGGACCTTTGGCTTGCCGGGCCAAATGCTCTACCAACTGAGCTACCGAGGCGAGTTGCGATCTAGACGCAAATTTTTTCTCTTATATATCGTTGTAATTCCCTCTCACCAAATGCTTTTGAAACCATTGTTTCTATCTTTGCAAATGGATAATTTATGTTTCAGTGAGAAATGTTAAATTATTAATAAAAACATCATTAGAAGCCTTACTAGCTTTATAAAGTAATGTTAAATTCCCAATAAATGTCTTCTTAACTAAGAAGCCGCCATTTGCAAAGATAGAAACAATGGTTTCAAAAGCATTTGGTGAGAGGGAATTACAACGTATATAAGAGAAAAAATTTGCATCTAGATCGCAACTCGCCTCGGTAGCTCAGTTGGTAGAGCATTTGGCCCGGCAAGCCAAAGGTCCCGGGTTCGAGTCTCGGTCTAGGCGAAATTTTTCTCTTCAAATATAACTATAAAAATGACTGAAAATTCACAGAAATTGTTATGAAACCATAGACATGATTCAGACATTTGTTTTAGGAACTAACAGCCGTAGGTTTTCAGTTTTTATGGTTGTTATGGAAAGAATAAAAAATTGGAAAACTGCGGTCGTGGTTTAGACTTCAGTTGAGAAATCCACCCAAAGAGTTTTCATAACATACTTTGTAAGTGTTTGATGTGAGCACCTTTCGTTACACAGTACACATCTAGCCGATAGTCGAATTTCTCCCAAACCTTGGTCAGCATATTTGGAGAATGGAGCAGTAACAGTCCTTCTTCTCAAGTCTGGAAGGTCGACAGAAAGTGGTGGTACGTACACATGGTCTTTCACATACCCCCACAGGAAGGAATCACAAGGTGTCAGATCGGAAGACCATCGGGAATAAACCATGTCATCCGGATTGGTGCTTCCTATATATCATCGGGGAACATTATCGTGTTCGTGGACATCCTAGACTTTTCGTTTAGAGATACATCCAATTGCTTCTGTCTATACCATTGACCAATACTCTTGTATGCAGGAGGATCAATTCTAAATTGCCGTCGGGAAGCTCTCTGCACTGCACTAAGGAACCAGACCTCGCAAATTGCAGCACACAGAATGACTTCTGTACAGGAGTCGCCGTTTTCACAAATTTAACACTGTGACGTAATAATGACAAGAAACAAATTACTGCATACAGGATATGAAACTTTCACAGTTTTTCTTTCATTATAGCAAATAATCATGCATCCAATTTCTTTTGTAAAGTTATACCAACTACTTAAAACCCCGTCTATCATTTTGGAACATGATGTACTATGAATGTTGGATGTCATAGCAGATGGATGAACATGTGATGTATCAGAGAGAAGTTATAGTATCTGAAAATTTAGGATCTCAGACATAGTAGATAGATAAAATATGATGGATCAGAAATTTAACAAATGAACAGTATTAATTACTACCGGTATAAAATAAGCATGACAATGCTTGTGAGAATTTTGTCGAGTCATCTTAAATTGAAATTCAAAGGCATGTGGAACATTACAAGATTCTAAAATTATAAAACATATCTCAAAAAAAAATTCAAGTGTAGGAGCTCATAAATTGGTTTTGTAAGTACCCTCATAGAAGAAATGGTCTAATATCAAGAAATATACAAATTAAAAATTTCAAATGACATGGTAATAAATAATATCCACAAAAGATTATTATACAATGGAGAGAAGATTGGAAAAATAAATAAACAGAAATGGGCACCTAGTCATAGATGCTTACTTACATCTGTTTTAAATTATCAAAATTGCCACTGTGTAAAAAAAGTTAAACAAAAGAGGAGACTAGACATATGTTATTGTAAAAATACTTGTTGTAAACTATAGAAAATAACAAAAAAGCCACTCACTCCAGGAAATTCTCACCAATCCCATCCTCTGGAAGATTTAACACTTGATTTACAGTGGACACTGTGTAGTCAGCTTACGTCTGGACACACTTAAGGTATTTATTCGTGTATTTCACACACTTCATTACAATATTTCTGTAAAAGGTGGATCCATGCGAGGAAAGTTTCAGTATCCTATGTATCCAAGACTAGGCTTGTCTTTGTTTCTTCAGCCATAGAACATTTCTAAAATGTCTTATCTGTTGTGTCAGATTTTTGAAAAGATTATGCTGCAAGAATGTCAGCTATATAGTACAAAAGATAATTGATAACAACCTTTGCATGGAAGCCAAGTTAAGGAACTCTTTTATTTTTTTAAAAGAAAAATTAACACTTGAACCAAGAATCGAATCCCAGACCCCAAACTCTATACATCAGCATGCAGTCCATCACACCATTTAAGACCTGATACGAATGCCAAATTTTCTTTCCACTTATACAATTCTCTCATGTCCGAA
The DNA here is from genome assembly GCA_030220185.1 of Diploptera punctata. Taxonomy (NCBI): domain Eukaryota; kingdom Metazoa; phylum Arthropoda; class Insecta; order Blattodea; family Blaberidae; genus Diploptera; species Diploptera punctata. The sequence continues at coordinate 2,272,262 of JASPKZ010003882.1, forward strand.
CTATTAACAATGCCATCAGATGACTTCTATTCAAAGCTTTTTTAACGAGAATTTTACATTACTTTTAAGTGGTAGAGCTTAATATTTTGATGTTATATTTAGTTTAACATATGGCCATAATCATCATCATCCTTATTATCATCATCATCATTACCACCATCCTTCACCGGTGTGGAAAGCAACGGGAAGCTACCACACCTACAATTCCCTAGTAAAGCTGCAAGCATAGCATGAAAATGCTATGATTGCAATGAAAGACCTGCCTTCGGGCAGAATTACTATGGATGGGATATACTAGTCCTGAACAATTACTGGAACATGTTAATCTAAATATAACATAAAATAACGACCCCTTTACCACTCTAGCAGGTAGTACTGCTTGCTGTAAGACATTAGAACTTATTAAAGGGAATTCCATACACTCTCAACTCAACATGATAGTAAAGTATACCATAAATTAAATGTGGGAAATAACATTATGAAATTTTCATGTTAATAACAGATATTAGTTAAAGTATAAGTTCAGTTGAAAACTAAAAAAAAAGTCATATTGTCTTCCAAGCATGAAATATACGAGGAATTTTTTTAAAATTTAATACAAAAAATCATAGTATGTGTATTATGCAAGTAAATACATTACTGATAAGTGTATACTTGAATTATTGTAAACACAAACCTATTATGGTGAAATTAAATGTTTCTTACCTCTCCTCATAAATTTTCTAAGTTGATCGCGATTTCGAGACTATAGCTGTCTCATCCTCAGAACTTTGTTGGCGACTGGTGTTATGTCGATCGGAAGAAACTCTTCTTCTTCAACAAAGTTTTGAGGATGAGACAGTTATAGTCTCGAAATCGCAATCAACTTTAAATTTATATGAGGAGAGGTAAGATACATTTAATTTCACCATAAATTAAACCTCATAGTGATTAATTCCTATAAAAGTTAAACACAAACCTACTGTTTATATCTTTTGGTATTTTGTTTCAGATCCTTACAAAATGGGGAGAATATTCAAACGATGTCCAGTTCATCTTGCAGAGATCTGCGTTTGATGGAACGAAACCACAGCAGCAGCTGCCAGCAAGGTTAAAAATTGCAGAACATGGTTCCATGTCACCACCTGCTCCTATATCTCCTCCAGATAGAAATAAAGATATCCGCAAATCACTTACATTTAGTGGAGGACATCATGTTCCTCGCACAATGGATAATGTGGGTGTTGTGAAGGCTCGACCAAGGCTGGAGGTAAATTATGCATGCTATAAATGATAATGAATTAGGACTGGAAGTAAATATCAATAAAACTAAATATATGGTCACACATAGAAATACATTATATAATGGAAATGGACAGCTAATGACAAATGAGGGAAATTTTGAGGAAGTTGCTGAATTCAAATGCCTAGGAACAATAATCACAAATAGGAATGAATGCACAAGGAAATTAAACATAGGCTCAATTCTGGAAATGCGTACTGTTATGCATTGCAGAGACTCTTGATGTCCCAACTCCTTTCAAAAAACGTTAAACTGAAAATATATAAAACTATTATTCTACCAGTTATATTATATGGGTGCAAAACATGGACTCTTACTTTAAGGGAGGAAAGGAGATTACAAGTATTTGAGAATAAAGTACTTAGGAAAATTTTTGGAACAAAGAGAGATGAACAGACAGGTGATTGGAGAAGACTACATAACAATGAACTACATGGTCTTTATAGGAAGCCAGATATAATAAGAAGAGTTAAGTCTCATAGACTGCGATGGGCAGGACATGTTGCACATATGGGGAATGAAAGACTTGCATGGAAGCTTCTTGTACGAAAGCCAGAGGGAAAACGCCCAGTTGGTAGACCAAGAATGAGGTGGGAGAATAACATTAACTATGATTTGAGGAAAGTAGATTATACAGGGAATGATTGGAAAACATTGGCTCGGGATAGGGATGTATGGAGAGCTTATGTCCGCCTGGCCATGAACCTACGGGTTCGTTAGTGCCAGTGAGTAAGTAAGTAAGTAAGTAAGTATAAATGATTATGACATAAGCATATAGTGTAACTATTACAGTTTTTGCAAGCTCTTTTCAAATAACAAACGTTTGGAGAAATATCCATAAGAGGAATGTAAACACTATTATTTTATTTGAAAGAAATAATGGAATAAAATGATGAACCTTTTGCAAATCTTCTACACTGACAGGTAAAAAACAATTGAAAGCTGTTGCTAAGCTATGCATAAATTAATATTTAATTTTGATGAAAAAATGGTACATAAAAGGATAGAAAAGTATAAAAAACAAAAAATGATAAACAGAAGTACTCTTGAAAAAGAAGAACCACCTATGAAAAATATAGGAAATTCACATATCACCCTTGGGTACATAATAAATTCCAAAAGATATTTGATAAGTTTAATATTAAATTAGCACCGAAAAATAACTACAGTTGACATAAACTAATAAAAATCAACAAAAATGGAAAAAAACTGATAAAAATAAAAAGTCAGGAATATATCAAATTGAATCTATGGGTTGTGAAAAGATATATATATGAAAACAAAAAGAAACCTACAAATTAGAACCAAAGAACACATAAGAAATATTAAAAATGGGGAAATAGAAAAATCTGCAGTTGCTGCTCATGTTTGGTCTGAAAAACATAATATAAATTCAGACACTAAATTATTAAAATAGTTAGAAAATACAAATGAGCTGACTATTTGGGAAAAAATTTATATTCAGAAGAACAAAACAGAGTTCTGAATTTTGTAATACCGATGGAGCGTGACCTTGTTTGGAGGTTCTTTGGCCAACCACAGGATGGAGCCGACATCAACATCCAGGTTGTGCAACATAAATCAAACCAGTCTGGGCAAGCTGACGATAAAACAGAATTGTTTTGAAACATTTTCAAGAACAAATCAACATTAATATTGAGGTAAGATGATCAGACTAAAAATACGAGGGTCATACTGAAAGTCATGAGCAACATTTTTTTAAACAATCATAATATTTATTTTAGGCAAACCAAGTATACCCTGTTAATCTACAGACCTTTGTGCTACTTTTCAACATAGTCTCCATTTCCTTGCACACGTTTTTTCCAGCATTCTACAAGCTTGAAAATTCCCTTATGATAGAAGTCCGTTCCAGCTGCTCGAAGATACTGACGCACTGCTTTCCGAATATCCTCCAGCGTCTCGTTCGTAGCGTTGGCCTCTCATCTGCTCCTTCACAGAACCAAAAAGATCGTAGTCAGAGGGTGCCAAACCGAGACTATAGGGAGGATGTGGAAGAGTTTCCCACCCAAATGTCCTGATCTTCTCCACAGTGGCACGAGCAGTGTGAGGACGCGCGTTATCGTGTTGCAGAATGATCTTCCTTCCAGGGCGTTTGTTGTGCAATGCACGACGGAGCTTCACAAGTGTCTGGATATAACGGGCAGCATTTATGGTTTGTCCAGGTTCAAGAAATTCAACCAGAATGCAACCTTGTGCATCCCAGAAGACGCTGCCCATAACTTTCCCAACAGATTACACTGTCTTCGCTTTTTTCTTTGATGGCGAATTCAAGTGGTGCCATTCCATACTCTGGCGTTTTGTTTCAGGCTCGTAGCGATGAAACCAGCTTTCGTCACCTGTCACAATACTCGTCAAAAAATCATCACCTTCATTTCGAAATCTCTGAAGAAGGTTATGGGTGATGGTTCTTCTCTGAAGTTTGTGGTCTTCACTCAATAAACGTGGAACCCAACGGGCACTAACTTTTCGGTAACCTAAGCTGTGAATCATTTCTTGCACTGCACTGTGTCCTACTGCAAGTTTTGTAGCGATTTCATTCACTGTGATACGCCTGTCGTCTCTAATGAGCGCATCAACTCTTTCCTTGTTGCAATCCGTGGAGGCAGAGCGTGGGCGACCGCTACGAGGCTCATCTTTGATACTCGTGTTCCCATCTTTAAAATGTTTCACCCATCTCCTAACACTGCTGGCACCCATGCAGGCATCTCCGTAAGCACATTGAAGTCTTTGGTGAATATCAACAGCAGATTGTTCCTCTTTAACAAGGAATTCAATGACAGCGCGCTGTCGAAACGAAACATTGATGTCTGCCATTTTGAAAACACTGCGTGTGGTCACAAGATAGAAGCTATGACGCCACAAAACGGCAATGTTGTGGTATAAAGTCTGTAGATTTTATCCTGCAGTTGTTTTTGTTACATTGTTGAAATTTGAATTTTAACAATGGGTTGCTCACGACTTTCAGTATGACCCTCGTAATATAATATGCATAAAGTAATGGGATAAGATAAAGTAGTTTTTAGTAATATTGTACTAATCAGACTTAAGTAATACCTCGCATTCCCTCAGTGATTACAAGTGACTCTTAAGACCAGCATTAACACTGTTTTCAAGTCATTAGAAGATCAGGAAATATAGTAGTGCTAGTATTTATTGAGAAGTTTCCTGCAAAGTATAGGGCTATTCAAAAAGAAAGAACAGACTTCAAACATTTATTTCTTCCAAACTACAAAAAATAGAAACACAATTCTAATGTTTCTGGAAAGAGAAAAGTTCAAATTTCACTATTTTATGCATCCAAAATGAACACCATGTGTTACACGACAAATATCAAAATGATGGCTCATTTCTTGCCACATACTAATCAGCTAGATTCTAGTTATCGAATTCACAGCTTCAACAATTTGATGTCGCAGATTTTCAAGAGTGTCAGGCATAAGGGGGATAAAAACATGGTCTTTTACGTAACCCCACAGTTAAAAATCACATGGGGTTAGATCTGGTGACCTGTGAGGCCACCGGCAATGAAGTTGATCTTCTGCTCCTCCTCTTCCAATCCAACAGCACCAATGCGACCATGATCATAACTTCAAGCAACAATGCCAATGTGGCCGTGATCGGAACTTCAAACTTTTCTCTTTCTGGGAGCGTTGGAATTGTGTTTCAATTTTTTAATTTGGAAGAAATAAATGTTTGAAGTCTGTTCCTTCTTTCTGAATAGCCCTGTATATGAATTTGTGTGAATTTAAATAAGTTCATAGTTTTCATCTGGTTGCTGTAGACATTATGTTACAAAATTCTTAGGAAATATTTAATTTTAGGAAGTTACATTTTGAGGTTATTTTAATTATATTATTTTTGGTCTGGACATCTTACCTCAATATTAATGTTGATTTGTTCTTGTCTGGGAAAGCTGACGATAAAACAGAATTGTTTTGAAACATGTCCAAGAACAAATCAACATTAATATTGAGGTAAGATGTCCAGACCAAAAATAATATAATTCTTAGGAAATGTTTCCAAACTAATTATGCATATTATTATTATTATTATTATTATTATTATTATTATTATTATTATTATTATTATTATTTTATTATTATTATTATTTATTATTATTATTATTATTATTATTATTATTATTATTATTATTATTATTATTATTATTATTATTATTACAAGGGAGGTTCAATAAGTAATGCAACTCATTTTGTTTCTTAAGTCACATTCAGTACCAGACACTGAGCAGGGCATTTAAACCCATAGGCCAGCCATTTAAATACCCCAGGTACCTTTTTCGTGGCACTTCAGAAAATGGACCATTATTCACAAACTATTAGTCCTAGAAAATTCAAATTTTGTACATACCTAAAGGAGATATCCTAGTAGGATGCGATGGTGAAATAACTTGGGTGATTGACATCACATGGTATCGGCGTATCAATTTCAGGAAGTGGAAGTTCATCTTCACTTTCACTTTGTGAATCTTCAAATTCAGGATTCAGTTCATCACCTGAATCATCATCATACAAAATATTGACTAATTCTTCTTCTGTGAGATATTTTTCTTTCACCATGGTTTCACTCACGCACAAACAACAGCGCGATAACGAGAAACATATACGACTGCATTGGCACCTGGAGGCAAGTTTGGGTGAACGAATTCCATGTGTTGTTGTTTTGAAAATAAAAGGGGATTCACCAAGGTGAAATATGTCAAACGGGAATAGAAAATGTACATTTACATGCCATCTATGATCTCCAAGACATACTAAGCCAACACAATATTTAGGCGCCGAATATATATGTGGTTTGTTTGCACCCGCTCTAAAATGAGTTAACTGACCAACGACTGCATACACGATAGTCTCTTTAAACGCCTTAACTGGTTTACGGTACTGAATGTGTTAAAGCAGGTTGGTTTTATTCAAGATTCAAATATACCATTTTATTCCCCAATCTTTAAACCTGCTAAAATGTTTTCAATAGGTTCGATCTGATGATCGTCCAGTGGATGATACACTCAAGCCAGTGCGATGCCAACTGTCAGATGATGATGTCACACCTCGTGGTTCTCCCAGTCAGTATGGAAGCAGCGATGGAACTGCATCTCCATATGGGTATCGTGGTGGTAAAAGAGAAGCCCCACCTTACCGTGAACCTCCTGGACCTGCATCGCCACAACGTACACTGCCACCCTATAGAGATCCACCCCCACCTATTAGTAGTCCTCCAAGACCTTCCCCATCACAACCCTCACCACCAAGCTCAGCTGGAAAGTTGAAGACTAAGCGAAATCTTTTGAAGGTATGCAAAATTATTCTTCTTCTTCAGCCTGTTCCTTCCAGAAATTAGGAATCCTTCCATCTCTTTTTTTAGTCTTCCGAATAATCTCTTCCCATCTGCAAGTAGACTATCCCTTAATAATGAGTGGAGAACATATTTTTATCGACTCACCTCATATGATTTCAAATTTCTTTGATATCAAAGGAAATTCATCAGTGGAAGCCATGACTGAAGAAGGACGTGATATTGTCTGAAACCGTCGGTATCAAAGAAATTTGAAATCATATGAGGTGAGTCGATAAAAATATGTTCTCCACTCATTATTAATGATATAACCTCATAATGTTTACTTCCCAATATTAATTTAAATAAAGACTATCCCTTGCCACATGTACAATTCTGTCCAATGTCATGTGAGATGCTTATTGATACCATTCGATTCTTCTTCTATCCACCCAATCATCTATTGCTTGGATATTTAACTACTGTCTGATCTTTTCCATCTTACCTCATATCTTCTAGTTTTAAAATTGATATTCTAAAAATATTAATTTCATTTGTCTCTGGAATCTGTTTTGTTAAGAATCAAATTAATCGTGAATTCTTCTTACCTCATACTTCTATTTTTTTTAAACACAGCATCGCAGTATCGGCGACCATTGTCACCATTATCAGCTGTTTTCATGACATTCAATTTTTTCTTTTGCCCTTTTTGCAATTTAAATGAAGATATGGAAAGAAACCATCTCCTCCGTTGTCCAGCTTTTGTAGAAGAGACCAGCCTTTCTGCTAAATATTGGAGTGCAAGAGAGCGAATGATTTCATTATCAAGTGCTCGACATTAGATACCAACCAACCATTTTTTCTTTTGCCGGTAATTATCCAAACTGCCATCTGGTGTTATTTAGAAGGAATCATTTTCTTTGTAATCAAGTTCTTCAAAAATACAACAGATGGCAGTTTAGAAAATGATTCTTTCAAAAGAACACCAGATGGCAGTTTGGATAATTACCAGCAAAAGAAAAAATTGACAGTCGTGAAAACAGCTGACGATGGAGACAATGGGTCGCCGATACTGCAGTTCTGTGTTTAAAAAAACATAGAAGTATGAGGTAAGAAGAAATCACGATTCATTTAATTCTTATAAAAAAATTATTCTTCTTCTTCAGCCTGTTCCTTCAAGAAATTAGGAATCCTTCCATCTCTTTTTTTAGTCTTCCGAATAATCTCTTCCCATCTGCAAGTAGACTATCCCTTGCCACATGTACAATTCTGTCCAATGTCATGTGAGGTACTTGTTGGTTCCATATGATTCTTCTTCTTCTTCACTTCACGAGCTAGGCAAATTGCCTGTTCTGCCTCACAGTTGTTCTGTCCATCTTTTCGCTGGCCTTCCTATAATCCTTGAACCTCTTGGCTTGTCTCCTATCCACCCAATCATCTATTGCTTGGATATTTAACTCCCTTCTAATCTTTTCCATCTTAACTTATATCTTCTGGTGTTAAGCATGATATTAAAATATTAATTTAATTTGTTTCTGGAATATTTTTTGTTGTAGAAGTATTCACTCTTGTATCAGAAGCATAGGTCAATATTGGGCATATGGTAATTTTACAGATTCTTGTCTTGGTATCTTTATGTAAATATTTATTTTTCCTTATAATTTTAAACTTATTATTTTTCTAAGTAAACAAATTATATTATTAGGTTTAAGTCAGAGGAAGATAAGGCCTATATCCATATTCCATTAGGTAAATATATCTTTAAACGAAAATTTGAAGTTAATATTTTAATTACTTTTAAATTATAGTACAGTAGAGCCTTGATTATCCGAGGTAATGTGGACCTAGGGTACCTCGGACAATCAAAAACTCAGAGAACATGGAATCTGTAAAAAAATTGAGAGAGAAACATATGGTAAAATTAATGAAAACATGGTCAAAGATGTAAAAAAAAAGCATCTACTGTATTATGAAAAAAAAGAATACAGTACATACAATACATGTTCCAGTCAAAAAGTCCATAAGTGTTCTCTATCTAATGAAACTCGCTCACTTCTTTGCTGCCACTTCAAGCAATCATCATAGCAGTAGAGGTCTGTTGAAGTTGACCCTGACTGTTGCTGTAGGTTAGTTGAGGCTCGGATAACTGCAGCTCTACCGAATTACTTTACTGTGCATATCCTTCCCAATCACTTATATTACTCCAAGCGCGACAGGCATATAAGGCCCTTGGCTGATCATCCGGCTGCTGGCCTCACGTCCACATGTGTTAATCACAGATGTAATGATCATCTAGCCAGTGTAGGGGTGACATGTGGTCAGCATGTCAGGTGCCCCAGCCATTATAGCTGGTATTCTCAACTTGGAGTTGCTACTTATTGTAGCTACCCAAATGCCTCACGATGCTGAGTGGGCACCGTTCCCATACTGGCCGAAATTCCATGAGAAAAATTTCTTCCCCCATGGAGACCCAAACCAGCGCAAGTCCCGTAGCTCTGTGTCAAGGCTTCCTGCCTTAACCACTCGGCTACAGCGCGGAACAATCACTTATATTATTGTATTTAATTTGTATGGTTTTAGGTGCATAATAAATTAATCATAATATAGTAGCAATGATTTTTCTCTTTCTGCTGTAGGATTTCCAACATAATGATGGAGACTCACATCAGGAAGCAGTTCTGTACAATGCCCAGTATCGGGATTTAGTTCGTCTTGTTAACTACCAACGAGAGAAGCTAGCATCGCAACAAGCACAACTTACTAAGGTATATGAGGCAAATTTTCAGTTTCCTACATAACCATTCCTGCCATTCTGCCAGAATTGTGCATAAATTGAAAATAACCCTGCACTAACCCATTCGCCTCAGAAGACGAGGTATACTTGCCAGCTGTTAAATGGTACCCTCACATAACTCTGCCTGTTATATATTTTGTACATCCCTTGGAAGGGTAATCTTTTGTTAACATTTATGAATAATAGAGGAATATCTTTTGACCTTCACCCTTATTGTGATCTCAAGTACCATTATCTTTTAATTATTAATGAGTTTGTTATTTTGACCCACCTCATATTTCTTGATTTTTATGCAGATCAGGTTTCATCGCTTTTGTGCAACATTGTCGATGCATTCAAACTTAACATTCCATTATTTCTTACTTATACAGTAAAACCTATCTATGAAGGAACATGACAGTTCCTTAAATATATTTCCGTCTTGGCAGTTTTTCCTTTTTATAAAGGGTTCCTAAATTACAAGCTTGAATTTTCTCACGCAGTGTAAGGGTTTTACATGCACACTTTAAAGACATAGCGTATTGAACTGAAATACAGACAAAATAGTGTATGTAACACAGATCAGTTTGCACGGCAATACAAAACAACTTTATTACACAAAAACGAGAAGGAACTCAACTACAGGAAGACTGAAGAGTTTCCCAACTCCCTCGTAGGTAACGTAAGCAGGCAAGGAAAAGCAAGGAATTCCCCGCTGTCACACATAAGCAAGAGTATCCCCGCAATACAATGGCAACACAAGAAGGTAAAACGATATAATGCAGAAAGTGTCATATGCAGAATTTTTCATATGTGGTCATTAATACTCTAATTAGAATGTACTTGAGAATAATTTTCTGTCTTACTGAGGTAAAAATTAATTATTGGTACTTTAAAAACCATTCTGTTTGCCGTTATGAAGGTTACCGGCTTATACAGGACGATTTTACATATGGTTGGTTGGTTGGTTGGTATCTAATGAAATCATTCGCTCTCTTGCACTCCAATATTTAGCAGAAAGGCTGGTCTCTTCTACAAAAGCTGGACAACGGAGGAGATGGTTTCTTTCCATATCTTCTTTTAAATTGCAAAAAGGGCATTTAGGTGAATCTGTTATGCCAATTCTGTGTAGGTGTTTATTCAGATTTTACATATAAAATCATACCATTCTGGAGATTTTTTCCGTCTCTTCTTATAAAAGTTCCATCTAAGACAGGTTTTACTGTATTAAATAAACTGTTATCTTTTGTTCATTTTGAATGCCTGAAAGTTAAAAACTAAATACACTGATTTAATATTGTTTATTTTTTATTATTTCACTCATCTCATACTTCATAATACCTAGCAGACCCAGGGTTTCTTCACATCATTTGTGACATTCTCAATGCTGTGTCACGTTCACAACTGACGTCCAAATCAGTCCTCTCTCCTTATAACCGGGTATTTCAAAATTCATAGTTGTATTTTCATTCTTGCATATGTAAATTTTTTCCCAAATTGTGAGTTCCTTCGGTTTTTCCAATTGTTTAAGTAATTTTGTTTTGGTTTCTATTCTATGTTTTTCTGACCAGGCATGTGCAGCTATTGCAGATTTTTCGGTTTCTCCATTTTTAACATTTCTGAGGTGTTCTTTTAATCTTGTATTTAGATTCCTTTTTGTTTTTCCTATGTATATTTTTTCACAATCTTTACAATTAATTTGATAAATTCCCGATTTTTTGCAGTCTTCAATCTTTTCATTTTTGTTGGTTTTATTAAATTACCTAAGCTGTAATCATTTTTCGGTGCTAATTTAATGTTGAATTTGTTGAAGATTTTTTTTAAACTTGTCAAATACTAAAGGATGGTATGTGAACTTCTTGAATTTTTTGCCTATATTTTTATCTGTCTGAAGAGTACTTTCATTAATGATTTTTTGTTCTTTGAATTTATTTATTTTCTTGTGTATAACTTAACACTGATTTAATATCCGGTTTTTGGGGAAATGCATTGAGTATTTAAACCTGAAGTGAATGGGTTGATGGTCTATTTGCTAAATGTAGAGCCTGAATCACAAAGAGCGCAGAGGGTTGGTACTAGACACACACAATACAGATTAGTACACAATTTTATATTTGGGTGTTTATTGCACTACCATATGTTTTTCAGTGTGATGCTGAGATTGTATTCTGGGAAGGAAAAACTCGGGAACAGCAGCATCAAATGGAATTTCTAGCTCAGGAAGCAGCTCGCATTGAAGTAACTACAAGACTAGCTGAAGAACAATTGCGACTATTAAATGGAGTGGAAGAGGAAAGCGAGATTGTGAGGCAACAGGAAAAAACTCTCAAGTCAGAACTTACACTTCTACGATCTAAACTTGCCAACTGTGAAACAGAACTCCTCCAATGCAAGAATAAAATCAGGTAGTTATTTTACTAGTCACTCACAAATACATTCAGTGCCTTACAGATAAAAAGCATTATAAGAAACATAAAAATGCAAAATTGTGTAATTTTAGGTTGGTATTGGAAGAGCTCCAGATGGAACAAAGATCCCAGGTTCGAGAAACAGAAGACCGACAGTCATTAGAACGATCTTTATTAACAGAAGTGGAGCGATTACAGAGAGAAGTGGAACAGGCAAAACAGGGGGCAGAAATGTCAGCTCAATGTGCAGAGAGCCTCAAAAGAGAGGTAAAATCTACAGTCCACATGCAATTTCTAACATTTCAGAGTGTGTATTATTTTATTTTCCTTCCAGTAGCTACCCATGTGGGTCATCCAGTAGGAACTTGATTCTTCACTCATCTTTCTTATGCCACCTAGAAACATTCTAATCTTATTATACATATATAATCCTGATTTAGTCATATATATTTCCCTTAAAATTTAAAATTAATAATATTTAAAATATATTTAAATTGTCTTATGTATTACATTTCTTTATTATTGAATTTAACTATGTCCATATCTTTGTTCTCTCTAACTAGCCTTATCACTATACTTTTTTAAGCTTAAATTTAATCCTACTTCTTCATAATGCATTACACGAATTTTGACAAAAGAGTTCTCAAGTTTGTCTCTACCGTATCCCACATTAAGATGTTGTCTCCAAAAATGAAAATATTTTTGCTTAATCTATTGTTCTTCTATTGATTAGTCTTTTTCATTAATTTAATCTTGTAAAATTTATATAATGTATATAAAATTAGATAACATTTATATTTGATATTTTTATTATTAATTTAACACTTCTCACTGAAGGATAAATTATATTAGAAGAGAAAAATTATATGATCAGACTGGGGTTTGAACCCAGGACCATTTGGCTTTCCAGGCCAATGCTCGACCACTGAGCTACCTGAGAAAATCCAATCTAAATGTACATTTTTCTCTTATACATTGTTAATTCTCGATTGTCAAACGCTATGAGCATTTGCTCGATCACGCAAATGGCGGCTTCTTGTTTAAGGAGACATTTATTGGGAATTTAAACACTACTTTATAAAGCCAGTAGGGCCTCTTTTGATGTTTTTATTATTAATTTAACACTTTCTCACTGAAGGGTAAATTATATTGGAAGAGCAAAATTATACCTTCAGGCTAGGGTTTGAACCCAGGAACTTTATAAAGCAAGTAGGGTAGAGCATTGGCATAGAAAGCCAAAGGTCCTAGGTTCAAACTCTAGTCTGAGCATATAATTTTTCTCTTCTAATATAATTTATTCTTCAGTGAGAAATGATAAATTAATAATAAAAACATCAACTGGCTTTATAAAGTAGTGTTTAAATTTCCAATAAATGTGTACTTAAACAAGAAGGCTCCATTTGCGTGCAAATGCTCTTAGCATTCGGCGATAGGGAATTAACAATGTATAAGAGAAAAAGTTGTGTTTAGATTGGAATTTCTCAAGTAGCTCAGTGCTAGAGCTTTGGTCTAGAAAGCCAAAGGTCCTGGGTTGAAACCCCATTCTGAGTATATAATTTTTCTCTTCTAATAACATTTATATTTGATAATTTTCTGGTATAGGCCTATATAAATTAAATTTTATTTTCTGATAGAGAGTCTTATAGGTTTTGTGCCATTTTCATGAGGTTTTTAGGTTTTCCAAAAACTGTCTGACATCCTTAAGATTTAAATGGAGACTAAAATTCTCTAATGAAACGTTAGCAAACTGAAACCTTGTAACTAAATCTCAGAAGTCCACAAGCCTTTCTCTCCATAAAAGCCTGATTAATTACACTTTCTGAACAGGTGCAGACGCTGGAAGCTGCTATTTCAGAGAAAAAGCGACAAGTAGAACGATTAGTTGCAGAAATGAAGGAAGCAAATCTGGAGAGTCTTGCAATTGCACCAGCTGAAGAAGTAAAAAACCTTCTGGAAGGTAAGATATTTATATCTCATGAGTCTGTAGCATTACATTTTATATTATATCTTGTAAATACCATTTTGCTTTATGCTTCATGCTGCTTGTAGGAGCTTCCTTCTGTCTTGGTAAGCTTTCTAGAGTACCATGCTTTTTCAATTCACATTAGCATAATATTTAAACATGTAATTATTTTAGAATTAATGCTATTTTATCATAAAACTTTTCTTCCACTTTATGCATAGTTACATTATTTCATTTTATTTAAAACTAGCCATATGTCAACTTTCGCTTATTTGAAACTTATTAATAACAATGTTTTTCATATGAATTATAAAAATATTTGTTATGTAATATATTAACAGTTCTGAGATTATATTTCCATGATTTCCATATCATTAGAAGCCTTACTAGCTTTATAAAGTAATGTTAAATTTCCAATAAATGTCTTCTTAACTAAGAAGCCGCCATTTGCAAAGATAGAAGCAATGGTTTCAAAAGCATTTGGCGATAGGGAATTACAACGTATATAAGAGAAAAATTTGCATCTAGATCGTAACTCGCCTCGGTAGCTCAGTTGGTAGAGCACTTGGCCCGGAAAGCCAAGGGTCCCGGGTTCGAGTCTCGGTCTAGGCGAAAATTTTTCTCTTCAAATATAATTTATATTTCCATCCCTAATGAACCATTTTTATAGATGCTTTCTGCAGTATAATATTTTAATTAACCCTTTTTTTTTTCAATTAACATATATTCTTGAATATCCCACTTCATTGAATAAGCTACTTGCCCCAAAATTTCAGAGCCAATAATTAAAAAATAAATAAAAATTCAAAATTTATCCAGTTTATGTCAATAATATGACAATAATCCATCCATAGTAATTGTGCCCGAGGGCAGGTCTTTTACTGCAATCATAGCATTTTCATGCTATGCTTTGCAGCTTTACTAGGGAATTGTAGGTGTGGTAGCTTCCCGTTGCTTTCTACACCGGTGAAGGATGATGATGATGATGATCATAAGGATAAGGATGATGATGATGATGGCCATATGACTTCGAGGACCATTTGGGCCTTAAAGTTTTCCTGACATTTGTCTTACAGGTGACAAAAAATCCCGATAAAAACCTCACCCAGAAAAACTGTCCTGATTGGGGATCGAACCCTGGCCCACTGCATGACAAGGCAGCATGCTACTTCGAGACCACGGCAGTGGACTATGACAATAATAATAGTTATTATTCTCTTTTGCTTCTTTAACAATTTTTAACTTTTCATTTACTGTGGAAGAACATACTCTCAATCCTTTGTTGAGATCTTGAATACTAAAGATATGCAATATACATTTCAGAAGTTAAGAATGAATTGAAGACTGGATTCGTTTTTAGTTAAAAATATTAAAAATATGGTGGGATGTGAATAACAAACTTTCAAGCATATATTTGTGAGAAATACAATGTGAAAGGGTAATAATATGCTTTTAACAAAACAAGAAAAAGAGATGGAATCATTCAAGGTCCACATATCTGCTTAAGGGTTTGAATTATAAAAAACAACTTCTAAGACAAGGGCCTAGAACTTCATAGGTATGCAAAATGTAATTCAGCTAAGCTGTCTACCTTGGTTTTATATTAAGATTTTCTAAAAATGGCAGTGTGTTCAAATAAACACAGTGAGGTGTTACAATAATTATAGGATCTTAAAATGCTACATGAAAAACAAATGTTAATAATTCCAAAATAAAATCATTGACAGGGCCAACTGAAATAGCTTGGTTTCACTAGCTGGCAGATAACAAGATAAGAGGTCGTTGGGTTAGCATGATACAATGTTTGTTTTCTGTCCCGTGTCATAGCCAAGTGGTTAAGGCAAGGTTCCATGGCACAGAGATATGCGATTTGCACTGGTTCGGGTCTCCATGGGGGAAGAAATTTTCTCATGGAATTTCAGCCAGTATGGGACCAATGCCCATCCAGCATCCTGAGGCATTTGGGTAGCTACAATAAGTAGTGGCTCCAGGTTGGGAAAACTAGATATAATTGCTGGGGGATCCGATTTGCTGACCACATGTGATCTCTATACTGGCTGAATGATCATCTATTTCTGTAATTAACACATTGATGCGAGGCCAACTGGCAGGCCAAGGGCCTTCTAGGTCTGTTTTGCCATGGTGATTTTCTAAATTGGATTTCTCTATCCACATAGCTATATACCCTGTTCGTTCTTAAAGTGATCCTCGTCAAAACAAAACCATGTGATCTGCTCGCTTTTCATTGGTTATGGACACCGATGTATGTTGTAGAAGCAATATCCTTACGCCATTCGCGCCACAATTACTGTTACTTTTGACAGGGAGATGACGACACAGCAACAGAAGATTCGATACTTTCTGCCATTTTGTTTCATGAGAATCGACTGAAGCATGACTTTAAAGAATCACCCATATGTAATAAACTATTTTAAGTTTTAATTATTAATTAGGTATATTTTAGAATCTTTCGTGTGTTTTGAAATTATTATTTTCATTCACGAAGAATAACAAGAATATTCAGAGCACATATTTTTAATTTAATGAAGGGAACTACTTTTTCGCATATTTATTGCTTCTACAATGTACGTCAGTGTCCATAACCAATGGAAAGCGAGCAGGTCACATGGTTTTGTTTTGACGAGGATCACTTTAAGAGCAAACAGGGTATAGTTGCCCTCATGAGGCAGATTGAATTCCATTCCAGAATGTACTGAAAGAAAAATATCTATGATATAGCTGGTAATCAAACCCATGACCTATGAAATGCAAGTCTGATATGCTACTGCACAAAGGCATTAAGTAAATATCTAAGATGATTGCAATATTATACTGTAAAAAGTAACCATTAAAGATAAAAATATAAGGTCAAAACTAGCTGGCAAAATAAATAATGTTTTCAAATAAAAAAAATTACATTTTAATTAAAAAAACATTGTTATTGTAATGTTCATATTATTTGTTTTTAAACATCTTAATGATGGACAAATTATATTTGAAAAGAAAAATATACACCTAGACTGGGGTTTGATAGAGCATTGACATAGAGAGTCAAAGGTTCTGTGTTCAAACCCCAGTCTAGGCGTATATTTTTCTTTTCAAATATAATTGTTATTGTAAGTTCAAAAATATATCAATTCCAAGTGATGCAATTAAAAAAAAAGAAAGATGTTTACAGCTTCCAGTGTTGTCTATGTTACTGTTCATGCATTTTGCTTCTATCTTGCTTATGCTTATAAAATATTTTTAACATTTATACATTTAATCGAAATTATAGTGGGAAGTAACACTTTGAGATAATTTACAATTTTATTTATTCATTCATTTACATAATTTTTCAATTATTTATTTACTTGTTTATTATAATATATATGCTTATGTATTTATTAATTTTATTATTATATTACACTAATAAATAAGTTTGGTATGCCTTCATCTTACCTCATAATTCATTGTTTCTTGTAAGATGCATTTCAAAGCTTCTTAGCTTCATTGGCAGACCAAACTTATTTATTAAGTAGAACCTCATAATGTTACTTCCTAGTGTATTTTCAAATAAATTATTTTACTATATTCAAATATTAATTTTATTTATGTACTTTTATATTTCTTCTAAGTAAAGTAAACTCTTGATGTTTTTATTGTTAATTTAACACTTCTCACTGAAGGATTTATTATATTTGAAGAGAAAAATTATATGCTCAGACTGGGGTGTTTAAATTCCTAATAAATGTCTTCTTAAAAACAGGACACTGCCATTTGCTTGATCGAGCAAATGCTCATAGCATTTGGCAATTGGGAATTGATGGTGTATAAGAGAAAAATTTGTGTTTAGATTGGAGTTTCTCAGGTAGCTCAGTGGTAGAGCATTGACCTGGAAAGCAAAGATCCTGGGTTCAAACCCCAGTCTGAGCGTGTAATTTTTCTCTTCAAATTTAAAGTAAACTCTTTACCGAATCTGAAGATATTTGGGTTCGTAAAAAAATCTCAAACCAAAATTTAACCTGGCTTCCCCCTCCAAGTAATACCTTAGTTAAGAATTAAATTAATGTTTTTATTACCTCACCTCATATCCTTTTTCTTCTAGACTGCAGTTTCGGTGTTTATCTCCATCGTCATCCTATCTTGCATCCTATTTAAATAAATATTTTCTTTAACTATGTATACATCTACAATGGTATAATATCCCAATGTTATACCTTAGTCTCTCCTTTGTTAGGAGTTACCAGACCAAGTAAATTTAGTTACTCTTAATTCCCTAAAGATGTTATTAATGGTATGTGGTCAACATACCGACCCAATGAGACATCTTGTAGGCAACTATAGTATAACTAGGATGAAGGAGGTCAGTAAAGTTTGCTTAGAGGCCTCTTTATTCAGTCTTAAGAATCTTTTACATATTAGCCGCGGTGGACTAGTGGTTATGCTCCTTGCCTCTGGACCCAAGGGTCGCGGGTTCAAACCCAGCCGGGGTCGATGGATTTTTATAGGATGGTAAAATCCAAGGAGCAAATCCTCTGGGAGGGACTTTAAGCCATGGGTCCCGAGTCTGAAGATTTTCAGGCTCGTAAAGATCCTTAAGCCTGAATGAAAGACCTCTAAGCAAAATTTACCGAATTTTCCCGTCCTAGTACTACCTTGGTTTCCTAGATGTCAGTATGAGGCAGAACGCTGACCACGGACCACTCAAAGGACATCTATATGAAAACAAGTAACTAAATTAGTATGGTTCAAATTCTTCCCTATAGGGAAAGAGTGCCTAAATCTCTGTTAAGGGAAACATGGGCTTACAAGAAGAAGAATCTTTTACAAGCCTGAAAATCTTGAGACTTTGGACCCATGGCTTCAAGTCCTTCCCGGAGGACTTGCTCCTTGGATTTTTGCATCCTAAAAAAATCCATCAACCCCGACTGGGTTTGAACCCATGACCCTCAGGACAGAGGCAAGGAACATAACCACTAGTATACCGTCGCTGACTTTTTAAAAATACATTTTTTTGTTATTACACACCTTAGTGTCAAATCTGAAGCTTTAAACTCCAACAAACTTTTATAGTTCACCCTCAAATAATGACTTCTTTCCAAGTGATCAGAAAAATAATTATATACACTGATTATTTAAGTAAAATTTTATCATCTCACCTCATATTCATCTTCTTAGACCGGTTTTGGAACTTCTTCTTCAATTCCATCCTTAGTATTTTTATGTCAGTTATTTTGTCATCTTGGAGAACCTCCTCTTGAAGAGGATGGAACTGAAGAAGAAAGTTCTGAAACCAGACTAAGAAGAAGAAGAAGAAGAATATGAGGTGAGATGATACAATTTTACTTATTAAATATTAATACCTCATAGTGTTGATTCCTAAAAAAAGTAATATGTACACTAACTTTCAAAAACTTCCAAAATACATTGTTAAGGGCAATACCATCACTCGAATGTGTATGAAATCTGAAAGAGCATTCCTCTAGCATCTAGGAGCATGTCTTCTTCCTGGTATAACTTTGTGATGTTTGAAAGGAAAATTATCATAAGTAATGCCACAAGTGATTTCCAATTTATCTAGAGGATTTGAAAATCAAGAGAGGCATTTGTTAGGTCTATTTTATGAATAAAATTTAGCTGTTTACTCAAAAGTCATTATTTAAACATAGTTACTGGTAAAATTATATTTGAAGAGAAAAATTTTCGCCTAGACCAAGCATTTGGCGCGAGGGAATTACAACATACATAAGAGAAAAATTTGCTTCTAGATCGTAACTCGCCTCGGTAGCTCAGTTGGTAGAGCACTTGGCCCGGAAAGCCAAGGGTCCCAGGTTCGAGTCCTGGTCTAGGCAAAAAAAAATTTTTTCTCTTCAAATATAATTTATCCTTCAATTAGAAGTGTTAAATTAATAATAAAATCGTCAATAGTTACTGGTATTTTAAAATATTTATATATTTTATGTAAAAAATGGTGATGTTTTAAAACAAATCAGAAATGTAAGGTTATGTGTATTCACTGCAACGTGATCATATTATTTATTGTCAAATAGGATCGCAATATTGTAAGAATGCACCCTAGTGGAGAAATAATGAAACACATCAAACTATATATTATAACCAATATTATAGGTTATTCATTTATTTTTTTTTAGTAACTAACTCAGTAAAATCAAGGAATTTGTTCATTATTTGCTATATTCAATGTATTTATTGGAGAAAAATAATGCTCTGAGCTGTTCAGAATATTAAAAAGGAGGAGCTTTCTTTATCACAAAAGCAGGCAGGAGTGATAAAGAGCGAGGTGAAACATGACTGTCATTGGTTGTAAAACAACATTCACTGAAACGTGATTGGGACATGAGTTTAATAGTCACGAAATTAGTTGTATCATGAAATTGGCCAAGTTTGTCCTACAGATATTTGTGTATGTGTTTGTATTCAATTATACTTATTAGTGAATGTTTCAGGACCACACAAACCAGGAAGCACTCGGAGGATGATTGGTTCTCCACGTCAGTTGGAAAACGCTGTTCCTACTAGTAAGAATCCTCATGGTGTCTGGGTTTGACATACTTAAAAACTTGAAGTGGTTTGTACATAATTAGAACTTGGGCACTTCTCGAGCCTCATTCGAGAGGAGTTAATGCCTCTTAAATAAAGAAACTTAATCTTTATATTTCTGAATATTGTTATTGAACAATACTGCAGATCAGTGTACAAGTATACCATGACTAGATTTTCACTCTTCAGTTTCTAAGCAAATTTTAAAATATCTTAGCTTATTCTTCATTCTCTGACTCTTGATTTTATAAAAATTACACTTTCAAATGTTAATTTATTTAAAATCTTAGCATTTTGATGTTCTTTACTCCCTTCAGTATTGATTCAAATGCATAGGATTGAACATGTATTGTATTTTAAGAAATTTTGAAGAGATTTTATAAAATAGATTTGAAAATTCTATATTCTATAAAATATTAGATAGTAATTTAAATATTTCCTATTTGAATGTATATATGTACAGATTTTGCAAAACTAAATAGAATGATGAGTGAATGCTAAGATACAGAAAAACTGAATGAAATGACACACAAAGAGACAAATATTTTGATCTCAACCTAATAACGTGGAATAATAGTTTACGTGACTAATTACATTCCAACTATTCTAGATTCAATTCCCGATTGTACCTAGATATTTTTAGGGATTTACATTAAGGCTCACCTAGTCTGTTGAGTGACTATTTGAAAAAAAATAGAATCTAATTATTATTTTTGCATGATAGTGTGTTTTGTCGTACTTACAGCAATGGCGACCATGATTGAAAGTTCAACTTCCTACATTTTGGGGTTGCGAACCTAAATAACTATACTGTAATATTACATATTACAAACCACATGTGTAAATAAAATCACTGCCCTCTATGTATACTACGTACAATGTATGTAAAAATATATCCAAAAGGTAGTGTTAATATACATTATATTAAACAAATCACTGCATTTTAAATGAACTGAATATTTGAAACAATGTAAAACAATAAATACGTACTTGCTGCCATTTTATCACTGATTGGTATCATAGCCTCCTACAGTTTCAACCAATAAACATTGCCCACACTGTTAATATTAGTCAGTTTATAATGAATGCAAATATTTCCAATAAAGATGTTATTATTTAACTATTATTTACTATTTTGAAAACACCATCGCACAAAGAATAATGTACAATGCATGTTTGTGAAGTGTATTACAGAATCTCAAAAATTAAAAACCTCACTACCACTCAGATTTTAAACATTTTCCTCACTTATGTAAAAACCACTTCCCAACCTCACATCGTAATATACTATTATGTTAACATTAATTTTTTTTACTCTGAAATTTGAGGCACGTGGCTTATTTAGGATTCAGGTATTCAAGAAATTACAGTCATTTCCTGTTACACTCATTAGCTGATAAAAGCTTAAATTATGTTATTAAATAATTAGTTAATATATATATTCACTTATTTATGTGATTATCCATCCATCCATAGTAATTCTGCCCGAAGGCAGGTCCTTCACTGTAATCATAGCATTTTCATGCTATGCTTGCAGCTTTACTAGGGAATTGTGTAAGTGTGATAGCTTCCCGTTGCTTTCCACACCGGTGAAGGATGATGATGATAATGATAATGGTAAGGATGATAATGATAAGGATGATGGCCATATGATTTCGGGGACCGTTTGGGCCTTAAAGTTTTCCTGACATTTTTCTTACAGGTGAGGAAAAACCCCAATAAAAACCTCACCCAGAAAAACTGCCCCGACCGGGGATCGAACCCGGGCCCGCTGCGTGACAAGGCAGCACGCTACCTCGAGACCACAGCGGTGGACTATGTGATTATAGTAAACATATTTGTTATTAATCCGTATTTAATTATATGACCTTATATATATATTGTCCACCGCTGTGGTCTCGAGGTAGCGTACTGCCTTGTCACGCAGCGGGCCCGGGTTCGATCCCCGGTCGGGGCAGTTTTTCTGGGTGAGGTTTTTATCGGGGTTTTTCCTCACCTGTAAGACAAATGTCAGGAAAACTTTAAGGCCCAAATGGTCCCCGAAATCATATGGCCATCATCATTACCATTATCATTATCATCATCATCATCCTTCACCGGTGTGGAAAGCAATGGGAAGCTACCACACCTACACAATTCCCTAGTAAAGCTGCAAGCATAGCATGAAAATGCTATGATTGCAGTGAAGGACCTGCCTTCGGGCAGAATTACTATGGATGGATATATATATATTAAAAATAGTGACTCATAATTATCGTTTGTTCCCTAAAAGCAACATTAAATTGTTTTCACCATCCAATTATATATTTAGCAATTTCCTTATTATTAGGTTGATGTCATGAAATTATTTATTCCCTAGTGATAAATGTGGCAATTGAAGATATTTATGTAAATCTTAAGTTGGTAAACACTAGCTATGAGGTGATCTGCATTTTTGTCAATATAACTAGAAATTCATAAATTATCACTCTTTTTTAAAAGTCATTAGCACTTAATTAAATTCAGTACAATTTATATAATTTTTTTTCTTCTTTTTGAGTACTTAAATTATTTCTTCTTCATCCAACTAAGTCTTAGGGTCGAATGTTAGAACGTATTAGACAGTAAAAGGCGTTCCCTGCTGATAAAGTTTTATTCAAACACATTTTTCTTACTCAGAAATCTATTCACGCGGTAATAATTGTTAAGCTACCTGACAAGGTACCTTAAGATCGTAGCTCAAGATATAAACTTATGTGAAAATCCCGAAGGGAACCGATGGTAACCGATGTAGTTTGAAACTTATCCAAGATGTCGGACCTTGAAGACTTTGATCATGTTTTCGGTACACGCGGAGAAGAGGAATTTGATAGAGTCTACCAAAGAATTCAACTGGAAGAACAGGAGAATCGGCGTAATATTGCACGTCGCAGACGTGTTTGTATACGGTATTATTTGCGGGATGCAAGCATAAATGCATTCCTCTATAGCAGACGAAAATAACGGAAGTGGTTTTATCGCTGAGAATTCTGGGTAATTCGTTGCCAATATTACAAAAACGTTAACATTCATGCATGACCGGTTAAGGCGGCCATTAATTTGATCTCAGCTCACCAGTGATTGGAAGTAATTTGAGTAGAGAGTAATATATTTGAATACGACCCTTAGACCTAGAGGCCTGTTACGATCTCACTGATGAATTTTGTATCCAGCATTTCCTTGGATGGCCCAGAGATCTCTTCTCTGTTGGACAATAATGAAGCATGGCTTTGGGAACTCTATCTGAACTCACTTAAATTATATATAAAATCTTATTGAATTATTAATGTGTTTAGAGTATTTCTTTTAACTTTATAAATTTAAGATCATAGGCTCTAGTAAGTTGTTGTAGTTAGAAGTTAAAATTTTCTCCCATCTTTATTGTGTTCAGCTGAGGAAATTATAATAGTTTCCAAGACAATTTTAAGATAATTTCTTAGTTCATAAATTACTTCTACTCTCTTTGCTTGTGAAAGATGTATGACATGTTACATCTGCAGACCTTGTAGAATGAAAACTATTTCCCCTTCTACACCAAAGTTACTAAGAATCAAATGAATCATGAATTCTTCTTTCCTCGTACATCTATGTTTTTTTAACATAGAATTGCAGTATCGGGAAATATATCATTCCCATCTTCAGCTGTTTTCACGACTGTCAATTTTTTATTATGCTGGTAATTTTCTAAACTGCCATCTGGTGTACTTTTGAAGAAGTAATTTTCTAAACTGCCATCTGGTATACTTTTGAAGAACTTTGTAATCAAACTTGGTTTGTCTGGAACCTCGAAGTTGGAATTAACAGTTTGGGAAAAGATGTACATTCAAGAAAACCATTCTAGAACCATGAACTTCGAGTTTTCAGACGAACCTAATTTGTTTACAGAATTCTTCAAAAGTTTACCAGATGGCAGTTTAGAAAATTACCAGCATAATAAAAAATTGACAATCGTGAAAACAGCTGACGATGGCAATGATGTATTTCCTGATACTGCAGTTCTGTGTTAAAAAAAAAAACATAGATGTACGAGGTAAGAAGAATTCATGATTCATTTGATTCTTATTAAGGAAACATCATAATGTAAAAATTTCCAAATTCATTATATTAACCAAACTTGCTCTAAACCAAGAACTCTCTTTTTATTGACAATTATCCCATTTTTACCTCTCGCTGAGTGTCACATAGTATTTTATGTAACATTTTATAGCTATTGTCTCTTATCTATATATAGCAAATTACAAAGATAAAGTATTAATGAAATGGAAGAAAAAAAAATAGAATTGCTGAATTATTTAATGTTGTAATGTGTGCTATTAGCGTATTCTGTTGTGTAAACTGTTTCCTCTATCATCTGATATCATTAGGAAATAGACTTACATTTGAGGCTCGAGAATGGCTGTGAAGTAGAAAATGATGTACACAGTGAAACTTTACATTTATGGGACCAATTAATGCAATCCTCATATCCTGCAATTGTGATAAATGTGACTTTAATTATAATGAGGTTAAGTATACAATAATATTACTTAAAAATGGCCTACATTTCTGGTGTTTGATAAAATATATGATTAGTTATTACCTAATTAAATTCCATTCTCACTCTAATATTGAAATAGAGAATTTAAAAAATGAGTGAAAGATTGGGAGACCAGATGATTTTGATTCAAATCCTCACCAAGGTTACGAGATTCTGTGTAAAAGGTGAGGAAAATAATCATGGCCTGTAAGCAATCTCGCGTCAGAATTCCTACTCATATTCTTTTTGTACATTTTAGTATTAAGCTAAATATTTCTGTTAATTTCTCTAATGTTTTCCAAGTGGAATATATTTTGGCTTTATTTGGCTCAACTTCAAAATAAGTTGCTCTACTATTTTTCATACACCATTCTACATACTTTTTCCATTTTTAATAACATTTTGTAATTTTTTTAAACATTTTGCAACAATTTTTAAAACATTTTATAGTTATTAAAAATTTATCTATATACCAAATTGATTTTTTTGCTAAGTTCTCTACATAATTACAGTGCACATGCACTAATGCTTAATATAACTTCCACCAGATGGCAGGACATATCTGTAGAGTTGGTATGACCAAATTTGCAATTAATTCCAAAACATATTTTAAGAATTTAATTAAAATTACAGTGGGAGGAAACACTATAAGGTATTTACATTAATGAATGAGTTGGAGAAACTTCGTTGACATTTGGAATTTGACTGAAGATGGAAGTAATACTATACTTTTGAAACCAGTATCATGAAGACATGCAACTTTGTGAGGTGATATGTTAATCATTATCTTCCAACTCTATTCATTAATATTTTAAGAAATTCACTTAATTTTGTTAGGTTCTGATAGAACAAGTTAGTGTACACCAGTTAGTATATAGTTTCATTATTCGTTTTTAAACACCTTAATGATGGACAAATTATATTTGAAAAGAAAAATATACGCCTAGACTGGGGTTTGAACCCAGGACCTTTGACTTTCTATGTCAATGCTCTTCCATCTGAGCCACCTAGGCCTCCAATCTAAACGCGTATTTTTCTCTTACACATAGTTAATTCCCTAACCCCAAATGCTACGAGCCGTTGCTACGATTTTTGCAAATGGCGGCTTCTTTGTTAAGAAGACTTTTTATTGGGAATTTAAACATTACTTATAAAGCCAGTAGTGCTTCTTTCAATGTTAATAATCAAATATAATTTGTCCATCATTAAGGTGTTTAAAAACGAATAATATTAACATTGAAAGAAGCACTACTGGCTTTATAAGTAATGTTTAAATTCCCAATAAAAAGTCTTCTTAACAAAGAAGCCGCCATTTGCAAAAATCGTAGCAACGGCTTGTAGCATTTGGGGTTAGGGAATTAACTATGTGTAAGAGAAAAATACGCGTTTAGATTGGAGGCCTAGGTAGCTCAGATGGAAGAGCATTGACATAGAAAGTCAAAGGTCCTAGGTTCAAACCCCAGTCTAGGCGTATATTTTTCTTTTCAAATATAGTATATAGTTTGTTAATATCTACAGCTAGTCAGCTAATAGAAGTTGTTTTTTAAGTTATATAGATAGGAAATAACACTATGAATTGTGAACGTGACACAGCACTGAGAATGTCACAAATGATGTGACGAAACCCTGCGAGGAGTTATGAAGTGAAGAAAAAATGAACAATAAGAAGTTGTTTTTGTTTTTTTTCATGACATTTCTGGCTTCTCCCCTGGCATTGGCAGAATTGTAATCCATTTCTTAGGTTGGGGCACCTGGAAGGTGAAGTTATGTTACCCCAATGATGTGAAAGATGATAAATGATAATGATGTGCCAGAGGAGTTCTTAATCTAAATTCCAGACCATGGGCAACCATAGGAATAATTTCCTTTTTAAGGAAAAATTCCTATGGTCTGACTGGGAATCGAACTCGGGACCTCATGAACTAAAGTCAGAAACGCTGACACTAGCCCATGAGGCTGGTCAGTAGAAGAGTGTATATTGCTTCATCCTCTTTCTTATCTTATACTGTATACCTTTTATCTTTTATTTATTTTGAGATTCCAAATACGAGGGTGAATCAAATATAAACCGGAATTATTGTTTACAATTTTATTGAATTAACAAAAAAATAAAAAACCACCATGTCATTTTTCCATATAGTCTCCTGCATTTCCAATACACTTTTGCCATCGAGTTGGCAACTTTTTTATGCCGTTCTTGAAGAATGAGGGATGACGTGTAGTCAGTCAGTTGCGCACGAACTCCTCTACTGCTGCATTGTCACCAAACCGCCTTCCTCCCAGGTCTTCTTTCAGTGGCCCAAACAAATGGTAGTCACAGAGTGACAAATCTGGACTGTAAGGAGGATGTTCCAGAGGTGTCCAATGCATTTTCGTCAGTTTTTCTTGTGTCAACCGAACAGTGTGTGGCCTTGCATTGTCATGCAGCACAATCACATTTTGGGATCGGTTTCTGGTGGATTTTCGGAATTTGAGTTCATCACTGATGATGGCTTGAACACTTCCGAAGCTTATTCCAACGTGTGAAGCAATTTCAGAAATTGTTATGCTCCGATCCTCCTCAATAAGGCCCCGTACAGCACAAATGTTGTCTGCAGTGATGTTTGTTCGTTGCCATCTTTGGTGGGGCTCATTTTCCACTGAATCCCGGCCCACTAAAATTTTTTTGCGCCAATCATACACCTGCATCTTCGAAAGGGTTGCTTCCCCGAACTGCACATGGAGCCTTCTCAAAATTTCAGAAGGTTTAGTGCCTTCTTTTGCCAAAAACTTAATAATAATGCATTGTGCAACAGACGTGTGTAACTCTTGCTCGCTCATGGCATACTGAAGCAAGCGACCGCTCTTCGGAGTGCGACACATCAAGATCCCTACTCCAGACACCCCCACCAACTTCCCCTCCAAACTGCAACCTTTGCAGTTTACTACCAGAGCCTCTAGATACAAATTCCGGTTTATATTTGATCCACCCTCGTAAAAAAAGGAAGATATAGGTTGAGCAAGAAATTTCTTGACTGTTTATGATATTTAATGTTGAAATGAATGGGTTAGTGATGACATGTGTAATAACATTATCATCATCACCCATTTGGTGAGTGAAATAATCAAACACCAGATTATGTGAAAAGGCCTACATATCAATGTATTTATTATACCTCATATAAAGGCCTAAGTACTTGATTGTACATAATGAACCCTAGCTTTACAATGCATAGTTTTGTTTGTTTTTTTTTTCCCCCACATATCTTCCCATGGAACAGAAACATATTGAAGTTTCACTGTGTACCTAGATAATACAAAGCGCATTTCCCAATCCCTCAGATGCTGAAATGTTATTAGGCTTAAAAAGATTATGTTAGAGAAATGTTAATCACGTCACATTCATAAGATGTTAAATTATAATTGTAATCATACTCATTTTTGCCTAAGACATTGTATCAAAACAAAAATAGAGCAAACTCCCAATTATCCGTGTAAATTTGGACCGAGATATGCATTGAAAATCGAAAAACACGGATAAGCCAACTAAGTTATTCTAACAATATATATGCAATACAGTTTTTTTTAATACAATAGGAAGTAACATTAAGAGATTTGATGTTTTTATTATTAATTTAACACTTCTCACTGTAGGATAATTTTTATTTGAAGAGAAAAATTAAGAGGTTTGTTTAATAATTAAGACATTTTGTCTGTACATTCTTACCTCTTATGGTTGTTTTTGTTGAACATATGTTTCAAGGCTTCTGAGTCCCATCGTCAGCGATTACAGACTGAATTTTCTCAAGTTGTTGGCCCTGATTCTTGATTTGTGCTCTCTCTGCCTCTGGTCCAATGAATTTACTAATGAGGTTCCTTTCTCCGGGAATTAAAAAATTCACAATTCTTTCCTTGTTGTTCTGTATGTAGACATTTGGGCACACAACAAATTTCAAAAGATTTTTGAAAAATTTAATATTAATTTAGTGCCAAAGCATGATTATAGTTTAAATAACCTAATAAAAATGAAAATATTGATGATGGTAAAAAATCAGGAATATATCAAATAAAATGTGCAGACTATGATAAGATATACATAGTGAAAACAAAAAGAAATTTAACCATTAGAACTAAAGAACACATAAGAAATGTAAAAAAAAGGGGAAGTAGAAAAATCTGCAGTGGCTGCTCACATTTGGTCAGAAAAAACATAAAATGGATGTAAACAAAAAATTATTAAAACAGTTAGAAAAGAAAAATGAACTCACCATATGGGAAAAAATCTACACACAGAAGAACAAGGAAAGAATTATGAAGTTTTTATTATTAATTTAACACTTCTCACTGAAGGATAAATTATATTTGAAGAGAAAAATTCTCGCCCAGACCGAGACTCGAACCCGGGACCTTTGGCTTTCCGGGCCAAATGCTCTACCAACTGAGCTACCGAGGCGAATTGCGATCTAGACGCAAATTTTTCTCTTGTATACGTTGCAATTCCCCCGTGCCAAATGCTTTGAAACCTTTGTTTCCATTTTTGCATATGGTGGCTTCTCAGTTAAGAAGACATTTATTGGGAATTTAACACTACTTTATAAATCCAGTAGGGCTTCTATTGAAGTTTTTATTATTAATTTAACACATATATAATTTGAAGAGAAAAATTCTTGCCCAGACCGAGACTCGAACCTGAGGAAAAAAAAAGAATTATGAATTTTGAAATCCCCGGAGAAAGGAACGTTATTAGTAAATTCATTAGACCAGAGGCATAGAGAGCAGGAATCAAGAATCTGAGCTGACAACTTGAGAAAATTCAGTCTGTAATTGCTGAAGATGGGGCTCAGAAGCCTTAAAACATATGTTCGACAAAAACGACCATAAGAGGTAAGAATGTTCAGACAAAAAATGTCTTAATTATGCAATATAGTATTTATTACAGTACTGTAATTCGAAAACTGTTGTACTTACAATTAATTTAACCAAAATTTATGTCTAGGAATCACAAATCTCTGTTGAAATCATATGTTTTACACCAAGAAGTCAGATATTTTCCTTTACTTCAGTTTATCGTTTACACTCTTTCTGATTATAGTTCTTATTTTCTTAACACTTAAGATATCAACGTAATCAAATTCATTTCAATAGCCGCATCGTTCAGTGTTTCGAAGCCGGGTTCCCCAACATTTTTTTTTCACAAACTGCTACACACTGTTCTCACGGACTATACTATCCTACACAATACAATTACAGTTCTGTAACAAACTTTCAGTGACTCACACAATGGAAATTTTGGGAATTGTACTGTAGTCTCAGAATGTTGGTTGGTACTGTTAAATGTGTCAGGGGTTATGATTGAAGGTTACTCTTTTGTGCTGATTTCTAAGTGCAGATCACAGTAGCACGTTTAAAAATAAATAATTTTTTCGTAAGAATACAAAATACAGTGCAGTATTTATCTTCATTTTTAAAAAAAATACAGTAAAAAGAGTAATGCCCTGATAATACGCGCACGGATAATCGGGAGTTGCTGTGCTTGTAAAATGTTTTGTTTAGTTCAAAGTTGTTATTAGAAAGTATTACATTTTATTATGAAATATAACTTCTGAGCAATGAGGTATCAGCTTGTTCACAAATTTGTAACATCATTATAAGAATGTATGTATTTATATGTATGTCCCACATGGGGGCATGGGTGCTCCCTAACAGGAGTTTGTTAACCAAGCTAATTTAGTTATTTAATATTTCAAGGAAGTAACACTGTGAGTATATTGGGAAGTAAACATTATGAAGTATAATCATTGAAATTCATCGGAGAACATTTTTTGACAACTCACCTCATAAATTTCATGTTTTTTACGATACTGCAGTTTCAAATGTTCATCTGACTGATGAAATTCTTCAGCCGTCAACTCTTCTATTGTCACCATCTGTAGCGTTGCCATGTATGGTTGAATTTACATAAATTCATCTTCAGCCATAACTCCAACTGATCTTATGGCAGCGCTGAAGACGGTGACAATAGAAGAGTTTACGGCTGAAGAATTTCATCAGTCGGAGTTATGGCTGAAGATGAATGTGATTGTTTGAAACTGCAGTATCGTAAAAAACATGAAATTTATGAGGTGAAAAAATGTTTTCTGATGTGTTTCAATAACACTATGAGGTTTATTTTAGATATCATGACTTAGATATGTACTATTCACCTCATATTTGTAGCTTTTTTGAAGACTTAAGTTTCAATGCCTTAGGTATCATTGTCAGTTCTTTCTGTTGACAATGATACCTAAGGCATCGAAACTTAAGTCTTCAAAAAAGCTACAAATACGAGGTTAATAGTACATATGTGACTCATAGTATCTAATTTAGTTATGCTTATTTACGAGTGACATGTGGTTAGCACATCACCTCAATGAGACATCTAGTAGGTAACTAGGATTTTTTTTAATTAGGAATATTCCACAATACAGTGTTTCTCCTTCAATCCAAAGTGATTTGTCGCCAGAGGTTCCTGTCTAGAGTATCTTCCCTCAGATCTCTAGCTTCCATACTTCTCCTCACTCCATCCATCCATCCATCCATCCAGTGCTCTCTAGGTCTGCCTCTTCCACTTCTTCCATTAGCTTTCCAATTAAGAATCTTCTTTGGTATTCTCTCTTCTTCCCTTCTTATGAGGTGTCCATACCATTTCAAACGTTTTTCTTCTATTTTTTTCCAATGTTTTTTTCAACTTGCATAATTTCCATTATTGTGGTGTTTCTAATATTATCCCTTCTTGAAATTCTTGTCGATCGCCTCCAAAAATGCATTTTTACTGCTAACTGCTTATTGGCTTGTTTTCTACTAACTGTCCAGGTTTTGGACCAAAATAATAAAATGCTTTGTAACAGAACTTGAAATATTTTTCTTCTTTCTGTATATTATATTTCTATTCCAAAGTACTGAATTGATCATACCAATGATTCTTCTTCCATCAGTTATTTTTCTTTCAATTTCTGTAGTTGAATTCTTATTTTTATCTAAAATAGATCCTAAATATTTAAAATTTTTAACATTACATATTCTTCCTGAATTACATTTTAGCTCATCTGTTGTATCCAATGAAAGATATTCTGTTTTATTATAATTTATCTGTAATCCCCATTTTTTTGTATTCTGTTCCTAGAATACAAAACTAGGATATTAAATTTAAAATAAAATATTTATCACCTCACTTCATATCCTGTCTGCTAATTTATTCTTATTAATTAGAAGACAAGATATGAGGTGAGGTGGTAAAGAATATATTTTATATTTAAAATATACCTCATGACGTTATTTCCTATAAGTTTAACTTACGAAGGAACTGTCAAGCATTGCATGTCGAAACCTAGCTTGAAATTTCTTCCAGAGAAATGTTGTGAAGTACAAAAGCCATGTCCAAAAAATTATCTGCCATTTTAATTGAAAGGCACTAAAATGCAAGGAGGAGTTAGACAAGGTTGTCCACTATTAACCACACTTTTTAACATTTATTTCGACGACATGATAAGATCATGGAAGCAAATGACAACTGGGGGAATTAATTTAGGAAATATAGTAATAAAAACAGTAGCCTTTGCAGATGACCAGGTTTTAATAGCAAAAACAGAAGACGAGCTACAAAGAATGCTATATAAACTAAATGAAATATCAAAAAAATGCAACATGGAAATATCCTCACAAAAATAAAAAACAGTGGCCTTCAAGGGTGCTCATCCAGTTCGGACAAAGATAATATTAGAAAATAAACCAATAGAAGTAGTAACATATAACTTCCTAGGTTGCAAAATATCATACACAGCAGAAACAGATATAAATAACAAAATAAATAAGTTTAATTATATAACAGGTACACTAAAAAGAACTTTGAAAAATAAAGCCAGGAAAGACTCTATAATGAAATTATACAAGACAATGGCAGTGCCTATTATTACTTATGGATCCGAAACATGGACAGTGACAACACAACAATCTGCCAGGATACAAGCTGCTGAAATGAGATTCCTCAGACCAATAGCAGGATATTAAAGAACAGACAAAAAACATAACACAGAAATAAGACAACAACTAAAAATAGAGAAATTAAACACAATAGAGAAATACAGAACAAACTGTAAAGAACACTTGGCAAGGATGACTGAGAATAGAATACCAAAAGCAGCATACAACTATTCACCACAAGGAAGAAGAAGTTTGGGAAGACCAAGGAAAAGATGGAAAGAGCAGCAATTTGGAGCCGGAACAGGCTAGTAAATAAGCCTAAACCGTGAAGAAGAAGAAGACTAAAATCCAGTGCCAAATCTCTCAAACTATAGGGAAGTAATACAACACTTGAATTGATTAGATTGGATAACTCTCACTACCTGCTGTCTGCACCGCATCCTGCCTCACTTCACTCTTGTATTCATGCGGGGAGACCATCTGCTCCATACATTGGGTTGTTGGGTTGACATTGCTCGATTCTGGCATCGATTTCTGTGCCTTGCAGTTAAAAGTAGCAGATAATTTTTTGTGCACAGCCTTGGTACATCATAATACTTCTCTGGGAGAAATTTCAAGGTAGGTTTCGACATGCAATGGTTGACAGTTCCCTTGTAAGATATTAGTTTTGCATTGACCTAATCCTGGAAAGGAAGAAGAAGAAGATATTGGATGGATGAAGATTGATTAAATTTACACAGAACCCTTTTTATTAAGGCTTGTGGTTCTTTACGAGCCTGAAAAATCTTCAGACTCAGAACCCACAGTCTACGGTCCCTCCCAGAGGACTTGTCACTTGGATTTTCCCATCCTAAAACATCAATTGACCCAGCCGGGTTTGAACCTGTGACCATCGGGACTAGTGGCAAGGAACATAATCACTAGACCACTGCAGCTGACAATATAAGAATAATTTAGGTAAAATGTTATCAGTATGATATAAAAAATTAATCCATTTTCGGTATTTAAATTAACACTTTCCAATTCTGGATAGAATCTAATTTAAGATAGAAAAATTAATGTTTGAACCGGGATTTGAACCCTGGACCCCTAGTTCTACTTACTAGTGTTGAATGGTGTAATTGGACAGCACACTAGTATGTAGCACTAGGGGTCCAGGGTTCAAATCCCGGTTCAAACAATTTTTCTTTCTTAAATAAAATAAAATAATTTAATAAATATATTTGGGAATTTTTAACATTATGAGGTATTTTGATAAGAATCAAATGAATCGTGAATTCTTCTTACCTCATACTTCTATGTTTTTTTAAACACAGCACCGCAGTATCGGCGACCATCGTTCACCATCATCAGCTGTTTTCACAACTGTCAATTTTTTCTTTTGCCAGTAATTATCCAAACTGCCATCTGGTATTCTTTTGAAGGAATCATTTTTCATTAAAAAAATTGACAGTCATGAAAACAGATGATGATGGTGAATAGTGGTCGCCTATACTGCGGTGCTGTGTTTAAAAAAACATAGAAGTATGAGGTAAGAAGAATTCACTATTCATTTGATTCTTATAAATAAAATAAATCTATGATCAAATTGCTATCCTTGCTGCTGCTGATGATGTTTTTAGCTCTGGTTGAGTTTCAAATCTAAACAGTTTTTTTAGTTATGGGGACAAATTGGTCCATTGAAGTCAAAAGTTCATGATCATAGACTGGGTGCACTGCAAGTTAATTGTAAACCATAAACTGTAGATAATCAACAAAAAATTTTAATTTAATATAATAAATTTGGGAATTTTTAGTTTAAAAAAACATAGAAGTATGAAGAGTAGCGAACTCTTGTGTAGGCATGAGGATCTCTTCAGGGTGTGTTTTAGATTAAGCTTATTTCTGGGTTCTACTGGTGTGAAGGACAAGGAATTCGATGATCAGTAACAATGAGTTATGCACGTAATTAAAAAAAAAAGGGTTTATTTTGTTAACCTCTTATGAACAACACAATACACAACAAATTAATAATATCTTGAAGACTACTGGAGCAAATCTAGACTTCCCTAGTATATTTTACGTACGATAGATTGATTCACGCTTTTAAGTAATAATATGGGATCAACAGGCTCCTCTGAATACTCGTAATATGATAAACTAGCCCACTATGTTTTTGTAAGGGAGCTACTGGATCCTCTCTGTACGTACTCGTATGGGAGCTACTGGCCACATCTGTTTTAACAATAACATTTCTTGGCCTTTTATATTCATTTCCCAAGGAAGTTTTAAAATTGGCTCAAGTATTCCTTTTAACAACATTTATTGTTTTACAAATGTGACCATATTCCACATGTCAATCAAATTTACACTTTTATAATAAACATTAGTTTCGCTTCGCTAGGTACATGTACCTGCCAACCTTTGAGTTACTGTTAACCACTGTATAACAACAGCTTATTGTGTGGTCCCAAATACATTTTAATTCTAGGAAGAACCCCTGCTTCAGAAGTAATAAGAATCCACGATTCATTTGATTCTTATAAAAAAATTTTAATTCCAGTAGGGACTGCAGTAATTATAGTTGCTGCTTTTAGCGAGAAGAATTGCCCATGCTGGAGCTTCGGTAGATTTAGCATCTTCTCACTTCACCTTGCAGGTGTATCTTCTATTCTAGGAGCCGTATATTTTATCTCTACTACTTACTTACTTACTTACTCACTCACTCACTCACTCACTCACTCACTCACTCACTCACTGGCACTATTGAACCTGTAGGTTCATGGCCGCGCGGACATAAGCTCTCCAAACATCCCTATCCTGAGCTAATGCTTTCCAATCATTCCCTGTATAATCTGTTAATGTTATTCTCCCACTTCATTCTTGGTCTACCAACTGGGCGTTTTCCCTCTGACTTTCCTACAAGAAGTTTCCATGCAAGTCTTTCATTCCCCATACGTGCAACATGTCCTGCCCATCGCAGTCTATGAGACTTAACTGTTCTTATTATATCTGGCTTCCTATAAAGACCATGTAGTTCGTTGTTATGTAGTCTTCTCCATTCACCTGTCTGTTCATCTCTCTTTGGTTCAAAAATTTTCCTAAGTACTTTATTCTCAAATACTCTTAATCTCCTTTCCTCCCTTAAAGTATGAGTCCATGTTTCACACCCATATAATATAACTGGTTGAATAATAGTTTTATATATTTTCAGTTTAACGTTTTTTGAAAGGAGTTGGGACATCAAGAGTCTCTGCAATGCATAATTGCACGCATTTCCAGAATTGAGCCTGTTTAATTTCTTTGTGCATCTCATTCCTATTTGTGATTATTGTTCCTAGGTACTTGAATTCAGCCACCTCCTCAAAATTTCCCTCATTTGTCATTAGCTGTCCATTTCCATTATATAATGAATTTCTACGTGTGACCATATATTTAGTTTTATTGATATTTACTTCCAGTCCTAATTTCTTAGTGTTACTCCTATTAACATAAAGCCAGAACGAATTCCACTTTTTGTATGAGCAGTAGGAATCACTGCACTGATGGTTAACTTTTTTATAGATTCAGTTATACAGAAATATTGAAGGAGGCAGAAGTTATGTAAATGTATATGTTTTAAGTGAAATGAGTATATTCTATAATCACTAGTTAAATTGTATTTTATTAATCTACTCATAAAGGAATGTTACCAAATAATCACATGCAGTTTTTATTTATTTTTTTGATAAAATGAAAACTTTCTTATATTATAACAAATGATAAATTGATATTTTGTTGTAAAATATGTTTTACTTTGTTGTGTCAGAATGGCATGTTGTGGGAATATAACTTGAATAGAAGTTATGAATTTGTGAACAGGTTCATTGATGAATTAGTTTGACAAAAAAAGGCAATGTTACTTTTCTGAGAAACGTTATAGGCTGTGTTCAGGGCCTAATGTTATTAATCTGGGTTATTTCCTAGAATATTTTAGATATTTTAAGCAGAAAGGTTTTATTTGAAAGGGATTATGTTTGATTAACCCAAATTATGTTTATAAATTGAACTATCTTGAAATTACAGCAAATTCTTTGTTCTTGTTTCCTTTATTAAACAAAGCTTTATGCTGTTGTGGGTTATAGAAACTAGATGTTTCTGAATCATAATTCCTTTTACAATAAAACTTTATAATAATTTATTTTTTAATACTGAGTGAATAGATTATTTATTTGTGAAACAGGCATAAGGTTAAGTCGACTTTGACTAACATCTTAGATAAAGGAGATCCTTGAACTCTCGAATATAAGAATTGAAGCACTGAGAAACAGAAGTTGCTGAGTCAGTTTTCGCAATTTTTACAGGAGAGTTACTTAAAGTTTTCAAAAGTCATCATCATCATCAACAACCACGGATTAAGCCCATGTGGCTTGTTCCGGTCTCATAGATTCTCATTCAAAAAGTTGAATCCATCTCTTTTTCGGCCTGCCAATATTGCTGTCTCCTCTTGGTTTGTAATTAAGTATAATTTTTGGAATACTTATTTTAGGAATTCACACTATGATGTATATTCATTTAGGTAGAATTTTTGGAATCCAATCATCTTTCATTCTTTGAACATGGTCTTTCCAGTTTTTTCTAGATTCTTTTATTTTATCTAAAAGTTTAAAAATATTTAGCTCATTTCTAATATCTTCACTTCTTCTTTTGTCTAGAAATTTTCAGCCAGCCACACTTCTCAGAAATCTCACTTCACCTGCTTCTATGATCTTCTCTTCTCTTTTAGTTAAAACCCAAAATTCACTACCATACAATAGTAAGGGGACTGCCACTGCCCTGTTTCCATTATCTATGAGACTTTTAGTAATGAAGTATTTCCTCTGGGTACGTTACTGGCGTTCCACAGAGTGAGATGTACGATGGGATTGTCATCTTAAGGCTAGACATCATAGCCCCCAGTTGTATGAACCCCAAATGGAGGGCTGCCTCTTTCGCTCCTATAGACCGTTGAGGACTTCTCCCTTGATACCCCAGGAATGGTTCTCCAAATTTTTCCCTGGAGAAAGGGTGCCTCTTCCACACATTTATTTCTGTACTTTCAAAAGTAATGTGAAATATCAAGCCCATTCAACAGGGTAACTTCATTGTATGACCAACTTAACATTTGGGATCCATATTTTTATTTTTTTTTTCAATGCCCCAGGTTGTCTTTTAGACATTTCTGGTTTCTCTCCTGGCATTGACATAATTATAACCCACTTCTGAAGTTGGGGCACTTAGAAGGCGGAGTTACGTTACCCCGATGATATGATGGATGATAAATGATAATGAAGCGCCAGGAGATCTCTTAACCCAGATTCCAAACCCTGGGCAACCATAGGAATAATTCCCATTAAGGAAAAAATTCATATGATTTGACCGGGAATCGAACCCAAGACCTCATGAACAGTAGTTCAGAAACGCAGCTCACTAGTCCATTATCACCATTATAGTACTGGTCCTTAGAATGTATATTATGTTTTAAATTAAAATTATTATGAATTATTATTTATACCTCACTTCATATCCAGATTTCTAATTAAACAGGTTTCAAAAGCTAGGCAGTTTCATCTTCAGTAATATCTCGACCGATGTTATATATCATAACTTTGGTCAAGATATTACTGAATATGAAACCGCCTAGGTTTTGAAACCGGTTTAATTAGGAGATATATGTAACATTGGTCAAGATTAATTTGAGTTGTATTTTGACTCACCTCACTGTTGTAATCGTGTTGTTGCATCAAAAATGTCAGAAAGGCAGTGACCAAACTCGGATCTGTATAGAAATTAAGAAATATGAGGTGAGTCAAAATACAACTCAAATTAATTTAAATAAACCTCATAGTGTTATTTCCTACCTACATAATTTAATTGGTCGAGATATTACTGAAGATGAAACTGCCTAGGTTCTATGAGGTGAAGTATAAATAATTTTAATTTAAATCTTAAGTTAAACCTCATAGTGATTTCTTTTATAAAAGTATATAGCATGATTAATTGTGTTTCTCAAAACCTTGATTCAACAACTTTTGCTTCTGAGTGCTTCAATTTGAATAATTATCACTATAGACCTGTGAGTTTAGTCACAAGCAACGTCTTATTGGTGGCTGAGAATACACATTCTGTATGTCAGTCATGTTTAATAGATAGTCCAGTCACTCAATAAAACATCTCATGAAATATATATGAGAGATGGCTGTTTATATTTTTAATGCCTAAGCTACTCTGATATACATGGGTGCCAGTTTTTGGAGGGGCAAGACACTTTCATCTTCTCAACTTTAACTGATATGAGTGTAGCCCTCCCCTCTAGAATAAAGTTAATGAGTGAGTCTGATTCCTAAAATAATTGAAGATAGTTCATGACATTAGAAAATTAAGTGTTTTAAAAATTAATAGGTCCCGCGCCGTAGCCGAGTGGTTAAGGTAGGAAGCCTTGGCGCAGAGCTACGGGACTTGCGCTGGTTCGAGTCTCCATGGGGGAAGAAATTTTCTTATGGTATTTCGGCCAGTATGGGACCGGTGCCCACCCAGCATCGTGAGGCAATTGGGTAGCTACAATAAGTAGCGGCTCCAGGTTGAGGAACCAGCTATAACGGCTGGGGGACTCGACATGCTAACCACACTGGCTGCTGATCATTTACCTCTGTGATTGACACATTTGGATGTGAAGGGCCAGCAGCCGGCTGGTAAAAGGGCAACCGCTGAAAAGTGGAAAGACCCTCAATCGGAATCGGAAAAATTAATAGGATATAAGCAACAAATAATTTATATATTCAATTTGGGAATTTTTAACATTATGAGATTCAATTAATAATAATTAATACACCACCTTACATCATAGTCCCAAGAAAGATGTAAAATTCAAGAAATTTACTTACCATCCTGAAGTTCATAATAAGTTTCAAAAAATTTTCAGAAAATTTAATATAACATTAGCTCCAATTAACAAATTCAGCCTGGGTAATGTTCTGTGAACTAATAATAAATGTAATACCCCAGACAACAAAAAATCTGGAATTTATCAAATTGATTGCAAAGATTGCAACAGGATATATTTAGGAAAAACAAAAAGGAACTTGGAAACTCGTAAAAAAGAACACTTCAGAAACATAAAGAATGGAGAAATTGAAAAATCAGCTATAGCAGCACATAGTTTATTAGAGCATCATAGGATTGAAAAAGAAGCAAAACTTTTAAAACATCTATCTAAACCTTTAGATTTAACAGTTTGGGAAAAAATATATATTCAAAAAACCCATACTAGAACTATGAATTTCGAGATTCCGGACGAACCGAGCTTGATTACAAAGTTCTTCAAAAATACAACAGATAGCAGTTTAGAAAATGATTCATTCAATATAACACCAGATGGCAGTTTGGAGAGTAATTCCTTCAAAAGAACACCAGATGGCAGTCTAGATAATTACCGGCAAAAGAAAAAATTGACAGTCCTGAAAACAGCTGATGATGACGACAATGTGTCGCCGATACTGCAGTGCTGTGTTTAAAAAAACATAGAAGTATGAGCTAAGAAGAAATCACGATTCATTTAATTATTAACAAATAATTATTTCAAATTCATATTGATAAATGTTAAAAAGATGTTAACTCATGGTAAAATTAAATGTTTCTTACCTCTCCTCATATAAATCTTCTAAGTAGATCGCGATTTTGAGACCATAACGGTCTCATCTTCAGTACTTTTTTGGCGACTGATGTTATGTCGATCGGAAGAAACTCTTCTTCTTCCCTCTGATGGTGGACTGATGAACCTCTGGATCAGGTCAACAGAGGGAAGAAGAGTTTCTTCTGATCGACATAACATCAGTCGCCAAAAAAGTACTGAAGATGAGACCGTTACGGTCTCGAAATTGCAATCTACTTAGAAGATTTATATGAGGAGAGGTAAGAAACATTTAATTTTACCATAAATTAAACCTCATAGTGATTAATTCCTGTAATAGTTAAATCATCTTAGAAGATAATTTCATACGTGAATATCATGTTGGTTCTCAAATCAGAAGACAGCAAGATTTGGTCAACTCAGTCTCTGATATATTTTGGAATGCTATATATATATATATATATTATGATATTGTTTTGTTAACATTTAAAACTAGCAGAGAAACATAATGGTTCCATGGCACAAGTGGTTAGGTACTCGTCCTCCACCTCTGGGTCCTACGTTTGCATCTTGGATACTATGTGGTGAGCTTCATTACACATTCATCAGTTTGCCAACAGGGGAAGCAAAAAGCAACTTACAAGATCGCCAACCACCAATTCAACAGTTAGATGGAAATGATAATGATACGAAAGTAGTGTATCGAAACTAGTCTTCAAGAAATCTACAATTATGAGATGAGTCGTAAAAATCTAACTCTATTCATTAATTAAAATAAATCTCATAGTGTCACTTCCTTTAAATATTAATAAAAAATGCATTACATGAATTTTCTCCACATCTTTGTCATCCATTTTGTTACATTTCATTTCATCTGCCCTTATGATGGTGTGATAGGTCTGGTCAGTTGACTTGTTGTATATCACAGACTTCTAATGATAGGGGCTTTATCTCATCTCTTTATATATATCCATCCATAGTAATTCTGCCCGAAGGCAGGTCCTTCACTGTAATCATAGCATTTTCATGCTATGCTTGTAGCTTTACTAGGGAATTGTAGGTGTGGTAGCTTCCTGTTGCTTTCCACACTGGTGAAGGATGATGATGATGGCCATATGATTTCGGGGACCGTTTTGGCCTTAAAGTTTTCCTGACATTTGTCTTACAGGTGAGGAAAAACCCAGATAAAAACCTCACCCAGAAAAACTGCCCTGACCGGGGACGAACCTGGGCCTGCTGCGTGACAAGGCAGCATGCTACCTCGAGACCACAGCGGTGGACATATATATATTATGTATTTACAAAATAAATATATTAATTATAAATCATG
The DNA here is from genome assembly GCA_030220185.1 of Diploptera punctata. NCBI lineage: Eukaryota > Metazoa > Arthropoda > Insecta > Blattodea > Blaberidae > Diploptera > Diploptera punctata. Next base: position 2,313,973 of record JASPKZ010003882.1, read on the forward strand.
TCAGTTGAAAATAGGAGGAATGTTTCCTCTTGAAAACTGCAGTTTCCGTGTTTAAGAAAACAAAAACTATCACATAATATATAAAGAATGACTCATTCATCACGAGAAAATGTAGTATAAATGTTGCTATCTTCCTGATCGGGACTACTCACTTGAATAGGTGTTCTTTGGCAGCATTGCCATTGCAACTAAATTAAATAGGTGGGGGAGGGGGATATCTCTGTTTTAATTACCAGCTAGGGACTAATTCTGTAGTGTTGTTGCAACCTGTTTCATTGAATGAGTTTTATACCTTTAAATAAAATCTTAAATTATATTATTAAATAATTAATTAATATAAATATTCACTTATTTATGTGAGTATAGTAAATATATTTATTATTAGTACGTATTTAATTATATAACTTCACACATATATATATATATATATACATATAATATAAATAATTTAATTATATATATTTAATTTATATAAATCTAATATTTCAGTCTCAATCAAATTTTAGATCACTGGATGCTAATACACACAGCTAACCCATATTTTTTTCTAAACAGTGTTTTTACGTTTGTAAAATTTATATACTTCACAGGCTCAATTTAGATTGGCCTAATTTACCACAAATTCTGATATAATGCAGAGGAAAATGTATCCCCAATAAAATTACAATATTAATTTGAATAGGTTCTTTTTAATTAAAAATTAAAATAGATACTATATTGTACAACAGTTACAAATCGATCCTGATACATCTAACTGTGGGGGTACATCAGGGGGACCCGTTAAGCCCCTTGCTGTTCATTTTATCTACAGCAGACTTAATCAAGGCAATAAAACCTGACAACGTAAACCTGCTTATGTATGCAGATGACAGGGTATTGAGCTCAACTTCGGATAGTGATCTGTAGAAAGCCTTCAATCAATTAGTGGACTGGGCAAAAGAAAATGAACTGACACTAAATGAAGAGAAAACAATCTCCATGACCTTTACAAAAGGGGGCAGATGAGGCATTTTCTACATTTGTGAAAAAACACTAAAATCAGTAACTAGTTTTTACAAACCGTATAAATGACAGAGTAAATGCTGCGATAAGAGCCATAAGCAACATTAAGTCAATAAACAGATTCTCACTTGAAACAGCCCTACAACTTTTTGAAGTTGATCCCATTGCAACATATGGGTTAGAGAATATATGGGTCCATTTAAAGAAAACGAATCTAGAAAAATTAGAGAAACTAAAAGCCACATACTTAAAAAGGGTGCTCTGTCTCTCCAGATACATGCCCTCACGACTTGTATATGAACTCTCCAGAGAACCATTCTACATAGAAGAGCTAAGGTTAAAGTTCCTACTACCAGTGGCTCCAGCTTACCAGGACCTCTTGCAAGAACTCCACGAGAAGAAACACAAAATATGGGAAGAATTCTATATTACTGATGCCATGACAAACCGTGAATGGACTCAGGGAGGATATGAATTGCGCCACATAGTGACCAGACTCGCTGTGCATGGATTTCACCACAAGCTGTGCAGCAACCAGAGATTCTACGAGCCCGGTCCAGACTACATGTGTGCAAGAAGTGATGAACAGTGCGAGAACTATCATGTGTTATTGTAGGATGAGAACAGAATCATTGTTGAAACTCTGCAGTAACTGGGAACAATCTTCTTTGCACATTGTGCTCATTTCTTATTTTATTATATTGTACAACAATTTGCATAGAGCTTTTCTGCAGAACAAATGTAGAAAAGAAATGCAATTCTTTAGCCCCCAATCAAAACTTACAGACTTTATTTTAAGATTGAGCACAATTAGATCTACTATGGCCATGAAAAATTAAGTATTCTGTATTATAAGTTTGATGGATTAAATTACATACAGTAATTGGTCAATGATTTTTAAGCCTCTATATTGTAAGTATGAATTTTGTATTACCCTTTATGCTATCTGCACTTTGATACTCTGTCGCTCTCTGTTGACAAAGTCTGATTTACCACAGTTATATTATTATGTGGGGGTGATGATTGTCCTTTGAACACCATATTATACAAAAAAGTTGTAAACCAAACATTCAATGAAAATGAGAGAGATTCTTCTCTCGAAAACTAGTTCCCGTGTTTGAAGAAACAAAATATGAGGTAAGATGTTAAAAAATGACTCATTAATTTACAAATTAAGAACCTCATAATGTTATTTCCCATATTTAACTATGAACAAACATTCAAACATTTTTATTTTTATCAAGAATTGAACCAAACCATAATCTACATATTTATTAAAATTGTGTTAACTATATATATATATATATATATATATATATATATATATATATGTACAGGGCAAGTCAAAATGATGGACCTGATTTCATAATTTTATTCTGTGAAATCTACTGAACGTATCATAATGTGAGATGTAAGTTCAGAAAGGCAAACTCTCAAAGCTTTTTTCAGTCATATCACAAGTGTTCTATGTGAGCACCTCGCGTAACACAACACACATCAAGCCAATAGTCTATCTCCTGCCAAGTATTTCAGTCAATCCCTGCAATGGCTGCAGTGATGCGGGTACGAAGGTCACCCAATGTTGCTGGAAGTGGTGGTATGTAAACAAGATCCTTTACGAAATCCCACAAGAAGAAATCAAATGGGGTCAAGTCGGGGAACGAGGTGGCCAACGAATGAAAGGTTGATCATCCTGAGATGCACGGCCTTTCCAGCATTGTTCCAATGCCTCATTGAGATGGTTCCGAACACTGCCACAGTAATGTGGAGGATCACCATCCAGTTGAAGAATGAAATCTGCACTATCCTCTTCAAGGTGTGGAAGGAGCCATTGTTGCAGCATATCCAGAAAAACATATGTCACAGGAAGAAGAAGGGCCCATAAATCTTTTCATGGGAAATGGCACAAAACACATTCACTTTGGGTGAGTTGCGTTGGTGTTCCACAATTGCATTGGGATTAGCAGTTCCCCAAATTCTTACGTTGTGTCTATTCACTTTCCTGGAAAGGTGAAATGTTGCTTCATCACTGAAAATTACACTTTTTGGAGAACCAATCCTCTTCCTTTAATGTGAGAAAATCAGCATAGAAGGACGCTCTCACATCATAATCACTGTCTTTTAAGACTTTTACCAGTTGTAAGTGGCAGGGTTTCAATTGTAAACTTTTCTGCAGAATCCGCCATACAGTTTTCTGTGGAAGTTCCAGTTCCTTCGCTGCCCGGTAGGTTGACTTCTGTGGACTCCACACGAAACATGTGCGAACACGTTCCACTGTCCCTTCCCCAGTCGAAGGACGGCCTGTCGATTTTTGCTTACATATACAACCTGTATCTCTGAACTTTGCATATGACATACGAATGGCCTTTCCAGTAGGTGGGTCTCATCCATATTTGGTACGGAAATGCCGTTGAACACTAATCACAGAGTTGTTTACATGGTAATCAAGCACACAGAACGACTTCTGCTCTCCAGTGACCACCATTTTCTTTACCTGCTTCCTGCGCAGCATAGCAGTAGAAAATGAAACCACGCAGGAAGGAGACTAAACTTTGAGAGTTTGCCTTTCAGGACATATATCTCACATTATGATACATTCAGTAGATTTCGACTTGCCCTGTATATATATATATATATATATATATATATATATATATATATTTAAATTTATTGATGACTTATAATCAAATAGTATGTATTTACAAAATATCTTCTTCTTCCTTCCAAGTATTAGGCCAAGGCCTGTTACGATCCTATAGAAAATTTTCTCTCCAGCATTTCATAGGACGGCCCAGTGATCTTCGTCCTCTTGGTGTATAATTATAAACAGCTTTGGGGATCCGATTTGAACTCATTCTTTCTAGATGGTGTTCCCAATTTAGTTGGTACTGCTTAATGTATTTCAAAATTGACATAGTCTTCAATTCTTTTAAGATATCGGTGTTCTTTTTCCGATCCCATCTGGTGTAACCCACTGTTCTGTGCATGAATCTCATTTCACAAGCTGTTATTCTGCTTTCATGTTGTCTTTTTAGTGTCCATGCTTCACTACCATAGGTCAACACTGGTCTAGCCAAAGTGTTATATAAACGTAATCTGGTGTTTTTTTGTACAAGGGGTGGATTCATAACTTGATTAATAATTCCTAAACTTTTATTATAACTAGTAATTTTTTCAGGTATATCCTTTTCATCCCAAATAGAGAGATAATATCCAAGATATTTACAATATATATATATATATATATATATATATATATATATTATAAATCTTTGTACTTAAATTTTGTGGATGTGTTCCATTTGTATAACTATACCCAATTTATTGGAGGAATGAACTCCAGTATAAGACTTTATCTAGCAATCAGTAAATACAACACAGTATACTTGGAGTAATTGTGCAACCAAATTAGAATAAATGTTAATAAATTATTGAGTCATTTAAACATCTTACATCATATAGGTATTTAGGTGAAATTTTATCACTCAGCTCATATTTTTCCTCCTTGTTTTAATTTAAACTAGTTTTGGAACTTTACACTTCAGTTCCATCATCAGTATTTTTGTGACCATTATTCATTCTGTCGTCTTGAAGAGCTGTCTTTCACTCCCTCTGTTGGTAGACAAAAACCTATTCATTCTCCCTGGGAATTTCAAAGTTCATTAATTTCTCTTTTTTATTTATTTTTTAAATTCCCGAGGAGAATAACCTGATTTCTAGGTTTTCCAGTCTACCAACAGAGGGAGCGAAAGGTGGTTCTTCAAGACGACAGAACAAGGTTCACGAAAATACTGAAGATGGAAACTAAAGTGTAAAGTTCCAAAACTAGTTTAAATTTAAAAAAGAAGAAAATATGAGGTGAGTGATAAAATTTTACCTAAATGAATATACCTCATAGTGTGAATTTCTAAAATAATAATAATAATATTTTATTTATTCTGGCAGAGTTAAGACCATAAAGCCTTCTCTTCCACTCAACCAGCGCAAATACAAATAAATATTTGACAAATATACACTATACTAATTATAAACAGTTAAAGGTACATTAAATGTAGCAATGTAAATTTCATGTATACGAACAACATTTTATACGATAATAACAATAATAATAATAGTATAAATATGATGAATTGTACAAAAAACACCAATTCATATATGTACCTTACACTGGGTAATGATGAAGTCGAGGTTAGAGCAAATATAAATTTAGATTTCTTTTAAAAGATGCCAATGTCCGGCAGCCCCTTATTTCTTATAAGTGATCTTATCTCATAATTTAGTAGAATTACTGAGAATGCCTGCATTTTTTCATCGGCTCATTCTGAATGTTGAATAGTTGGTTGGTAATCCTGGATGTTTCCTATTTTCTCATTAGGTTAACTGTTGAACTTCTAAATCCTTAAGAATTAAATTAATATTTTTAATACCTCACCTCATTTCCGTTATTCTTCCAGACTTCAGTTTCGGAGCTGTATCTCCATCATCAGTAGCCTCTCTTCGACTGGTGATAAATATTAATTTAATTCTTAAATTAAACCTCATAGTGTTCTTTTTTCCTGTGAGAGTTAAAAATTATAAATCCTTTTTTTCCAAACTGTGAGTTCTTTGGATTTTTCTAACTGTTTAAATAATTTAGTGTTCACTTTGATTCTATGTTTTTCTGGCCAAGCATTAGAAAAATCCAAAGAACTGACAATTTTGGGAAAAAATTGCATCCAGAAATATAAGAAAAAGGTAATTAATTTTGAAATTCCCAGGGAAAAGGATTTGATTTGGAAGACCATGAGTCAACCCAAAGAAGGAATAGGAAACAACATCTAGGATCGCCAACTAACTATTCAACAGTCAGAATGAGCTGATGATAGAATGCAGTCATTCTGAAACATGTTCTCAAGAATTCTATTAAATTATGAGGAAAGGTTGATGTTTTTATTATTAATTTAACACTTCTCACTGAAGGATATATTATATTTGAAGAGAAAAATTCTCTCCCAGACCGAGACTCGAACCCGGGACCTTTGGCTTTCTAGGCCAATGTTCTACCATCTGAGCTACTGGCTTTATAAAGTAGTGTTTAAATTCCCGATAATTGTCTTCTTAACTAAGAAGCCGCCATTTGCAAAGATAGAAGCAAAGGCTTCATAGCATTTGGTGCTGGGAATTACAACGTATATAAGAGAAAAATTTGCATCTAGATCAGAACTCGCCTTGATAGCTCAGATGGTAGATCATTGGCCTAGAAAGCCAAAGGTCCCATGTTCGAGTCTCGGTCTGGGCAAGAATTATTCTCTTCAAATATAAATATGAGGAAAGGTGTTTAACTGAGTCAATAATTCATTATTACAGTGAATCTCATAGTGTTGTTTTCTATTGAAATATTAATTGGAATAAATGTATCTATTAAAAGGAACTATAATGTATGTATGGGCATTCTTGTAGATTGTTTTCTTGAAAATTGCCCATATCATTTCATGTTGAATTTGCCCCTCCCTCAATATTTCATTGAAATTGGCACCTGTGTTAATATTCCTGCCTTGACAAGCTGTCCACTGAGAGAAAATAGTTCCAACGAAGTTTTAAGTTTTTAGAACAGTTTTTTCCAATTTATTATTATATTTTGAGAAATAAGATTTTTCTGATATAAATATTTTATGTATCTCCTTAAGAATGTGCAATTATTGAGAACATCAGAGGATATCGTGCATGAGTATCTTATAATGTACTTACTAGAATAGGGACCATCAATAAAAGTATCATAAAGTATTTGTTCATTGATTAATGAGCAACATAGTAAGGTGGCTCCTGAACTTGAGCTTATTTGTGAATACTCATATCTTATTTGTAATTTCATGTATTATAAATAAATCTATAGTATTACAAATTTATATTTTTTATTGAATTTCTTTCAAAGCAGTTTTGGCCATCGCTCATCTTCCATTCTTAAAATATGTCCTAACCATTTTAATTCCTTCTCCTCAATTCTTTCAATTATGCTTTCTTCTGCTTCCATTATGTTTGTAATTTCCTTATTTTATTTTATATTATTTTTTTATTGAATCTTCAATAATATGAACCCTATTTCACCATCCGGTATGTTAAGGTTTTAGTTACAATACAATTAATTATTTACAATAATTTAGAGTATGATTAATTTCTACATAATAATGTAATATGAAAAAAAATTAATTAATTAACAAACCCAAGAAAAAACTAACTCAAACTCTCTTAAAAATATGATGGATAAAGTCACACAGCTTTCTATAGCAACACTTCTTACATAAAATATTTTCCTTATTTGTAACATGTGCTAATTTTGACTTTCTGGTACTTCTGCATAAATAATCCCAAACTACTATATCAATGGCAACCAAGCAGAAAGAAGAAAAGAGGGAGACCAATGTTAACATGGAAGGAAAGCATGAAGATAGTAATACAAGCAAGAGGACTAAGCATTGAAGATGCCAAAATCGTAGGCTTAGGAGGTTTGGCACGTGAAGACGGCAGCAGCTGTAAAAACCCGAAGTTAGATATAGAAATTTCTTTCAATCAAATTATCCCTCCATCGTATCTTTGCCTTGTCATAGTGGAGTGACTTGTTTGCTTAAAATACTCCAAGAGATTTGCTGGCAATATCATTGCAGACGAAAGAATTACCCATGCCAGACAGGTTGAAGGTGATAAGCCAGACAAAAAAAGTACCTTAGTCGAAAGAGTGATGATTTTTCACCATACAAAATACAGTCATCAAGAAACTTGGTCATGGGTTCCACCAAGGTAAAACTCCCCCATTCGTAGGAAACCAGATATAATAAGAACAGTTAAGTGTCATAGACTGCAATGGGCAGAAGATGTGGCACAATTAGGGAATGAAAGCAGGGCATGGAAGCTTCTTATAGGAAAACCAGAGGGAAAATGCCCAGTTGGTAGATCAAAGATGAGTGGAAGAATAACATTAACCATGATTTGAAGACAGTAGACTGTACAGTTAAAAGCAACAGATAATTTTTTGGATACGACCTTGGTACATCACAACGCTTCTCTGGAAGAAATTTCAAGGTAGGTTTCAGAATGCAATGGTTGACAATTCCCTTGTAAGACAAGAACTTTCAACGTCTATAAAGGTAAAATAAGATAAAAGTCTTCGTAAAATAAAAATGTTAAATCTGACGTGGTTACATGTTATTATTCAAATCTGGCTCCGAGTTTGCTTCTCGGGCACTCATCTAAGCCAAGGCAGGTTTTTCTCGGGGTTTCTCCTGCTTTCCCCTTGAAAAATTGATTTCACTACTTCTCCATACTCATCCATTTAGTTCCATTTTATTTCATCTGCTCATGTTATAGTGTGACTGGTCTAGTCAGCAGGCATCTTTATATCAGTGATACCACAGACCTTCAATAATAGGGGATTAATCTCATCTCAACCCTTGACATGCCATTAAACTGGTCACAAGTAGATGGTTTACTTTATATTGAATATGAATTTGTTAATCGCGTGTTATGTCCACCGCTGTGGTCTCAAGGTAGCATGCTGCCTTGTCACGCAGTGGGCCTGGGTTCGATTCCCGGTCGGGACAGGCTCCTGAGATGACAACAAATAAAAGAATTGATGAGGCCAATGCTTGAATTAAGAAATATTTTAAGGAGGCTTCCGTTATAAAGACATTTTTATGATTTGTTATTAAGGGGATAAATGAGAGGTTTTTCACCTGTAAGACAAATGTCAGGAAGCTTAGGGTCCAGAGGTCCCCGAAAATCATCCGGCCATCATCATCAGCCTTATCATTATCATCCTTCACCGGTGTGGAAAGCAACAGGAAGCTACCACACCTGTAATTCCATAGTAAAGCTGCAAAGCATAGCATGAAAATGCTATGATTGCAGTGAAAGACCTGCCCTCGGGCAGAATTACTATGGATGGATGGAACCGTGTGTTACATGGTTAGAAAAAATGATAGCACTACAATGAATAAGCTGTTGTCAGGTCGCCCAAAGGTACTTTTAAGAAAGTAGTGGCGAGAAATTGGAAGGCAGATCTAAATAACTCCTTTGATACACTTTTTCGCAAGACTTTTCATTACTTAAAATTCCATGGTCTGACAGACAGACATGGCCATTCGCCTACCAGCTGGTGCTGGCATCACATTCACATCTGTTAATCACACAGATGGATGATTAGGGTCAGTATCCTTGTCATTATGTAATTCCATTTTACATTGGACAACTCTAGCTTAGTCAGTAAAAGTGTTTTTTATAATATGTAATACAGTAAAAGCTCCTTGTTCGCGGGGATATGTTCCCTAAAGATGACGCGAATACAGAAACCGTGAATATGGTGGAATGGTAATTTGTATTAATATGTGTATAAAGGAGATGCGTTCCAAGATTCCAAAATAAAATAAAAATTATCAAAATAAAATCAATTTAGTGAGAGATTTTGAACAATAAGCAGCAACACTAGTTTTTTTCCGCTTCGGAATTAATTTTTCTTTCCTTTTACTCGACGTTATATTTTTGAAACAAAGCAGAAGAGACAGTATAATTCAATCAAAATTATTGAAACGAATGACAACTTGAAACAATGAAATACCGATCGTGGCGAGGGCGGCATTTATCAACGGACATAGCGGTACGTGAAATACGGCGGCGGTGTCTTTTAACAACGAACTTTAGGCTTACTGACAATAAGGTTTGTTTTACTTTGATATTTATTTTTCCATTTGGTTTGAATCACTCTTTGTAAAAGGCGCCTTGGCATGTGCCTTTGGTAAAAAAAAGTTGTCGATGCGTTAATAAAGGATACCTAATTCTTCTAATATACCGACTGGATCCGTGAATAAAGATTTTTTAGCCGCGAATACAAGGACTGTGTCCCAATCTTTTAACCCGTGAACGCGAATAACGGAACCGTGAATATGGAATTTACTATACATAATCCGATGCTACTGAGAAAGGAACCATTCATAATGAAATAAATAGAATTCATTGAATTCAGTGAAACCTATGTGGAGAAGCCCCTAGAGTTTTGAAAGAAAAAAAAAAACATTTTCTCTGATAAAAGTGATCTCTATATTTTCGAATTTAATAGAGAGGACTTCATATAACGAAACTAAAACAAAGAACAGCTAATGTCAAGTGACTGCGTAGATACGATTAGATTTCTATGGACAATTGAATCATCAACCAACTTCTCTCAAGCAGTGAACTTGGAATGATGATCTTGTTGGAAACGATATGTATCACTAATGCCCGACATTAATACACTTACTGTTAATAGTAAATTACCTCGAAACATACAGTGTCATTATTGTATTACTTATAAACGAATAATTCTAACTTTGTTGCATCCATTCTTTCCCCAGATTAATGAGATGTTTCCTAGTACTTTGGAGATTTTTTTTCTGTTGAAATGATATACTAAGTAATGCAATTTTCCTAACTTCCAAATGCAGAGACCTGTATATTTTTTTTTCTCACGAAGGTATATATCTTACAGAAAAAAGTATGTACGAAAAATAAAGAAAAAATACAATGTAACATAAAAATTCTGATATAAATAATATGGAACCTGCAAAGATAGTTATAAATCATGAGAAAAACAGATTTGCCGACCTATCACAATGTTCATATTAGAGACCAGTCATGTTGCCTCACTCGGTATTACTGTCTCCAATTCCAGCGATATTTGCTAGCGTAGCAATTTTGTAAATAAGAAAAAAAAAGTAGAACTTTCATAACGTAAACTAAATATACCTAACCTACCTAAATCCTATTCTAACCTACCCATGTATGATGTGGTATTGAAAGATTCCCAATACAACATTTTTATCCTGTATTACGATATGTAACATCTTTTGTTCCCAAAAAAATATTTTTTTTGACTACACAAGTACATGGACGGTCTCCTCGAATAATTGACCTGCTCAATGCCTGGCCTCCTCCGAAATGTCACAACAGTAAGACGAAACACACCATTCATACATTCATACTATACATGAAGAATATGATAATGATGATTATGGTGGCCAGTTGATGTTTGGAGACCGTTTGGAACTTAATGTTTCCTGACATTTGTCTTACTGGTGAGTAAAACTCCCGAAAAAAAGTTATCCTTAACACACAAAACACGGGTAGAAATATTAGAAATAACGATCTTGGGGATGAATTGGTTGTACATTGGAAAGCGGGGAATGTGTAACACTAATTCTTATAGATATATCTATAGTGTTCTGCCCTAAGGCAGGTCTTTCACTGCAATCATAGCATTTTCATACAATGCCCTACAGTTTTACTTGGGAATTATAAGTGTGGTAGCTTCCCATTGCTTTCCACGCCGGAGATGATAAGGATGATGTTCGGGGACCTTTTGGGCCTTAGAGCTTTTTGACATTTGTCTTACAGGTAAGGAAAAACCCCGGAAAAAACCTCACCTAGAAGCTCGTCCCGATCGGGAATTAAACCAGGGGCCCGCTGCGTGACAAGGCAGCGTGCTACCTCGAGACCACAGCGGTGGACCATCTAAGAAGCAAAACTTAACTGAGCAATGGAATCCAAATATGTACCCATATACATTCCATTATGTATGTTTGTATGATGAACAAGGAGTTATCAGCCGAGATTTGTATTTTATCTTTTTTTTTTTTCAGCTTGTTGTTTGTATTTTATTCAACGACTCTCTTCAACATTATCGTCGCTATATTGAAAAACTGACGTGAAAAAAGTACACCATTTAATTCAGAGATATTTTAATGTTCTTTTACTTGTTGTTGATTCACTGCATGATACTACGGCTGTGCTTCCCCTCAGAAGGAAATGATATTTAAGATTTTTGTATGTCCTGAAAAATCCATCAATTCCGTCCGGATCTAAACCTACAAATCTGGTATCTATAATCGAGTTTGGTAATTATAGATTCTGTCTCATACGTAATGTACTTTTTTAACAACATTCTATTTGTAATTAAACTACTCTTCAAAATAGAATTAATCATATTCTATAGTCTTGAGCCATCTTTCAGCGACGGTACCAATCTTTGATTTTTGTTGCGAAGAATTATTCGTTGTGAGCACTATAGAGTATTTCACCACAGAGTATTTACTCTGTGGAGCTGTATTTAATACTCTGTGGAGAGCACTTCCACACTTTAATATTCGAAATCCCACGCAAGAAATGGGCCATGGATCGAACAAGTCAGGGTTATATGATGTGTGTGGTAGCAGTTTTATTCTTCCTGATTCCTCATTTTTTGTCACCGTTGTTCGTGGAGTATGGGGTCCGATAGGATTTGAACCCGCAATCCTAAAATTTCATGAACTCGTTCCAGTTGTTGTGAACAAATATTAACTGCACACCCATTTGGAACAAACTCCCAGTGAATCAGACCTTCAAAATTCCACCAGATACACAACATTACATGAAAATCAATATTACTTACGAGAGAACCTAATAATAGACAATGTGAGCGGCATTAGGGTGTTTAAACCCATATCTATGATATAATTTAATCTTGAAACTTGTTTGTTGGTTAAGGCGATCATAAAATAATAAAACATAGAGAAATATGATGGGATTATCACAATTATAAACAAATCATCATTATCTTTTAATCTAGGAGTTAATGAAAACTGTAGCGCTTGTCATAAAATTCTCAGTTATAATAAATTTATAACTTCACATTTTGTAGACAACAATTTATAATTGGTTATGAAATGACGAAACGCTAGAACAAGTAATATACTTCAATAATCTAGGTATATCTTTAGTTTGTCCCGACCGGGAATCGAACCCGGGCCCGCTGCGTGACAGGGCAACACGCTACCTCGATGGACTTAATATGTATAAACGATAAAAGTACAGTTGTGAAATAAATAAAGAACAAATGTTCTTGCTACGACAGGTTTTCCGTTCTTAATACCGTAACCTCTTCATTCCTTTAATGTTTTTACTTTACTAGCATTTGCGTTCTTGAAATATTTTATTTTTATCAACTTTTGTGTATATTTTGTAGACTCTGCCAATTACTTGTACACAAGATCAGTGACCAAATAAAGATTTAATTGAATTTATTATCTTATCTGATTGTTTATTTTTATCTTATGACTTGACGTATCTATTTCATGCAAATCAGCTGGAACTTACTAGCATTGATTGATTAACCTTGTCTTTTTCGTCAGCTAATTATAAACTATACACATAGAATAAGGTCGCAATTGGTATAAGTAAAAAAAATAGCCTATAGCCTACATACTTAGGAACATTTTGGACCAAAGAGAGATGAACAGACAGGTGAATGGAGAAGACTACATAACAGTGAACTACATGGTCTTTATAATAATAATAATAATAATAATAATAATAATAATAATAATAATAAAATAATAGCTTTATTTTACCTGGCAGAGTTAAGGCCTTAAGGCCTTGTCTGCCACTCAACCAGGTTTTAAAAAAATACAAAAAAAAAGTCTTACATCTAAGTTACAATATACATAAACAATTACATGTTATAAATACAATACAATCAACATTTATATGTATTTTGATTCACTCTAAAGTTAACGAATTAAATATATAATATGTACAAGATATAAAAAAACGAGAAAAAAATTATTAATGACATAGTATAAATTTAAATAAAAAAACAGAAATTAATTATTAGACAACAGGTAACAATTATTAGACAACAGGTAACAAAAAAAAAAAAAGGAAGCCAGATATAATAACAGTTAAGTCTCGTAGACTGCGATGGGCAGGACATGTTGTACGTATGGGGAATGAAAGACATGCATGGAAGCTTCTTGTAGGAAAACCAGAGAGAAAACGCCCAGTTGGTAGACCAAGAATGAGGTGGGAGAACAACATTAACTATGATTTGAGGGAAGTAGATTATACAGGGAATGATTGGAAAGCATTAGCTCAGGATAGGGATGTACGGAGAGCTTATGTCCGCGCGGCCATAAACCTTCGGGTTCGATAGTGCCAGTGAGTAAGTAAGTATAAGGTGACCGTAACTTACTGTTCAAATAATCTTTTATTACAAACATCAAATTTGAATCACTATTTTGAAAACATGCTATTTTTTTATTTACCGGCGTGGCGTATGGGAATGTAACTAGAATATTCAAATAGTAGATCTATAGTGCAGTTTTAAATAACAGTTTCCCCCCTAGGTCCATAAACCAGAATAAAACTTAATTTTACTTAAGAATTCATTTATACACAGTAGAAACGTACTCTATAAAGACACAACTTTTAACGACACTTCAAGATCATCTACGTCTACACAATAACAGCCAGTAGCACATAGGCCTACTCCTGCTGATGATGGAAGTTAACTTCCGAACGGCCTACAGTTAATACTTTAAATACAACATCTTAACACAGTTGAGGACGACGGCACATGCCAAAATGTATATATTTTTATATTTTTCTTGAAACGTTCAGAATTTATTCAGAGACGTTGTTTTGATATAAGGACTTATATTTAATTCAATTCTAGAAATGCATGTTCTTATGCATTACAGGGACTCTTGACGTCCCAACTCCTTTCATAAACGTTAAACTGAAAATATAAAAACTATTATTCTACCAGTTATATTATATGGGTGCGAACATGGACTCTTATTTTAAGGGAAGAAATGAGATTACAAGTATTTGAGAATAAAGTTATTAAGAAAAATTTTAGACCAAAGAGAGATGAACAGACAGGTGAATGAAGAAGACTACTAACAATGAACTACATGGTCTTTATAGGAAGCCAAATATAATAAGAACAGTTAAGTCTCGTAGACTGCGATGGGCAGGACATATGGCACAATGGGGAATGAAATACGTGCATGGAAGTTTTTTGTAGGAAAACCAGAGGGAAAACACTCAGTTAGTAGACCAAGAATGAGGTGCGAGAATAACATTAACTATGATTTGAGGGAAGCAGATTATACAGGGAATGATTGGAAAACATTAGCTCAGGATAGGGATGTATGGAGAGCTTATGTCCACGCGGCCGTGAACCTACGGGTTCGATAGTGCTAGTGAGTTAGTAGTTATATTTAAATTCGTCTTTCGTGAAAATCTACACGGATTTTGTTTCTTTTATCTAACTGAATTTCCTTTCCCAGTCTCCTTGTCTTCTAGAAAATGCGCTGTTAAACATAGTGAATAACTTTATAGGGCCCTTCTTATTTACAATACAAATAAACATATTTATGTAACTTGAACTGCTGAAACGGTGGATAAATTGAAAATAGACCTACGGCGTTCAGCTGTTAAGGCATGATTGCGGAATTAAAAAAAATGCAATGAGTTGGCATGAGGCATATTTAAGTTTGCATTAAATCAATGATTACACGAAATAAAAGTACTATATTGAAATTATAAGGCCTAGTTGATAATTGAAAATTTCTGTTATCTTTGGATAATGGGACTATTACCAACGGGCTAACCAGTTCCATTTTCCCATGTTAAAGACATGAAAACTAATATCAATCATTATTAATATATTAGGTATTACTTTATGTATAATCAGTCTTGTTAATATTGATTAATCGTAGAGATAGGTAATATCCAAGTAACAATATTAACTGATAAATCTAATGTTTTTATCGTATAAATATTTGTTGAACGCACAAGGTTGAAACCTTCTGGAATAGATAATCAATGCTGAACTGATAATAGCCATAATTGTGATTTTATACCAAAATATACTTCGCGTATAATACATTGATATAAAATATACAAAGTACTGTACTATATTATACATATATTACGTTGTTACAGCTCACAATACTGGATCTTACCGTTAGATGGCAAAATTAATTTGAATCCTGGAAATGATTACGCATTCTCTCAACGGAGGTCAGCACCAGCACTGTATGACGTAGTTTTCAATAGGTAGCAGCACGAACTCAAAGTAGTTTATGTCTGTGGTCTGTGAAAATCTTACAGAGTAGCAATCTGCTAGTGTTTTGGCATTTACTTAGGCAATGTGGACAGTTGTTTGAGTGCAGTGAAGGTGATAGTTACAGTGTTTACAAGTTAAATTGGACCTAGCAGAGTTGGATATTTCATCCCCGCCAGAGGTAAGTTGATGAGGGAGTGTCTGGCCAAACCGGCCTTCAAATAGCTTGCGTGTGATGCTGCGAGATGTTCTTATTGTTGTCATAGTCAACTGTCTTGCCATTCAATTGCAGCATTGTTTTATCATGTGGGCGACTGAGTAACGTTGACGTTTTTGTCATTAACACATTAGGTCAAATTTAATAACGACTGTGACGCAATTGTGCCCACAGGGGTGCCCAGGTCATTGCCCAGTGGTACTTAGAGTCTGCGTTGCCAACTCTGCTGGACTTTTGCTGCGTCTACTTTATACAAAATATTAATTCATATTTGATTTTATAAATAATTGTATAACACAAGCCAATGTATTTGTAGATTGTTGATGTTGCTGCTAAATTATTGTTTTTATTGGATGAAGTGTCGGGAATTGCTGAAAAGGGATCTATTTGTCATTTTGACTTTTGCCATTTTTTGACAGCAAATAATCTGAATATTCAAAACAAAATACCGATTCTGTATTTTAATTGTTAAAGATTTCATATCGTGTTTAATTGGACTTATTTATATTATTTTTTCCCCAATTTAATTGAATGATGTATGTTACACATTCCACACATGATAATTAAATGATTTTCGTTTCTTTCATGAGTAGGGTAATGAATGGAAAACCATTTTATGAAAACGTGATTTTATGTTTTGAGTTAAGTAAAATATGATAATTTAAAAAAAAAACTTAGTTTTTTATATTAATGTTTAAAACTCGTTTATTAAAAATTCGTTACAAATTAAGTATAATATGTAGACATGTGATTAAAATACAGATCTTAACTCATTTGTAAATATTGTTGCACTGATCGTCTTTTATTAACTTAGTTATTCTTGTTGGCTTACATGGAGATTTGATTTTTTTTAATTTATAGAAATAATATTAAATTTTGATGTTAGAGTTTAGATCTTCATTACAGAAATAAAGAAAGCTAAGCACAAGAAAATAAAAATAGATTATGTTGTAAGTACGACGCAAAGACCCATCCCAAAACAAATAATATGAACATTCCAGATAGATGATATATTAAATCTATCATTCGTCTTAGCCATTAGGACGAAACGACGCAAAAAGTCAGATTGGTAAACACTAGAATTTATTGTACCCGAGTACCTCCTATATAGGCACTTTTGCACGACTCACGGCTGTTAATTAAATTTAGAATATAGTTCGTCAGTTAATGTCTGGGTTGATAAAAGTAGCATTGTAAGTAAAATTGATTGACAGATTAACAGTATTTTTAAAATCAAGCCATAAATAATAATATCTAACTACGCGCACACCCTAAGTTGCAATAGATCTGAAATAAATAAAAAAAGTTCGATGATTACTTTGCAAATGTAACAAACAGTCCATTAGCTTTTTAAGTTCAATGTTTTTTAAAATACATTGTTAATCTCCATTGAGGTCACTATATAAAACATTTAAATTATAAAATAGCTACCTTATTCTCATTCGTCCTCAATTATTAGCAGTATATTTTTTATAAGAGGCCTTTCGAAAACGTTGTTTCATCTTCTGTTTACAAACAGAAGACTGTTTGTACTGACTATTGTTAATAATACCCAGTGACCAAAGCTCTCTTTACAAAACCATTATTAACAAGTCAGTGCCAAACTACAAACAACATATGAAACAATGTTTTTGAAAGACCGCTTATAAGAATAATACTTACTCACTGGCACTATCGAACCCGTAGGTTCATCATAGCCGCGCGGACATAAGCTCTCCATACGTCGCTATCCTGAGCTAATGCTTTCCATCATTCCCTGTATAATCTACTTCCCTCATACCATAGTTAATGTTATTCTCCCACCTCATTCTTGGTCTACCAACTGGGCGTTTTCCCTCTGGCTTTCCTACAAGAAGCTTCCATGCAAATCTTTCATTCCCCATATGTGCAACATGTCCTGCCTATCGCAGTCTACGAGACTTAACTGTTCTTATTATATCTGGCTTCCTATAAAGACCATGCAGTTCATTGTTATGTAGTCCTCTCCATTCACCTGTCTGTTCATCTCGCTTTGGTCCAAAAATTTTCCTATCTACTTTATTCTCAAATACTTGTAATCTCCTTTCCTCCCTTAAAGTAAGAGTCCATGTTTCGCACCCATATAAAATAACTGGTAGAATAATAGTTTTATATATTTTCAGTTTAACGTTTTTTGAAAGGAGTTGGGACATCAAGAGTCCCTGCAATGCATAGTAGCACGCATTTCCAGAATTGAGCCTATGTTTAATTTCTTTGTGCATCTCATTCCTATTTATGATTATTGTTCCTAGGTATTTGAATTCAGCCACTTCCTCAAAATTTCCCTCATTTGTCATTAGTTGTCCATTTCCATTATATAATGTATTTCTACGTGTGACCATGTTTTAGTTTATTGATATTTACTTCCAGACCTAATTTCTTAGTGTTACTCAATAGTGTGTGTGTGTGTGTGTGTGTTGTCCTTTAGTATCTCCTCGCTATCGGCCAATAGTACTACATCATCAGCATAAACTAATAGCTTATTAATACCATTGAGTTGTAGGCCTTCCTCATCCTCTAAAGATTTGATGGCATGTTCTAGTACAAAATTAAAAGTAGAGGAGATGGTGCATCTTCTTGCTTCAACCCATTCTGGATTTCAAAAGTGTCCGAAAGCTGTTTGCCTACACGCACCCTACTCTTTGTGCCATTTAGACACATTAGTATAAGTCTAACTTTTTAGGAATTCCGAACTCCAGCAGGATACTATATACCCACCATGGTATCTTTACTTTGTCGTGGTGGAGTGGCTTGCGTGCTTAAATGACCCTGAGAGCTATGACGGCGGTAGCATTGCTGCCGATAGGGTTATCCATGTCGGAGTGGTCGAAGGTGATAAGCCAGACGAAAAAAGTACCTTGTCGAAAGAGTGACGATCTTTCACCGTAAAAATACAACCGTCAAGAAATGCGGACATAGGTTCAACTGGGGTAAATTTTCCGGAGGTCAAATGGTCCCCCATTCTTTCTCCGGGCGGGGACTGCTCAGGGAAACCATGCCAAAGGCTTATAAGAAGTATACTTCTAATAATTGAGGACGACTTACAATAAGGTACGAATTTTATAATTTAAAAGCTTTTTTTTAGTTCTCTTCAACGGTTAAGTTGTTTAAGTATTTACGAAACTGTTTAATTCTATTTGATCATCCAAATGCTATTTCTTATTATAATTTAAACTTAATAATTAAACATTTAATAAAAACATGTTCATTTCCGGATGGGAGAACAATAAACCGGATAACTAACATATAAATCCCTCTGATACATTTTTTTAAAGATGTCTTGAGTCGTCCTTCTTTAAAAGCTGAAACGTTCATTAGGGTTTTTTTTAACATACATATGACTTGATGGATTATCATAAGTAATGCCACGAGTGATTTCCAAATTATCGATAAATTCACGACTCACGAAGTGAGGAGTGAATTTATCTAGAGAATTTGGAAATCAAGAGTGGCATTTGTTAGGACTATTTAACGAATAAAATAAAGCTGTTTACTCACAAATCATTATTTAACTACAGTTATTTAAAAATATTTTTATATTTAAAGTAAACGGTGATGTTTGAAAACTAATGAGAAACGATAGGTAGCCTACGCTTCTACTGCTTCTTTTGTTTATCACTGCAACCAGATCATACTATTTATTGCCAAAGGAACGCAATATTGTAAGAATGCTCTCTAGTGGAGAAAAAATGAAACACATCAATCTGTATATTAATTCATTTTTGATGTCGTATACATTTAAGAAAGTGCAAACAGTGGTTTCTTTTTTTGGTGGTATAATCAATTGCTACAAATGTTGACATGTAAGCACTATTATATACAATCTGGTAGCCGTATTTGTTATAGGCTCAGTCACTGCAAATAACGGTCAGACCTGTTCAGAATATTAAAAAGGAGGAGCTTTGCTTAATATATGATAATCCTAACGTTGATAATTATTTCGTGAAACACGTCTCTGATTGGTTGTAATACAGAAATCATTGAAACGTGATTGGTCATTGACTCCCATTTGGGGCATGAGTTAAATAGTCCATCCTAATTTAATGTTGTATTGACGTTTAGGATTGTTTAATTTGTTTGTAAATGGGGTTATCAAAAGCTAGAGGATGTAAACAAAATAGACATGTTTTTGTAGTGACACATGCTATCTTTATGTTACAAGTTTAACTGTAGTTAAAGTTTCTTTTCCTGTCATCGTTATTTCAACTCAATGAATACCACTCACATTGATAACAAATAATAACAATAGTCCAATTCTTTGTAGTTTTACGTTAAAACCGGATTTGAAACCACCATACTTTAGTAATGCTTATTACTATTTTGTTTATACTGTAGAAGCTTTGAATACCACGTCCGGTCTTTGAATGTATACCATTAGGCTTTGTAGGCCTATTAAATAGTCCACTGGTATACATAAGGAGATGTCAGTGGGCACCCCCACTGAGAATGAGATCCATGAAGTTATGTCATTCTGTATTTCTTATTGTATGTATTCTGATTATCCCAACGTTTTAATATCCCTTAAAATAGCGGTTCCCAACCTTTTTCGACTCGCGAACCCCTTCCGTAACGTTTGAGTTGGGTGAACAACTAACTTTTAAATATACATACAGTAGACATGCATAAAATTTAATTCCAAGTAAAAGTTTGATAACATTAATTAAGTCAACCCTTAACGGTTAAAACCTAACGTTACTCTGGTTACGGCTTAAAAGTTACACAACGCGTACACCTAGTTGTAGCGAAATGAAATGCATTCCTAACGTTGTTACATGATCGTAAATCAAGCATTCGCGGTAAATATTACTTTATTGTGGAAATAATGTGATAAATTCCCGATATTAGGCCTACACATATGTAACAAGGTACATTACAGGGTTAATTAAATTATAAAATGATGATGATGATAATAATAATAATAATAATAATAATAATAATAATAATACTGCAGGATACACACTACTAGATCACATAAAAAATGACATCTTAGAAGAATTACACATGGAACCTTTAGAAAACAAAATTTCTGATTATAAGTCAAGATGGATACAACATGTTCATCGAATGGAAGATCAAAGGATACCCAAACAAATGTTAAGATATTTCGTAAAGATTCTAACAAGGTTGGATTTGTTGGTATTTTACAACCTTTTAGAGACGTAATTAAGTTGTTTATAAAGGAAGAAACATTTCCTTTAACTACTAATTATATTTCTTTACGCCGTAGCGTAGTGGTTAAGGCACTGAGCTACAAGCCGGAGGGTCGAGGGTTCAAGTCCCGTTGGGAGTCAGGATTTTTAAACTGACCCAAGCCCTCTGGCGGCACTATGGCCCTGGGGTCGACTCAGCCTCTAACTGAAATGAGTACCAGACGCTTGTTCTGGGGGTAAAGGCGGCCATCACGCAGGGCTGACAACCCGGCTGACATGAAGTGCCGATTGTCTAGAAAAAGTGGGAGCCTTACCTCCTACTACCCCAAGGGCCTCCGGGCCTGTTGTGGGATCACTTTACTTTACTATTAGCACCTGTATTTGGTTTTTTATCCCTATTATTATTATTATTATTATTATTATTATTATTATTATTATTATTATTATTATTATTATTATTATTATTATTATTAATCTTTACCTATTTAAGGGGGCTTCATTCTTTTGAATTGGGATTTTTATTTTTTTGTTTTACGCCCACTATTCATCACCATTGACAATTCATTTTAGAAAGTCATGCCCTTCTGCAGCATAATGCATTAAGTGGTCCAAGTTTGTCATCATTCGTCTCCAGAATGGAAAGTAAGGGACTCCATCCACCACGCCACACTTGGGACGATTAAGAATCGTATAATATCAAAATGTTACCCATTGTTGGTTTTTGAAACCTTTTAATATGATTGAATTCTGATTCCAGAGGATCTAAGTGGATTCTGGAATTAAACAAGATGTAATATCGAAGTTCTTTATTTTTTCAAATCTCCTGACTTAATTATGGACCGAATGTGGCATTTGGAAAAGTGATATAAAATATGTTAAAGCAAGGAGATGCACTATCTCCTCTACTATTAAATGTTGTACTAGAGCATTCCATCAAATCTCTAGAGGAAAAGAAGACCTACAACTCAATGATATTAATAAGTTGTTAGTTTATCTGATGGTGTAGTATTATTTAGCGATAGCGAGGAGATACTAAAGGCCAACATGCACACTCTATTGAGTAACACTAAGAAATTGGGACTGGAAGTGAACATCGATAAAACTAAATATATTCCACACATAGAAATACATTATATATTGCAAATGGACAGCTAATGACAAATGAGGGAAATTTCGAATAACCGACCGAATCCAAATAGCTTGGATCAATAATACCAATAGGAATGAGATGCACAAAGAAATTAAACATGGACTCAATTCTGGAAATGCGTGCTATTATGTATTACAGGGACTCTTGTCGTTCCAAGTCCTTTCCAAATATGTTAAACTTAAAATATATAAAACTGTCATTCTCTGTTATATGTATGTGAAACATGGACTCTGACTTTAAGGGAGGAAAGGAGATTTTTTTGAGAATAAAGTTCTTAGTAAAATTTTCGGACCAAAGAGAGATGAACAGACAGGTGAATGGAGAAGACTACATAACAGTAAACTACATGCTCTTTATAGGAAGCCAGATATAATAACAGTTAAGTCTCGTAGACAGCAATGAGCAGGACATGTGGCACAAATGGGGAATGAAAAATGTGCTTGGAAACTTCTCGCAGGAAAACCAGAGGGAAGACGCCCAGTTGGTAAACCAAGCATGAGGTGAAATAACATTAATCTTATTTTGAGGGAAGTAGATTATACACGCCGTAGCGCAGTGGTTATGGCACTGCGCTACAAGCCAAGGAGGTCGAGGGTTCAAGTCCCGGTGGGGTCAGGATTTTTAAACTGACCCAAACCTTCAGGCGGCACTGGGGTCGACTCAGCCTCTAACGGAAATGAGTACCAGACGCTTGTTCTGGGGGCAAAGGCGGCCGTCACGCAGGGCTGACATCAAGTGCCGATTGTCCAGAAAAAGTGGGAGATTTAACCTCATACTACCCAAAGGGCCTCCTTAGGCCTGTAGTGGGATTACTTTACTTTAGATTATACAGGGGATGATTGGAAAACATTAACTCGGTATGGAGAGTTTATTTGCGCGCGGCCATGAACCTACGGGTTCCATAGTGCCAGTGAATTAGTTAGTGATACGAAATATGTTATTTCAAATGAAAATAAAAGATTGAACTCGTGGTATAAAGAAAAAGTGACGAATCTAGGACGTGTAAATGGCATCCGGTTCTAATGGTATTAGCATTTAGCGAGCATGTACAGTGCATGCTGAATTCGTACAAACGCTATAATAAATTATTGCACGTAGTTAGAGTTAACACACTGTGCGCGTTTTATTTGAGTGAATCATGACGAAATAAATGGTGATTCACTTGTCCCGGGAACGAACACAAGACCTACAACGCTCGTGTGACCTCAGCTGTCTTTCGAAACACTGCATTCGAGTGCTCTGTGTGCATGAAACAACAAAGGAAGTACTTCTTTTTATGAAATTTGTCACACTGTAGCGTCATTTTAATCTTTATTTGATCGAAAACTAGCTAATACCTGGCGTGCGCTGCTACGCCCAAATAAATATGTTTTTATGTTTAGTTGAATATGTAAAAAGACAAATAATTATGAATTTATTTCGTAATTATTTTTAGATACCCCGTGCTGATTACCCGGTGCTGCCCGGGAATCTACTAATCCCGATCTTCTTGGCATACATGAGCTGAAAGACAAAAATGGTTGAGAGTTATCCGTAAAAGATAAGGGACTCTTGGTATCAATTAAAAACAAAAATGGTTTTTGTGAGTTATCCGTAAGATATAAACATATGCTGTCGCGGACTTTTTTGTAGAGCTTTTTGAGATATTCAATTCTGTGTACATTAATTATGTGTATTTCTTATGGTTTAGGCAGCGTAAGCCATTTAAGCGTCCAAAGAGCTACTTTTTTCACGTTTTCCACTACAAATGGCGATTTTTAAGAGTGTAGGAGTTGAGTATCACAACTCTCTTATAGCCTATGTTCATCCCGGGAATCTCCTGAACATTTTGCAAAAAACCCATCACAATCGGATCAACGGTATGGCCGCGCATAAAGTGCGACCAAACAAACATACAAACAAACATTAATTTTTATGTAAAGATATACAGGGTGGACCGCTCGAATGGACCTAATTTCAATTGCTTGTTACTGGCAAACGGTTGAAGATAGAAACTTAAAACAACGTTCATAGTACAGAAAAACTCACCAAGTTTCGAATCCTGTCGGTAGATGGCACAAAGATACGTTTCTCGTTCTTAGATTTAATTGTTTGTGAAAATGGCGACTCCGCAGATGAAAGCGCAAGCTGTTTTGTGGTATGCGGAGTTTAAATCAATCATTAGAGTCAAAGGGAGTTCCGGCGTGTGTTTAACCGTGATGCTCCAACTGCTAGAAGCATAAAGAAGTGGCGTGATACATTATTAGCTACAGGATCTGTGTTGAAGAAGCATGGTGGTGGTCGCAGAGCATCCGAAGAAATGGTAGCAAATGTTCAAGCCGCATTTGAGCGAAGCCCCCGGAAGTCATTAAGAAGAGCTTCGCGGGAACTTCAAATACCAAAATCGACATTACAACGGATTGTCCACAAACGCCTCAAACTGCACGCATATAAAGTGCAGTTAGTGCAACGTCTGGAGCCGAATGACATGCCGAAACGAGTGGAATTCGCCAATACGATGCTGGACCGTCTCGGCGCTGATCCTGACTTCATGACCAAGATTTTCTTCTCGGACGAAGCCACTTTCCATTTGTCAGGCAAGGTAAACCGGCATAATGTGCGGATCTGGGGATCGGAGAATCCTCACGCTATTCAAGAGCATGTTCGTGATAGTCCGAAGATGAATGTTTGGTGGCAGTTTGTCACATAATAAGGTCATTGGACCGTTTTTCTTCGCCGAGAAAACTGTTCGTGGTACCACATATCTTGACATGCTGGAGCAGTTCTTCTTTCCACAAATTGAACAACTGCAGCCTAACATCGTTTTCCAGCAAGATGGTGCTCCTCCCCACTGGTCCAATGAAGTTCGTACGACTTTGGACAACATTTTCCCTGGCCGTTGGATTGGTAGGGGAGGACCAATCGCGTGGCCCCCGAGATCTCCCGATTTAACACCACTGGATTTCTTTCTCTGGGGCTATGTCAAAGATAAAGTTACACCACCCCAGTCAAAGACCTTCGTGATCTTCGTGAGCGCATCATAGAGGCTATTGAGAACATTCCAGAAGACATACTCCAACGTACTTGGCAAGAAATTGTTCATCGCTTTGATATCGTCACAGTGACTGCTGGGGCTCATATAGAGATGTGGTGATCTGGATATCAAAACTTGGTGAGTTTTTCTGTACTATGAACGTTGTTTTAAGTTTCTATCTTCAACCGTTTGCCAGTAACAAGCAATTGAAATTAGGTCCATTCGAGCGGTCCACCCTGTAGATGAGAATGGCAGAAATTAATTTCGGATGTAGTTTAGGCGTAAAATATGAATGTATTGCAAATGCTTGCTTGTACATTCCATTATGTCTGTAAAGTGGGTTAGCCATTCAAATTATAGTACGTTGTTTACTTAGATTTAAAGGGAAGAAATAATTGGTATTAAATTTAATAATAATAATTAACAGAAATGAGAATTGGTATTGAACCATAAGGTGGTTAGTTGCGATTTCTTTTAAAATCATAATTAAAATAAATGTTATATATTAATTTATGATAGCATATAGGCCCTATTACCTAAATGCTGCGTTGTCCAAATAGTTCTGTGGTTATTAAGTCTAGGAATTGAGATGGGGAGGTTGTATGGCTCGATTGGATGACAGTAGAAACGTTTTAAAATTGTTTATTTGATTCCCTTGGAATAAATACCATTAGGAAGTCTTAGACATATGTGGGGGGATGATATTCCGAGGACTGATTTAGGAGGTAAGAACTAGATTTAATTGTTAAGGATTTGCTGGAATGTAGATTCGGAGGGAAGAGACCAACAGGACTCCAGAGTTATGGACGACAAGAACAAGTTAACCATTAAATTGGCAAAACACAAATTTCTTCTGTTAGTTATTTGAATGTTGCGGACTGCAGTGTAAACGGAATATTGTGTAACTGTTATTATTAGGTATATTGCATAATTAGACACACATTTAAGTGGTTTCTTTTTGTTCGTTTTCTTCTGATCTATTTAAAATATTAAATTAATTAAATCAACTGATGTATCCAAAAGGATACATTACGAATTTAAGGGTTAAGAAGCTTGTCAAGAAAGGAGGAGTTGAATGGGCGGGAATGAAGGAAGAGAAAACATGGAATAGTCGAGTTAGATGGAGGCTTTTGGCTAAATATCGATCCCGGGACGGGGCACGAGATTAAATGAAGACTGAAAACACGTGTTCAAAACATTTCAAATGCCGTTGGGTGTGAAAGTAAAATAAAACTAATCTAAATATAAAGCTTCGCATGCACATTAATTTAGCGTCTTAATTATATTTGTATCTACTTCGAGTATTTATTTTATTGTGACCTTATAACGATCACAGGAAAGTCCAAGAGTTTGAGGCGTATAGGCCCATTATTCTACACTAGACACGGAGTCAATCATCCACTAATTTAATTGAATCAGTCATTTCGAAAAGGGATCATCTACAGCTGATCAAATTTTACAGGAGAGGGAAAAAACTGATTCAGTTTGTCCAGGATAAAGCTATGATCTGAAATTTCTACTGAATAATTTTCATGCCCATTCACGTTCACTTACCGATTTACATGACTTTCTTGATTCTGGTTTTCCCAAAAAACTAATTACAATTTTCCGGAGATGATCCCTTTCGAAATGAACGAAGAAACGTTTACAAAATTAAACACATTTATTTGAAGAAAAAAATATTATTGCGAAATAACTACATACATGGAATAATAGTGTATACATTTTATTACATTTCATCATTTGGAAGTGACTATAAAAAAAAGTACATCCGAAAAATTTCATCATTGAGCATCTTCGGCGTTCTCTACTACTTCAGCCGTATAGGCCATTTGAATAAATCATCATAAAAATGTCGATGGCTATCAGGAATGTAGCGATGAAGTTTCTTTACATCATCCATTTTTTTGTGATTGATTGGTACTTTGCTGATGTAGGCAGGGTGTATTTTCACATCTGGTATTTGCAGTATTTCTGGGGGCTTTGGTTTGAGCAAGTTGAATTCTTGTTCCCCGAAAATGGTGTCAATGAATTTCCGGCCGATTACGGTTCTAGGCTTGTCATTATTACACTCAAATTTGTAAAATGTATTTATTGCAAAATAATGTTTTTGTTCTTTTGGAACACCTTTACCCATACTCTGTATACGGAGTGTCTTGCATTAAATAGGCCTAAATAATATATAAATAACGATTGTAGCATGGTTTTAATATTGTTTACTCTGATAACACAGAAAGACTGCAAGAGGATAGATATGCAGCTGAAGTCAAGATCACATTCGTGCGTCAGTCCGTTCGAAAAGGGAACAACTCGGCGAGTTGATCCTTTTTCGAAATGACTACATGAAAGGTAAAGTCAGAAAGTGGTAAAAGAATCGTGTATTTGATCATTTTTCACGCGGAATCGATGTAAGGACGTATGTATACATGGAATAACGAAAAAAGTGAATTTCACAAAAAATCGTAGATGATCCCTTTTCGAAATGACTGATTCAATTAAATTCGTGGTACAAAAAACCCTGAATTACTGGCTAGCAGAAGACAGTACAGGGATTATACCCTGTCCTCGTCAAAACAAAATGTGACCTGCTCGCTTTTCATTGGTTATGGACACCGACGTACGTTGTACAAGCAATATCCTTCCGCCATTAGAGCCACAATTACTGTTACTTTTGACAGGGAGATGACGACACAGCAACAGAAGACTCGATACTTTCAGCCATTTTGTTTCATGAGAATCGACTGAAGCATGACTCAAATGCATCACCCATATGTAATAAACTACTTTAGGTTGTAATTATTGATTAGGTTTATTTTAGAATATTTTGTATGTTTTCAATATTATTATTTTCATCTACGAAGAATAACAAGTATATTCAGAGGACATATTTTTAATTTAATGAAGAGAACTACTTTTTCGCGTACTTATTGCTTCTACAGAGCGGACAGGGATATAATGGTTAGCATGACTCAGCCCCTCAAACTTATTTTCAGTTTTCTTAACCGAATTTCGTTATTTCTATCAAGTAGGTCTAGTTACTCATTTGCCTTCATGAGTCTGAGAGGACCTTCTTCCAGACCTTGTACTGAAATAAACATTTGTTTGGTATAGTCCGAAGTCGAACCATGGACACTTGGAATACCTGAGATTTTAGATAGACATGCTAATCATTATTTAGCACATGATAGGTGTTCACCATTGGATAATACTAAAAAAAAAGGTATACATATTTGATAAAACATGCTGTATCTATTGTTATGCACTTAAATTTAAGTTTGGATTCGTCAAACATTGTACTCGTAGCAGTTTTTTTTTAATTCTTGTTGAGATACGTGTTTTTTTTATTGGATCTATTTGTATGTCCTCGTTATTTAGGACGACTTAAGCCACTTTATTTTCACGGCTTTATTGGAGTACGGTACTTTTATTCTCTTATGAAGCGACCGGTTAACTGTGTTGATCTCATGCTGTGGAATGTTTTGTTATTTTTGTAAATACTTTTTATCCAGATTTTCTTCCACCTGCTTTGAATTGTTACTTGCTGTCTTCGGAGTTAGGTGAAGTTAAAATAAAGTAAGAACATATAAGTAACTCATTGATACTATCTAACCCGTAGGTTCATGGCCGCGCCGACGTAAGCTCTCCATACATCTATATCCTGAATTGTTTTCCAATAATCCCCTGTATAATCTACTTCCCTCAAGTTCATAGTTCCCCCACCACGTTCTTGGCCTGCCTACTGGGCGATTTCCCTCTGGTTTTCCTACAAGGAGCTTCCTTGCCCTTCTTCATTCCCTATTCGTGGCACATGTCTTGCCCATCACAGTCTAATAGACTTAACTTTTTTTATTGTGTATGTTTTCCCATGAAGATCATGTAGCTCACTGTTATGCAGTCTTCTCCATTCTCCTGTCTGTTCATCTCTCTTTGGTCCAAGCATTTTCCTAAGAACTTTATTCTCAAATACTCGTATCAATTCTCTTCCCTAAAGTAGGAATCAATGTTTCGCATTCATATAACTGGAGAGTAACATTTTTATACGTATATTTTCATTCAACTTTTTGAGAGAGGTCCCTGTAATGCATAATAATACTCAATTTCCAAAATTGAGCCTATGTTTAATTTCTTTCTGCTCCTCGTTCTTGCTTGTAATTATTGTTCCTATTTATTTGAATTCAACTACTTAAAATATTTCCTCATTTGTCGTTATATGTCTATATCCATTGTATAATGTATTTCTGTGTGTGAGCATGTATTTAATTTTATTGACGTTTGCTTCCAGTCCCAATTTTTAGTGTTACTCATGTGTGCGTGTTGGCCCTTAGTATCTACTCGCTATTGCCTTATAATACATCAGGATAAATTATCTTATTAAAACCATTGAGTTATAGGCCTTCTTTATCCTCTATAAAGATTTAATGGCATGTTGTACAAAGTTAAGTAGTAGAGGAGATGGTGCTTCTTCTTGATTGAACTCATTGTGCATTTTAAAAGTATCTGAAAACTGTTTGCATATACGCACCCTATACAATTCGTGCCATTTAGACACATTGTAAGTAAAATAACCTATTTCTAATCGGAAGGATTTTATTATTTGGTGGTTTATAATTTTTGTATGCTTTGTAGAATCGTAAAATCCACCTTAACGAGCTGATTAATGTATGTAGATACATTAATCATACCATAGTATAATGTTCAAGCAAGTTTTATTTTTAATCACTCATAAATATATAAACAAGCTCATCCCTATCTATATTAAACTAAACTCAAAAGTCAGTTAATAATGATAATATTAAAGAAAAATTTCATATTAAATTTAATTCCTGTAAAACTAGATATTCTATTTGCCGATTAGCATTTCACTACTAATAAGCTATTATTAATATTTTTAAAACAATAAATAAATTGATTTAATAGCTCCAAATACCTCGAGATTATCGTTGCCAAAAATATATATTAATCAACCCTGATACACAAGGTACAAAAATAAAATAAAATTTTAAAATAATTAAATATCATCCTTCACAGTACAAGCAACTACGATAATATTAATTAAATTTATAGTAAATACAACAAGGTATTATATTTAAAATACTTTTTATTCCCAATTAAATAATTACAAAATTAATTAAAATTATGTCAAGTTATATTGAATCGCACAATAAAACTTTCAATATAAATGAAACCCCTAAGTCTTACAATAACTTGATTAATTAACTTATTTATAATCGAAAGAAATTTATTATTTGGAGGATTATAATTTTTGTATTATTTGTAGAATCGTAAAATCCACCTTAACGAGCTGATACCACATACGTTAATCATACCATACTATAATGTTCAAGAAAGTTTGTATTTTTAATCATCATTAGGAATAAATAGTGATGGCATAGATATGTAGATTGTAATGAAAATATGAGCATATTGTGTAAAAAATATGCTCAGCATAGCGTTAAACGATGTTATGTCGGCTTGATAAAGTTGTACATAAACAAAATTACAAATGCTTTTAGTCTGTACAATTTTTTATAGTTTAATTATTTTATAGTGCGGTATTTTATATTCCTGAATACAGTTTTTGTCAATAAGAGAATGGATAATTTGCAAATATTTGTTCACGGCAAATCATCTTAGAAAATCGGCAACATATAGAATAATAGCGAAATGATGTAAAAATTAATGGTATACTATACAGCACTCTCTTCCATTTTGCAGTGTTACGTAAGCTTCTGGCCTCAATTGTCTGTACATTTCACAAGGTCGCTGGAGATATCAATGCACGGTTAAGGAAGTAGCTGAAAATAAAACTCTATATTAGTTTATTTTTCATGAATTAACTGATGTACATTTTTTTCAGTACATATTTTCGAATTTTATATCAATTTATTTAAAAAAGGTTACTTCAATTGGACATCAAAATTATATGTTAAGATATTTAAACAATTTTTATAATGTAGGCCTAAATGAGAAAAAAAAGTTTTGGATCCGAGGATATATCGGTATCTGATTTAAAAAATATTAAATTTAGTAGTTCATCCAATTATCTCAATTATTAAGTATTAGAAATAAATAAAAGTAGGTAAAATATATATTTTTTTACCCTGGAACGACCGCTTATGTTATTTTAAGTAATATAGATACCCCAATATATTTTTACTACAATTTTAAAATTAACCTGGTTATACATTTGTATTTTGAAGAAATGGCGGAATTAAATACTTGGGAACTGTAATTAAAACGGAAATGAGGTGCAGAAAGAAATTAGACATTGGCTTAACTCTGGCAACGCATACTATTATGCGTCACGGCGACTCTTGTCCCAACTACTTTCAGAAATAAAACGGCGATTCACCCATATTTATTTTATGGATGCGAACCATAGTCCTCTTATTTTCAGAAAGTGATATAGTTGGCTAGAGTTTTTTTTTTTTTTTCAATTACAGGTATCTGTATCTATTTTAAATCGTTCCAAATAATGTCATAATTTACCGTATCCTATAAGCAATATTAAATAAATTAAATCAATGTAGCTTATAGGACACATTGTCAATTTAAGGGTTAACAATTGAAAACTGAATACATCTTAAATATATATTTATTGTATAGTATTATTTAGTCATCTAGTAAGCAATAGCAATACAGTAGCTTCAGAATTAACATTTTATATGTTGGGAGCATTGGTCCTCATTTCACTCGTGTAAGGAAAAATTCGTCTGCTCCAGCGTTGAAGAGATAGAAGAGCCAAAGCGACAGACTGGGAATATAAACCAGTGTTGCCAACACCCAATAAAAAATAGGTTATAACTGACTCCTAAAATTGGCTAGAAATGGCTAGAAATGGCTAAAATGCAAGTTATACGCGTGGAGGAAGCTATATTAAAAATCTTAGTAAATGGACTTGCTTTCGGCCGCGGTGGACTAGTGGTTATGCTCCTTGCCTCTGGTCTCGAGGTTAGCGGGTTCAAACCCAGCCGGCGTCGATATATGTTTTTAGGATGGAAAAATCCAAGGAGCAAGTCCTCCGGGAGGGACTTTAAGTCGTGCGTCCCGAGTCTGAAGATTTTCAGGCTCGTAAAAAAAAAAAACCTTCAGCCTGAATGAAAAGGTCTCTAAGCAAAATTTAAGCAAAATTTACCGAAATTTCCCGTCCTAGTACTACCTTGGTTTCCTAGATGTCAGTATGAGGCGGAACGCTGACCACAGACCACTCAAAATGACATCTATACGAAAACAAGTGTAACTAAATTAGTATGGTTCAAATACTTCCCTGTAGGGGGAGAGCGCCTAAATCTCTGTTAGGGAAACATGGGCTTACAAGAAGGCAAGAAGAAGTAAATGAACTTACCAATCTGTAGCTCTAAAGTAAAATTTTGTGAATATTTTTTCTTTTACTTTATTGGATTTGCTGAAATTATAATATAGTGACTAAATTATGAATACAAAGTCTATTTTAAGAAATATATTATTACAATAACATATTATACAATTCTGCATAAAAAAACATTTTCTTTAATTTTTTCTCTTTAAGTTTATCATAGTTATATTTTTATTATCTTTTCACCTGAAATTATATTTATATAGGATATTCTTTATTTATATCTTCCTCTCACCGAGTGGTGGTCTGAACCACTATCAACTCCCCATGTACATTTAACATTGTAGGTTTGAGTTTGTTCTGTGTTAACATATAGTCTATATGATCTATATAATTATTCATATCTTCAATAGGAGACTATATAAGATATTATTAAAAAGTAATTCTGCCCGAAGGCAGAATCCATGCTATGCTTTCAAGCTTTACTAGGGAATTATAGGTGTGGTAACTTCCCGTTACTTTCCACACCTGTGAAGGATGACGATGATAAGGGTGATGGCCGGATGATTTTATTTTCGGGGACCGTTGGGCCAAGCTTCCTGATATTTGTCTTACAGGTGAGGAAAAACCTCGAAAAAACCTCACCCAGGAGCCCGTCCCGACCGGTAATCGAACCCGGGCCCGCTGCGTGACAACGCAGCACGCTACCTCGAGACCACAGCGGTGAACTGATATAAGCAATTGGATTGATTTGAGCATGTACGACGAATGCAAGAAGAAAGGTTACCCAGAAAAAACATTGGAATGGTGTCCACCCGGAAGAAGAAGGAAAGGAAGATCTTGAAACTCGTGGATGCAAGAAATAAGAATTGGAATGAGAACAAGAGGACTGGATGGCATGGAGTGGATGTATACACACGAGTGGAGAAAGAAAATGCAATTTTAGGCACAAAAAGATCTGTAAAAATTAAAAATCTGTATATATAAAATAAGTAATAATTAATAATAGCATCCACGTTTCTTTTTGTTTGTTCTCCTTTGGAGAGAAAGGTAGCCCACTCAGTATGCTTAATTTTTGTGGTCCATCTGTTATCATTACAGAATTTATATCAATTAATTAAATTAAAATAAAAATAACTGGAAGTGACTAAAGGAAAGGCGACTAATGGACAGAAAAGCTGTTAGTGGCTTTTTCACAAATTTGTAGCGTCATGTTTTTAAAATGACCAGATCTAGCCACAAAATGGCTAAATTCGCAAGTCTGGCATGAACTAAGCATGCGCATATATGTATGCAGCATGAAATCTTAGCTCAACGATTGAACGTTATATTCCATTCCCCCGTATCTTTCTTCGTCCCCCAAAATACGGAGCCACAAGATTGATTAGTTAATGGATCTGGGAGCATAGAGCACGATTTATAGGAATTCATGCTGAGCTCGTTTGAATGTCGCTTAATGCACAGTGATAACTGTTCACACTTTAATTGTGTAACAGTGTTCAGTATTTTTTGTTTATCTATCTATCTTCGGATTTCTACAGCTGCTGCCGTCTTTCCGTGCCAAACCTCCGAAGCCTTCGATGTTGGGCATCTTCAGTGCTTGGCCCTCTTGCTTGCATTACTATCTTAATGCTTTCCTTCCATGTTAACTTTGGTCTCCCTCTTTTCTTCTTTCTGCTCGGTTGCCATTGATAAAGTAGTTTCGGCCATCGCCCATCGTCCATTCTTATAAACATGTCCTAACCATTTTATTTCCTTCTGCTCAATTCTTTCAGTTATGCTTTCTTCTGCTTCCATTATGTTTCTAATTTCCTTATTTGTAACATGTTCTAATTTTGACTTTCTGGTACTTCTGCGTAAATGATCCAATAATAATAGCTCTAGAAATTGATTATTTTTATTTATTAATTTTTTAATACCAGTGCACAATAAAAAAAAGCCCCATGGAAAATAAAAATAAAAATGAGAAGGTTTTATATAATGTACCGTGGATTGAATTAGCGTATACTTAAATATCTATGGTGCAAATTGCCAAGGACCCATTGGCCAGCTGTTATGGCATGTGTCCCACAAGATGGACGATACTCCATCTAGTATAATGAGACATTTCAGAATTTTGGCCCCGAGCGTTGTAACTAATTTTCTCAGCCTGGAATAGGTATTTAATGTAGCTACACAAATTACTCATGTTGGTGTGTGGGCTCCAGTCCCACAAACTGGCCAAAATTCCACGAGGAATTTTCTTTTTCAAGGAAACTCGAACTCCGCTCGTCACAGCCTTGTGGCAAATTATGTTGCCTTAGCCTGCTCGGCCTAGGTAAAGTGATCCCATGACAGGCCTCAGGAGGCCCTTGGGGTAGTAAGAGGTTAAGGCTCCCCTTTTTCTGGACAATCGGCACTTGATGTCAGCAGGGTTGTCAGCCCTGCGTGACGGCCGCCTTTACCCCCAGAACAGACGTCTGGTACTCGTTTCCGTTAGAAGCTGAGTCGACCCCAGGGCCATGGTGCCGCCACAGGGTTTGGGTCAGTTTAAAAATCCTGACCCCACCGAGACTTGAACCCCCGACCTTCTGGCTTGTAGTGCAGTGCCTTAACCACTATGCGACGGCGTGCGTGGGACAAAAATTTAACATAAATTCTTAGTACTAACAATTTAAACAAAATTCTATAATACTAATAAAAATATAGAATTATTGTTTATTAAAAATGAGGTGGGAGAATAACATTAACCATGATTTGAGGAAGTAGATTTTAAAGGGGATGATTGGAAAACATTAACTCAGGATATTGATGTATGGAGAGCATATGTTCACGCGGCCATGGTAATGGTTCGAAAGTACCGGCGAGTTGGTTTAGTTAGTTTTATTGTTAGTTAAAACTTTTTTTAATAAAGTAAACATAAGAAAGACCAATAAAATAGTCAATACTAATAGAATTCATTGTTAAAACCGTTGAGGTGGAGAGTCATAAAATAAAATAAGTTAAAATATACCTTCTTAGGTAAAATCCGTCGTCCTCAATAATAAAATATGTAATTTTTATGCCTGTAGGCCTTTCAGAACATCCGTTCCATCTTCAACAGGTCCCTCTTCGCTACAACATCCAGTATGATGGTTGATGCTGCTGGTCCTAATGTGTTTAGTCACGACAACACCACATTAGGACCAGCAGCATCAACCATCAATATCAATAAGCTGTTAGTTTATGCTGATGATGTAGTACTACTGGCCGATAGCAAGGAGATACTAAAGGCCAACACGCACACACTATTGAGTAATACTAAGAAATTAGGACTGGAAGTAAATATCAGTAAAACTAAATATATGGTCACACGTAGAAATTCATTATATAATGGAAATGGACAGCTAATGACAAATGAGGGAAATTTTGAGGAAGTGGCTGAATTCAAATACTTAGGAACAATAATCACAAACAGGAATGAGACGCACAAAGAAATTAAACATAGGCTCAATTCTGGAAATGCATGCTATTATGCATTGCAGAGACTTTTGATGTCCCAACTCCTTTCAAAAAACGTTAAGCTGAAAATATATAAAACTATTATTCTACCAGTTATATTATATGGGTGCGAGGCATGGACTCTTGCTTTAAGGGAGGAAGGGAGATTACGAGTATTTGAGAATAAAGTACTTAGGAAAATTTTTGGACCAAAGAGAGATGAACCGACAGGTGAATGGAGAAGACTACATAACAATGAACTACATGGTCTGTATAGGAAGCCAGATATAATAACAGTTAAGTCTCGTAGACTGCGATGGGCAGGACATGTTGCGCGTATGGGGAATGAAAGACGTGCATGGAAGCTTCTTGAAGGAAAGCCAGAGGGAAAACGCCCAGTTGGTAGACCAAGAATGAGGTGGGGAACAATATTAACTATGATTTGAGGGAAGTAGATTATACAGGGAATGATTGGAAAGCATTAGTTCAGGATAGGGATGTATGGAGAGCTTATGTCCGCGCGGCCATAAACCTACGGGTTCGATAGTGCCAGTAAGTAAATAAGCATCAACCATCATACTGGATGTTTTAGGGAAGAGGGACCTGCTGAAGATGGAACGGATGTTCTGAAAGGCCTACAGGCATAAAAATTACATATTTTATTAGTTCAGGACGACGGATTTTACCTAAGACGGTATATTTTGACTTATTTTATTTTACAATAATGGGAATGACTGTATCTTAAAATTGTGTTGAAAAATGAATTTAAGCAGGAAAAAAAAAAAAGAAGAAGAAAACATTGAAAGGATTATTTTTGCTTTTGATTTAGTAAAGTATTCTCATCCAAAATTAATCTCATGCTTGTCGATAATTAAAAGCTATCATCTATGGCTCTGCGGCAAGGTATACGACAATGTATTGTTTGGTCGAATCAGGTTCCGGGCAATGAGAATGGATTTTTGTTCACTTGTTCGTATCGGAAGTTAAAGTCGGTCGAAATTTAGGAGTAATCATCCTATTCCAACATCGCTCCGTTAGCTGAGAATATTTGATTCCTTGTTTCTGGGAGTAAAGACAGCCGGAGCATAGACCTAACCTCTCCTCTTGCCGCTAGCTAAAAATTGGTGAATCATTTTCGTCCACGTCCCATGTTGCCCTTCATGACCTGTTAATGGGGCGATTGTAGCCTATGTTTTTTTTATACAATACGGCACAATAATACTATTCTAGGCTGCTCCATGGAGGAAGCGGTTAGACGCTCGCCTCTCATGGCTGGGGGTCCCGAGATCGAGTCTCGATCACTCCATGTGGGTTTCTTGGTGGACGAAACGGAGCTTGGGCAGGTTTTTCTTGGGGGTTCTCCCGTTTTCCCTTGCCACAATTTCATTCCAACATTTCTCCATACTCATCTCATCCATTTTGTTTAATTTAATTCATCTGCCCCTGTGATGGTGCGTCAGGCGTGGTCGGCCGGCACCCTTGTCATTCACAGACCTCTATATAAGGGGCTTCATCTCATCATTCAACCCGATCCTGAGTTGGATACGAGTTGATGATATAAAAAAAATATTCTGTGTGTCGGTGTTTAATGAATGGTTGACAGATTGGCATCACTAACATAAAGAGAGATTGTACTCTTTGTAGTATCCATAGTGATAGTTACTAACATAGAGAGAGATTGTACTCGTTTCTATGGATACTAGGATAATTTGCACTTCTAATTAGACGCATTTTTAATTATGCGTTATAATGTTTGTCACAACCATTCTGAATGCCTGCATTTCATTTAGACTTTCTCAGAAAGTCAAAGCCATTAAAATGTGGAGTAGTTCCCGCATTCTGACGAGAATTTCTCCAATAATAGGATAATGCTCATCTCCGTTTCACTCGGCTTATAGCCAGAGAAACTTAACCCAGAGCAGCGGGAAAGTTATGTTTGTTTTGTTAAGATGTGCATTCGCTACAACGGCCATGAGTCAACCGTTTCTAAAAAAATAAACACATTTTATTTGTAGAGTGAATGACTGAACTTTGTTACCGGAAGTTGCGTTTTGAAACCGATTGTGTTTGTTCGCAAGCCGTATCTCTTGCTGCACAGTCAAATTATCAGGGTTTAGATTCTCGTAATATTGCATTAGTAATTATTGGAAAATTTCTCTCTCTCTCTCTCTCTCTCTCTCTCTCTCTCTATATATATATATATATATATATATATTGTTATAATTAAATGTTTAATATTGAGCAATGCAAGCTTAATATGGTATGATAAGAAAAATAAAAATATTCTCTTTAATTTGCTTACTTGTTATAGTCAGCTACTAGATGGCAGTGAAGACTGAGTTCTCGCGACATCTAGTAATAATGGAGAATATAATACATATATAACAAAAATAAGTGTTTGAATTGGATTCGCCTGGTAGTGTAATGGATATCACGCTGAGGTACAGACTCAGAGATCCGGGTTCGAATCCCGTCCAGGCATTTATTTTTCTTATCATACCATATATATATATATATATATATATATATGTATATCCATCTATCCATAGTAATTCTGCCTGAGGGCAGGTCTTTCACTGCAATCATAGCATTTTCATGCTACGCTTTGCAGCTTTACTAGGTGTGGTAGCTTCCCGTTGCTTTCCACACCGGTGAAGGATGATGATAATGATAAGGATGATGATGATAATGGCCATATGATTTCGGGGACCGTTGGACCTTAGTTTTCCTGACATTTGTCTTACAGGTGAGGAAAAACCCAGATAAAAACTTCACCCAGAAAAACTGTCCCGACCGGGGATCGAACCCGGGCCCGCTGCGTGAGAAGGCAGCACGCCACCTCGAGACCACAGCGGTGGACTATATATATAATAACTTTACTTTACCTGGCAGAGTAAAGGCATTAAGGCCTTGCGTACCACTCAACCAGCTAGGAAAAAAAAGTAAAAATAAAATACTATTACATCTAAATTACTATAAACAGAATTATTACATATTATATCTTACACGTATATTTAGTACACGTATATTATATCTGGATTTACACTAGATTTAAACGAATGAAATATAAATGCACAAGATAGAAAAAAAACTATTAATGACAGGATAAGTTTAGTTCTGGAGAAAAATTAATTATTTTAACTACAAGTAATAGTATAGCGTGACTTAAAAGTATCACATGTGCGAACCCCTGATATCTTGAGTGAGGGAATTCCAGGAACGGGCAAGAGCAACTGTGAAATAAGTAGAATAAGAAGTGTTATGGAGAGGAATTGTTAGCAGACTGTTATATTGTGACCTAATGTTAATATTGTGGTAAGAAGATAACTTCTGAAATATGGATGCTAGGTAACTAGGAGTGTAGGAATTCAGAAGCTTGAAAAGAAGTAAAAGAGAGTACAATTTACGCCTATCACTAAGACGGAGCCAAGAGAGATTATTTAAGTGTCCGGAAATATCATAACTGCGAATTTTGAAAATTACACACGCAGACGCACGCACGCGCGCGCACACACGCACGCACACTACTTCTTCTTCTTCTTCTACTACAAGGTTTAGGCTATGCAGCCTGTTCCGGCGAAGTTAAAAGTGGAGTCCATCTTCTACGTGGTCGGCCAACATCTCTTGTTCCTTTGGAATTATATAGGAAGGTTCTTTTTGGTATTCTTTCGTTGTTCATTCTGATTAAGTGTTCTGTCCATTTCTTATTATTTTCTCCGATTTTATCTTCAATTTTATATATATTTAATTCTTCTCGTATAGTTTCATTCCTTATTCTATCCGCTCTTGTGCATCCTTTCACATTACGTTTCCGCAGTCTGTATCCTGCTTTTATCCTTGATTTCATTATCCAATTTTCACTTCCATACAACAACAAAGGAACAGCCATTGTTTATATAATTTAAGTTTCGTATCTTCCCTTGTTTTCCGACCTAAGGTTCTTTTATGGTTCCACAAATAGCCTGAAATTTATTTACTTTATTTTCTATATCTTTATTTTCTCTATAAGTTATAATCACATCCTAAATATTGGAAATGTGATACTTGTTCTATTATTTTGTTATCCAGTACAATTTTTGATCTATTTCCATATTTACCAATAAATGCCATACTTTTGACTTTTTTTATTGATATTTTACAATTATATCTATTGGCTATTAATTTAAATTTATATGCTAATATTTGGAACTATTTTTCAGATTCTGCTAAAAGTACAACATCGTCAGCGAATAATAAAGCATTTATTTTATCTTTATTATCAATTAAAACACACACACACACACATATATATATATATATCTGCAGGAAAAATCTGAACGAAGTCTTAAGCTGGTAGTGCTATGATTTTAAATTGTCAGGGCTAAATTAAATGGTTGCTCTCAGTTAATAGACGATATTTCAAGGTGATAAACGATTTGCGATCTGTCAGCCCTAGTCTAAATTTTTCGTGACTGGGTTTCGATACCTGTTAGTTGAAGTAAGTGGGACTTTTTAATTCATCTCACGAAGTTAAGTAGTTCTTTTTTAGACAGAAAAATCAATAATAGTTTTAAAAAACTAAAACAACACGCTTTGTTAGAAAACCGAACTAAAAAATGAAAAATAATTTTAATTTCCAACACGCTTGGGATAAAATTAAAGTGGTCAACAAAAATATCATCTCCAACACATCCAAAAAAAAAAAAAAATTTACCTTCAAAAGCGTGGGATGCTTTTTATGGTTTTTAAATTTTCTTCATAGAGACTTTACTTTTACCAATATCTGTTTATTATCAAATACATTAATTGATATAGAGCAACCCATGCTTTTGATGGTAAATTTTTTTTTTGTAGATAACTCTAGTTTTATTCTAGATTTGTTGGAGATGATATTTTTGTTGACCACTTTAATATTATCACAAGCGTGTTGGAAATTAAAACTATTTTTCATTTTTTAGTTCGGTTTTCTAATAAAGCGTGTTGTTTTAGTTTTTTAAAACTATTATTTATTTTTTATTTTTTAGTTTTAATATTTAACAGAATAAGATAAAAATGTAAATATCTTTAAATTCGATACTATTGTAGTATGAGCTAAAAGTAATACTCTTCTAAAAAATCCCTCCCAGCCGGATTTGAACCAGCGACCTATGGATTACTGAAATTACATACCACTAGAGTTCTCCGCTCTTCTAACTGAGCTTTTACGATTGACTAAAAAGTCGACAAGTCCGCAAGCTAATATACCAGTTTTCATTTATTTTTATTTTCTGACGATTCTGGCCAGGATTTTAGAAACAAATATGAAATTATTGTATTGTCACGGGTCCTTTACAGGTATATAAAGTTTCAAGTCGATCCAATGTTTCTAAGTGGGTGAAAATCGTGTTCAAATATTCCGTTACGTATATACAAAGACACTTTTTTTTTTCATTTTATGACGATTGTTGCCGGTATTTTAGAAAAAAAAATTATTGTATTGTTACGAGTCCGTTAATAGTATACAAAGTTTCAAGTCGATCCAATGATTTTAAGTGGGTGAAAATCGCGTTGAAAGATTCCGTTACATGGATAGATGGATGGATGGATAGATAGGTAGGTAGATAGGTAGATAGATATGTAGATAGGTAGATATATATGTAGATAGGTAGATAGATATGTAGATAGGTAGATAGATATGTAGATAGGTAGATAGATATGTTGATAGGTAGATAGATATGTAGATAGGTAGATAGATATGTAGATAGGTAGATAGATATGTAGAGATGTAGATAGATATGTAGATAGGTAGCTAGCTCCTTTAGATCGTTATCTCGATCTGTTATATGTAGATCGCTCATTTAGACTAGTTATCTAGATCTATCTACTCGTTCTCTCTCTCTCTCTCTCGGTCTCTTCTCTTTATCATCTGTCGATCGATCTCACTTCTACTCTCTCTTTCTTTATATTCCCCTTCTCCTCTTGTCTCTCTTCGCCCTTCTCTCTTTCTCTCTTCTCATTTCTCTCTTCTCTCTATCTTTCTATCTTTCTCCTCTCTTTCTCTCTTTATCTCTCTCTTTCCTCTCTTTCTCTCGTCTTTATCTCTTTGCTCTCTCTATTTCTCTCTTTCTCTCTCTCTTTTCTCTCTTTCTCTACTGCTTTCATCCTCTTTCTCTCTCTCTTTCTTCTCTTTCTCTCTCTCTTTCTCTCTTCTCTTCTCTCCCTTTCTCTCTTTCTCTCTCTTCTTTCGCTCTTTCTCCTCTCTTCTTTCTCATTCTTGCTCTCTCTCTTTCCTTCTTTCTCTTCTCTCTTTCTCTCTTTCTCCTCTCTCTTTCTCTCTTTCTCTCTCTCTTTCTCTCTTTCTCTACGCTCTTTCTCTCTTTCTCTCTCTCTTTCTCATCTTTCCTCTCTCTCTTTCTCTCTTTCCTCTCTCTCTTTCTCTCTTTTCTCTCCCTCTTTCTCTCTTTCTCTATCTACTTTCTCTCTTTCTCTCTTTTTCTTTCTTTCTTTCTCTCTCTCTTTCTTCTTTCTCTCTCTCTTCTGTCTTCCTTTCTATTCTGGCTCTTTCTTTCTCTCTTTTCTCCTCCTCTTTCTCTCTTCTCCTCTATCTTTCTCTCTCTTCTCTCTCTTTCTCTCTCTCTTTCTTTTCTCTCATTTCCCCTCTCTCTTCTCTCTCTCTTCTCTTTCTCATTGTCTCTTTCTCTCTCTCTCTCCTCTTTCTCTCCTCTCTCTTCTCTCTTCTCTCTCTCTCTTTCTCTCTCTCTCTTTGCTCTCCTCCTCTCGTCTTTCCTCTCTCTCTTTCTCTCTCTCTCTCCTTTCTCTCGTCTCTCGTTTCTCTCTCTTCTCTCTTTCTCTCTCTCTCCTTTCTCTCCTCCTTCTCTTTATCTCCGTCTCTCTTTTATTCTCTCTCTAGAGTTCAAGCTAATATAAAGCGTTAATATCTGGTATTGCCGGCAATCCATTGTTTGCCTCTTATAAACAATGCTGATTAGATGTGTTAACGGTTATAGAAACTCATGTAATTTACTGTTAATTATGATAAAATCATTAAATTCGAATCAAAGGAATGCTTGAGTCAAGCATATCATTGATATCTTTAAGTCGAAAATATGT
Source organism: Diploptera punctata (assembly GCA_030220185.1). Lineage (NCBI taxonomy): Eukaryota > Metazoa > Arthropoda > Insecta > Blattodea > Blaberidae > Diploptera > Diploptera punctata. The sequence goes on from JASPKZ010003882.1 coordinate 2,357,255, forward strand.
CAATTCCTGATGGATTTGAAATAAATCCTTTTATATTTAGTTATTTTTTATTCTATCCCTTATTGTAGAACTTTAACTATTCATAGTTGTTGGCCAATTCCCCTCGGTCGTCGCCTGTAGGTAGGGAACAGAAACTATGAACCATAAGTGGTTGATCTGTGATCAGCAGTAAGCCAGAGCCAACGCTACTCGTAAAGCAGTACAAGACTAGCTACATGCACCCTGACCTAAAGAGGATGTTTAACATTCGTTATCCGGTGATAATTAAACTCAGAGGTGCTGGAATTGAAAGGTAGCTACTGCCGACCACGAAAAATGAGCAAAAAATGATTTGAAGATCATAAACCATAATCTTTTTGAAGCGAGGTCAAAGCGACAATTAGTAACAAACATCAGTAACTTAACACTTGTAATAAAAGGTTGATGATGACCTAACGTTAAGAGTTATTTATGAGTTTGCATTGTAGTCTTTAAAATCCTGTCGCATTTAGTCGTTATCCAATTAATCTAAGAACTGAGAATAAAGTAATGTATTACAAATCATGCGTAGGCTAATCAGCAAACATAAACTAAACATACCACTGTGGTTTAGGAGTAATATCAGACCCAACATTTGGGACTTTCCTGGATGAGAATATATATATATATATACACATACACACACAGTAAAACCTGTCTATGAAGGAACATGCCGGTTCCTTAAATATATTTCCGTCTTGGCAGTTTTCCTTCTTATAAAGCGATCCCAAATTACAAGCTTGAATTTTCTCACGCAGTGTAAGGCTTTTACATGCACGCTTTAAAGACATAACGTATTGAACTGAAATAGAGACAAAACAGTATATGTAACACAGCACAGTTTGCACGGCAATATAAAAACAAATATATTATACAAAAACGAGAAGGAACTCAACTATAGGAGGACTGAAGAGTTTCCCAACTCCCTCGCAGGTTACGTAAGCAGGCAAGGAAAAGCGAGGGATTCCCCGCGGTCACACATAAGCAAGGGTATTCCCGCAATACAATGGCAACACAAGAAGGTAAAATGATATGATGCGGAAAGCGTCATATGCAGAATTTTCACGTGGGTCATTAATACTGTAATTAGAAGATGCTCAAGAATAATTTTCCGTCTTACTGAGGTAAAAATTAACTATTGATACTTCAAAAACCATTCCGTCTCCGCGTTATGAAGGGTTTCCGGCTTATACAGGCCTATTTTACATATACAATCCTACCGTTCTGGAGATTTCTTTCCGTCTCTCTGCGTGTTACCACCTCCTTATAAATGTTCCGGCTAAGACAGGTTTCACTGTATATGCACGCACTGTGTTTCCGCTTGTAAGTATAATAAAGAAATATAATTTCAACATTATGCAACTAAAATGGGTAAGGTTGGTAGCATTTAGAAGAGGAGTTTGTGACGTTTTAATTCAATGTTAATTTTATAATCATCATACATCGCGAACATCCGCAGATTATTTAATAGGAAAATTCTTATCGTATCTTTCGTCTTGGGAAGACACATATTTGTAGCATCTGGTGATAGGAAAATCTGTTTCGTAATTGAATACCAACGGGATTCTCCTAACTGAAATGTTTTTGTATGGGATCATGCGTGGCAGAATCAGAAGTCTAGGAAGATGGTCACTGCAACCAAGTTGGAGCTATATGCTGTGCCTCAATTCCCTGATGAAACAATTTGCCAGCAAGATGGTGCTCCACCACACTTTACTGATACAGTTCACACATTCTTAGATGAAAAATTCCCTGCAAAATGAATCGGAAGAGAATCACGTTACATCATCATATGACCTGCCAGATCACCAGCCAATAATACCTGATTTTTTACTTTGTAGTTTTATAAAGGATCAGATCTAAACGACATCAGTACGTGATTGGCAGACTTACAAGAAAGAATTTATGCTACAGTCAATATGGTAACACACCACAGATGCTCGTAACACCATGCGTCGAAGTTGAATTCTGGTTGAACACTTTTTGTGCCACTAATGGAAGTCATGTTGAGGTTTATGGAACGTAAGGTAAAATCAATTCAGAGTTTTCATTCTTTGTAGCAATTGGTTTGATGTATAGATTCGCATTAATCCAGAAGTTATAGCTATTTCTTTTATTATTCACTGTGTGTATTTTCATTCGTAATACCGTGGTACTTTCTACTTCGGAGACCCGAGTTCCATTCCCGGCGGGGTATATAGGCTTTATATGATTCTGGTATCTCCTGTATATATGTTTATTATGTGTCGATATATAAAGGTAAATACATGTTTCGTTAAAACAAATCCTTGTGCAGAATCTTGTGTTACCACACTTCGATTATAGTGGCATTATATATAATGATCTAAACTATGACTTGTCGCAGAGACTGCAGCGTGTTCATAATGCTTGCGTTCGATTCATTTTCAATATCCGCCGTTATGACCATATTTCCGAACACTTTAATAACCTCTTTGGCTCCGTCTTACTGACAGACGTAAATTGCACTCCCTTTCACTACTTTCAAGCTTCTGAATTCCTACATCCCTACTTACCTGGCGTCCAGATTTGAGAAGTTATCCTCTTACCACAATATTGACACTAGATCACAAGATAGCAGTCTGCTAACAATTCCTCTTCATAGCACTTCCTCCTATTCTAACTTCCTTCACAGTAGCCTCTGCCCGCTCCTGAAATCTCCTTCCTCAAGATATCAGGGGTTGCCGCACACTTGGAACCTTTAAGTCACGCTTATACAGCTACCTGTTGTCTAATAATTAATTTTTCTATATTTATATAATTTTATACTATGTCATTAATCTTTTCCTCGTATTTTATATATATTGTACATATTATATATTTAATTCGTTAAATTTAGAGTAAATAAAAATACATTATAAATATAATTGTATTGTATTCATAACTTGTAATCGTTTATATATATATATATATATATATATATATATATATATATTATATATTGTAATTTAGATTTAAGACTATTTTTTTTGTTTGTATTTTTTTAAACCTGGTTGAGTGGTAGACAAGGCCTTAAGGCCTTAACTCTGCCAGGTAAAATAAAGCTATTATTATTATTATTATTATTATATGCAAAAACAAAAAGGGAAAAATTGTCAAACGAAAAAAATATATAAATACTAGCAATGGAGAATATGCTTTGTGAAAACCTTCTACTAGATAAATGTTCACTCTAAAAAAATAACTCAGTAACTGTTACTTAACAAATGTTTTCAACATTCAATTATACGATGGCATATTTTTTTAAAGAATGAAGACCACAGTGATTGCACCTGAACACTCCAATGGTTAAAATTTTTACACGTTACCAGTTTATGGAAGATCTTTAAAACATTAAATTAGGTTTCCTTACTTTGGTACTGCTATTTGCATGAAAGATCAGAAATGTTTCAGATTCTGCTGGAGTTATTTTTTTTTTTGGCATTCCCAAGCGATCTTTTTACTGTGTATGACGGATTGTATGTATTTAAATGTATCTCTATGTTTTTATTGCGAATTTGTTTTATAATTTATTTTATGATTGAATTTAAAATCTACATAATAATAATAATAATAATAATAATAATAATAATAATAATAATAATAATAATAATAATAATAATAATAATAATAATAATAATAATCCAGTTTTGTATTCATCAATAAAACATTAATCAAGGGGGTCAGACAAGGATGCCCGCTATCTCCTGCACTCTTTAGTATATATATATATATATATATATATATATACGAGATCATTGTACAATGGCAATCAAATTTAACCACAGAGTTTAAAGTTGGCGGTACGATTCTAAATACCATACTGTTTGCAGACGATCAGACAATCCTTAGCTCTTCAGAAGACAATTTACAAATAGCAGCATATAAATTAAACGAAATAGCAAATAAATTCAATATGACAATCTCTGAAAGTAAATCGAAAGTAATGGCATTCAACGGGAAAGACCATATGAAGTGTAAAATCAGTATTAATAACAGTATAATACATCAGGTGAACAATTTTAATTATTTAGGATGCAATGTATCATACTGCCAGAAGGAAGATATTAATACTAAATTAAATAGATTTTACAGAATGTGTGGCACTATAAGACGGACACTGAAAAATAAAACTTTGAGGAGCACACAACTAAAATTTTACAAAATTATGGCAGTGCCTGTCTTAACATATGCAAGTGAAAATTGGACTCTTAACCGTTCAGACAGAAGGAAAATAGAAACTGCAGAAATGAAGTTCCTACGTTCAGTAGCAGGTGTGACAATTTTGGACAAGAAAAGAAGTGAGGATATTAGGAATGACTTAAATATTTTCATTTTAACAAATTGAATTGACAACATGACAAACAACTGGTATGAACATGTCAAGAGAATGCCTACAGATAGAATCCCTCAGCTGTTACTAAAGTACAAACCAATAGGACATAGAAATGTTGGACGCCCATTTACTAGATGGGAGGATTCATTAAATCCCACTTGATGTGAAAACAGTCAAAAGGCCTAATTTCATGAAGCAGAAGAAGAAGAAGAAGTTGATAAAACTAAATTCATGCATGACATCACTCTGTGTTTACTTAGATAATTATATTATTGCTCATTAAGTAAAATGTCATGCACCCATTGCATGTTTAAACTTGTCTAATACAGCAATATTATAAAACGCGCTGCGGAACAATATTTATTTAATTTAATTTTTTTTTTGCGCGGAGTGTGTAATACGTTTTCGTTGTAATCGTACCTCTTGAAATGTGATAATAAAAATAGTCGTTGATCACGTTTGTTGAGAAATATGTGTTTTTATATTAATACAAGTAGAGTTACTGCTATTAATAAAATTATTTCATGCTACGAACAGCTGCCTCTACTAAGTGGGACCATAAAATTAATGAAGTCATCCGAAAAGGAATTTAGAATCACTCTATACTAGCAGACATGTCATGCTCAACATAGCTGGCATTAGTACTTGTGAATCCTTAAGACAAACCTAGAGAAAGAATATCAATTGGAGGTCCAATGAAGAGATGGGCTTAAAATTGTGATAGACAGTAAGTCGTTCTGGGCCTATAACCTGCATGACTGATGAAAATATCGAAACATTTCACTGCAGCAATTGTTAGAGAAAAAAAAAAATGTTTCAAGGTATTTGACAAAATATTGCCTTGTTGACCAGGCCGGTCATTGTTTCAAGGTATTTGACAAAATATTGCCTTGTTGACCAGGCCGGTCATTGTTTCAAGGTATTTGACAAAATATTGCCTTGTTGACCAGGCCGGTCATTGTTTCAAGGTATTTGACCAAAATATTACTTTGTTGACCTGCCCGCTTCCCTAACAGTAAAAGCCATTAATTTTCACTGTGAAAGGGAGTTGCACAAGTATCCCTGGGTGGCTACCCAGCCGGTTCCACTTACCCATTCCTAGAAGTGCAGTTCTCTTTCCGAAATGCCTATGTTTCTGAAGCGGAAAATTTTCAACCAGTTCATGCAACCTGTTTTGATAGGTTATATCCATCAATACTTCTAAAATTCACTGTAAATCACAATTGAGGTTATGTAATAAAATATTAAAATAGGTACCTGATAGGCCTATGTCAGTCGTCCTCAATTAAAATAGATTTCTGTTTAAAAAAAGAACGTTGTCAATTAGTTAAGTAATTACTAATTAACTAATTTACGAAGTTTTTTTAAACAGATCAGTTTTAATTGCCAATTACTAATTAACTAATGTTTTTAAACGGATATCAATTTTGTCCACCGCTGTGGTCTCGAGGTAGCGTGCTGCCTTGTCACGCAGCGGGCTCGGGTTCGATCCGCGGTCGGAACAGTTTTTCTGGGTGAGGTTTTTATCGGAGTTTTTCCTCACCTGTAAGACAAATGTCAGGAAAACGTTAAGGCCCAAACGGTCCACGAAATCATAAATCATATGGCCATAATCATCATACTTATCATTATCATCATCATCATCATCATCATCATCATCATCATCATCATCATCATCATCATCATCATCCTTCACCGGTGTGGAAAGCAACGGGAAGCTACCACACATACAATTCCCTAGTAAAGCTGCAAGCATAGCATGCAAATGCTATGATTGCAGTAAAGGACCTGCCTTCGGGCAGAATTACTATGGATGGATATCAATTTTAATTGAGGACGACTGATATATCAGGTACTTATTTTAATATTTTAAAAACTTTATAATATATACAATAACAGCCTCAGGTAGAGTATTTATCATTTGCATACTAATCGATAAAGCATGGAGATTAGGAGTAACCTGCAGAGATAAGAAGTACCACAATTTCATGGATCAGGAAGCTGACTGGAGTGACATATCTCGAAAATAGAGATATGACAAAAAAATCCTTCGTTGGATACCACAAGACAATACCCAATCAAGGGATGAAATCAAGAAGCACTGAGGAGTGAAAAGGAAATGAATTGTTCAACATCCTGCAGTGGATTGACAACGGTTGATGATAATGGCTGTTCGTAAGGTTACAGCTTTGTTTTATACAGGGCACAATCACAAGCTATATTCAATAATTTACTACTATATTGGTACTGAACTGTCCATGTTATATTTTTTCCGTAGTCGAAATTTCTTATAAATACGCTAACCATTCTCATAATTGAAATCACTAACAACAAATATTAGGGACTTTAAAAAAATCAAATATACTCAGGACGTTTATGCGCCGAAAAAAGAAAATCACGGATAGGGACGAGCATATGACAACCGAAAATGAAAAGTCTATGGAGAAATAAAGATCCCTTGCCATAGTTAAATACATAAACAGTATACTACGAGTATATAGACAATATTATGTTATCCACATAATCGATTGTATTTATGTGAAATTACCATAAACTTGTAACCAATTAATATAGAGAAGAATGAATAAACAAATCCGTTACTTTATTTTTATTGCAGTCATAAATTCTACAGAGTTATTAATCTACATGTTGCTTCATGGTTTAACGCATTTCGGTCTGCCAAAAGTAAAATCTTCAACAAAATTCAACGATTAGTTTGTGCAATACTCGAATAAAACTTGTTATATTTTATGCATGTGAACACTGAGTCTGAAGAAACAAATTAAGGAAAAACTATTGTTTTGAACAGAAACTCTCTGGACATAGTAAAACAAGATGTTTGTAGAAGATTAAAATAAAAAGTAAATTGAAAAGACTAATAAAACATAGGAATGTTGTAAGATTATTTTTTAAGGCACGTACAATTTCAAGGCTAGGTCACTTGAAAAGGATAGGGATGTATTAAGGAAGTAAAAATATATTTGACAGCAAAAACCTGTCAGACCTAAGGAAGACCGAAACTTAAAAAAAAAGTAGTAATTGCGTCGATATTAATAAATTTCATGGTAAAATTATGTTCATGTATAAATCAAAACATAAAAATCATAATAGAAAATTATGTAATTATTTACCTTGCATGCAGTTCCTGAACTATTAAAAAATTATAACATTGTAGACCTTTCGGGACCAGTCCAATCCTCAGCAGACTGTCATTAGCTGGACAGTAGCAAACAGGTTAAAAAACCAGTTATAACGACTGAGCGTTCCAAAGTGCTGACCATGTTACCTTACTGGCTATACGATTAACTTATATGATTAACATATGTAGATGTGAGGTTAGCAGCCAAGGCTAAGGATTTTCTACGCCTGTCGCGCCATGGAGTGGAGTTTTTCAAATTGAATAATAATTTACTTTCAGAATCAGTTCACTTTTTCTGGTAACAAGCCAAGACAAAATAAAATACAAAAATATGTTGTGTCTAACTTCCGCACTTTATTCGTTAATAAAATTTAAAATGGAATACGATCATTTTAATTATGGTGTTACAAAATCACAAACTGATTTAAATTCTTCATTCCAAGTTGTTTTATAACAAACTTGTTGTGACCCATTGGTGAGTTTTGGAACTCAAAAACTGGTTGTGATTAATTATGTATGCTGAATATAGTCCTGCAGACTTGGTCATTACTAATTCATGCAGTTTTTAAACTAACCGTTTTCTAAGTTATTCAGTGCTAAGTTATATCGAGCAATTTGATTAAAATGATATATATGCGACTGATTCCTGATAAAGGTTCTCAGGCAATAAAAACGCCTTTTAATATGTCTAAATTAATGGCGATGAAACCTATTCTGGTATAAAAATACTAGAATTTACATATGTTACAAGATATTGGCACAACCTATGGCTGTGAGGGATGGCCATGAAGGAAGAAATGAGAAAGCAGAGTCAGTAACAGATCATGAAAGCGCATGGCCCCGTAGACACAAGGATTCAACATTCTTAACCAACGACATGAAGAGATAGGCCCATAAACAATAAAATACAATACTGAGTTGAAAATTTGGCAGTAAGTTTATAACAAGCCTAATACTTGATGGAAAGAAGACGAAAGTATAATTTGGATTCGAGAAATGAAAATTGTATATATTTTGAATATTTATTAAATGTTACATATTATTCATTGCTTGATACATCCTTCTTGTGATGGCAGTCCTATTATTACTTATGGATCCAAAACATGGACAGTGACAACACAACAATCTGCCAGAATACAAACTGCTGAAATGAAATTCCTCAGACCAATAGCAGGATATAAAAAAAAGACAAAAAAGAAACAGAAATATGGCAACTAAAAGAAGATAAATTAAACACTACAATAGTAAAATACTGAACAAACTGGAAAGAACACTTAGCAACGATGACTGAGAATAGAATAACAAAATCAGCATACAACTATTCTCCACGAGGAAGAAGAAGAAGTTTGAGAAGACCAATGAAAATATGGAAGCAGTAGCAATTTGGAGCCGGAACGGGCTAGTAAATAAGCCTAAACTGTGACGAAGAAGATCCTTCTTGTGGTATAATTAAGGTGATTACTGTTGTAAGACATAAAGGAGGATACTAAAGTCCACATATTACACCTTTTATGTGCATCTTTCTTGTTCGTTGTATCTCATTGTTAAAAGCTCTCTATTGGACTTCCTCTCCCTCTTTTTCCTAGATATTACATCATTACTCCATGGCGTGACAGGCCTAGAAGGCCCTTGGCCTATCAGCCGGCTGCTGGCCTCACATTCATGTGTTAATCAGTCAATTTAGGGGTGACATGTGGTTAGCATATTGGTTTTCTGGCCGTTATAGCTGTTTTTTCAACCTGTAGCTGCTACCTTTGTAGCTAACCAACATTTTTACGATGTTAGGTGCGCACCGGTACCATACTGGCCGAAAATGAGAAAATTTCTTCCCCCATGGAGACTCGAACCATCTTTTACCTTAACCACTCGGCTGCTGCACGGGACTTAACTAGTTGCTATTAATGAATTTATTTAAGCCATCTTTCATCTCTCATTTTCATCAAATAACAAAAAATGAATCGTTTTTCATTTCTGTATGATTTGTATTTTTTACATTTTATTTTATGTTGTTAAATGCAATGCAATTGTGGAGCTTAGTTTAGCTTTCGGCTCGCATAGAATTGAATAATAAATCCGATTTTTAATTTACTGTTATTCGTAAATGCTTAAACATCCAAGATCATATCGCCTCTAGAATCTTTGATTGTATCCATTAGATAACACATTTATTTTGTTAAACTTTTCGTATTTTTCTGAAAAAGTCCACTTAATTTTAATAATCAACGATAAAGTTGATTGTAGGTGCATTTAATTTAACGATAATCTTCAATTAGCGTTGTAATTGAAACATGTTTTTTTACATCAATAAATTTTGAATAGGGATTCTTATTTCAGTCATGATGTTTATTTACATGTCATAAATACACGACTCGGGATTTACGGATTTTCTTCACTTTTGAAAGAAACTGTAGAATTTTACGACCTGAAAAAATTCGTTGATGCCGACGGAATTTGATTCCGCAAACCTGGGATCCAGAGGTGAGCAAGGCAACAATTTCGTCAGTGGGACCGATGAAGTTGATCCTGGGAACGATATTTCAGTTCAGCGTTTGACTTCAAGTCTGAGAGAATGTTTGAACTGGATGTTCGATAAATCGAGAGGGTTTTGTTTTAAATTCCATGGATGTACATTTACAGATACAGAGGGGATAAAAAATGAGAGCGTGCAAGATTTTCAGTAGTAAATTTTTGACCTCTAAAATGTAGTGAATATAATAATAATAATAATAATAATAATAATAATAATAATAATACTTTATTTTAGCTGGCAGAGTTAAGGCCTTCTCTTCCATTCAACTAGTAAACAGTAAAATTATACAAAAATGCATATTTATTACAATTTTATATTAAAATATAGTCTTAAACATAAGACACTAATAGCTAATACTAACAAAACCTTGGAATATAATAAAATTGAAATTATATAAAATAAAATAAAATATGTAAAGCTTCCTAGATGAATATTTACAAAACGCTGAATATAGTTATGCAGTTAATGTTTTCATTGTGTCGAACTTAAGGTAACAATTAATTTGTATTTAAATAATGATAGTGATTGACAGTCCCTGACATGACTGGAAAGTGAGTTCCAAGCTATAGTCATATATATATTGTGTAACATTCAGAGTATAGACATGTCCTGTGTTGTGGTATAGAAAGTAAAGAAAATCCATGTGATCTTGTTCCTAAATTGTGAATATAAAGCTTTCGTAACAAATGAATTGGAAATAGTAAGTCCGAATGCATTTATTATTCAAATTATTAAACTCTTAAGCATTTATAATTGGACGGTGTTATACATCAACCGGCTATGCGCCATTATGTAAGGTTCAATCTTCGCTATTTATTGTAGCGCCAAACTAAAAATACTGGATATTGCAAGTTATTTCCTTGTTTGTCAGTTATGTATCAACAATCCAAGAGCAGGAACATTCGGCGCTTAGCTGCATGATGCAAAATTAAATAGCATTCATGAAGATTTGGTTTGATAGTCGTTTTTTTGTAAAACGAAGAATCTCTGATAGGACTGATGGCGTTAACATTTTTCTTTAATAATAAGGCTGTATTTAAATATTTGGCGCTAACAGTATGAGTACACTTACTTCAAAATCTCATTTTTTTTAAAATGGCGCTTTGCCGGTTCATGCATAACATCGTTCAATTACGATGTGAACAACAGTAAATAACATGTTTTTATCTTTTATCACTGAAATTAAAATTGATCCCACGTATAATTATTATCAGTGTGAACAAAATTATCAAGTCATCTCCCCTTAAGGCCCTTAAAGCATGGGACATATAAAAGTACCTACAGAGAGAGAGAGAGCTTAAATTGAAAAAAAATAAATAAAGAAAGAAAGGAAATATGGACACAATAACATTGATATTAACTAATACTCGTATGCATAATACATTAACAGATGCTATTATGCACTTCAGGACCAATTTAAATCTCACATTCTACGTTTGGATGCAAAATTAAAAATTATAAAACCATACTGAGACCAGTTGCTATTAATAGCAGTGAATGCTGTTCACTTAGCAGAGAGAATGGAGAAAGACTGAGAATCTTAGAAAGGAAAATCCTGAGGAAGATCCTGGGACCTATAAATGATCGTGGAGTATTGCGGATAACATATAACGATGAAGTCTACAATTTGTATTCAGACCCAGATATTGTAAATGTTATTAAAATTGGCAGACTGAGATGGATGGGTCATATAATGAGAATGGAGGAGGAGAATACTACTAGAAAGCTTACACTACTGAGACCAGATGGAGGAAGAAGAAGAGGAAGACCGAAGCTGAGATGGATGGATGGAATAGAGGAGGACCTCCCAAAGCTCGGGGTCCGGGGATGGAGAAGGAGGGCGTTGGACAGGGAATGCGTGGAGGAGTGTCCTAGCAGCAACCAGGGCTCATAAAGGGCTGTAGAGCTGGAAGAAGAAGAAGCATAATACATTAACTTGATATTATGCATTAAAATGGAGGTTATGTTAAGTTTATATCAAGAGTCAAGAATTCGCCATGATTGGAATAATTACAGTATATTATCTCTATTTCAAAGATCAATTATTAAAGTATTAGGGCATGTTTACATGTATTGACACATTTTTTGATTAATCCCAATAATAAAGATTACATTTGTCTTAAGTAATGTGAGCTTGATTTTATTAATCTTTAGCGTTATCTAACTGAACGGTGATTTGTCGTTATTTCAAATTAACCAAAAATGTAACTCAAGTTATTTCACTTATTGTAATCAAAATTACGTGTTTTAGTTTTGTAACTAATGAGAATAGATAATGTCACATTATTATTTGAATAATTACTAAGTGAATACTTATGGATATCACCATCAAATTGCTCTTAGTCTTAGTTTTTTATTTAAGATTTTTTAACAACTTAGGTTCATTAGTTTAATAAATAAAATTTTAAAACCACATCCTGTACGAAAACATTCTTCTTCACTTCCTGGTTTAGGCAAGAGTTGCCTGTTCCGAAAAAAAGCAAAAAAAGTATTTTGATTATTTAGTTCTCTGATTAGTTCTTCTTCTTCTTTTGTGTTTAGTCCTCTGACATTCCAAGTTCCCACTTTAATCCGATCCTTTATACCAAATCGTTTGTCCTTAATTCTACGCTGAGGTCGTCCTGGTTAAATCCGTCCTAGTTTCCATTGTGAAGAATACGAGTAATATGTTTTCCTCTGATCGCGGTACCAACGCTTTGCAGAGTAGACTATTGGTGGGGTTGCCACCTCGAAGCTTTAGGTCCAGCTCCTGGATGTACTAACCCCATCTAGAGGGTTGGCACTTCCGCCAGATCCGCCGTGATGAAGAACTCCTTCTGCGCCGAATCTGCCGTTGAGGTCTTCACCGTAACCCTGGCTAGGGGCCTTTACAGAGTACTATCAGTCGGAGCCAACTGAACCCTGGTTTTTAACGAGGTTGTTACTCCTCCCACTCCTACTTTCTCATATGGGGTTGGTACCGGCCATGGCGGAGTTACGAAAACATTCTAGACACAAATTATATAAAACTCTCGCCTTCCCTATTTACTGTGTGGAAGTGAAATCTGGGTTCTAAAATAGTGATGAAATGTGATTGGCATGTCGGGTCACTCATCCATCCGTTGTACCTGTTTTACTCAACGTGGAGTTGCTACTTATCCATGCTATGCATATACTTGTCGAATTCCTATGAGAAAATTTGTTTTCATCAATATGCCACGAGTGATTTCCATTTATCTACATGATTTGGAAATCAAGAGTGGCATTTGTTTGAACTATTTAACGAATAAAATTAAGTTGTTTACTCAAATAACTATTTATTTTAAAATATTTATATAACTAATGTAAACGGTAATATTTGAAAACAAATTAGAAACGAGGTTATGTGTACGTATTCACTGCAACTTGATAATGTTTATTGCCAAATAGGATTGCAATATTGTAAGAATGCACCCTAGTTGAGAAATAATGAAACACGTCGGACTGTATGTTATAATCAAAATTATAGGTTAATAATTTATTTTTCTAGTAAACAACTCGGTAAAATCAAGGAATCTGTTCATTATTTACTATACTCAATGTATTTGTCTGAGAATCAGTACTGCAGAATAATACTCTGAACTGTTCAGATTATTAAAATGGAGGAGCTGATAAAGAGAAATCGATAAAGAGCGAGGTGAAACACGACTGTAATTGGTTGTTAAACAAAATTAATTGAAGCGTGATTGGTCACTGACTACAATTTTGGGCATGAGTTAAATAGTCCCCATAACTAACTAGCACTATCGAACCCGTATGTTCATGTCTGCGCTGACATAAGCTCTCCATACATCCCTATCCCGAGTTAATGTTTCCTAATCATCTCCTGTATTATCTACTTCGCTTAAATCATGACCGTTTTTCTCCTACCTCATTCTTGGTCCACCAACTGGGCGTTTTCCATCTGGTTTCCCATCTGGTTTCCCTACAAGAAGCTTCCATGCCCCTCTTTCATCCGTGCCACATATCCTGTTCATCAGAGTCTACAAGACTGTTCTAATTATATCTGCTTTCCTCTAAATATGCAACTCAATGTTATGTAGTCTTCTCCATTCGCCTGTCTGTTCATCTCGCTTTGGTCCAAAAATTTTCGTAAGAACTTTATTCTCAAATATTTGTAATCTTTTCTCTTCCCTTAAAGTAAGACTCCGCAAGTTTCGCATCCTTATAACTGGGAGAATAACAGTTTTATAGGCCTATATTTTCAGTTTAACATTTTTTAGGAGAATTTGGGACAAGAGACCCTGAAATACATAATAGCATGCATTTCCAGAATTGAGCCTATGTTTGATTTTTTTGTGCATCTCAGTCCTATTTGTAATCATTGTTCCTAGGTATTTGAATTCAGCCACGGAAACATTTAATCAGCGGGATTCATGACTGTGTTACAATAGTAATTTTCTTTTAAACAGAGTCCATATAGATTCCAATGCTACTTGGTATCCAGTTTAAAAAAATTAAACTAACTAAAATTAAGGGATTGCTAACCACGTGTCTCGCTTTAGACCTACTTTCATCCGTTCGCCAGTGATAGCAGTGTGTTCAGATTTGTCAGGCCTTTGATTAAAACAGTTATCAGATGTGAGAACGTTGATTAGGCCTATAAGTAAAAAGGAAATTTCAGTCTTTAGGGACTACGGAATATCATGGATTGACCAGTCCTGTAAAATTGAATTAGTAACTTTTGTTTACAGGTACTAGTTTCCACGAAACTGCACTTTATAAAACACAATAAAATAAGCCTAAGTTGAGATAATATTTTTAATCTCAGAATCAAGATAAAATATTTTGCATTAGTGGAAATACAATCTCCTATGCAGAAATCCTACATTTACAGTCAACGTAATAAAACATACCGGTAACCTATCTCTTAAAAATCTCCTCTGTTTCGACGAACCATACACTTGTGTATGAACTCCTTAGTTATATGGGGAGGGGTAATCGCGCTCTAATACCTGCATGTTTTGTTTACATGCATAACTACGTAAACAAAACCACGCTTCGTTAGAGGAAGATCATTTCATTTTATTTTAGAATTTATTGCCGCCGAATATGGTGCTGTATTAGTCATTCAAAATATCTCTGCAGGCGGAAGAATTACGAAGCTCTGTTTGTTGCTACACGTGACGTCATATAAGGCAGTGTACACTGTCAGCGTCCCACGTCCCATTCCCCTCTGCACTCATGATAGTAGAGTCACGTGTTCTATTCCTACATAAACACGACTGCAGTGCCCTCCGTCAACAACTGCACATACTCCTTGAACGGTTAATAGTAACCGAAACGTAGAGCGACATGGATGTAATCTTTTACTCTAAAGTCCACAAATTTTGGGAATAGTAAATAATTTATTGATATCCTGATTTTCAATGTTTACACATCTTTCTGTGCTTAAAGTTTCATATTCCTTTTCTACATGTCCCTATCCATCCACTCCATGTCCTCCAGTCATCTTGTTCTCATTCCAGTTCTTATTTTTTGTATCCATGAGTTACAAGTCTTCCTTTCTTTTTTCTTCCAGGTGGACACTATTCCAATGTTTTTCTGGGTAACCTTTTTCTTGCATTCATCATTCATGCCCGTACCAATTTAATTGATTGTAGGCATACCTTATATAATCTAATATTACTTTTTTTTTTCTTTCAATTTTGAACATCTTACTGCACTTCTCAACAAATTCATTTCCATTGACATTAAGCGTTTGTTGAATTTCCATGCTTCAGCTCCATATGTGACGGTACTTCTCACTCTTGGATTATATTTTTCCTGGTTATGTCTATTCCATAGGACACCATTTAGCTTCTTGTTACTGTTCTATCATTATTTACTGTTTTTAATGTCACTTTGTTGTCTATTCTCTTTATCTACTTTTACCCCATGTTCTCAGATTCTTGACATCCTCAAATATACCCTTTCTGATCTTATAATATTAAATCTTCGGTTTTTTGCTCCATATCCCATACAAAATGTTTTTTTATATTAAATTTATTTCAAAATCCCAATTTTCGTATTCGTCCAAATCTTCGGTTTTTTTTCCACGTCCCATATAAAGTGTTTTTTTTATTTTATTTTCAAATCCCAATTTTCGTATTCGTCCAATAATTTTGTGAACATAAACTCCATGTCTCCATATTCTTGCGCAATTATTACCTGGTCATCCACAAATAACAGTGTATACTCTATATTGTATCTCTGCCTTGTCACGCAGCGGTGTCGGCTTCGATTCCCGGTCGGGACAAGCTTCCTGGGTGAGATTTTTGTGTGGGTTTTTCCTCGCCTGTAAGACAGATGTCGTGAAGCTATGAGTCCCAAACAGTCCCTGAACATCATATGGCTATCATCATCCACGGAGTGGAAAGCAACAGAAAGCTATCTCACTTATAATCCCCTAATAAAGCTCCAAAGCATAGTATGAAAATGCTATGATTGCAGTGGAAGACCTGCCACAGGGCAGAACACTGTTAAAGAAATATTATATCTGTTAATCCATCTGCAATTGGTACTCCCATTTCTGAACATTTTTTGCTCCAGTTTGGCAATGCGTTATGTATAAATATCTTAAATAATGTGGGTGATATGCTGCAACCTTGACGAAGGCCTTTGTTACTTTAATTTTAAATATTATTATATCCCGTCTCAGAATGATTATTACTGGTTTACCTGAGGTTGACAAGTGCAGTAGATTTTAATGAAGAGGTGTGCTGGTTGTAACGTGCTAGCTGGAATTTCTGTTGGCCAAGTAACGACCTACGTATGTGGAATGCTTGAACAGTTATATTTTAACTAGCTACGTTCCACACAAGAACTTCGTTTTGAAGCCACAAGTGCTATATAATTGAATAATTTATTATGAAAAATCAAAGTACATTTATCACCCATCATTGTGCAGGTTAGCATATCTGACAGCGGTAAAATTCATACTAAAATTTCGTTGACGTAGTTACAAACTAAAATATTAAAATAGATACCTGGCAGGTGCCGTCGTCCTCAACTAGGTTATTTTTTTTAACTTTTAAGAACTGCAGGTATTTCGGAAACCGCCAACAACAGAAGGATATGCGCTACTAACTGTTGTTGTTTTGCGACGCTTATGACATCAGCAGCCTTCCAGCATAGTTGGTAGCTACTGTAGGTGAAAACAAAATTCACTGTCAGTAGCTACCGACGACGCTGGATGGCCTCTGATGCCATAAGCGTCGCAAAATAACTGTTAGTAGCATTTATTCTACTGGTGATGGAAGCCCGTTTCCGAAAGGCCTGCAGTTCTTAAAAGTTAAAAAAAAACATAGTTGAGGACGACGTCACCTGCCAGGTATCTATTTTAATATTTTAATTTATGTCTGGCTAGCCTCTCAGAAGTTCCAGATTAATATCCTGACTACGCAATAGAAATTTGCTAGATAGCCCTTGTGATGTTACGGTTAGTACGATAGAGCATCCCATAGGTCCCAGATCACGCTAATCACAGCAATTCTGTACTTGGTTCTGCTTGCCAGTATAACAACCAATTCACTCGACCATGGATATTTAGAACTGTCGTCCCGCGCCGTAGCCGAGCGGTTAAGGTAGGAAGCCTTGGCGCAGAGCTACGGGACTTGCGCTGGTTCGAGTCTCCATGGGGGAAGAAATTTTCTCATGGTATTTCGGCCAGTATGGGACCGGTGCCCACCCAGCATCGTGAGGCAATTGGGTAGCTACCAATAAGTAGCGGCTCCAGGTTGAGGAACCAGCTATAACGGCTGGGGACTCGACATGCTAACCACATGTCACCCCTACACTGGCTGTTGATCATCTACCTCTGTGATTGACACATGTGGATGTGAAGGGCCAGCAGCCGGCTGGTAAAAGGCAACCGCTGAAAAGTGGAAAGACCCTCAATCGGAATCAATCGGAATCGTACTTTCTTCCTTTTTTTACTTCAGTTTATTCTCACAACTTTTACATGTCCCACGACTTTAGGCGTTACATGGATTCAACCTGTCAGGAGAGTTTTTTTAAAAGTTTTTATTAGAAATACACCTTTCTTTTTGACCACACAAGGGCATGGAGAGTCTCAATGGATGAGTGATCAGATCAATGCCTAGACTATCTCCGAGACAACAAGACAACATACACCATTCCACCATACATTCATATTAAACAAGGCAAATATATGTTCAGAACAGAAAATTGTTTTCGAGGACTATTTGACCTTTAAGTTCCCAGACATTTGTTTTACAGGTGAGCAAAAACGCTGAGAAAAACCTCTCCCAAGAAACGGGGACATAACCCGTTCCACGTTACCACCATATCACAGATTATAGTATTATAGAAAAGTGAATTATTATGCTTATGTTGCAGTGCATTTTTTATAAAGATCAGGTATACATTCCCTTTGTTTAATACGAAATTGTAATGAATGTCCATATCTAAAACTGATTTCACGGAATATGCCTTCTTTGTATTGCGAAATTTAAAGTTTGGAAAATTTGGAAATAATGGTCCTACATTAGCAAAACAAAATTAATTAGAATGTATCGCTGATCTGCGCGATTATTATTTACCATATATAAGAAAACAATTCTATCTTTTGTTAGAATTTAATGACAACATGAGCTAATATAAATTTACAAGATAGAAATCCCGGAAAATTATGCATGGTTATTAAAGTATTTTAAAATTATGAAGTAATTAACAAAACAAACATGAAAATAATTATTTTGTAAATTAGATACGTAGTTATTAATGCCTTTTCTAAATAACGAAACATACATCGAAGTAAATAAACGTTTTATAAAAGTTTAGTCCGTATTTAAGATACTAACATCTCGAAAACAAGAAAAAGAAGCTGTATAAGATAAAACCGTTAATTGCCGGATTTTTAAAATTAAAGTAGACATAATGTCTAAATCAATTACAGCTCTGGTAAATTAATTAAATCCTTCAATTGCATAATAACTCTGTAATCTGGCTTATGATACTAGATAGCTAATTCGATGTTCGGAAAATTTAACTTCAAAACTTATTGATCCAGTATCATTATTAAGTACATATATGCCTAATTGCATCATTATAAAAAATACTATGGTCAGTGACATTGTATTATCCGAAGGGGTTTCTGTTTTTCCTTCGACTTTTTATCGCCTTTATACCAAAAAAATTACCATCTCATGTCATTCAGCAGTCTTTTTTTAATCGTCCCGCGCCGTAACCGAGTGGCTTAGATAGGAAGCCTTGGCGCAGAGCTACGGGACTTGCGCTGGTTCGGGTCTCCATGAGGGAAGACATTTTCTCATTGGAATTCATGACCAGTATGGGACCTGCCCACCCAGAATCGTGAGGCAATTGGGTAGCTACAATAAATAGCGGCTCCAAGTTAAGAAAACCACCTATAACGACTGGGGGACCCGACATGTTGACCACATGTCAACGCTACGCCGGCTGGATGATCGTTTACCTCTGTGATGAACACATGTAGATGTGAGGTCAGGGGCCTTCCAGGCTTGTTGCGCCAGGCAGTTTTTATGGAGTATATATTACAAGAGATGCTTTCAAGGTGGACATGCTATGAAAAATGGAGAGATAAATATACTCCACATTTCTAAACAATGAAACGTAAAAAGAAAAAAAAAACACTATTTTTTCTTGGGTGTATTTTTAGTTTTTATTGGAATAACCAGGTATATGTACAGTTTGATAAACTTTATAGAGCAACAATTTTTCAATTGAAATAATTTGTTTTTCAAACAGTTGTATAAGATCATGTGTTTTACAGAATATTCTTTCACCCATTTCATGAACTTATATCAATATGAAATATAGATTATCACAAGGAGGCGAAATATGCAGTTTGAAAGAAAAAAATTGACTTAGCACTTTCGCTTTGTATATTATTCAATTAAATTTCACATTTAGGAAATGTGCTGAATATTTCACTGTAGGAGCGTGATTTTAGTAGTGTTATGCGCTCTTTTTATCATGCCTCATTTTGAAATTACTTTTCTTGAAACATCCTGAACATTCAATAAGAGTGCATGGGAAAAGTAATAAAATAAATAAAATGAAAGAATAAAGTTCTTGTAATAGCATTAGAGCAATTATTTTCCATGATGGAGCAAACGGAATGAACTTCTGAAGAATTCTGGCATAATAGTTCTCGCAGCTGCAGTATGGAGCAGTTTTACAAAAAAAAATGGCATACACAATTCAAGTTTTATGGTATTCGTTTTGCAATTATGTCTGTAACAACAAACACTGCATACAAGTGCTATTGTTTTAGAAAAATTAATCAATTGTGATTCAATTTACCACGTCATACTGTTGACTTTAGTATATCTTTATATAATTTAGTAATAAACATCTTAAAATATTTTGTGAATAATTTATCTGGAATTGGGTTTTCTTGTCTTCATATTTCATAACGTTTTTCGAAGAACAGAGTTAGTGAGTTATTTGTCAAACGGAAGTTGGGTAACTTTATAACGTAGTCTTATCTTGCTGGGTTCTCATGTTACAAAGACTGGTTTGTTTAAAAAATCTGCAGACGTAATTCCATTAAACTGCAGATACTTTTATAGTACGATTATAATCTAAATATACATTTTCATCCGTTTAACGACATATTTAATAAGCTATTGACTTGTACAATTAAAATTCTACAACTTTGACCTTCTTATTATTCTTAAGGGTAGCCATGAGTGAATTTTGAGTGAAAATTGATCGAAAAACACATTTTTTTATCTCTCATAAAATTCTGCTAAGCTTCCTGTTGAAGAAAATATGTAACTTATCGCTATTTCGCCATTATTAAAGCCCTCGCGGCCATTTTTAAACTCCCCCAGAACTAGTGGCAAAAATGATACCAATATACCAAAGATTAGCATCACATGTATTATTGGAGAGAGGCACAAAAGGAAAAGCCCAAAATAGTAATGAGAGTCTCTACAGTTTGGCACAAATATCCAAAAGGAATATTTGTTTCAACACAGAAATTGGAACTGTGTTATTAAAGCAGTCAGAAGCATGAAAAACTTTGTAGCCTTTTTTTCTCAAAGTGTATTTTTCAAGCGCATGCCCATTAAAAAAAAAGTCCCTTGCACTGCAATTTTTGCCTTATTTAACTGAAATTTTCAGCACTTATCTGTAAGAATACAAAGAACCAAAATTACATTGGATTTTAATCATACCTGTAAGAATACAAAGAACCAAAATTACATTGGATTTTAATCATACTCAAAATGCTCATGAGTTATGATTTTTATTTTGTCATATTTATCTCGATTTGGATGAAAAATCAGTTAAAAACATTTTTTCTCTCAAAAGTATTAACGGCACAGAAAAATCCAATGCAAATTTAGTAACAATGAGTATAAAGAATATATGGATAAAATATTGGAATAAAATATTGAAAATTGTACTGCAAGGAACCTTTATAATTAATTAAAATAAAAAAGAGAAAAAATAATATAACTTGCGAACTAATTTAACGAATAACTTCAAATTTATCATAAATGTTATTCATACAGGTAGACGTCTGTGGTAAAAAGTTGAAAGAAATATATCTATTAGTTTCGGAGTTTCAAAATTCACTCATGGCTATCCTTAATTTAACTTCTCCCATTTATGTAATTTTACGTGTCTCATGCAACTCGGGCCTTTTAATGACACAACCTGTCAGGAGAGAATGCATACACTTTTGATCACATAATACTTTTTTTTATTTATTTTGTTTATTTAGCATGTTTCACAATGTTATGACATCTTCCTGCGCCCAATTAATCTATTGTGTCATTCCAATCTCCATCGTCCAATACTTGTTCCCCTCATGCTGCTCAAACACCACCAATTCACATTATTTTTGGCCGTCCTTTTCTTCTTCTACCAAGTGGCACCCTTTCTAATATTCTTCTTTACAATCTCTTTTCTGTCATTCTTTTTACATTTTATTAAATTATTTATTTTATAAATTTATTAAATCCGTCCGGAATTTCATCATTGAACTTTTTAAAATTGTATTTTTTTAACGAACAGGAAGCTAGCTTGATGCGTCATTGGAGTACAGTGATTTTTAATCAAGGTTTTCTTCCTTTAGCCTTTGACGAAACAACTCCTTACTGCAAGGCATCTGTACCTGTAACCCTAGGCAGGAGCTTTCACAGGGTACTTATCAGCCGGGCATATTGATCACTGGTTTTATAACGAGTGTGTTACTCCTCCCCCTCAACCTTTCTCAACCTGGCTTGGGACAGGCTTTGGTTTTGAGCACACAATAACATGGAGGGCCTGTCTCCCTACATGAGGAATCAGCTGATTGTAAGACCACAGCCGAGACAGCATAAACATTTAAGACATTCATATTAAACAAGGCGAATGTGATAGATAGTTATGATGACCAAATTATGTTCGGGTACTGTTATGACATTAAAGTTTTGTAACATTTGTCTCACAGGTAAGGAAAAACCTGATGTAAGAAACTGTCTTGACCGGTAATCTAACGCGGGCCCGCTGCGTAAAAGGAAACTATGTTATCCTGAGTCCACAGCTATGGACCATAATTTTTACTACAGTACAACAGATACCCGATCCCATCAGCACATTGTCATTTATATCCCTCCTCTTCACACTATCTATTACTCGAAATCTTTTACAGTTTCTCTTGCTAGAACATGGAATTCTCTTCCACCCTATGTTAGAGACTGCCAAACTGTATCATCTTTCAGAAACAAATTGAAAATAAAATTATTAACAGAAACATCTCACTAATACTACTTTTTAAACAATTAATAATTTGTCTTTTCATTATTTAATAAAAATAGTAATATGATTTGCTATTCTAAATTCTGTTATATATATATATATATAGTAATTCTGTCCGAGGGCAGGTCCTTCACTGCAATCATAGCATTTACATGCTATGCTTGCAGTTTTACTAGGGAATTGTAGGTGTGGTAGCTTCCCGTTGCTTTCCACACCGGTGAAGGATGATCATGGTGATGATGATGGTCATATGATTTCGGGGACCGTTTGGACCTTAAAGTTTTCCTGACATTTGTCTTACACGTGAGGAAAAACCCCGATAAAAACCTCACCCAGAAAAACTGCCCCGAACGGGGATCGAACCCGGGCCCGCTGCGTGACAAGGCAGCACGCTACCTCGAGACCACAGCGGTGGAGACATATATATATATATATATATATATATATATATATATATATAAATTCATTAGAGTTTATTACTTTCTTTGTATCTATATTTTTCTTTTTATATATAGTAGATTCGAGCTGTTATTCCTTTGAGTATACATTCTTCCATTTAGTTTAATTTTATTTGTATTTATTTTTATTGTATTATTAGGCATTATTTTCATTATTTAAAATATAAAATAGATGCTTGAGATCTGAGTAGTTCTCAACTTTATAAGGGCTGTAAGATGTGAAGTACTTTCGGAACATATGCTCCATCCTCAGCACGTGTTTCGTCGTGAATTTTAAAAGTATTGAATTATTTTCATTATTGTTCAGTTCAACCACATAATTAATTGTTTAGTATGCCCTATTATTGTAATTTTTTGTATATAAATGTAACATATGTTCGTCCTGGTGAGTGGAAGAGAAGGCCACATGGCCTTAACAACGGCAGGCTAAATAAATCTATTCTATTCTCTTCTAACATTTATTTTTGTTAACCGAACAAATTTCCCATCTGTTTTAGTTGAAATTATAAACATTTTTTTTGTAGCTTCCTATTGATCCATGCTTCTTTTATCTTCGTCCTTCCAATATCCTCTAGATTTTCCTCATTTTCTAGCGTCCTCCATTGCGCATGGCAGTATCTTATTGGAGATTTTGTTGAATTTATCGTGTACGTTTTTATTTCTCCATTCAACATGCACTTTTCACCCTTCTATAAACATAAACGCTTTCTTCAACAATATGTGATATTCGGGAAGCTACCACATCTACAATTCCCTAGTAAAGCTGCAAAGCATAGCAAGAAAATGCTATGATTGCAGTGAAAGACCTGTCCTCGGGCAGAATTACTATGGATGGATGTGATATTGTGATCGTCATTTTTCAGTTCCAAATTCCATTTGAACGTCGCTCAAGAATAATTGGGTGTATTGCACCACTGAAGTCTAATCCTAAACCACGACTCCGGTTTTCAGATTTTTTAAATGTTTCCATAACAACCAAAGTAAACTGAAAATCTACGCCTGCTAATCCGAAAACAAATGTCTCAATCATGACCATGGTTTCATAACAATTCCTGTGAATTTTTATAGTTATTATGGAAACAATATAACAATTGGAAAACCGGGGCCGTGGTTTAGACTTGGGTTGTGTAATCCGCTCATTATGTTACTCACAGATATGTACAGCTTTGTCATCCATGAGCTTCACGCAGAAGCTGCACGAACTAAACACATTTCTCATGAAGTCGAATTCAAGAAGTTGATTACAAAGTGATAGGGCAGAGAAGTTTCATTTCCAGAAATTGGAAGTAGTGACTCGTGTGTCAATAATTCAAAACACGTCCGGCCGTTTCCTTATTCCTTTAGAAGACGGGCCGAATCACTGGCATCATATCCACCCGATATCACATTGGCGTCTGATTCAAATGTTATATGCATAGTTTCATTGCGAGAAAAAACAGTGGCCGCTACAGCGTTTTTTTATTTTTATTTTAATTTTGACTTTCAGGTAAACTTCCAGTCTTAATAGTTCGGTTTCGTTGATTTTCGTAGAATACCTTTTTCATTTTTTCTGTGCAATATGCCAGTATTCGTTACGGATAAAAAAAATTGCGCCCGCTTAAGCAATTTTTAAAGTTTCATATCATATTAATCCCCACTCATAAATGTCCGATTTTGCAGGTCGATCTTACTTTTTTTATTTCCTTGCTTGGCTTATCTGCCTAGTTTGCTTGTGAAAAAATCAGACCGCTAGAATGTTAAATTTCTTCTTCTTATTATTATTATTCTTCACTTCACGGCTAGGCAAATTGCCTGTTCTGCCTCATAGTTGTTCTGTCCATCTTTTCACTGGCCTTCCTAAATTCCTTGAACCTCTTGGCTTGTAGTTAAATGCTGTTTTTGGTAATCTTGTTGCATTAATTCTTTCTTTCTACATATCTAAACCATTTTCTCTATATTCTTTGATTTTATCATTCAGTGGATATATATTTAACTCTGTTAAATAAACCGTACATTATTTCATCAAGTTCGGTGCTTATTTGGTAGGATCAATCGAGATCAACAACAAATACATTCAACATGCTTTTGATGAGCTCTAACCTCAATAGCTACATCCATTTTTACACGCTTTATATTAGCTTGACCTGTATCTATCTATGTAACGGAATCTTTCAACGCGATTTTCACCCACTTAAAATCATTAGATTTACTTGAAACTTTGTATACTTGTAAAGGACCCGTGACAATACAATAATATCATTTTTTTTGTAAAATCCTGGCCAGAATCATCAGAAAATAAAAAAGTGTCTTTGTATCTATGTAACGGAGTCTTTCAACGCGATTTTAACCCATTTAAAATCATTGAATCGACTTGAAACTTTGTATACTTGTAAAGGGACCCGTGGCAATGCAATAATTTCATATTTATTTTCTAAAATCCTGGCTAGAATCGTCAGAAAATAAAAAAAACGTGTCTTTGTATCTATGTAACGGAATCTTTGAACACAATTTTCACCCACTTAGAAACATTGGATCGACTTGTAACTTTGTATTCTTGTAGAGAACCAGTGACAATACAATAATATAATAATTTCGTATTTTGTTTCTAAAATTCTGGCCAGAATCATCAGAAAATCAAACAAATGAAAACTGGTATAATAGGTCGCGGACTTGTCGACTTTTTAGCCAATCGTTGTAAGAGCTCGGTTAGTAGAGCGGTAAACTCTAGTGGTATATAATTTCAATAATCAATAGGCCACTGGTTCAAATCCGGTTGGGAGGAATTTTTTAGAAAGGTACTACTTTTAGCTCAAACTACAGTAGTATCGAATTTAAAGATATTTACACTTTTATCTTATTCTGTAAAATATTAAAAAGAAAAATAAAAAATAAAAAATAGTTTAAAAAACTAAAACAACACGGTTTATTAGAAAACCGAAGTAAAAAATGAAAACTAATTTTAATTTCCAACGCGCTCGGGATAAAATTAAGGTGGTCAAAAAAAAAAATCATCTCCATCCCATATAGAATAAAATAAGAGCTATCAACAAAAAATAAAATCATTTTACAATGAAAAGCGTGGGGTGCTTTTTATGATTTTTACATTTTCTTCTTAGAGACTTTACTTTTACCAATATCTGTTTATTATCATCAAATATATTAATTCATATAGAGCACACCAAGCGTTTGATGGTAAAATTATTTTGTTTTTGTTGATAACTCTAGTTGTATTCTATATGTGTTGGAGATGATTTTTTTGTTGACCACTTTAATTTTATCCCAAGCGTGTTGGAAACTAACATTATTTTTCATTTTTTACTTCGGTTTTCTAATAAAGCGTGTTGTTTTAGTTTTTTAAAACTATTATTTATTCATTCACTAAACATGAGATCTACAGATCGTGCATTTAATAAACGTATATACTCTGTAAAATTGGGTTCAGACCCTTCAAAGCAAGTCAGAACCAAATGTAACATATTTTTTATGATATGTATTGCTTGTCTAAATATGCTTACTGTTATGTTTCGGTATCGTTATTATATTCCAAGGTGACATTGTATATTTGAGATATTTTATTATGATTGCTTGCATGTACTTTGTACAGTGAGAATGCATTCTGCAACGATGGATGTGATAGTGAATGAAATGCTCACTGATATAATCTATTTATGCTGTGTTTATATATTTGCGGTCTTGTTCTCTGTGATTTCAGAGCCGATTAGAATTTTACTCATTCCAATCTTCATATATTGTTTAGATATATTATGAATCCTGTATATTGCACGATATAATAAGTCTATAGTTGAATGGGGTTTTAGTGTGTTCATTTAAATTGTAGTTTTACATGAAAAATATGAGGTGATCTCATATCAAGAAAATAATACAATATATTACATTTTACATGCAAGGAGTGGAATCAGAAAGTGTTACAAATCAGGTTATTCTCTGTAGAAAAGAGAAAAACTCAGATACCATAACTATCAAAAGTTAAAATATAAAATTATGAAATATTTACCTAAAAGGTTCGTAATATTTATAATATAAAAATAGTGTATCTGAGATCTCAGTCGTAGTACTATTGGCCGATAGCGAGGAGATACTAAAGGACAACACGCACACACTATTGAGTAACACTAAGGAATTGGGACTGGAAGTAAATATCAATAAAACTAAATATATGGCCACACGTAGAAATGCATTATATAATGGAAGTGGACAGCTAATGACAAATGAGGGAAATTTTGAGGAAGTGGCTGAATTCAAATACCTAGGAACAATAATGACAAACAGGAATGAGATGCACAAAGAAATTAAACATAGGCTCAATTCTGGAGATGCGTGCTATTATGCATTGCAGAGACTTTTGATGTCCCAACTCCTTTCAAAAAACGTTAAACTGAAAATATAGCCTATAAAACTATTATTCTACCAGTTATATTATATGGATGCGAAACATGGACTCTTACTTTAAGGGAGGAAAGGAGATTAAAAGTATTTGAGAATAAAGTACTTAGGAAAATTTTTGGACCAAAGAGAGATGAACAGACAGGTGAATGGAGAAGACTACATAACAATGAACTTCATGGTCTTTATAGGAAGCCAGATATAATAAGAACAGTTAAGTCTCGTAGACTGCGATGGGCAGGACATGTTGCGCGTATGGGGAATGAAAGACGGGCATGGAAGCTTCTTGTAGGAAAGCCGGAGGGAAAACGCCGGTTGGTAGACCAAGAATTAGGTGGGAGAACAACATAATTATGATTTGAGGGAAGTAGATTATACAGGGAATGATTGGAAAGAATTAGCTCAGGATAGGGATGTATGGAGAGCTTATGTCCGCGCGGCCATGAACCTACGGGTTCAATAGTGCCAGTATGTAAGTAAGAAAGAGATCTCAGTCTTCTTCAACATTGGATGTGAGGTGTGGAGTACTTTCGAAGCATATGATTCATCTTCAGCTTGTGAATTGGAACTGGTTGTTCGTGAGAATTCTGTAGAGTGTGTTGACGTCACTGATGAGTTCTCATTTAGCAGGTGAGCGTTTTTGGTTTCTTTTAGTATTTCGATTTCTCAATTTCGAGATACTAAAAGAAACCAAAAACACTCACCTGCTGAATGAGAACTCACCCAGTGACGTCAACCCGTTCTACAGAATTCTCACGAACAACCAGTTACAATTCACAAGCTGAAGATGAAGCATATGCTTCGTAAGTACTCCACACCTCATCCAAAGTTGAGGAACACTGAGATCTCAGGTACTCTAATTTTATATTATAAATATTACAAGTGACCTTAACGGTGTTTCGTCATGAATTTTAAAAGATTCGTCTCCTCTTCCTTATTACTTATTTATCTGTAGCGCTTTCAGGACTAGTCCCATCATCAGCAGTTTTGAATCCTGCTGCTGATGGGACAAGTCCTGAAAGCGCTGCAGATAAATAGCTAATAAAGTTGAGGAGACGGACCTTTTAGGTAAATATTTCATAATTTTATATTTTAATTTTGAATAATTCCTCAACGCAACTTCATCATGAATCTTACTAATGTTGATTATCAAAAGTTGATAAAGATCTAGAGAAGTAATGTATATTCAAAGAAGATGACAAAGAATACCTAATTAAATATTCTGGGGAAAAATATATGTAATCAATTGAGTTGGTGTTTACTTGATGAAAATCCATATTTATTAATTAAATAAAAATAAAACGTAGTTTTATTTTTATTTAATTAAAAAATATATGTTTTTAAAATATGTATGCAAGGAAAAATTAGAAAAAGAAACTTTTTTTCGAAGAAGAAAAGGTCGAGAACAAGTCATCTCCATCCATAGAAATTCTGCCCGAAGACAGGTCCTTCACTGCAATCGTAGCATTTTCATGCTATGCTTGCAGCTTTACAAGGGAATTGTAGGTGTGGTAGCTTCCCGTTGGTTTCCACACCGGTGAAGGATGATGATGATAAGGTGATGATGATAAGGATGATGATGATAAGGATGATGATGATAAGGATGATGATAAGGATGATGATGATAAGGATGATGATGATAAGGATGATGATGATAAGGATGATGATGATAATTATGGCCATATGATTTCGGGGACCGTTTGGGCCTTAATGTTTTCCTGACATTTGTCTTATAGGTGAGGAAAAACCCCGATAAAAACCTCGCCCAGAAAAACTGCCCCGACCGGGGATCGAACCCGGGCCCGCTGCGTGACAAGGCAGCACGCTACCTCGAGACCACAGCGGTGAATAAGTCAACTAATGAAAGCATATTGGCGCAAAAGAAACTTTGAAACTGTCAAAAAATTAGTAATCATAACCCACACATAATTGAAAACGCACAAAAAGTGTTTTTCTCGTATGTTTGTTTGCCCCGGTCGGGGCAGTTTTTTTGGGTGAGGTTTTTATCGGGGTTTTTCCTCACCTGTAAGACAAATGTCAGGAAAACTTTAAGGGAATCATATGGCCATAATTATCATCATCATCCTTCACCGGTGAGGAAAGCAACGGTAAACTGCCGCACCTATAATTCCCTAGTAAAGCTGCAAGCATAGCACGAAAATGCTATGATTGCAGTGAAGGACCTGCCTTCGGGTAGAATTACTATGGATGGAGTTGACTTGTTCTCGATCTTTTCTTCTCCGAAAAAAAAGTTTATTTTTCTAATTTCTCTTTGCATACATATGTGAAAGAGAATAGTTTTCGGCATAACCAGTCAAAACTTTTATTCTTTAACGAGAAAGGAAACACAGTTGAAATTTTACAAGATTATGGCAGTCCCTACTCTATTATATGGCAGTGAGAACTGGATCCTGATACAGAAAGAAATTAAGGATATCCAATCGACAGAAATACAATTTTTACGAGCAGTTACGTACACGATGAGATCATATAAGGAATGAAACTACAAGAGAAGAGTTAGAGTAATGCCAATTACACATCAAATCTGTAATTACAAGAAGCGATGGACTGAACACCTTCAACGAATGGATAACAACAGACTTCCGAAGCAGGCTTGGATGTACAAACCACGAGGGAGAAGAGATCCTGGCAGACCAAGAAAGCGATGGAGTATTGAGCCGGTACAGGCCATGGAGCCTATACCGTGAAGATGATGATGAACGAAAAAAAAAAAGTAATTATAATTTTTAAAATTTTGATAAGGAATACGTGAAGTAAGCAGATATTTTTGTACACGTGTTGAAGGTATGTTACTGCAATGCCATACGTTACACGATATTAATGAAAATATACGCCAGAACTGTGTAACATATGTGCATTGTTTCAAGTTGACGTCAAACAACGTGATGCGGTTTTAAATTCTCCTTCATTCGGATGAGTAACTTCAAGAATTACAAGAGTAACAAGTGTGAGATATATAGCTTAGTTTTATAAAGTTTGTTACCAAGGAAATAAAATATTAAAGCAGAAGAAGAAAACAAGGAAAGCTTAATGTGATATTTTGCTATTGGTGCAATAATTCTTACATCCAGAAACATAGCACCGTACTCTATCCGGGAGGATTAGAGTTCAAATCCTGAAACCAACACAACCAGATTAACATTTCATATTTTTTTCCTCTCAGATGTGCAGATGTGATTATTTATTCCACAATCTATAATTTCTTATTTCATTTCATCTTCCTTATTAGGAATTTCTCTACAATGCAGTAGTTTTCCTACAACCCATTGTAATAAAATAAAATAAGTTAAAATATACCTTCTTAGGTAAAATCCATCGTCCTCAACTTATAAAATATTTGTCACGACAAAGCCACATTAGGACCAGCAGCATCAAACACCATACTGGATGCTGTAGCGAAGAATGAACTGCTGAAGATGGGACGGACGTTCTGAAAGACCTACAAGCATAAAGATTCCATATTTTGTAAGTTGAGGACGATGAATTTTATCTAAGAAGGTATATTTTAACTTATTTTATTTTATGACTCTCCACCTCAACGGTTTTAACAATGAATTTTATTAGTATTAACTCATTGTAAATTTTACTCCTCCATAAATCTCTATTCTCTGCATTACTTTCTGTTAATCCTCTCGATACCATATTCCTACGCACTCCTTGAACCCACTGTTCTTTTTGCCTCCCCTTTCTTCTCTTGCCCTCCGTTTCAAAATTTAATATCATCTTAGGTATCCTGTCATCTGACACCCTCTTTACGTGGCCAAACCTTTCAGTTTTCTTTCTTCAATAACTTATAGAATATTTTTTGAACATCCATTATTTCTCCGATTTTAGTATTCGTAATTTTGCCTCTTCTTGAATTTCTAGAAGCTTCCTCCAAAAGTGCATCTGTCACCAATAGTTTATGCTCGTGCTCTCTGTTTAATGTCCACGTTTCCGCACCATACTATAGTATACTCTCCACCAATGAACTATAAATCTTTTTGTTTTTAGTTTCGTTCAGTGTATTTCTACGCAATTTCACTGAACAACAAAAAAAAACTTTTTTTCTCAGAAAAAAAAATGTGATTCTGATAGTATTTTTTCTCCTGAATTAAAATATGATATCGGGTTTTCTCCATCCCGCAAGGTTTCCAAGAGACAGGAATTTAAATTTCAATCACTTTAATATTTTCTACATTCGTAACTACTCAATATTCGAACATTCGGACTCGCCTAGAAAGTAAGAAATGACGATTTTCTGTTACATTTCGCCTGTGGAGCATCCCTCTTGATGGTACAACAGCCATCGATCAGCGTATTAGGATTCCATTTGCCTTGATATCTCTTTTCCATAGCTGAAATCTCCTGAGTTAGCTCATTTGGTTTTATTTTACAATGGACAAATGGACGAAAAAACGTTTATTAAAAAATAATTATTTAAATCCATTAATTGAAAATGAAATAAAAAAACTGTGGATGATGGAGAAATTCCGAATACATAATTGAAAACACGATAAAAAACTGCATTAAGCACAACTATTGGTACTCATGAGACAAAAATCATGTTGACCAGTGTTATCGAGAGCAAGGATTTAATCATTCGACGAGTAATTGTTTACCGTATATAAAAATGTCAATGAAAAAAGAACTCGTATTTTCTCACTTCAGTCATCGTAACCCATGAGGAAGTCACGATGGCGAAGAAGCCTTGTCTGCCACTTAAAAATCTAAGGACCAAATCATTGTGAGTTGACAGTAACATTCATCTAATGGAGAGACAAATATCGGTAATAGCCCCGTTTGAATGTCTCCACTCTTACGAATTGTCATTCCATTTGATGAACGTTACAGTTCCTGATTCTAAGGTTGTTTCCCAGGTATTAAAAACTGGCTCAAAATTTAACTCTTACATTACAGAACTTAATAGTTTTATTTTACGTCGACCTTGATAGTTTCGATATTGTATGTAGGATTCTAATCTCCACTTACCTTTCCTAAATTATTCATCTTACACAAATACCTACTGCAGGTCAATGAACTAGATGTACTAATAAATACCTAGATTATAGCAGAATTTTAATATTATAATGAATATAAAAGTTAAAGTTAATAATTTTGTATTTTAAAATTATTTTAATATTTAAATATAATTTAAATAAATAAAAACATCTAAATAATTCATTGTTGGTTATTGTTGAATAAAAATGTCTTAGTAACAATTAAAGAAATTGTATTACATAACAGTTTTTGTAAATAATGCTTTTAAAAATTGTTTTAAGTCATTGTTGTCAAAATTATAAATCCTTCTGTTATAACTGTAATACGAACACCTGCTTAACTTCATATTCTTAAATGAAAGTAAACTAAACTCTGATTAGATGTTAAAACAATTAACTTTCTTGTTTAACAAATCAAATTTAAACCTTATATTTAAAAGGACTATTAACCAATAGAATTTAAATATAACATCATGTGATGTAATAATGGTCTTTAAAAATATAAAACAATTACACTAGTCAGTCTGCATACAACTTTCAACAAAGATAGAAGCAAGAAGAGTTCTCAAGATAAAATGTATTATTTAATACAAGAA
This sequence comes from Diploptera punctata, assembly GCA_030220185.1. NCBI lineage: Eukaryota > Metazoa > Arthropoda > Insecta > Blattodea > Blaberidae > Diploptera > Diploptera punctata. Next base: position 2,390,465 of record JASPKZ010003882.1, read on the forward strand.
TAATTGATTTCAGAAAAGAAAAGAATTTATTTTAATTGATAGTAAAGAACAATACCACTTAGGCCTACATTTACTTAATCTGCTGGGAACCTACAAAGTGAATAAATTTGTAATTATTTCTACAAGAAACCTTTTTTTATGATTTTGAAGTGTTTTCCTATCCAGTGTACCAACTTCCGACCTTCAGAAGAGAATCCGGCTCTACCGAAAATTAAACACAACCTGAACCAGTAATTCTTTCTGGGACACCAATCCTTCTTCAAAATGTTACTACAACATCGGGCATGAAGAGAATTACTGCGTCAAAATATCACCACAACGTGGGACAAAGCAATTTACTTCTTCAAGATATAAGACAACAGCCACCTGAGCAGCAAGCCTTGGCAATTGGTTCGGGCGAAGCCAGGCACCGTCAAATGAGGCCATCTCAGCTAGGGTATGGAACCCCAACAGAAGACTCCCTGGCCCTCCAGGTTGGGGGTTGGACATGCGGCTGACGACCCATCCTGTAAAACTGTCTTGTTAGGAACCCAAATATGAAGCCTCGGAAGGATTGGATTCTGGAGGAGGCTCATTGAGGAGGCGAAGGTCCTTATTGGGCTGGAGTGCCATTTAAGTAGTAGTAGTACGTAGGTATCAGCAGCCGATGTTGTAGATTCGATCGTTACAAATGTCAAAAAACTTTCTCGAAAGAGGTAAGTCGAGAATAGGGTTCTTTTCAATCTCAGACAATATTCTTCTTTTCAGTTAAATCCCTGGCGTAGCTATTAACCCCGAAATAGTGGACGTTAAACCCATTAAACAGACTACCTGGCGTTATCGAACCTGTAGGTTCATGGCCACGCGGACATAAGTTCCCCACACATCCCTATCCTGACCTAATGTTTTCCAATCATAGCCTGTACAATTTACTTCCCTGAAATCATAATGTTATTCTCTCACCTCATTATTGATCTATCAACTGGTTGTTTTCCTTCTGGTTTTTCTACACGAAGCTTTCATGCCCCTCTTTCATTTCCCTTTCGTGGCACATGTCCTACTCATTGCAGTCTACGAAACTTAACTCTTATTACATCTGCTTTCCTGTAAACTTCATGTAGCCCACTGTTATGTAGTATTCTCCATTCGCCTGTCTGTTTATTTCTCTTTGGTTCAAAATTTTTCCTAAGAACTTTATTCTCAAATACTCGTAATATTTTCTCCTCCCGTAAAGCAATAGTCTGTTTCGCATCCATATAACTGAGAGAATAACAGTTTTTCATATTTTCAGTTTAACGTTTTTTTTAGAGAAGTTTGGAAAAGAGTCCCTATAACACACAATAATTCCTTTGTGCATTTCATTCCTATTTGTAATTATTCTTCCTAGGAATTTGAATTCAGCCACTACTTCAAAAATTTCCTCATTTGTTATTAACTGTCTGTTACCATTACATAACATATTTATATGTGAAACATATATTTAGTTTTATTGATGTTTACTTCCTAACCCAGTTTCTTACAATTAGTATTACTCAATAGAAAGTGCGTGTTGACCCTTACTATCTGCTCGCTATCATCAATAATATATTATCGTAAGTAATGCCACGAGTGATTTCAAAATTATCGATACATTCACTCCTCACTTCGTGAGTCATGAATTTATCGATAATTTGGAAATCAAGAGTGGCATTTGTTAGGACTATTTAACGAATAAAATTAAGCTATTTAATCACAAATCATTATTTACTCGTAAATATAATTATTTTAAATATTTTATATATTTAATGTAAACGGCGATGTTTGAAAACAAATTAGAAACGATTGGTACGCTTCATTTGCTTCTTTTGTTCGTCACTGCAACCAGATCATATTATTTATTGCCAAAGGAACGCAATATTGTAAGAATGCACTCTAGTGGAGAAAAAATGAAACACGTCAAAATGTATATTAATTCATTTCTGATGTCCTATGATGTAAATATGACAATTATATTTTTCTGGAAAAAAATACATTTAAGAAAGTGCAAACAGTGTGTTTTTTTTTGTGGTATAATCAATTGCTACAAATGTTTTTATATTAACTCCCGCTTGCGGTATGTGTTGACATTCATGCACTACGTATACAATCTGGTAGCCGTATTTTTTAGTTAGTCAGTCACTGCAAAATAATGCTATGACCTATTCAGAATGTTAAAAAGGAGATGCTTTCTTTATTATGATAAACTTTAGTTGGTAAATTCTAGGCGAAACACGACTGTGATTTGTTGTAAATCAAAAATCATTGTAACGTGATTGGTCATTGACTGCCATTTGGGGCATGAGTTAAACAGTCAGTGTAAACTAACCGTTCATTAATACCACTGAGTTGTGTATGCCTACTTCATCATTAAACAGTCTATTTAAGTTAATACAATTATAATTTTAAAATTGTAGAAATAACACATTACACACAACTTAATAAGATCAATTGTTTACTAAGAAATATTAAATAAGCAAAACTTTATAGATCTAAACAATGTAAAGAAATAAAATTTGTTCGTAGATATTTTTCTTCTTCCTCCTTTTCAGGATTAGGTCAATGTGACCTGTTCCGGTCTCAAGTCCATCATTTCCTTGGCCGTCCCAATGATCTTTTTCCATGCGGTTTGTAGGTGTTGATCGTTTTGGGTAATCTTAGATTGTACGTAAATTCTGTCTAAATGTTCTTTCTATTGGTATTTGTGCTCTTCTAGTTCATCGAGCATTGAAATCTCTAGTTCATTCTCGTGAAATTGTTCGTGACACTAGATCTAATTATTGTACCAACATAAGTGTGCCGTTTTACTGGAATTAACAACCCGAGCCCATACGTTTTCTGTCGGCTATGTTCTAGTCTAGTGGTCTAGTGGATATGTTCCTTGTCTCTAGTCCCGGGAGTCGCGGGTTCAAACTCGTCCGGGGCCAATGAATTTTTAGAACAGGAAACTCCAAAGGACAAGTCCTCCGGGAGAGACTTCAAGCCGTGGGTACCGAGTGCGAAGATTTGCAGGCTCGTAAGAGAACCGCAAGCCTGAATAAAAAGGCCTCTGTGCAAATTTTAACCGATCTTCATCTATCCAAGTAATACCTTAGTTGCTCACAAGATGTCTAATTGAAGCGATGTGCTAATTACATGTCACTCGTTGACATCTGTAGGTAAATAAGTGTAATTAAATTAGCTTAGTTAAGAACTCCCGTCTTTGATCCGAGGCTTGATCCTTGGGACTGCGAGCAATGGACGGGAGAAGAACAAGAGGAAGACCAGCCAAGATATGGGTAGACAGTGGATGCACATCCAATAGTTCTTTCTCCAAGGAGTGATTTGGGAAATAAACAGGATGAAAATCCTACAAATTATGAATAAGAAGAAGAAGAAGAAGAAGAAGAAGAAGAAGAAGAAGAAGAAGAAGAAAAACTCCCGCTAGGGAACACTCGTATCCCCACGCCGGACGTATGGTGTGCGTGTGTGTGTGTATATATATGTATGTATATATGTACGTTTTCTAATCTATTCAACCTTTATAGTCAAAATCTTCAAATTTAATATATTTTCTGGTAATACATTCAAAAATTGTTTTGGCATATTTTTATCTCTCTAACATTAAGTTTTTGTACTGTCATCTGCAATCGCTTCAATAAGCTCTTCGGAAATTTTGCTACATGGATAATATAATAATAATAATAATAATAATAATAATAATAATAATAATAATATAATACAATAATAATAATATAATACAATAATAATAATATAATACAATAATAATAATATAATACAATAATAATAATATAATACAATAATAATATAATACAATAATAATAATATAATACAATAATAATAATAATTAATAATAATAATAATAATGCTTTATTTAAGCTGGCAGAGTTGAGGTCATAAGGCCTTCTCTTCCACTCAACCAGCGAATAGTAAAATTGTACAAAGATTTTATACTTACTAGAATTAGAAATATTATTAAAATATAGATTAAACAAAAGACAATGGGGATGTGGTATAATATTAGCTAATACTAACAAAATATGGAATAAAATAAAATAATATAATATAAAATAATTAAGTAAGACTTCCTAGATGAATATATTTATACGTATATACAAAATGCTGAATATAGTTATCATCATCATCATAGGACATTCACGAATTTAGACCATTTGTTGACCTGTTTCGGCCTCAAGAGAAACACCATCCAAAAGTCTTTTGAGTGGACGTCCTGATCTTCCTCCAGGTCGATATCTTAACATTTGTTTGGGTATCCTGTGATCTTCCATTCGATGAAGATGTTGCATCCATCTTGACTTATAATCAGAAATTTTGTTTTCTAAAGGTTCCATGTGTAATTCTTCTAAGATGTCTTCATTTTTTTTGTGATCTAGTGGTGTGTATCCTGCAGTCTTCCGAAGGTATCTCATTTCAGCAGATCCAAGTCTCTGTATATCCTTGTGTTTTAATGTCATACTTCGCTACCATACAAAAGAGTTGGAAGACCCAGTGTTTTATACACTTTTAATCTTGAATGTTTTTGGACTAACTGTGGCTTGAAGATAAAATTTATTAACAGTAAAATAATTTAAAAAATTGACATTTTTGCATTTATATACTTTTCTTCTTCATATGAGTTGTTGCATCCTAGATATGTAAAATTATTCACCTGCTCCAAAATTTTATTGTAAAGTACAATTTTACTTCTGACAGGATCTACACCTTGAAATGCCATAATTTTTGTTATAGTTGTTATGAAATTATTATTTTCATTGTGTGGAACTTAAGATATCAGTAAATTATATTTTATGACATGTGATTCCGTAATTGAATTTCTCGTTTCGGTCGGTACTCTTGTGGAGATCATAGTTTTTACTAAGCATAGGTTCTCTCCGTTTATATACATTATCCTGTCAGGATAGTTATTTGTTCTTAAAGACATGAAAATATTGAAAACGCGTGATACTAGTTAGCTCATTCGTGTTTATACTGGTATGTTGGTATGTAGGAAATTACTGTGTTGAATATTAATATAATAACACTGGAGGCGCAACAAGGTCAAGCCACCGTTATCCCTGAATCACAGATCAAATATTAGACATTCCTTCAACTTTCACACATACTTATAAATAGAGATATTTATCTCCAAATCGTGCAGATTTGTTTTATATTGTTACTGGCCTTTATCTCTCGGGATTATTTACTTGTCATGCTTGCTTCGTTGCCAAGTTTACTGAATTAAAACAGTATCTTTAAACGAGGGAAGAAAAACCAAAGAGGTTTTACAAAGTGTTATTAATTTTCTGGAAAACTGTTTCGACATTAGGTATTGGTTATACCAATATTTACAAGAACTAATCGTCATCTCAGTCAAAAAATAATTTATTAAGTCGACGTTTCAATCTAAATATAAATTTCCACTCAGGACACCCAGTTCAACAAAAAATAAGTGTAATGTATGGCTTAATTGACAGAGCGATATTACTTTCCAATAAAGTATTCCATAAACAAAACATTGAATTGGTTAAACATATTTTTATGGAAAATTGTTATCCATAAGAGTTCATTAATCAACAAATTAAGAGAAGATGGAAAACATTGGAATTAGATCAAATAAATCTAGATGTTGAACAACAAAGTTTTCGTTTGAAATTACCGTATGTAAAAGGTTTAAATTAAGGATTGGAAAATAAATTGAAACCATTCAAATTTGTTTTTGCTCATAGTGTTCCTAACAAACTTGAAGGAAATTTAATAAAAACTGGAAAAGATAAAATCGATACTTGTAAACTGACAGATGTTGTATACAAAATTCAGTGTGGTGATTGTGAAAAGTCTTTTGTAGGCCAAAGAAAAATATTTATAAGAAAAAGAATGGACGAACATAAAAAAGAATATCAGTATATCAGGTGCAGAACTTTCAGTAATCAGTGAACATACAATTAATCAAAATCATAAAATGAAATGGAATGACAAAAATTTTACACAAAGAAAATAATTACCAAAAAAGATTAATAGCAGAAATGACCTATATAAAAAAGAACCAGAATAAAGCATTAAATAAACAAAAATATTTAAATGAATGGTGTGAAACATATGATTCCTTGTTAAAATATGTTAAATTATAAATTGGAATTGTTTTTTTTTAATGCCACCAGTTTTGCCGTTTTAGACATTTCTGGTATTCTCTCCTGGCAATGGCGTAATTGTAACCCACTTCTGAGGTTGGGGCGCCTGGAAGGCGGGGTTACATTGCTCCGATGATATGACGATGATGATGATAATGGTGCGCCAGGAGAGCCCCTAATCCTAAACTTAATCTAAGATGAATATGAATGATTATTGCGATGGCCATATGATTCGGGGACCGTTTGGGCCTTAAAGTTTTCTTGACATTTGTCTTCCAGGTGAGGAAAAACCCCGATGAAACCTCACCCAGAAAAACTGTCCCGATTGGGATCGAACCCGGGCCCGCTGCGTGACAAGGCAGCACGATACCTCGAGACCACAGCGGTGGACTAAATTAGAATTTTAAATTTGTAAAAAAAAAATTAAATTGTCATGCTGATGATAACTGTATATCATAAACAACCATGTCTTGAAAATGATCTCACATAAGATTGAAACGTCGACTTAATAAATCAATGTGTGGACTGAGATAACGGTTAGTTCTTGTTGTAAATATTATTATTAATTACTCTCAGCGAATAATATTTAACAAATGTATTATATATTGATTATACTAGTCAAATAAGTGCGCCCATGAATTGCGGCACCAGTTTTCATACATACAACACTAATGAATTTGCTGCCTATTATTCATAGCTGTAAACACAATGCACAGAGATTATACATAAAACCAAAATGCCCTTCCCAATTACAGACTGAGGATGACACCGAATAATGTTGTTGGTAAGTATTGTTAAAATGTTGGTTTTTGTATAAATTAGTTCATTATTGGTCAATTTATGCTATTAATTTTTGAAAGGAAAATTTTAAGAAGAATTATATCATGGAAGTGGATAGCTAATGACAAATGAGGGAAATTTTGAGGAAGTGGCTGAATTCAAATACCTAGGAACAGTAATCGCAAACACGAATGAGATGCACAAAGAAATTAAACACAGGCTCAATTCTGGAAATGCGTGCTATTATGCATTGCAGAGACTCTTGAATTCCAAACTCCTTTCAAAACGTTAAACTGAAAATATATAAAACTATTATTCTACCAGATATATTATATGGATGCGAAACATGGACTATTACTTTAAGGGAGGAAAGGAGATTACGGGTATTCGAGAATAAAGTTCTTAGGAAATTTTTTGGACCAAAGAGAGATGAACAAATAGGTGAATGGATAAGATTACATAACAGTGAACTATATGGTCTTTATAGGAAGCCAGATATAATGAGAACAGTTAAGTCTCGTAGACTGTGATAGACAGGCCATGTGGCACAAATGGGGAATGAAGGACCTGCATGGAAGCTTCTTGTAGGAAAACCAGAGGGAAAACGTCCAGTTGGTAGGCCAAGAATGAGGTGGGAGAATAACATTTACTATGATTTGAGGGAAGTAGATTATACAGGGGATGATTGGAAAACATTGGCTCAGGATATGGATGTATGGAGAGCTTATGTCTGCGCGTCCATGATCCTACGAGTTCGATAGTGCCAGTGAGTTAAAGTTATATTTGGACCAAATAGAGGAACTGATAACTGTCGGAGAATCAAAACAAATAACGAACTAAACAAATTAATAAAACATCAGAATATAGTGAACCATATAAGATCTCTCAGAATTAGTTGGCTGGGACATTTGATAAGAATGGATGATCAGAGACTGGTCAAAAAACTCTATAAATGGAAACCTATAGGAGGCAGAGCAGTTGGAAGACAATATCAGATGGGAGGATGACACATTGAACGATGTGAAGAAAATGAAAGTGACTAATTTGAATATGGCAAGTGACAGATTGGCATGGAGGACGATTGTTGAGAAGGCCAAAACTTTAACTTTTGAAGTTGTGGCGCCTTAGGGTGATGATGGGTCAATTTCTATTATAAATCTGAATTCATGTTACGTTAGGTTAAAAAATAGGTAAAAAATGTAAAATTGTAGGCCTTCAAGGCCTGTGTTTTGGCTCTTAAGTTGGTCTTCCGGGCTGATTGGCCGTGATCCAGTTTTATTTAAACTCTACGTTTCCTCTACTGCTGCTGTAGACGTCTTCAGGAGAGACTGCGTGCTCTCTGTGAAGTCCTCAACTGCAGCTGCAGACAGTTCAGCAGTTCACAGAGGGCACGCAGAATCTCCAGATGTCTACCGCAGCAGTAGTTGAATCGTCGAGTTGAAATAAAACTGGACCACGGCCTATCACCCCGGAAGATCAACTTAAGAGTAAAAAAAAAATAAAAAAAGATTAAAACATTGGTTGTCTTTTTCGCTTAGCTTAGACTACGTGACATAGCTCTGACTGCAACTGATTTGGTTTGGGCGTAATGCGTAGGATTATGAAGTGTACTCTACAATATTATCGTTACATGATCAATTTTGGAATATTGCGAGTACCAACATTGAAACTTTGATTGAATTTAGGAATTAATAGTATATTTAATTACGTTGTTGGTAGTATGGTTAAAATGTTAGTTTTTGTATAGTTTGATGGTCCATTTTGATAAATAAATCTGAATTCTTGTTAGGTTAAAAATAAGCAAAACATGTAAAAATGATAAAAATATAGGTCGCCCTTATTCATTTAGCGTAGACTACATAGTATAACTCTGCAGCTGGTTTGGGCGTAAGGCACAAAATTACGAAGGTGCACTCTCTAAAATTCATTACATGAACGATTTTGGAATAAGATTTGCTAATACCAACATTGAAACTTTGATATAGATTAGTAAGAATTCGGGCTAATAATATTTCTAAAAGTAATGAATATTATTTAAATCATCCTTAATGTTTTAGATCGATCATTATATATACGCTTTATGGACTGTTTGGATCGGACCGCAACTTAAGGCCGGCTTATAGGACAGGACAAATCCTATCCGATAAAATGTGGCGTGTAAACAGCAAAACGTACGTCTTGTCGAGTGGGAATGAAATCCAAGGTCAGATTGAAGAACTGACGGGAGAAGCATCATTTTGCGACAAAACGTACGTTTTGTATGTTCCGTTTTGATGGCTTTTCTCATGCAGGTGTCTTGTTTCACTATGATTTGAGGGTAGTAGATTATACAGGGGATGATTGGAAAACATTGACTCAGGATAGGGATGTATGGAGAGCTTATGTCCGCGCGGCCATGAACCTACGGGTTCGATAGTGCCAGTGGGTTAGTTAGTTGATGTCTTGTTTCTGTATGTATGGTGTTACCAACTCCAGCAACTGACTGCAGGCTGAGGTATCCATTCGCAAATAATTGCGCCAGTCATCAAGTTCGCCTCTCAGTTCTTTCAGTAACAGGACATGGGAATACTGATTTCTTTTCAGAAGCCACTCCCTTGACCATCTTGTCTTTTTCCTTTCATCACTTTTCCTCCCAGTTGTTGAATCCTTACGAGGAAATAAATAAAATAAAGCAACTGGGCTTCCTCCATAATCAAATTAATGATGTCTTTCTCACTTTTAATAACAAGAAAATCACTGACAATACACAACAACTCGAGTCTGGATTGGAACTGAGGTACAAAATGGAGGGGAAAACGTAACTGTGTAAATACTGGACAAAACGTACGTTTTGTATTCCGTTTTGCAAGATCGATAAAACGTACAATATGACATAGCGTGTAAACCGGCCTTTACAGTCCGGTAAATGTTGCAATCTGCGCATAGAAGAAAAAAAAAAGCTCTAGAATGAGATAACAATAACATATACGATAACGTTTGAAACCTGACTTTAATATTTACTACAGTATTTGTAGACTATCGAAGATTATTTTATTACGACTGTATGTTCAGAGAAAAGAAGACATCTATACATTGTTGGAACTTTTATAAAAATGAAAATATGTAATTAGCAACGCACAAGTAGCTGTACCACAAACCTCGATAATTATTTACCGTAAATTAAAATTATATTCAAATGAAATCGTGCTTGAAATGAATTAACGAGTTCAGTGGGAATGTTATATTAACAGTAACAAAACGTGTTTAGCAAATCGTTAATTCTGCGTGGAATTTAAAATTAAAACAAGTAGAACAAAATCTTAAATAATCATTTTAAATTTGAGAAGCTGTATGGACGTACACGTTATTTACTCTGACTTTTTTTTAGTAAAAAGTAAAGATAGGTGATTACACTGTAGTCCTCAGGAGACTCTTGGGGTAGACAATAAACACTAGATGTCAGTGGGTTGTCAGTCCTGCGTCATGTCCGCCTTTAACCCCAGAACAAAAGTCTGGTAGTCATTTCCATTATACGTGAATCAACCCTAGGGCCAAAATACCGCCAGAATGTTAAGGCCAGTTTGAAAATCCCGATCCCACCGGGACTTGAACCCTCCCCCCAACCTTCCGGCTTGTAACATATTGCCTAAACAACGCCATCATGTGCCCCCGTTTGGAGTCTAATCTAATGCATAAATAATCAAATTTAGGTAAACGTTATTTGCAAAGTATTTCTTTCGTATTTTGGATTTTAAATAAGCACTAGACCTAAATATGTGAAATTTAAGATTTTTTCATTCCTATTTTTATAGACTTCTGAACACCTAAGATCATATTGCGTCAAGAATCTAGGGTTAAGGCTTATTAATAAAACTGTAAAATTATGTTGTATAATAAAATGTTTCTGTAGAAATTCACTTGTTTAATTTTAATTGTCATGAAAACGGCGATTAATGATGAAATTATTCATGTGATGAACTTTTATTCCAACAATTTGTCTTATCGACCGAAGTAAATCATGAAAAAACCACGAGCCGTTTAATCTGCCCTTGGATTTAAGATAAGATTGAATTGAAGTTGTAAAACATTACGTCTAAACCATTCCCCTTCGTCTAAGAGTTGTATTATCATCAGCATCAAAGATTAGACCTGCTAGTCTGTTCCGACCTCATGTTAGAATTGGTCTGTCCATCTTTTACTGGGTCTTCCAACATTTCTTTGTCCTAGTGGTTTGTAATAAATCTGTTTCGGAATTCAATTGTTATCCATTCTGTTTATGTGGTCCATCCATTCTTCTCTGTATTGTGTAATTCTATCGAATGGTTTGAATATGTTTAGTTCTCTTCGTTTATTTTCATTTCGTTTCGATCTGTTATTCTATAGCTAGCCACACTCCTCAGAAACCTTATTGCTGACGTTTCTAGTCTTCGTTCCTGGTTTTTGGTTAAGACCCAGTGTTCCGATCCATGTAGTGGTGTTGGAACCGCCACTGTTTTATAACATTTTAAAAGTGTCTCCTTTCTAGTTTCTTTGAGACTTCGTTTTATGGCGCCATACATATAATTAAATTTATTTATTTTGTTTTCAATGCCTTCACTTTTTCTATATGATACATTATATCCCAGGTAATTAGGGGATGGTTGTATAAAATTCGAAATACGATATAATAATATTATAACCATAAATATATTTCTAAATAATATTCTTGTGTAAACAAAGTTAAATGAAAGAGAATTTATGTAATTTTGAAAGTTTATTTCTGTCTTTAAGCGAGAAATTATCCTACTTACAGCGAAGTTCCTGTTGAATCACGTTTCCGCCGCATTCATTTGTTCTCCCAAATCAGACACACTGTAGCTGCTACAGCGTATAACAAGAATGGGCAAGACTATAAAATCACGTGTATGCGATTTCACTTTGGACACCTGTTATTTTAACACAGTGTTGTGCAGGGTGCGAATTTTCGTAGTTCTTCATTTTTTTATAGAGAGCTTCCGTGTGAATATATCTCCATTCTATTTTTATTAAACATCTTTTCTGCCGTCAATTTAGATGCAGTTTACTTTAACTGCATATTGCCAATCATTTAACTAAAATAAAATTAATGCAGGCTTCAACCGATGGAAAGATCAGTTTTTGTAGTCGCAGAACGGGCATCATCGCCCAATACTGCATTCGGAAGAAGAAGAAGAAGAAGAAGAAGAAAATTAATGCATTTATATTTCAGTCTACTCCAACATTTCAGTTAATGCAAAATAGATGTTTTGATGATCTAATCATATTTCAATTGAATCTTTGATCCATATTAACGTAATTAACTTAAACAAATATTCCTATAGGCTATATAATGTTCAAAACAATTATAGAAACACTGTGAAAAACTGTAACAAGTAAATTTTTTAATGATGGTACAGTAACAAAAAGAACAATGTTATCATATTTAATAAACCATTCAACATAAGATTAATAAAAATTAATGATGGACTAAATAGAGTTTAAGAGTAAATATTTTTAAATAAAATATTAGTGCAACAGTCAAATGTGGGATTTTTTTCTTCCAAGTTTTAATAGTAAAATAAACATATCAGCGTATTGCCTTAACTTTGTAAACAGGTTGGAATCTGAATTGAATAGGCCTGCTCAAAATAAGTTCCAGTCTCGATCCCGGTGGTTACCATGCTCGCATCTAGTTCCTTGCTCGCGGGTTCAAACCCGGCCGAGATCGATGGACATTAACGGAGTAAAAACGATGAAAATTGCTCCCTTTAGTTGTGAACGAAATTCGTGGGTACATGTCGTGGTTTTACAACACGTAGAAAAACCTCAAGTCTGAAAATAAGAGGATCTGAGGACATTATTTTCGGCAATTTTACGCCCAAATTTGAATTGCGTCCCTAATGACCTGTGGTGTTAATGAACGTCGTTAAATAAAATTCTACCTAGCTAGGTACAGGTACGTAATACGTTATAATACTGTAGGTCTTCATCTTGAGATTTAACTTAGTCCCTTCGGTTAGTGCATCCTAAAGTTCTTGGAGGATTGAGGGACTATAAACCAGCATTTTTACTCGAGTGTTTTATATATTTTTAAAATGTAAAATGTGTGTTTAAATGTACAATAAAACCTGTCAATGAAGGAACATGACGGTTCCTTAAATATATTTCAGTCTTGGCAGTTTTCCTTCTTATAAAGGGTTCCCAAATTACAAGCTTGAATTTTTTCACGCAATGTAAGGGTTTTACATGCACGCTTTAAAGACAACGTATTGACTGAAGTAATGACAAAATAGTGTATGTAACATAGCACAGTTTGCACGGCAATACAAAACAACTTTATTACACAAAAGCAAGAAGGAACTTAACTACAAGAAGACTAAGAGTTTCCTAACTCCCTCGCAGGTAATGTAAGCAGGCAAGGAAAAGCGAGGGATTCCCCGCTGTCACACATAAGCAAGGGTATACCCGCAATACAATCGCAACACAAGAAGCTAAAACGATATATTGCAGAAAGCGTCATATCCAGAATTTTCACATGTGGCCATTAATACTGTAATTAGAACGTGCTTAAGAATAATTTTCCGTCTTACTGAGGTAAAAATTAACTATTGATAGTTTAAAAACCATTCCGTTTCCGCGTTATGAAGGTTTCCGGCTTATACAGGACGATTTTATATATACAATCGTACCGTTCTGGAGATTTTTTTCCGTCTCTACAGGTTTCATTCTTATAAAGGATCCGGCTAAGACAGGTTTTACTGTATCTTATTTATACACCGGAGCTTTAGAAGTCAATAAAATGGAACACAAAATTAAGTGCTACTCCAATTTTCTAACTGTGTATAGATTCTACGTAAAAGTAAAGTGATCCCACTACAGGCCATAGGAGACCGTTGGGGTAGTAGGAAGTTAAGGCTTCCCTTTTTTCAAGATTATGGACACTTCGTCAGCCCTGCGTGACGGCTTCCTTTACCCACAGAACAAGCGTCTGATTCTAATTTCCGTTAGAGGCTGAGTCGACCCCAGGCCCAATGTGCCACCAGAAGGTTTGGTTCAGTTTAAAAATTCTAACCTCACCAGGTCTTGGACACTTGACCTTACGGTTTGTAGCGTATTTCTTAACCAACTACGATACCGCGTGCCCCTGTAGATTCTATGTAGCATTAATAAAATAGAAGTGAAAAAATTATGCAGCAACACATTTTAGATTCTTGTTATTTTAGACGATTTATATGAGTTATATTAAATAGATTAATGGTTTCCACATTTGTATATTGTCGAATTTTCCCCACTACAAATGTTCTGAATTCAAATACCTACAGCAATAATTATAAATAAGAATGAGATGCACAAAGAAATTGAACATAGACTCAATTCTGGAAACACATTATGTATTACACGGATTCTTGTCGTCTTAACTCCTTTCAAAAATACGTAAGAACTGAAAATATGTAACTATTATTCTTCCAATTATATTTTATGGATTCGAAACATGGACTTTTACTTTAAGGAAAGAAAGGAGATTACCAGTATTCAAGAATAAAACTCATAAGAAAATTATTAGAGCAATGAGACCTGAACAGACAGGTGAATGGAGAAGACTACATAAGTCAGCTTCATGGTCTTTATAGGAACCAAATGTAAGAACAGTTAAGTCTCGTAGACTGTGATGGGCACGAATGGGGAATGAAAGAGGTACATGGAAGCTTCTTGTAGGAAAACAAGAGGGGAAAACGCCCAGTTGGTTGTCCAATAATGAGGTGGAGAATAACATTAACCATGATTGATAGAAGTAGATTATACAGGGGCTAATTGGAAAGTATTAGCTCATGATAGGGATGTATGGAGAGCTTATCTCCGCGCGGCTATGAACCTACGGGTTTGATAGTGCCAATGAGTTATTTACAAATAATTTAATATGGTTACTTTAATTGAAAAATATCCTATGCATTATGCATATAGAATTTTATGAATTACAGGTAAACTTGCGCAAGTGCAATAAAATGTGTTGGCAGTAATTAGCATGATCTAAACCCCAGCTGCTTGTTAAAGACGGGAAGTCCAGGGATTAACATTGCAGAGCTAAGTTAGGTGTGAATCACATTTGAGGCCGTGTTAAGGGAAAGCTTGAATATGCGTGAACACATGTGAAGTCTGGCTACAGACATTCCTCAGGTCGAATGGCAAAAACACGTTCCAAAAATATCTAGAAACAGATGTCTTGTTATGGGGTTGTTATTATTCAAATCTAATGTTAAAAGCAACCCTTAAGTTGGTAAAACAATAATTTCTCCTGTCAATTATTTAAATGTTTCGGACCACAATAAAAACAAAATCACGTAATTACATTTGTATTACTATATTAACTAACTAAATCACTGTCACTATCGAACCCGTAGGTTCATGACCGCACGGACATACGCTCTCCATACATCCCTATCCTGAGCTAATGTTTTCCATTCATTCCCTGCATAATCTGCTTTCCTCAAATTATGGGTAATGTTATTCTCCCACCTCATTCTTGGTCTACCAACTGGGCGATTTCCCTGTAGTTTTTCTGCAAGAAGTTTCCATGCACGTCTTTCATTCCCCATTCTTGCCATATGTTCTGTCCATCGCAGTCTACGAGACTTAACTGTTCTTATTATATCTGGCTTCCTATAAAGACCATGTAGTTTACTGTTATATAGTCTTCTCCATTCACCTGTCTGTTCATCTCTGTTTGGTCCAAAATTTTTCCTAAGAATTTTATTTTCAAATACTCGTAATCTCCTTTCCTCCCTTTAATGTAAGAGTCCATGTATCGCATCCATATAATATAACTGGTAGAATATTAGTTCTATATATTTTCGGTTTAACGTTTTTTGAAAGGAGTTGAGGACGTCAAGAGTCCCTGTAATGCATAATAACATGGATTTCCAGAATTGAGCTTATGTTTAATTTCTTTGTGCATCTCATTCCTATTTGTGATTACACTGGTCAACATGATTTTTGTCTCATGAGTACCAACATTTGTACTTAATGCAGTTTTTTTGTCGTGTTTTCAAATATGTATTCGGAATTCCTCCATCACCCACAGTTTTTTTTATTTCAATTTCAATGAATGGATTTATATAATTATTTTTTTAATAAACGTTTTTTCGTCCATTTGTCAATTGAGCGATGAGCACGGGGAACACTTTCATCAGGATATTTCAGCAATGGAAAAGAGATACCAAGGCAAATGGAATCCTAATATCCTGGCCGATTATAGTTTGACCATCAAGAGCGATGCTCCACAGACGAAATTTAGCAGAAGATCGTCATTTCTTACTTTCTCGGTGAGTTCGAATATTCGAATATTGTGTAGTTACGAATGTAGAAAATATTAAAGTGTTTTAAATTATAAAAACCTGTCTCTCAGAAACCTTGCGTGATGGAGAAAAACCGATGTCATATTTGAATTCAGGAGAAAAAATACTATCAGAATCACATATTTTCCTTTCTGAGACAATAAAAAAGTTTATTTTTTATTGCTCAGTGTTATTGTTCCTGGGTATTTGAATTCAGCCACTTCCTCAAAATGTCTCTCATTTGTCATTAGGTGACCATTTCCATTATATATTGTATTTCTATGTGTGACCATATATTTAGTTTTATTGATATTTACTTCCAGTCTCAATTTCTTATTGTTTGTCAGTAGTGTGTGCGTGTTGGCCAGTGTTTCTCAATAGTGTGTGCGTGTTGGCCTTTAGTATCTCCTCGCTATCGCCCAATAGTACTACATTATCAGCATAAAATAACAGCTTATTAATATCATTGGGTTGTGGGCCTTCTTCGTCCTCTTAAAGATTTGATGGTATGCCCTAGTACAAAAATTATATAGTAGAGGAGATAATGCATCTCCTTGCTTCAACCCATTGTGGATTTCAATAGTATCCGTAAACTGTTTGCCTACACGCACCCTACTCTGTATGCCATTTAGATACATTCGTATAAGTCTAACTAAGATTTTAGAAATTCCGAACACCAGATGGATACTATATAACTTCTCCCTCTTAATTGAATCGTATGTTTTTTTTTTCAAGTCTACATACAGTTGATGCACAGTACCGTTATATTTCCATTTCTTTTCTAAAATCTGTCTTAGGCCCTATACTAAAAATCTGACTTGTTGTAGACCTGTTTCTTCTAAATTACTATATTACATATGCAAGTAATTTTACTAGTTTGGTTTTCCATTATTTTATAAACAATATTACATACATTAAATCATTGTATCTTGTAGGATAGATTTCCAATTTAAGGATTAAAAAGTTATATTGTTACAAATCAGTCACGTGTTCATTAAAAAGTCCTGCGCCATAGCCGAGCGGTTAAGGCAAAGAAGCCTTGGCACAAAGCTACGGGACATGCGCTGATTCGAGTCCCCATGGGGGAAGAAATGTTCTCACGGAATTTCGACTAGTTTAAGACCGGTGCCCACGCAATATCGTGAGGAATTTGGGTAGCTACAATAAGTAGCGACAACAGGTTGAAAGACAAGCTATAACGGCTGGGAACCCGATATGCTGACCACATGTCACCCCTACACTGGCTTGATGAGTCTACCTCTGTGTTCAACACATGTGGATGTGAGGCCAGCAGCCGGATGGTAGGCCAAGGCTTTCGCGCTTGGAGGAGGTTCATTAAAATAATACACAATGGTCAAATTAATGTCATTATTGCTAATGTACAAATTAGTGCACATGGTAACAGCTTAAAAATTGTTTCATATATATAAACTATTTCGGATGAAAATACCATTCATTGTCTCAAGCAACTAATACAAATGCTTTATGTAATATTAAATATATACTATACCTATTATCAATACTAATAAAATTCATTGTTAAAACCGTTGAAGTGGGGAGTCATAAAATAAAATAAGTTAAAATATACCTTCTTAGGTAAAATCCGTCGTCCTCAACTTATAAATTATGTATTATTTATGACTGTTGGCCTTTCAGAACATCCGTTCCATCTTCAGCAGGTCTAGATATTGTAGCGAAGAAAGACCTGCTGAAGATGGAACGGATGTTCTGAAAGCCCTACATGCATAAATAATACATATTTTATAAGTTGAGGGCGACGGATTTTACCTAAGAAAGTATATTTTAACTTATTTTATTTTATACCTATTATCTCATATTGCTGCAGGAAATAATGGTTAGTGCTGTATTACATTTAATGTCGGCGAACATTATAAAGTCAGTTTCAGAATTGTCTATATTTCTATATTGACAGTCCTGTAAAATATGTTTTGTGTTCTGTAGTTTTCACATATTTAGACCAAAAAGACTTAAGAATTATCCATATTTCTATATTGACAATCCTGTAATTTTTTTTTTTTGCGCGATAGTGTGTTTTGTCGTACTTACAGCAATGGCGACCATGGTTGAAAGTTCAAACTAAATATCTATACTGTAATATTACAAACCTCGTGCGGAAAGTAAAACCACTGCTCTTTATGTATTCTACGTACAATGCATATACAAAAATATATCATAAATAATGCCACGAGTGATTTCCAAATTATCGATAAATTCACGACTCACGAAGCGAGGAGTGAATTTATCTGGAGAATTTGGAAATCAAGTGTGACATTTTTTAGGACTATTTAACGAATAAAATTAAGCTTTTTACTCACAAATCATTATTTAACTATAGTTATTTTAAAATATTAATATATTTAATGTAAACGGCGATATTTGAAAACAATTGAGAAACGATAGGTACGCTTCATCTGCTTCTTTTGTTTATCACTGCAACCAGATCATACTGTTTATTGCCAAAGGAACGCAATATTGTAAGAATGCTCTCTAGTGGAGAAAAAATGAAAAGCATGAAATTGTATATTAATTCATTTCTGATGTCGTATGATGTAAATATGACAATTATATTTTTCTGGATTATTACCTGGGAAAAAATACATTTAAGAAAGTGCAAACAGTGGTTTCTTTTTTTGGTGGTATAATAAATTGCTACAAATGTTTGTATGCACTATGTGTTGACATCTATACACTATATATACAATCTGGTAGCCTTATTTCTTATAGGCTCAGTCACTGCAAAATAATGGTCAGACCTGTTCAGAGGAGCTTTCTTTAATATGGTAAATATAACACTGATAAATATTTCGTGAAACACGACTCTGATTGGTTGTAAACCAGAAATCATTTAAACGTGATTGGTCATTGACTCCCATTTGGGGCATGAGTTAAATAGTCAGTGTTTTTTTTTATGCATTTCACTTTGCTATGAACATGAGACTTCGATATTTGTATTGCTTTTTTATGGTAAGGCAATAAATGCTTACAATTGAAGTATTAGTTGAATAATCTATTGAATTTCTATATGCAGAGAAGTACTGTTTGAGCTCTTAGAAAGTTGTGGAATTTCTAATTGATACTTAATGGTTCCGTAAAGTGTTTCCGAGAAAAAAAATGGAGGACACATGTCGTGATATCCGGTCTTCTTAAAAGAATCCTGCATGCAAAATAAATAAAGATGCTTATTGAGAGACAACATTGGAAGTGAAGATATCTTCTTCTTCTTCTTTTCCAGGGTTAGGTCAATGCGACCTTTTCCGGTCTCAAGTCCATCGTTTCCTTGGCCGTCCCAAAGATCTTTTTCCATGTTGTTTGTAGGCGTTGATCTTTTTGGGTAATCTCGTATTGCCCATTCTGTCTAAATGTTCTTTCCATTGGTAGTTGTGCTCGTCTAGTTTATCGAGTATTGAAAATATCTCCAGTTAATTTCTTATTGATTCATTGTGTAATCTATCCATGCGTTTACATCCTTTTACGGATCTTGAAAAAATCATTTCAATGGCTTGAATGTGAGAGATATCTTTTTTGTAAGCACCCAAGATTCAGATCCATATAAAAGAATAGGAACAGCCGTAATTTTATAAAACCTGAGCTGAGTTTCTCTTCGAGTCTTTCGGAGGGTTCTTCTTATGGTGCCACACATAATTTGATATCGGTTTAATTTGTGTATATCCGAATCGTAGCTATATATTATATCTGAACCATGATAGTAAAAGTGTGCTATCTGTTCTATTATTTCGTTATTGATTACTATTTTTGCTCTTACTGGCACTTTGCCCTGAAAAGCCATAATTTTAGTTTTTGAAGTTGAGACTTTGAGATTATAATAGAGTCCTTATTGATTCAACATGTAAATGGCTCTTTGTAAATCATCCTCTGACTTCTGTATAATTACCAGATCGTCTGCATACATTAAAATATTCATATACATTTTCTTATTAATTTGTATTCCTGGAAGTGAAGATATACGTAAATAATTACAAATTACACCCCTCCTAGATAACATTAAAACTTACGGAACAAAATGAATTAAATATCTTGATAGATTGGAAAAGAGCCGAATACCTAAAAGAGCACCTGTAGGCAAGATATCCCAAGGAAGACCAAGAAAGCTGTGGAATGAAGAACCGGAACAGGCCAGAGGGCCTCCACAGATATTTTTTTTATGATGAATTAGCATTTCAGGGATCCCGGGTTCTATTTCCGTCCATAGTATAGAAATATGTATTATAGAAGGGATTTCTGCTTAGTCTCATGAGCACAAGAACTACTTTATGTAAGTAGTGTCCATCGCTGTGGTCTCGATTGTCACGCCGCGGACCCGGGTTCGATTCCCGGTCGGGGCAGGCTTCTGGGTGAGTTTCTTTTTCGGGGTTTTTCATTACCTGTAAGACATGTGAGGAAGTCTAGGGCCCAGTGGTCCCCGAAAATCATCGGCCATCATTAGCATCCTTATCATTTCACGGTGTGGAAAGCAACGGGAAGCTACCACGCCTATAATTCCCTATTGTATATCTGGCTTAATTTGGCAAAGAGAGAGATGGAGATATAAGGGTAGATCCTTGAACCGCTTTCGCTCAGTTACAAAAGAAAGAACCCACCCTGATGTAAGTTTTCGTCTCCCCCCTTACCTCTATTAACATCTGGCGAAGAAACACAGAAAACACTGGTGCGAGTGAGAGAGCTGAGCACAGCTGTGTATTTCTACAAATTTCTTGCACAGTTAAACCAAACGAACTTTAGTAAAGCTGCAAAGCATAGCATAGCAAGAAAATGCAGTGAAAGTACTGCCCTAGGGTAGAACTGTGTAGAATAGAAATGTAAGTAGTGATAACGATTATGAAAACTGAACTTAAGTTGCTTTCAACAAGTGATTATTATGACTCCCTGTAGCATCTTCTACTTGCCAATGGCAGCAATAAATTCAGTCATGCTTGGCTGTTTTGAGTTGTGTAACGGATTCAACTTTATATACAGGTAACTATGAGTTTTAGTGATTGTTCATTAAAATTAAGAACAATTGATTTTGCTACGCTTGATCTCACGTGAAATACTGCTTAGAACATAATGTCAACACTTACAACTCGCAAGATATTCAGGCCCCCAGATGCTGCAATTATGTTCATATGGAATAGGACCAGGTGTATCCATACCGGTTCGTGATATGGCAGATATTATGTTGGAGTCAACACTAGTCACACCAGAAATGTTTCTCAATACTGAAGACAGATGGAATGTTTGTTACCCCATCAACAGTACGTACTCTTATTAAAATCTATCACTTTGCTCCGTTGCGCAAGCGGTTAGACACTAGCCTCTCATCGGTGGGTTCCCGAGATCTAGTCTTGATCACTCCATGTGGGGTTCCTGGTGGACGAAACGGAGATTCGGCAGGCTTTTCTCCCGTTTTCCCCTGCCACATATTTCATTCCACCAGTTCTCCATACTCATCTCATCCATCCCGTTTCATTTCATTCATCCGTCCCTGTGACGGTGCGTCAGGAGTGGTGGTCGGCACCCCTGTCGTTCACACACCTCTATAAACATAGGGACTTCATCTCATCTCATTCCTCGACCCAACCCTGAATTGGACACGAGTTGAGGATATAAAAACTAAAAAGAATCCGATTTAATCTGCTTGCAAAAGTGTTAACTTTTATGATTATTCATATAAACGGATAACTGTACATTTTTGCAAATATGTCAAGAACATTCGTATAGTTAGTTGACAAATTGCTGTTTTTAGTTCTATATCTTTATATTGTAACTTGCAAGTTACTAGGTATGGTATTGGGTTTATATTTACTGCAAAGTTAAGTAAATCAACTCTATGGGATACTTGAAAGTTCGCATTGGTGCTCGAAAACTTCTATATTCTAATGGAACTGAGATCTTGATTGTTTACTGAATTCGGTCACATCACTTCTACGATGCTAATCGGGAAGCTAGGGGGTGAACTTCTACGTTTGTCAGAGATGCGCTGTTTTGGGGTATGCGGTTGCTTTAACATTCCACACAAAACCTGTGTTATTGATACCGATGTTTAACTCTTAAATTTTTTATGTACCTTTGCTGGATTCGAATCACATGTGACCCTAGGGCGGTCGTGTCATCCCGAGGCGAAAACTGAGAACATCTACAAAAAATGTTTCCTGAAGATTCCTAGGATTATAAAAAAATTAAATAAGCATACAGACATAATTAATTCACCTTTCTTCTATTTTTTTCTCTTTTTCTTCGTTTAATCGCCCCTTTTTATGAACAGTTGTGTGTCCCACGCAAACCGGGTCTCATGTATATTTGCCGAATTAAAATATATATGTACAATACAGTAAGGTGTTTTGAATTTAAGTGATACCTGCGTTGATAAGGGTAGTTTGAGGTTGAATAATAGTTTGAATAAACTATATCGCAAACAAGGACGCCAGGGTACAGTTGCAAGAGAAGGAGATATTGTAGCTATTCGTATCATCTGGTCAACTTTACCCCAATAAATCAATTTTTGTAGAGGCCGGATGGTCCCTGGTCAAGTCTGGTGACACATGACCGAAGAATTTCTCTAATATCATCCCTCCCATTAAAGGTGTGTCAACGAAACTTATAAGAATATACAGTATTTCATATTCTATATGTATATAATAATAATAATAATAATAATAATAATAATAATAATAATAATAATAATAATAATAATAATAATAATAATAATAATAATAATAATAATGATAAATTATAATTATAATATTAATAATAATAATAATAATAAATAATAATAATTCTTGTCAACAAAAACTTCTATCTTTACTAACCCAGGCACTATCGAACCCATAGGTTCATGGCAGCGCGAACATAAGCTCCATAAATCGCTATCCCGATCCAATGTTTTCCAATCATCTCCTGTATAATCTATCTCCCTCAAATCATAGTTAATGTTATTCTCCTACCTCATTCTTGGTCTACCGACTGGGCGCTTTCCTTCTGGTTTTCCTACAAGAAGTTTCCATGCACGCCTTTCATTCCCCTTCGAGCCACATCATCTCCTTCCCATCGCAGTCTAGTAGACTTGACTGTTCTTATTATATCTGGCTTCCTATAAATACCATGTAGTTCACTGTTATGTAGTCTTATCCATCCATCTGTCTGTTCATCTCTCTTTGGTCCAGAAATTTTCCTAAGAATTTTATTCTCAAATACTCGTAATGTCCATTCCTCCCTTAAAGTAAGAGTCCATGTTTCGCATCCATATAATATAACTGGTAGAATATTAGTTGTATATATTTTCAGTTTAACTTTTTTGAAAGGGGGACATCAAGAGTCCCTGTAATGCATATTAGCACGCATTTCCAGAATTGAGCCTATATTTAATTTCTTTATGCATCTCATTCCTATTTGTGATTATTGTTCTTAGATATTTGAATTCAGCTACTTCCTCCAAATATCCCTCATTTGTCATTAGATGTCCATTTCCATTAACTGCTCCGCCCTTTAGTATAAAGATAAAGTGATCCCATTACAAGCCTTAGGAGGCCCTTAGGGTAGTAGGAGTTCAAGCTCTCACTTTTCTAAACAATAACATTTGATATCAGCCCTGCGTGACTTTCACCTTTACCCCCAGTACAAGAGCCTAGTTCTCATTTCGGTTAGAGATTGAGTCTACCCCAGGGTCATGGTGCCGCCAGAAGGTTTGGGTCAGTTTTAAAACCTTGACCCACCGGGACTGGAACCCTCGATCTTCCGAGTTGTAATATATTTTTTAACCAACTACGCCATGGCGTGCCCCACCCTTTAGTATACTTTTTTTTATAAATCATAAAATATATTCGTCGCGCCGTAGTCGAGTGGTTAAGGCAGGAAGCCTTGGCGCAGAGCTACGGGACTTGGCGCTGGTTCGAGTCTCCATGGGGGAATAATCTTTTCTCATGGAATTTCGGCCAATATGGGACCGGTGCCCACCCAATATCGTGAGGCATTTGGGTAGCTACAATAAGTAGCGACTCCAGGTTGAGAATACCAACTATAACGGCTGGTGAACCCGACATGCTGACCACATGTCACCCCTTCACTGGCTAGATGATCGTCTACCTATGTGATTAACACATGTGGATGTGAGGCCAGCAGCCGGCTAGTCAGCCAAGGGCCTTCGAAGGCGTGTCGCGCTTGTGAGTTTTTTATTCAAGAATGCTGAGTTTGCAGTGAAAGACCTGCTCTTGAGCAGAACACTGAATGAATTCCAAGTATATTTAAACTATATAGTGTGACAGGCATACAAGATCCTTGGCCTTCAGGCTGCTGGTCTCACATCCATTTACAGAGATGGATGATCATCTAGTCAGTATAGGGGTGATGTGTTGAATATATCATGACCTCCAGCCGTTATTTTTTATATTCTTGTCCTCAAGCCGCTACTTATTTTAGTTCTACAAATTGTTCATGATGGTAGGTGGGGACAGGCCTCATACCGGTCGAAATTCTATCAGAAAATTTTTCCCTCCTTAGAGATTAGAACAATCGGCCCAGGTGGACTAGTGGTTATGCTCTTTGCCTCTGGTCCCGAGGGTCGCGCAGAACGACGGGACATGCGCTGGTTCGATTCTCTTCTTATTCTTGTAAATCCTTAATTCCTTCAATGAGATTTAGGCACTCTCCCCCTACAGGGAAGAAATTGAACCATACCAATTTAGTTACTTGTTTTCGTATAGATGTCATAGGAGTGGCCGGTGGTCAGCGTTCCGCCTTATATTGACATCTTAGAAACCAAGGTAGTACCAGGACTGGAAAATTCGGTAAATTTTGCTTAGAGGTATTTTTTATTCATGCTTAATGATATTTTATGAGCATGAAAATCTTCAGACTCGGTACCCATGGCTTAAAGTCCCTCCCGGAGGACTTGCTCCTTGGATTTTCCATCCTAAAATATCCATGGCCATGGCGTGATGCCTTGGAGTGCACAGTTATGGCGCTAGACCAAAATATATTCATGTTTGTTAGTAATATAAACTTTGTCATTATAGGAGGGGGCACGCCGTCGCGTAGTGGTTAAGGCACTGCGCTACAAGTCGAAAGGTCAAGGGTTCAAGTCCCGGCGGGGTCAGGATTTTTAAACTGACCAAAACCTTCTGGCGGCACTATGGCCCTGGGGTCGACTCAGCCTCTAACGGAAATGAGTACCAGACGCTTGTTCTGGGAGTAAAGACGGCCGTCACGCAGGGCTGACAATCCGGCTGACATCAAATGTCGATTGTGTAGAAAAAGTGGCAACCTTAACCTCCCACTACCCCAAGGGCCTCCCGATGCCTATAGTGGGATTACTTTACTTTACTTTACATTATAGGATTGCCAAATGTACAAAGTGATGCATTTGTTATTTATGTTAATGAAATAACTTGTCCAATTGAATTATTTTATTATAATAAATAAAATATCGGAACCGGCTGTCCAGGCCGTATCCAGAAACTTTGTCCCTTGCGCCAACTTACACATATCTATACAGTACTTTCTATAATTTCAATAGGATTAATTGTGTCTGCATTATTATCTTCTAATTAAAATCTTGGAATATCTAAATAGATAATTAAAATTTGAGGACAAGAAGTTATGTCGTTGATGTGTTGTGACCTGGAATCTGAAAACGTTTAACTTACAGTCGCTTTACCCCACCTTGAAATTGTAGATACAGAGTATTGTTTGTTTTAAACATGAGTTTATTTTATTAGGACTTTCCATTGTTGGAAATGTAATTTTACATGGTGTGCCGGGTTCAGATCCAGCTTTCTCTAGAAAGCGATGGTACGCCCTACTTGGCATTT
Source organism: Diploptera punctata (assembly GCA_030220185.1). Taxonomy (NCBI): domain Eukaryota; kingdom Metazoa; phylum Arthropoda; class Insecta; order Blattodea; family Blaberidae; genus Diploptera; species Diploptera punctata. The sequence continues at coordinate 2,416,499 of JASPKZ010003882.1, forward strand.
TCCTCATAGACCTTGAAAGTATTTTATTTCAATGCCAAATGTTCCTTTCGTTTTCTTCGCGGTTTGATTTCGTTAATATGCTACATGTTTAATTTATTAATCAAACCTTATTTGCTTTTATTCAAATTTCATGCAAACAATTTGTTGGATCGTTAATATACAGGGTGTAACTAAACTCCTATTACATACTTTGATGATGTGCAATGGGGAACAAGACGGTTATGTTCAGCATAGGAACTCGTGTCCGGAAAAGTACAGTTTTCCCGCTACACGCACGCAAAGTACCACAACACGCGTTCAAATCTTCCGCATTTCCGGTGCTAAAGATCCTACACGTTCTCTCGACTTGACCCTTCCGCCCCTCTAGACTACTACTTGTAGGTCTTATAAAATCCCTGGTTTACGAGGCTCCTATGACATCCGAAGATGATCTACTGGCGTAGGTTATGGCTGCGGCAGATGTTGTAGGACCAAGGATTAGTGAACGTGTGTACCAGAACATGATATGGGGGTACCGTATCTGTGTTTAAGTAGGTAGTCGTCGCATCGAGCCCTTCTTGCAGACGACAAGCAGCAGGCGTCAGAGAGAGCAACATATGTTGTTGTATTTTGCGTGTAGCGGGAAAACGGTATGTTTCCGGACATGAGTTCCTATGGCTAAACGTAACCGTCTTGGTCCCCACTACACATCCTCAAAGCCTGTAATGGGAATTTATTTACACTCTGTATTTAATGTTGCCACTGTCTGGATCGACAACATTTCATTGCTTTGTGTATGTTCAAAGTCGTCTTAAGTTTAGCTCTCTTATATTACTATATTTCAATTATTAGTTAAAAAGAGTGTGTTCCAGTGTCACTCACTTTACATTTCGAGCATTGGGTTATGCGCTAGGCGGACAGATGACATTTTTGTGATATATTTTTAATTTATGCACAACTTTGCGAACCACTTTACGCAGACAACATATGTTTACACAAACATACGAACCACTGCACCACTATGATTGATTAATAATAAACAAAAAAGAAAGAATAATATATTTAACATAACTAAATTTGAAAGAGAATCTAATAAAAAAAAAACATGGATAACTCTTACATATACAGGAAAAGAAACATCAAAGTTAGCCAATACATTGAAGAAAGCTGACAAAAACATAAAAATAGCATACAGAACTAATAAATTAAATAACGTAATAAGCAATAACATCGAAGAAAATAACAATTTCAATATAAATTGACGTGTAGAGATTGTAACAAATTTTATATAGGAAGAACAAACAGAAGTTTTAATATTAGATTTAAAGAACATTTTCGAGACTTTATTCGCGCAGAAGGAAAATCAAACTATGCAAGACACGTTATCCATGAAGGACATCGTATGTTAGATATTGAAAACACTCTAACAATAATGCACAGAGAAAATAATCCTGCTAAGATAAACGTACTCGAGGAGATGGAAATTTTGTAGGCAGTTAACGACCATCTGATAAATGAAAACGCACCCAGTACGTGTAATCCCCTCTACCAGATTTTCAGTGGAACACCAATATTGAATCTGAGGTCGAACAGATAAGAAACCATATCCTGTTACTTCTGCTGATGATGGGACTAGTCCCAAAGCGCTATAGATAATTAATTATTTTTGAGTTGAGGAGACGGACCTTTAGGTAAATATTTTATAATTTTATATTTTAATTTTGAATAATACCTCAACGGAACTTTTATCGTGGATTTTATTAATGTTCGCTATGTTTATGTGAATGTGTGTGTGAATGGTTGTTTCGTTTTAATGTTGTGTTGTCTCGGAAAAGGCCCAGACTTTGAGCTGATCATTCGTTCGGGGAGGCCCTCCATGCCCTTGTGTGGTCAACAAAATACATACATAGTGGTGATGGGCTCCGTCCAGTGTGCTACATTCTGAACCCTATGGGGCTTTTTTGGTAGCCAATTCTTCCGTGACTATCAGCATGGGGTTGTTGATCTTCGATCCTAGCCATTTGGCGATAAGGTGTGTTCGCTTGATAAGTCGATGTTGGATATAAAAATTGGAAAATATCACACTACAGTGTGATTCAGAAATTTGGCTATACGTTTGATCGCAATTTGTGACGAAAATATTATTATTAAAGGAAATATATCATTGGAAAGGAAATCCTTCAAATTGCAACAATAGAACAAAACAAAACAAATCACTGCTCACGTGCAGCTTGGCGGGTTGATTTTTGTGGGCTAGCGTCGAACGCCTCCACAATTCTCTTCGTTGTTTCTGCATCCGTGCTAATGCGAGGCCTTCCAGGAGGTTAAATTTTCTGCAACCTTCCCGTTTCCAGCGGTCGTTTTTTCCACTTCCCCACAGTCGACGGCTGCAATGCTACGTTAAACTCACGTCTTGCCCGTCTTGCTGCCTCACGATCATTAACCTAAGTTATTGCCCATGCAGCAATTGTAATTTGCTGTTGCATATTCAACGCCATTGTGACTAATGACGTAAGTTCTACACTGTTTCGTTTTATTCCATTGTTGTAATTTTAATAATTGCCTTTCCAACGGTAATTTCATACATATATCCTGTAATGGTAATATTTTCATCACACAACGCGATCAAACGTATAGCCATATTTATGATTCGCCCCGTAGATTAGGACGTCAGGCAAGCAGGGAGTCCGAAAGCCAAATAGTGCAGAATGAGTCTCGCTTTGTGGGTGATCCTTAGTTAAAATCCCTCTCCTAACAGGTCGTGCCACTGAAAGGGCCTGGTGGCGTGTGGCACATAAAAGTACCTATAGGTTAATGGAATGGAACAAGTACTGTATTTATTAATGACTAATAAACTATTTAGAGAATAATGCTCACCGACATTGCATAATTTAAATCTAATTACGATAAGAATACTGAATGTGAAGTTCCAAATTGCCCGCAGAGATTTTCGTAATTTGACTTGTATGTATGGCGATGACTGGCTGTTTTAGAGATAAAGATCGCTGACAACTTCCACAATAAGTAACGTCGTTGCAAAATGAGTTGTTATTGAACATGAAAGTGGATGACTTGTGATAGTTTGGCACATATTATGTAGGTTACATTTACGCAGGTTTATACGCATTGCAATGTCTACAGAGAAAGTTAAAACAAGATTAGAAAGGCGTTTCTTCTTCTTCGCAGACTGTGGAATGTTAAGGCAGGACTCTTGATGCCGGGAAACAATGAGTTGTTTAGTGACCAGCCGAGTGACTTGAATGCTAGAATATCACACCAACCCACTCCACTCTCCACACCGCACCGGTTCACATCAATAAAACAAGACGGACTTTTGCTTTCAGATCTGTTGCATGCATTTCAGTAACAACCATGATAAAATCGCGTTATGTCCTCTTATTCTAAGGTTCTAAATTATCAAGGAGAAATTTATATACTCTTTTTTTTTCTTGATTTCCATTTTCATTTTAGTTCCTTACTTATTTTTTAATCCCTTCCTTTTTACTGTTTCTTCATTTTAGTTATTTGGTTTCTTCTTTTTTTCCATTGTGTTTCTTTTGGATACCTCCTTCTTCCTTTTTTTTCTCTCTTTTGGGCTGTTCTTTCTCTAATATATTTCTTTAATTTTACTTTGGCTATTTATTTCTCAACATGTTTTGTAATTTCTTAAATTGTTTCGCAGTCTATTCTTAGCCCTCCATGGTATTACCTTGTCGATGTGGAGTAGCTTGTATGCTTAAATTACCCGAGAGCTATACCGGCGATAGCATTGCTGCCGAAAGAGTTCCCCATGCCGGACATGTCGAAGACGATAAGCCAAACGAAATAAAGTACCTTGGTCGAAAGAATAACGATCTATCAACATAAAAATACAACCGTCAAGAAACGCGGACATGGGTTCCACTAGAGTAACATTTTCCGCAGTTAAAATAGTCCCCCATTCGTTCTCCGGGCGGGGACTACTTCAGGAAATCCATGTCTAGGTTCAAACATAGGGGCAGGCATGTTCCTAGGGATATGGAATGTTAGGACATCATATAATACGGGTAGATTATACAGGGAATAATTGGAAAACTAGCTCAGGATAGGGATATATGGATAGCTTATGTCCGCGCAGCCGTGGACCTATGGGTTCGATAGTGCCAGTGAGTTAGTTTATTCTGACACCATTATAGTATTATAAACTAGAAGAGATTATGGTGAGGGTCCTCAACAGCATGCTTATAGGCGCTAAAAAATAAACACGGACAGAAATATCTGGAAGGGGTTAAATGTTGTTTTTTGCCTAATGCCACCAGCTTGTCTTTTATGACATTTTCTGGCTTTCTCCCCTAGCATTGGCAGAACTGTAATCCATTTCTTAGGTTGGGGCACCTGGAAGGTGGAGTTACGTTACCCTGATGGTATGATGGATGATAAATGATAACGAAGCACCAGGAGAGTTCTTAACCTAAACTTAACCAAATTCCAGACCATTGGCAACCACAGGAATAATTTCCTTTAAGGAAAAATCCCTATAGTTTGTCCGGGAATCGAACCCGGGACATCATGAACAGTAATCAGGAACGCTGACCACTAGCCCATGAATCTGGTCGGAAGGGGTTAAATGTAAATTTTGTCTTTCGTCATAACAACTAAAAAGAAAACTAAGATTTGGGTCCCATACAGAATTTATTGTAGAATTTCCTGAATAACAGTCTCGTATTGTGCCATCTCGCTCCCTCAAAGACACGTACCTTAAAAAAAATGGTACTCTGTACTTATTAAAATATTTAATAATACTTTAGTTTAAAATACGGCCACCTAAAATGTCACTAAGAAAGAAAATGAAATGGAACGTCATTCTTGTTTCACGCGGTAATGTGCTTTGCCCATAACAGCTGCTCTAGCATAGAAACACTTCAATTTTATCAACAGCAACAACATTTTATTTCCGATTGTTCAGTTTCTTAGGTAATTAAACAGAGATTAACGAACGTGCAGTAAATTTGTAGTAAAATAATAATATTAAATAGTATTCTCTAGTCACGGGTTCGATTCCCGGTGGAGTCTGAATTTGTAAACTGGTCTAAATCTTTACTTAATTCTACTGAAATCAATAAAGTATCGAAATTTAATATTAAAATAAACACATTTCTACACCAAATAGTAGACATAACTTACACATCCTATTAAAAATAAGTGAAGATTATACACGCTGTAAGATGTTTAAATAGAAATGCGATACTGATTATGGAGTAGTACTTAATAAAGTGATCCCACAACAGGCCCGGAGGCCCTTTGGGTAGTAGAAGGCTCCCACTTTTTCTAGACAATCGGCACTTTATGTCAGCCGGGTTGTCAGCCCTGCGTGACGGCCGCCTTTACCCCCAGAACAAGCGTCCGGTACTCATTTCCGTTAGAGGCTGAGTCGACCCCAGGGCCATAGTGCCGCCAGAGGGTTTGGGTCAGTTTAAAAATCCTGACCCCAACGGGACTTGAACCCTCGACCCTCCGGCTTGTAGCTCAGTGCCTTAACCACTACGCTAATAACACTTTTAATTATTATTTTTAAATTTTAAATTTTGTAACATGAAGAATTAATCATATATAAAGTTTTTTTTTTCGAATTAATAGGCCTATCAGTTTTAGGGAAAACTGGGCTAGGACTATATGGACTTCGCAATCATAAATCTCTTGGAAGTTCGAAATAACAGTACATTTAAACAGATTCTTTGAAGAAAGTGCAGAAACATTAGCAAGACAGATGTCAATTTCATCGTGTACGAAGCTGAAAATTACGTTCTTTATATACCATTTTCTTTTTTTCCCTTGCAACAAATGTTTGGTTTTTCCGTGCATGACTTTATTTCTTCACCAATGCACTCAAGTATAATAGAGTATGCTAAATGTAATTTATGGGTATTTATAAAAATATAATAGAATAATAGACCAAGACAGTATATAGGCCTAAACACGAAAATTAAATGATGTAAATTAAGTAACATTTCCCAGAAACATGGACATGTTGCAAAGATATCCTAATAGATCAGAATTGGCATTAAATTAAATTTTATGCTGACCTTGCAACAAAAAATCCCTCACAAATAATTGCAGAAATATGTCTTTCGGCAATGCTTCCGATATTGGTAGATACCCGATTTGTTTAACCGAAATGCATTGTTATTGCATATGTTTCAAGTATTTGTTTTGAATTATTCTAAAAACAACTTTGAAAAATAAAGCCAGGAAAGACTCTATAATGAAATTATACAAGACAATGGCAGTGCCTATTATTAGTTATGGATCCCTAACATGGACAGTGACAACACAACAATCTGCCAGAATACAAGCTGCTGAAATGAGATTCCTCAGACCAAAAGCAGGATATCAAAGAACAGACAAAAAAAAACATTACACAGAAATAAGACAACTAAAAGTAGAGGAATTTAACACAACAATAGATAAATACAGAACAAACTGGAAAGAACATGGCAAGGATGGCTGAGAATAGAATACCAAAAGCAGCATACAGCTATTCACCACGAGGAAGAAGTAGTTTGGGAAGACCAGATAAAAGATGGAAAGAGCAGCAATTTGGAGCCGAACAGGCTAGTAAATAAAGAGTGGACCTATCTACTATAAAAACACAAGGTAGCAAAAAAACAAGCAAAAAGTTCTATCAACAAAATAACCACGGTATATAATTCACTTGATAACTTTTGTTGAAGGACAATTACCATTATGGTAATTATTTTTTATTCCTATTGTCATTACTATTGTTATATTACTCTTACTATTACTATATTTTTTTCCTAAAGTCAGAGATGGTGGTCTTTAGTGTGATTTTTGCAGTCGATGCAATTAAATATAGGCTATTTTTACAGAAATCTACAAAGATTCTCGAATGATCTCTCTTGCATCTAACATTAGTCCGTTCCACATTTTTTAAAATATATATTAAAGATTTGTTATCAGTTATTTTTATGTCAATTAACATACGTGCTGTAAGACATTTTAAAATTTCTTATTATCATTTTAAATGGAAGGGGTAATTGACAACAAAGAATGGCAACAAAAATAAGATCTCGGCTCTAAAATATCAAATTTTTGGTTAATTTTTTATCCATTTTAATATCTATTATTTTAAGATGGAACAGTGACTGTAGTTAGTTTTTTTCTGAGGAAGAAAAGGTCCCGCTAACTCGTTTTAACACGGAGAGAGGGAAAGCCAACGATGTTTAAGGGCTGTGAAACGTCCTATCACAAACCCCGCATTAGAAGGGGAAAGTTGTACGGTTTGAAAATAAGCGGTTGTATCTAACCTTCCTTAGAGAATACAGACTGTAGCAGTAAAACAAAATGAGTCTGGTCTAGATTGAAATGGAATAATAAAGTGCTGTTCTAATGTCAACTTGTGAGGTAACAGGGACAGCATGCAACCTGCATGACTTGAGGTGTGAATAGACAAGCTTCCCTTATGTAAATGACACGTGGCGTAGGAAATGAATGGCTTCTTTGTGTGTTTGTTTTTCTGATGAAAGCTCTGGATTTCAATTCAAAATATTTATGCCAATGATACAAACTAGGATTCTAATAAGTATTCACTTTGGAGGATATAAATAAATTTTAAAATAAAATCTGATGTAAATTATTACTAAATAGCTTGTGATTTCACCGACAAACTTTTAATTAATATAAATTTATAATTAAAAGATTTTAAGTCCTATATCACAGATATTTGGAGCGCCATTAATTAATCCTTTATTCACTCTTGTAACAAATATGTGCTATATTCAACCTATCAATAAGCTTGGACCCTACTTAAAACATAAAAAAATGGATGGGCTAGAATATTTATCCGCCCAATTTAGATTATATATTGGTCAGTTTATATTACATCTATGCTTTCGTATTTACATTTGAGACAATTTAAATAATTTTATCTTAGATCGTTTTACTGTTGAAATTTGATAAGGGAATTATAAGTTATGATTAAAAATGAGATATGACAGTGGAAATTGCTTGTTTAAATTTGAAAAAAGAATGAATAATCATAAGTAATGCCACAAATGATTTCCAATTTATCTAGAGGATTTGGAAATCAATAGTGGCATTTGTTAGGACTATTTAACGATTAAAATTAAGCTGTTTATTCAAAAGTCATTATTTAAATACAGTTACCGGTATTTTAAAATATTTACTTATTTAATGTAAACGGCCATGTTTGAAAAGAAATCAGAAATCTGGGGTTATGTATATTCACTGCAGCTTGATCATGTTATTTATTGCCAAATAGGATCGCAATATTGTAAGAATGTACCCTAGTGGAGAAATAATAAAACACATCAAACGGTATATTATAATCGACATTATAGGCTATTCATTTATTTTTTTAGTAAACAACTCCGTAAAATCAAGGAATCTGTTCATTATTTGCTATATTCAATGTATTTGTTAGAGAAAAAGAATGCTCTGAGTTGTTCAGAATATTAAAAAGGAGTTTTCTTTATCACAAAAGCAGAAGCTGATAAAGATAAATCGATAAAGAGCGAGGTGAAACACGGCTGCCATTGGTTGTAAAACAAAATTCATTCAAACATGATTGGTTATTGACTCCCATTTGGGGCATGAGTTAAATAGTCCTTCAAATTTCTCTCTCTCATCCCATTTTCTTTTTTCATTGACAGCTTTTTATACCCTGCAGCCAAGTGTTCTTTTTTTTGCTACAATTACGTTTTCTTCCCACTGGAATCCAATCGAAAACTCTTCGTGATAAGAGTTAATATAAAATATAGAAGTATAAGGACAACAGGTTCATTATATATTCGTTTTGGAAGTAAAGATCAAACTTCCCCACATAAACACGTTAGGATACGATTACTTGCTAATCGCCAGGCTAAATATTTGAGACAAGAATATGGACTGAAAATAATTTTACGAATCGTAGTAATCAATCCAAAATAAGTTATTGAATTAATTTCTGAAAACGGGAACCATTGCGAAAGTACATATTATGGATTCTAAAAGTTGTATTGCATGAAAAGAATGGTTGCATGAACTGTTTGACCCTGCATCAGACCAAGAGTGAACAATCGCTTATCGATATATTACAACAACATTCTTTATAAGTCTGCAGGGCGGATTCTGAGAAAACATGGAATTACACACTTTCACGTGAGAAAATTGTCAGAGTATTTAGAGAAACTGGATCTTCACATTGAACTGATCATGCAGTAACATCCACTCATTATGTTTAATACTCGATTGAGATTAATCACATGGAACTATGTTTCATGGTTTCATTCATGTTCTCATTCCCCAGAGACCTTTCGTGGTTTCAATGTGCATGTGCGACTTAAGGCTTTTATAATCATCGTAAGTGATCTAAGTACCTAAAACAGATATGAAAGTGACAGCACTTTTAACCATGTTGTGTTCAGTTTTTATGAATTTACGAATCGATACAAGTAAGGACTCCATCCATAGTAATTCTGCCCGAAGGCAGGTCTTTCACTGCAATCATAGCATTTTCATGCTATGCTTTGCAGTTTTACTAGGGAATAAAGACATTAAAATATTGTCATGTGTAGCAAAGGCTGTCCTTCGCCGTAGCCGATGACTTGGCACAGAGTTACGAGACTTGCGTCAGTTGGAGTCTCCATGGGGAAGAAATTTTCTCATGGAATTTCGGCCAATGGTGCCCACCCAGCATCATGAGGAATTAGAGTAGCTATGATAAAGTCGAAAGCAACGGGAAGCTACCACACCTATAATTCCCTAGTAAAGCTGCAAAGCATAGTATGAAAATGCTATGATTGCAGTGAAAGACCTGCCCTCGGGCAGAATTACTATGGATGGATGATAAAGTTGAGCAAACGCTATAACGGCAGGGGGATGTGACATGTTGATTACACTGGCAGGATGATCGTCTACTTCTGTGATTAACGCATGGGGGTGAGAGGTCAGCATTCGGCTGGTAGGTCAAGAGTCTTTCAGCCCTGCCGCGTCATGGAGAAGAGTAGCAAATGCAAGATCCGTAAAGCGTGTATGGCCCGTGAGAAGTTTGATAATATGTATAAAAGAACTCTTGGACCCAAATGAATTTGATACACCTAAAGTTCTTAGGAAAATTTTTGGACCAAAGAGAGATGAACAGACAGGTGAATGGAGAAGACTACATAACAATGAACTACATGGTCTTTATAGGAAGCCAGATATAATAAGAACAGTTAAGTCCCATAGACTGTGATGGGCAGGACATGTTGCGCGTATGGGGAATGAAAGACGTGCATGGAAACTTCTTGTAGGAAAGCCAGAAGGAAAACGCCCAGTTGGTAGACCAAGAATGAGGTGGGAGAACAACATTAACTATGATTTGAGGGAAGTAGATTATACAGGGAATGATTGGAAAGCATTAGCTCAGGATAGGGATGTATGGAGAGCTTATGTCCGTGCGGCCATGAACCTACGGGTTCGATAGTGCCAGTGAGTAAGTAAGTAAGTGAGTAAGTTAACTTGATACTCTATATCAGCGGTTCCCAACCATTTCTGACTCGCGAACCTCTTCTACAACGAACTGAGTTGGGCGAACCATTGACTTTTAAATATAGGCTACATACAGTAGATACGCATAACATTTAATCCCAAGCAAAAGGTTTAATAGCCTTAAATTAACTTAACCCTTAACGGTTAAAACCCAAAGTTACTCTAGTTACGGCTTAAAAGTTACGTGTAGCGAAATCAAATGTATTTCTAACGTTGTTATATAACTGTAAATTAGACATTCGCGGCAATTATTAATTTATTGTGGAAATAATGTGATAAATTCCCGACATTACACATATGTAACAAGGGGCTTTACATGATTAATTTAATTTTAAAATTATTTGATTATGAATGGAAAAATCCAAGGAGCAAGTCCTCCGGGAGGGACTTTAAGCCGTGGGTCCCGAGTCTGAAGATTTTCAGGCTCGTAAAAGATCCTTAAGCCTGAATGCAAAGGCCTCTAAGCAAAATTTACCGAATGCTCCCGTCCTAGTACTACCTTGGTTTCCTAGATGTCAGTATGAGGCTGAACGCTGAGCACGGACCATTCAAATGACATCTGTACGAAAACAAGTGTAGCTAAATTATTATGGTTCAAATTCTTCCCTGTAGGGGGAGAGCGCCTAAATCTCTGTTAAGGGAACCATGGGCTTACAAGAAGAAGAATATATTATTATTATTATTATTATTATTATATATTATTATTATTATTATGCCGTTATAAAGTTCTTAGAGAAATTTTTGAAACAATGAGAGATGAACAGACCAGCGAATGGAGAAGACTTCATAACAGTGAGCTAAATGATCTTTATCAGAAATCAGATGTAATAAGAACAGTTGTCATGTAGACTGCGCTGGAAGTAGATATTACAGGGGATGATTGGAAAACATTAGCTCAGGATAGGGATGTTCGGAGATCTTGTGTACGCGCGGCCATGAATCTACAGGTTCGATAGAGCCAGTGAGTTAGTTATTATTGTATAGTCGTATAGTATTATATATTCGAAATTATATCCATCCATAGTAATTCTGCCCGAAGGCAGGTCTTTCACTGCAATCATAGTATTCTCATACTATGCTTTGCAGCTTTACTAGGGAATTGTAGGTGTGGTAGCTTCCCGTTGCTTTCCACACCGGTGAAGGATGATGATGACCATATGATTTCGGGGACCGTTTGGGCCTTAAAGTTTTCCTGACATTTGTCTTACAGGTGAGGAAAAACCCCGATAAAAACCTCACCCAGAAAAACTGTCCCGACCGGGGATCGAACCCGGGCTCGCTGCGTGACAAGGCAGCACGCTACCTCGAGACCACAGCGGTGGACATCGAAATTATATAGAGGCCCATATAATATGACCATATTATAGACCCAGCTACACATAGTTTTGTCATATAATAATTAATGACTCATTGATACTATCGAACTAAGAGGTTCATCCCCGCGCGGACATGAGCTCTCCATACATCCCATCCCATCCTAACCAATGCTTTTCAATCATTCCTTATACAGCGTGTTACCGAAATGAGTGCAGATTTTTCGTGTGGTGGTAGGGAACATCCATACAAGTATTTTAACACAATGAACCTTTTGTCGGAAATGAATTGTTCTGGGTCTACAGAATAAAACAGCTTTTAAAATTGTTGAACACATTGTTATTCATTTATTAATTCTAAGAAAAAATGGAACGTAAAAAAAAGTAAAGTGATCCCACAACAGGCCCGGAGGCCCTCGGGGTAGTAGGAGGTTAAGGCTCCCACTTTTTCTAGACAATCGGCACTTTGTCAGCCCTGCGTGACGGCCGTCTTTACCCCCAGAACAAGCGTCTGGTACTCATTTCAGTTAGAGGCTGAGTCGACCCCAGGGCCATAGTGCCGCCAGAGTGTTTGGGTCAGTTTAAAAATCCTGACCCCAACGGGACTTGAACCCTCGACCCTCCGGCTTGTAGCTCAGTGCCTTAACCACTACGGTACGGCGTGCCCCAAAGTAAAGTATTCCCACTACAGGCCTCAGGAGGCCCTTGGGGTAGTGGGAGGTTAAGGCTCCCACTGTTTCTAGACAATCGGCACTTGATGTCAGCCGGGTTGTCAGCCCTGCGTGACGGCCGCCTTTACCCCAGAACAAGCGTCTGGTACTCATTTCCGTTAGAGGCTGAGTCGACCCCAGGGCCACAGTGCCGCCAGAAGGTTTGGGTCAGTTTAAAAATCCTGACCCCACCGGGACTTGAACCCTGGACCTTCCGGCTTGTAGCGCAGTGCCTTAACCACTACGCTACGGCGTGCCATATTACATGTTATTTTACAGTAATTATTGGAAATGGCGATCATTGACCTGGATGCACAGCTCTGCTCGTCTCATCTCGGACTGACGAATTCTAAGAAGCATATCTGGATGCTCCCTGATTTCCGCAACCGCTGCCGCGATCCTTGCTACAAGTTCTGGAGCTGTGCATCCAGGTCAGTGGTCGCCATTTCCAACAATTACTGTAAAAATAATATGTAATACCTTCCATTTTTCTTAGAATTAATAAATAAACAACAATGTGTTCAAGAATTTGAAATGCTGTTTTATTATGTAGACCCACAACAATGCATTTCCGGCCTAAGGTTCATTGTGTTAAAATACTTGTATGTATGTTTCCTTCCACCATACGAAAAATCTGCTCTCATTTCGGTAACACTCTGTATAATTCACTTCCTTCATATCGTGGATAATGTTATCTGGCCTCATTCTTGGCCCACTTATATCGCCTTCGTTCTGGCTTCCCTTAAGTATGATTTCCAAGACCATCTTTTATTCCCCATTCATACCATATATTCTGCCCATCGCAGTGTACGAAACGTAACTGTTATTACATCTGGTTGTCCATATAGATCATATACAGAGCAATTTAAAATACGTATTAGACACTTTTAGGGGTTGTAGAGGGGACTTAGTAGATAAAGTTTTGATAAGGAACCCATGTACGGAAACGTACATGTAAAATAAGTTTGAAATTCGAAACACAATGGTCTGATAGTCCACCGCTGTGGTCTCGAGGTAGCGTGCTGCCTTGTCACGCAGCGGGCCCGGGTTCGATCCCCGGTCGGGGCAGTTTTTCTGGGTGAGGTTTTAATCGGGGTTTTTCCTCACCTGTAAGACAAATGTCAGGAAAACTTTAAGGCCCAAACGGTCCCCGAAATCATATGGCCATCATCCTTATCATTATCATCCTTCACCGATGTGGAAAGCAACGGGAAGCTACCACACCTACACTATTCCCTAGTAAACCTGCAAGCATAGCATGAAAATGCTATTATTGCAGTGAAGGACCTGCCTTCGGGCAGAATTACTATGGATGGATGGATGGTCTGATATTGCGTGTCTTGTGTTTCAGAATAAGTAAAGTATTACAGACTTCTATGGGCTGTACTACACTTATCGAGTCGGAGGAAGATCTTCTTGCACGAATTCTGGCGGCAGCAGAAATTATTGAGCGCCCCAGGTCTCGTGGGGCGTGTGTATGAAAACATACGTGACAGGTACACCTTGTGCAACGAATAACAGGGTCGCCACGTGGAACCACACTTGTAATACAAGCCCTAAACGTCTGTAATACTTATTCTGAAACACAACACACGCGATATCAGCCCATTGTGTTTCGATCCTCAAACTTATTTTACATCAAAATGGTACGTTTCTGGACATGGGTTCCTTATTAAAACGTTATCTACTAACTCTCCTCTACAACCCCTAGAAGTCAGTAATACTTTTTGTGAATCACCCTGCAGTTGACTTATGAAATCTCTATTCATCTCTCTGATCCAAGAATTTCCCTATAAGAACTTTATTCTTAATATTATCTTCTCCCTTACATTAAGAGCCCATGTTTCGCATCCATATAACTAGATTTGTCATATAAGAGTATGCCTCATCATCAACAACTACTTCACGGATTAGGTCTTTGCCTGTTCCGATCTCACATCTGTTCAGCCCAGCGCCTTCTTGGTCTTCCTATCGATCTTCGTCCTCCAGGATTATGCCTATTAAAATATTTTCATTAGGAATATTCCACATATAAATTTGGAATAAGAATATCAGAAAATGGAAAATTAAACACCCTATTGTTTGCAGATGACCAAATAATAATAACAAATTCAGAAGATAATCTACAGAAAGGTCTGTATGAACTTAACAAAATTACAGAAGAATATGGTTTGAAGATATCTGCAGAAAAAAAAAACAAAAAATATGGAATTTCAAGGTGTAGATCCTGTCGGAAGTAAAATTGTACTGGACAATAAAATTTTGGAGCAGGTGAATAATTTTACATATCTAGGATGCAATATCTCATATGAAGAAGAAAAGGATGTAAATGCAAATATATCTAAATTTTTAAGAATTTTAGGGTTAATAAATTCTATCTTCAAGCCACAGTTAGTCCAAAAGCATTCAAGATTAAAAGTATATAAAACAATGGCTCTTCCAACTCTTTTGTATGGTAGCGAAGCATGGACGTTGAAACAGAAGGGTATACAGAGACTTAGATCTGCTGAAATGAGACACCTTCGGAGGACTGCAGGATACACACTACTAGATCACAAAAAAATGAAGACATCTTAGAAAACAAAATTTCTGATTATAAGTCAAGATGGATGCAACATGTTCATCGAATGGAACATCACAGAATACCCAAACAAATGTTAAGATATCAACCTGCAGGAAGAAGAAGACCAGGACGTCCACTCAAAAGACTTTAGGATGGTGTTTCTCTTGGGGCCGAAACAGGTCAACAAATGGCCTAAATTCGCGAATGTACTATAATGATGATGAATATTCCACACTATAGTGGTTCTCTTTCAACCTAAAGTGATTTGACACCAGATATCTCTATCTAATGCATGTTTTTTTCCTATGACCCCTTGATTCCATGCTACATTTACTCTGTTCTCTTGGTCTACCTGTTCTCTTCCTTCCTGTAGGGACCCTTCCATGATATAACCATCTTTGGTATTCTATCTTCTTCCGTTCGTACGAGGTGTCCATACCATCTCAAACACCATTTTATAACAACAGAGTAACATATTTTCATTAGATTACTTTTACAAATTAAGAATAATTGCTGATAGAGCATATTTAACGAAAACTTTATTTATGAAATTATTTTAAATTCTGGACTTAATATTTATATAATGAAAACGTAGAAACCAAATATATTTATATTTAAAACAAATAAATTTAATAATTATATATTATTAAAACGCAAGCGGTTAGACGCTTACCTCTCACCGCTGGGCCCCGAGATCGAATCTCGGTCACTCCCTGTGAGTTTCATGGTGGACGAAACGAAGCTTGGGCAGATTTTTCTCGGGGTTTCTCCAGTTTTCCACAATTTCATTCCACCACTTTATTCATATTCATCTCATCCATTTCATTTCGTTCATCTGTCCTTGTGACGGCATCCATGTCATTCACAGACGTCTATATAAAGGGGTTCATCTCTTCTCATCCCTCGATCCGACCCTGAGTTGGACACGAGTTGAGGATATTTATATTTACTGTATATTATTACAAATTAAACATTTTGCGCCGTTATTTTGTTCCATAATAAAATATGTTAGATGGACTGTGAACCGTCTTTGAATCAGGCATTAATGACATGAGATATTAAATTGGCACATAAATAAAATATGCTAAAGACAAACTAATACGACGGCAATGACACGATATATTAAATGGCTCGTAAATAAAATATGCTATAGACAATGATACATAAATCGTCAGTATTGAACGCTCGCGAAGATCTCTATAGACAAGCCTTAGTCATTTATAATGATTTTGAATAAGTGTCAATTTATTGCAGTTTAGAATGGATTATTCTATGTAACTAAAATTAATAACTTTATATGTCTTTCTCTAAGGCTAAAGTATGTAATAATCATTAGACAATGACAGAGAATTCTTGTAAATGAAATCTCGTGGTTCAATGGTCTCATTGATTACAGGATCGTTAAACTTCTTGTGGCAATGACGTCATAATACATTCGGCCAAGGCCACAATATTAAGACGAGAAGTGGGAAACAACAGTTATAATGTATACAAAGTAATCTGTAAAGGAAGACTTGTTTTTGTAGATAGTCCGTTTAAAAACATTGTTATTACTCTAGCTTTTGGTGCTGTATGAAGTTAAAATTAGATTTCTGTCTGGCTATTGGGTCTTCATAAATGCATGAATGCAGGTTTTTTTTTTTAATTTACCTTTTTTTCCGTTTATACTGATTTTCCATCTTGTTTTACCTTTTTTTTGTTTTACCTGTTAGTTAACTTTCTTTAGTTCTCACATAGACACAAGGATAATACACCACACACACACACACACACCCAGACCCAGGTGGAGATTTAAAATCCCCTATCCCGCCAGGAATTGAATTGTCGCCGGAGTGGAAGGTAGGGACTGTACCGACTACTCCACGGCGACGGACCAGGCTTGAATCCAAGCGCGACAGACCTAGAAGGCCCTTGGTCTACCAGCCGGATGCTGGCCTCACATCCACGTGTGTTAATCATAGAGGTAGACGATCATCTATACCGTATTTTGCCTTAGTTTATGTTGTACTGTAAACAAAGTCACAAAAGGTATCCTTCCGCAGGCATCTGTGATTGGTGGAGCGATGGTACTATTTTACGCGCTATGTGATGTTCAATGTATTCAACATGAGCGGCCATGTTGAAATAACTGAATATCCCTCTTCGTCAACTGACATGCACGAAATGGTGTTATATTTAAATTTATATAAATTTATACTTATTGTTCACCAGTGTCTTTTTTTTTTTCATGTGTTATATTATATTTTATTACTTTATTATTAATTTTGCGATAATTTTGTTCATACATAGTAGTTATATAAAATGTAGATTGATCGGGAACTATGTTTTCATCTACGCCACTGGACAACGATGTCATTAGGTTCATGTGCCCAATGAAATCACACTTAACCACGTGCTTCTGTTTACATTACAACATAAACTAAGGCCGAAACCAGTATAGCCAGTGTAGGGGTCAGAATGTCGGGTCCCCAGCCGTATAGCTGGTCTTCTCAATCTGGAGTTGCTACTTAATGTAGCTACCCAAATACCTCACGACACTAGGTGGGCACTGGTCCCATACTGGCCGAAGTTCCATGAGAAAATTCCTTCCGCAGTGAGAATCCGAACCAGCGCAAGTCCCGTAGCTCTGCACCAAGGATTCTTGCCTTAACAACTCGGTTACGGCGCGGGACTTATGCAGGCTTACCTTTCATTAAATCAAATCTATCAATACTGTAGGTTAATTGACTGGTGATTTTGAACATTAAAATAGTAGGAAATAATTTCATGGTTAATTCAAAGTTATTTATGTACTTCCATATGGACACAGAGTGTAAGTGAATTAAAAAAAAAAAAACTGGTTATAGAGGAAATTTAGACGAGCGCGGGAGGGATTTGAAATGACTATTTAACTCGTGAACCAAATGGGAGTCAATGACCAATCAGATTTAAATGATGTTTTATTTACAACCAAAGTCGTTTTTCACCTCGATTTTATCAGTTTAATTTTATCACTGTAAAATGAGGCTCCTTCTTTTTAACATTCTGAATAGGTCATAGCATTACCTTGCAGTAACTACATTTGGTTACCAGATTGCATATATAGTGCACGAATGTAACCGTATCGTGATTGCGGGAGATAATATAAAAACATTCGTAGCAATTGATTATACCACAAAAAAAACACTGTTGGCACTTTCTTAAACGTATTTTTTCCCAGGTAATAACGTTCCAGAATAATATATTTGACATATTTACATCATAGGACATCAGAAATTAATTAATATACAGTTTGATGTGTTTAATTTTTTTCTCCACTAGGGTGCATTCGTACAATATTGCGATCCTTTGGCAATAAATAATATCTGGTTGCAGTGTTAAACGAGTGAAACATAATATTTCACATTTGTTTTCAAACATCGCCGTTTACATTAAATATATAAATATTTTAAAATAACTATATTTAAATAATGATTTGTGAGTAAACAGCTTAATTTTATTCGTTAAATAGTCCTAACAAATGCCACTCATGATTTCCAAATTCTCTAGACAAATTCACTCCTCACTTCGTGAGTCGTGAAACATCATTCGTGGCATTACTTATGAAGAACCCATCATCGTTTCAGGAAAAAAAAACTGAGTTTTCAGTTCAAGTTGTGTTTGATCTCAAAATCCAATATAAAAATAAAATTTTGATGGTATGGGATGTGTTCATTCCTTAGAGGATTGGATGAAGTAAAACTATTAACATCAATAAAACATATTTGCCTAATTCAGTTTTTAAAGAATAATTTTAATAATGAATGCTTTTAAAGCTTATATAAAACCAAAATTTTAAAAGCTTCGCATGATTAATTCATAATTGTTAGTTTAAATGGGATCTCGTTAATCCTTTCATGCATGTGACTAAGTAGATTACGAGGCATTTGACACCTTAAGCCATCACGTACCATTGTACACTGTTCATCATCACCATCCTGTTGGCTCGTTCCGGTTTCATGAAAGCTAGAATTGTTACAATTGTTCAGACCATCTTTTGTGTGGGCGTCCAACATTTCTCCTTCCGTGCGGTTTATAATTTAGCAATAATTTCGGAAATCTTTCTTCTGGCATTCTATCAATATGTTCTTTCCAGGCGTTCCTGTATTTAATTATTCGGTCTGTAAGTTTGAAAATATTTAGTCCCTTTCTTATATCTTCATTTCTTTTCTTATCCAGCAGAGTATATCTCGCTGTATTTCTTAAAAATCTCATCTCAGCTGCTTGCAATCTTTGTTCTTGTCTTTTAGTGATCGTCCAACATTCTGATTCAAACATCAATACAGGAACAGCCATTACTTTATAAAATTTCATTTTATTTCCTTTAATTCTGGAATATGTATATCGAATGTAAACAACTGATAGATAACTCGTAACTTTTCGTCTCAAATAGCAAACTCCTCTATAAGTTACTTTTCTTTGGTTTAATTAATTTACACTATGCCTAAGATTTAAGGTACCATTAGCCTATTTTGTAATATTTTAGGAGGTTGTGTTTGATACAATTTTTCTGCAGAAGTTCTCTTATTATCATCAAACTTCACGGATTAGGTCTTTGGCTGTTCCGTTCTCACATCTGTTCAGCCCAGCGCTTATCGTGTGACTTTTGAGAAATATAATTTGCCGTGGTGGGTTTCCAGCCAGACGCACAACCCCCAACCTGGAGGACCGGAGGGTTTCTATTGGGGTGACTTTTGCTTAGATGGTTGGCTTCTCCTTGGCTGACGAGTCCTCTTCCCGGGTTTATTTTCGGAGTTTTCCTTCTGCTACACCCTTACCAATAGTCACACTTGGGGTAAAGTGTGTTGGGACTTTTTACCCACAGCCATATCTAGATCCGCCGTATTCGGTTAAAGCAGGGCCATCTCTTTCTTGCAGGATGTGGTTCTTCACCACGTACATGCAGTCTTGGTTGTAGCTTCATTAGAGATAAAGGTCTTGCATTTCTCCTCCTCTTAACCCCTAGGTTGGTGAGGACCAGTGTGGGTCTACCCCTAACAAAGGTGCTACCTCTCCCTTCCCATTTACCCCAAGTTCCCTTATTTAATTTTGATTGACTCCATGACGCGACAGTGGTTTAGCGTACAGCCGAGTGCTGGACTCGCATTCACATGTTATAATTACAAAGGAGTTAAATCATCTAGCCAGTATAGTGGTGACATATGGGCAGCATGTCGGGCTTCCAGCCGTTATAGCTGGTTTTCTCAACCTGCAGCCGCTACTTATTGTAGCTACCCAAATTCCTCACGATACTAGGCTACTTATACTACTAAATTTTAATTATAATGGAATGATATGTGTTACTGAAATTCCAGCCCAACGCTGTAGTTTCGGAGTAGCGTCGCTGCATCGTACGCAGTGGGCCCCGGTTCGATCCCCGATTGGAACAATTTTCCTGGGTTTTTCCTCACTTGTAAGACAAATGTCAGGAAACTTTAAGGCTAAAACGGTCCCCGATCATCATCTGACCAATCATAATCATTATCACATTCTCCATGTTTAGTATGAATCAACATTAATGAAATGCATGGTAAAACTCCATTGAGGTATTAGTCGCTATATTGTAATCATAAAAGTATGTACATTGTAGGTCCGTCTTCTCAATTTGAAAAATATTTAATAACTATAGATCTTTCGGGACTATTCCCATCATCAGCAGATGGCAGGTTCTTTTGAGTCTCGCTTATATAATTACTTGTTAATTCATTTTTCTCCAGAACTTGATTTATTCTAAGTCATTAATAGGATTTTTTTAAATTTTTCATTCTTGTACTTTTATATTTTATTTGGTAAATCTGGTAAATCAAAATATATTGTAATTAATTGTATTATAGTCGTACCATGTAATAATTTTGTTTATTATAATTTAGATGTAATACTATTTTTTGTATTTTTTCTAACCTGGTTGAGTGGTAGACAATGCCTTAAGGACTTAACTCTGCCAGCTAAAATAAAGCTATTATTATTGTTGATGTTGTCACTGGAAATCAGCAATAAACCTGATTTTAAAAGAGAACGTGCGTAGTACATACAAGCCTCTCTAAAAAAATTCATAACAAATATGGGTCAATGGCAGCGGATCCAACTTCCGCTGATGATGGGACTACTCCCTAAAGGCCTAAGTTATTCGTTTTTTTTAAATGTTGAGACAGACCTTTAAGATACATCATTTTAATGTTTAGTATGAGTGTGTGTGTTTCGTCTTAATGTTGAGTTCTCTCTGAGATGGATCTGACATTGAGCTGAACATTAATTCGGGGAGGTCCTCCTTGTCCTTGTGTGGTCAGAAAAGTATGTGTGTGATCCACAGTTTAAAATTCCTCTCCCAACAGGTCGTGTCCGAGTGGCGTGTAAAATGTACCTATAAGGCGAGAGGTTAAACCAAGTTAATTGAATTAAATCCCGACCTAATATTTGTCCCAATGACTGTGGTTCCAGTTCAAGGAATAAAAACATATACAGTTTTCAATATTAAAAGATTCCAGGCTATGTGGCCGTTGTCTGTAACTGGTTTTACTTCCTGACTTTTCTCCCTCCGCAGTTGAGGGAGAAAATTATGGAAGTAACACTAGTTAGAGACCACGGGCACGTAGCCTGGAATCGTTTAATGTTACGATTACCGGCGGTGAAAATCTGCGTTCCATATACGGTTTTTAATAAGCAATATTCAATTTCATCAAGTACACAAATTTGTTAGTAATAAACTTAAAACAGTCTTCTTCTTCACTTCCTGGTTTAGGCATTAGTTGCCTGTTCCGTCTTCACTAATATATCGAAGATCATCTCTTCCGAGGACGTCCGACATCTCTTCTTCCTCTCGGAAAATATTGTAAGATTTTATTTGGTATTCTACTTTCTTCCATTCTTTCTACATGTTCTTTCCACTGTAACTTGTTGTTTCATATATTTTTCTTTTATGCAGTATGCAGTTCTTCACGGATATCCTCGTTCCTTATCTGGTCCATTCTAGTGCATTCTTTTACTCTTCTTAATAATTTCATCTCAGCTGCTTGAATTTTATTTTCTTGTTTGGTAGTGATAATCCAAGATTCACTCCCATCCAAAAGGACAGGGACTATCATTGTTCTATAAAATTTTAATTTTGTTTGTTTATGGGCTTTATTATTCAATGTTCTATTTATTGTGCCACAAATAACTTGAAACTGATGTGTTTTATGTTCAATATCTTTATCATATTCATAACTGATATCACATCCTAAATATTTAAAGTGGGATGCTTGTTCATTAATTTCGTCTCTAATTATTATTTTTGCATGCAGAGTGTTTAAAACAGTTTGAGAACAAATTATGATAACCTGAAACCGTACGAATGAATATTCTTCAAAACTTCGTAAGAGAATTTATGAGTTACTCATTGAGATGGAAAAAGATTGAATACATTTGACACAAACATGCACTGTCATCTTCTTTATCAGCATATAGGTCTCTTTGGAATGAGAATAGTCTTATCTTTGTGTCACGCAATAACTTTGTGAAAGGTACTAAAGTTTAATGTTTGATTTGATAAAATTATTAAAGTAAAAACTAAGAACACGTGTTCTAATTGAGAGTAAATCGCGACTCTCATTTTGTTGTAGATAAGGTTTTTTTAATAATGGAAAATCACAAACGTTAAATAATACGGACTATACTTACTTACTGGCACTATCGAATCCGTAGGTTCATGGCCGCGCGGACATAAGCTCTCCATAAATCCCTATCCTGAGCCAATGCTTTCCAATCATTCCCTGCATAATCTACTTCCCTCAAATCATAGTAAATGTTATTCTCCCACCTCATTCTTGGTCTACCAACAGGGCGTTTTCCCTCTGGCTTTCCTACAACAAGCTTCCATGCAAGGCTTTCATTCCCCATACGTGCAACATGTCCTGCCCATCGCAGTCTACGAGACTTAACTGTTCTTATTATATCAGGCTTCCTATAAAGACCATGCAATTCACTGTTATGTAGTCTTCTCCATTCATCTCTCTCTGGTCCAAAAGTTTTCCTAAGTACTTTATTCTCAAATACTTGTAATCTCATTTCCTCCCTAAAGTAAGAGTCCATGTTTCGCACCCATATAATATAACTGGTAGAATAATAGTTTTATATATTTTCAGTTTAACATTTTTTGAAAGGAGTTGGGACATCAAGAATCTCTGCAGTGCATAAAAGCACGCATTTCCAGAATTGAGCCTATGTTTAATTTCTTTGTGCATCTCATTCCTATTTGTGATTATTGTTCCTAGGTATTTGAATTCAGCCACTTCCTCAAAATTTACCTCATTTGCCATTAGCTGTCCATTTCCATAATATAATGTATTTCTATCTCCTCGCTATCAGCCAATAGTACTACATCATCAGCATAAACTAACAGCTTATTAATACCACGGACTATATGGTTTCAAAACATAAGTTTTAATGTCATCGTTTTATTTATTTTGCCAACACGAATAATATCCAATTTAAGTTGGTATATTTTACCAAATGTACCTAACATTTAGAGAAAAAACAATCATAACGTTCTCTGAATTATTAGATGATACATGTTCTTTTTTGTAAAATACCATTAGATTGTCTTACGACATTTCTGACCTTCTCTGTTGGCACTGGCGGAAATGTAATCCATTTTTGAGATTGGGACGCCTGGAAGGCGGAGTTACGTACGTTACTCCGATTTATATCCTATATACAATGAATCCCCAGGTGAGAACTTAAACTTAACCTAAATTCCATACCATCGGCGACCTTTTAAGAAAAAAAATACTGTGATCTGATCGTGAATAGGTTCTGAGACTTCATGAACTGTAGCCATAAGTTCCGACAACAAGACCATGAGGCTATAAAACTATTGCATATTTTACATATTATAATAAATCTATAAATTTATATTTGCAATGTATTTTAAACCTTAATGTTCTACACCGTTACCCCTTTCCTCCATATGTCTTCCCAGTCCGGTCTTGCAATCCTTTTTAATTTACCCCTTTTTTATGCGCTGCAGTCAAGTGTTTTTTGTTTACTTCTACCTCTTCTTCCCCGCTAGAATCCAATCCAAAAATCTTCTTGAGAACCTTCCATCATCCATATAAATTAATATCAAATTATATATTAATATAAAATTATAGAATATTCACCTGAAAGGTCCGTCTCCTCAACTTAATTATCATTTAACTGTAGCGCTTTCGGGACTTGTCCCATCATCGGCAGGATTCAAAACTGGTGTTTCATTGAAGATCTGGTAGAGGGGGTTGCATGTATTTGGTTCGTTTTCGTTTATCAGGCTGTCGTTGTGAGCTGCTTTCATGATGAGGAGACGGACCTTTCAGGTGAATATTCTATAATTTTATATTAATTTTGAATAAACCTCAACGGAACACATCATGAATCTTATAAAAGTTGACAAATTATATATGTTAAAAGGTTAACGGAACAATTTTAGTATGGACATAATGAGTTCTATCAATCCGTTGATTTCCTCCATGTACTAGTCATGCGATCTTCAGAAGTGAGTTTTGTGTACATGTGACAAAATGCATTCCTCATGTATCGTCATATAGGCCATATGTCTCATAATTACAGTGGAAGGCATATGCTATGTACTGAAACTACTGCATTTATGCAGTAAACACTTTGGAAATATTTTCTAAAATTGAGAAATGTACATTAAAAATATTGATGTACAATTAAATTCACAATTTTGTCACACTTCTTGAAGTAATAAATGGAATGATGTTATTCTTTCATTCAATTTATTTGATAATTAAACTACAATTAGACATACATAAATGTAATTAACCTTATCAAATATTGAAATATCGTCCACAAATCTCTTCTGGATCATTAGATCATTTGTTTTAAGATAAACAATATTTCTCTACATTTTCTTCATTATCATAGACTTCATGAATTGAAATATTTTATCCTATCCGCGTCTGAATTTACGTATATCTGCTCTTGCCAATGATTTTTAGGTCTCCTAAAGTTCTTCTCTTACCCTGTGGTCTGTACCTGTATAATTGCAATGGATTTAATCTTAATTGCATTCGTTGTAAAGTCAGTTACAACGACTGGGAGACCCGAAATGTTGACCACATGTCATCCCTAAACTGGCAGAATGATAGTCTACTTCTGCGATTAATACATGTAGATGTGAGGCCAGCAGCCGGCTGGCAACCAGAGGCCTTCTAGGCTTTTCGCACTTTGGAGTTTTTTTTCATTCGTTGTAAATGTGTTCGTCAAGCTTCATGGACTAGTGGTCAGCGTTTCTGACTATAGTTCATGAGGTCCCGGTTCGATTCTCGGTCAAACCTTAGTAATTTTTCCTTAAAGGGAATTATTCCTGTGGTTGCCCATGGTCTGGAATTTAGGTTAAGAACACTCCTGGCGCTTCGTTGTCATTTATCATCCATCATATATCATCGGGGTAACTTAACGTCGCCTTCCAGGCGACTTCAGAAGTGGGTTACAAATAAGTCAATGCCAGGACAGAACACCAGAAATGTCAAAATGACAACCCGGGGCATTGGGAAATATATATATACTTTTTTAAAAGATGCTTTTAAAATATTGGTCATACAGCGTATATTTATTTTATTTCTTTGTAATTTTATTTAATGATACCAAATAGGACTAGCCTCATGGGCTAGTGGTCAGAGCCATTGACTAAAGTTAATAGGGCCCTGGGTTCGATTCTCGATCGGTCCACAATATTTTTTTCTTAAAGGAAATTATTGCTATGATCTCCCATGTCGGGATTTATGTTAAATTTAGGTCTAAGGACTCTCCTGGCTCTTCATTGTCATTCATCAGCTATCGTATCATCAGAGTAACGTAACTTCCAGGCGCCCCAACTTAAGAAGTGTGTTACAATTAGCAAATGCCAGGAGAGAATACAAAAAAAAGTCACCAAGTCAACCTGGAGGCATTATTTAAAAATAAAGTTATGAAATAGGTCTGGGTAAAGAAATTATAACCCAGATTTTGCGTTGATGATTGAGGAAACACAGGAAAAACCCCAGTCTAGTTGGTTGGCACCAGGATTTGAACCCGGGATCTCCCGAATGTGTCTCAAATGGTACCGCTTGAACCAATTCGATTGGTATAAATTATTATTTCCAGTTCACTTAAAATATTTAGTTCATAACGAATAGACTCGCTTGTTTTGTGGCCAGGGAGATTGAATCCTGTCAAAGGTGAAATAATTTCACCTCTGCTGCTTCAATTCTCTTCTATATTCTGTAATTATAATCAAGTTTTCTGATCCGTATAAAAACTATAGTGTTCACCGCTGTAGTCCCGAGGTAGCGTCGCTACCTTGGGCACGGGTTTCCTGGTTTTTTCGGGTTTTCCTCACCCATAAGACAATTTTCAGGAAACTTAAATGTCCAAACAGTTACTAAACGTTATCTAGTCATCCTAATCGTCATATTTGCCATCTTGGTATGAATTTGTGTGTGAGTGGCGTACTTCATTTAATGTTGTGTTGTCTCGGAGGAGGTCCTGGATTTGAGCTGTTCACTTGTTCGAGAAAACCATCCATAGCCTAGCGTGCTCAAAAAAATATGCATGTGATAGAACATTTTAAATTGCAGGGCGGTATAGGACATGTAAAAATACCTATAAGGTGAGAGATTCAACTACGATGGAGAAGAAGAGATAAAACAAATGTCGGTGGGACTAACGTTTTGTGTAGTTTTAGTTCGCTACTTTTAAGGCAGAAAACTTTTCCTTCTGTTGCTTAAAATGTTTTTGTATAGGCCTCTTCATGTCACATGAAGTCACAGAACAATATCGCAAATATGTTATATTACTCTAAGAATAGGAGTAATTACCCATCCATTGCTAATGCAGTATTCTCATCAATCAGCTGTTTAAGGCTCGGTTTCACCAACAGAGGTAACTGTATTACGCCAGTTTAAGCTATGCGTTATACACGGGAAAAACTGGCGTAATACAGTTACCTCTGTTGATGAAATTGACCCTAAGGAAATATGTTTTACTACATTTTTCTTTCCCTGACCAGCCTCCTGGGTTAGTGGTAGCGTTTCTGACTACCCATCATGAATCAATACTCGTAAAATTCATATCAAATTCCGTTGAGGTGGAGTCATATGATGAAAGTTAGAAATTAAATTGTACCTCTTGGTAGGTGCCGTCGTCCTCAACTTTGTTAATATATTGTATATAAAATTAACTGGAGCGCTTTCGGAAACTGAACCTGCAGAAGATGGAAGGTAACTTCCGAAAGCGCTTCAATTAATTTTATATACAATATATTAACAAAGTTGAGGACGACGGCAGCTACCAACAGGTACAATTTAATTTTTAACTTTCATCATATCCATCATGAGATACCGGGTTCGATTCTCGGTCAGATCATATGACTTCTTCTTTAAAGGGAATTATTCCTGTGGTTGCCTATAGTCTGGAATTTAGGTTAAGGACTCTCTTGGTACTTCATTATCATTTATCATCCGTCATATCATCGGAGTAAAGTAATTCCGCCTTTCAGATGTCCCAATCTAAGAAATGGATTAAATTTCCGCCAATGTCTGGGGAAAAAAACCAGAAATGTCATAAAAGACAACCTGCTGGAATTGACAAAGGAACCCCCTCTTCGGCATTATAACTATAATTCATTTTTATCTTAATTTTGTGATTATAAGATACTATAATTAAAACAATATTATTGATTCAATTTTTTTCACATTCCATTGACGTAGTTTAACCTCTTATTTTATAGGTACGTTTTACATGCCACATGTCACCGGGCCTTGAATGCTATTGGGGGGAAAATGATCATTATTAAATGCGGGACTAAATTTAATATCAATAATGATTACGAATTGGTATCGTTGCCTATGCTTTTGAAATATACTGTATCCACTGGTAGATTCTGGACCTCTTTACCCCAAGAGATCACTGCCTGCGCACATTAGATTCCTTTAGAGAAAATTAAATATATTTTGCAATTGGTCTTTCAATGGATTGATTGTTTCTGATTTTTTGCTTCTCTAATAACATTGACTTGATTCATTTCAATTTTAGTTTAATTTGTATAAATATTTTGTTATAATTGCCTATGTTATCTTTTTTTTTTAATTTTTTTACTGGTTGGGCGGAAGGGAAGCCATTGTGGCAAGTTTTTTTTATTATTATTTCAGGATTGTTTTTGTTATTTACACAGGTATCTTCAACCAAAATACACAATTTTTTTTCTTCCACACTTCCCGGTCTTGCGTGTCTGCTTCTGTCATATTTCTCTTCTTCGTGTTGTCTTGAATTTCCTTTATCCATGTTGGCTTTGGTCTACCACGTTTCTCTTTTCCAGGAGGTAACCATTTCCATCGATTAAATAAATACATAAATAATAGTAATAATAATAATAGTAATTTTATTTATATACAGAATTTTAATGTTTACATATCTTTCTGTGCCTAAAGTTTTATTTTTCTTCTCCACTCGTCTCTCTCCATCCAATCCATGTCCTCCAGTCCTCTTGCTCTCATTCCAGTTCTTATTTCCTGCATCCACGATTTTCGAGGTCTTCCTCTCCTCCTTCTTCCAGGTGGACACCATTCCAATGTTTTCCTGGGTAATCTTTCATCTTGCATTCGTCGTACGTGCCCATACCAATTTAATTGCTTATACCGTATATAATCTACTATTGAATAACCAATATTCATTTTAATAATAGTAATAATAATAATAATTAATAATAATAATAATAATAATTACTATAATAATAATAATTAATAATAATAATTAATAATAATAATAATAATAATAATAATAA
Organism: Diploptera punctata; assembly: GCA_030220185.1. Classification (NCBI taxonomy): domain Eukaryota; kingdom Metazoa; phylum Arthropoda; class Insecta; order Blattodea; family Blaberidae; genus Diploptera; species Diploptera punctata. Next base: position 2,445,407 of record JASPKZ010003882.1, read on the forward strand.
TAATAATAATTACTTAGGAAAGCATTGGAATGGTGTCCGCCTGGAAGAAGAAATAAGAAACTTAGGATACAAGAAATAAAAACTGGAAATAGAGTAAGAGGACTGGAGGACATAGAGTGGATGGATAGGGACGAGTGAAGAAGAAAAATAAATATTCAGGCAAGGAAAGATGTGTATACATTGACAATCAGTATATAAATAAAAATATATTGTTATTATTATAAATGTAAAATCAATTTGGTGTTGGAAGAAGATAAGTAGATACTTCCCATTATATGTACCATAAAGAAGAAAGCAGGTTGCGTTCTAGAATATTAGGAGCAAACCTACTTTGAGAGACTTGAGAAATGGAATACGTGGGTACAAGATGTGGGAAAAGTTTTCTGTCTCCTTCTCCAGCTGCATGTTACCGGAAGAGTTGAGTTCCTGGAAACTGGAACCTGTTGAGCGGGTGACCACACCTGTGACGCTCTGTCCCTGACTTTGAAATCTCAGTCCACTCATTCCCTGGCTGCATCCGAGAGGCGACTTAGGGTAGATAACATTTTCTTGTGCGTATCCGGGTTTTCGGTGCAGTGGAGTCGCTTCCTATAACTTCTTGCCACCTTTATTAGGTTATATCAAGTTGTTAGTTTAATTACATTGTCGGTCGGCAGTTATGTGGGCCATGTTTAACTATTAAGAGAAATTAATTATAATTGTATTAATGCATTTTAATATTTTTAATGTTTTAATAATTTGTTTTTGCTTTTATAATTACGTTTTTAGACTTGCTTGCTATCCAGGATTGTAGCATATTTAACATATATTTAGGGTTTTCTGTTGTCAGTGATATAACATAATTTGAAGTTTTTACTTAAAATACTATACCATATTTTGGAAATAATTTTTATTTGTTACTTTAACAATTTCATTAATAAAGAGTCCCTCATGCAGGAACTGCGTAAGCTAAGCGAATTCCTCAGCAAGTCAAATTTATGGTCACATTTGGCTGGTTTAGTAACTCTAACTCACTGCACTATCGAATCTAGGTTCATGGCCGCGCAGACATAAGCTCTCCATATATCCCTAACCTTAGCTAATGTTTTCCAACAATTCTCTGTATAATGTGCTTTCCTCAAATCATGGTTAATGTTATTCTTCCACCTCATTCTAGGTCTACCAACTGGGCGCTTTCCCTTAGGATTTCCTACAAGTTTCCATGCCCCTCTTTCATTCTCGATGCATGCCATATGTCTAGCCAATCGCTGTTTTTTATGTTAAATTGGAGAAAATAAAACTTTACAAGGATTTTATAATCCTATCACCTATACTATAGGATGCCAGCTAATTTAAAAGTGTTGGACTGCAGTGAAAATAAATAATGCACAACCTATTTGCATATTATTGTATAATCTGACACCAGTTTAATTATCTGCCGATTAATTAGTCATTATTAAAAATATTAAGTTAAACTAATGTATCTTACAGGATACTTTGCCAATCTAAGGTCTAATTAAATTGTATGATATAAATTGCTACGAACCAAACAGGGCGATTGCTAGAGTCAATTTTTAATTTCGAGTTTCAGGTAAACCCCTACTTCTAATTGTCGGATTCCGCTTATTTTTGGAGAATACCTTCCTCTGTTAATTTTAATATCGTATATTTAGTTTCGTTGTCAAACGTCGAAAATTGCGTCCGCTAGAGCATGAATGGACATATATATATATATATATATATATATATATATACTTTTAATGTTACAGCCCAGGTCTGTTAAATGAACTCTTAAAATAGAATTCAAAGCCAAAATAAATGAAAATGAACACAATAAAGTTTACCCTTCAATTTTATTATTATGAAATTCCTCTTCCTCGAGTAATATTCCCTATCATATGAACACTTTATCTACGAAATAGGAGCAAAGACCCTAAACTTCCAATAACATGGTTATATACAATAACTAAATATATATATATATATATATATATATATATATATATATATATTTATTTAAATTTTTGTCATTATTTTCGGTGTATACTAGACAGGATCGGTAGATTTATGTAATCATTTTTCAAAAATTTTATCATGAGAATAATCTTAGTAGCTTCTTTCCTTCGGAATTTTCTAATACGAAAAATTATATAGGTTAGTCAAGGTCATAAGGCTATATTACAACACGATTTTCCACTCAACGTGGACAAAGTGTTGCATTGAAAATTCAGAATCACAAACATCCCAAACAAAATATTGGGATGTTTAAAAACAATATTGTTTGGAAAAAATAAAAATTTAAGAATAGATACAAAAGTAAGAATTTACAAATCTGTCATAAGACCAATTCTAATATATGGTTGCGAAAGCCGAACAGAAACTTAAAAAAAATTAATGAAACAACCGAAATGAAAATTGTAAGGAAAATTGTAGTAAATCGCTGGCAGAGAAAATTCGCAGCTCTGTTATTAGAGAAGAATGTGAAATTGAACCCATAAACCTTTGGATAAACGATAGACTAAATTGGAACGATCACATAGATAGAATGGAGAACAGTAGATTAGCGAAGAAAGTACGTGACTGGACACCTCAGCAGAAAATATCTTTAGGAAGACCACAAACTACGATGGAAGGATGTCACCATACCACGGACCTGAAGTGAATGAACACGCAACAAGCTGCCAGCTTTCATGCGCAGAGGAAGAAGAAGAAAATTCAATTTTAGATAGAGGTAACATTGGAATGAAAATTTGCCAAACTGGATCAGATCTGAAATTCTGATTATTTGTCTTTGGTGTTAGAAATGTAGTACTTTTATTGAATAATAAGCAATTTCCATATTTATTTTGAATAATAATATATTACTTGAATTGACTAGAGAGTAGACTTGTTATCCTTCATCTGTAATAATCAGATGTAAACTTACAAATTGAAAAATCGAGTTGTAATTATACAACTCCTAGCCTTTATTAATTAATGCATGTGAATGGTGGGTGTGACATAAAGTATTAACTCAGAGGAATTAATACAGGTATCGGTTATTATCTTTACAGGTGATTTTAGAAAATAAATGGGAATATAATGCCACTGTACATCAACTACATGTAGGCTTAAAAAAGGCATTCGAGGGAGAAGTTATATAGTATCCTTCTGGAGATCGGATTCCTAAAAAGTTAGACTTATACGAATATGTCTAAATGGCACAAAGTGTAGGGTGCGTGTAGGCAAACAGTTTCCGGATTCTTTCGAAATTCATAGTTGGTTAAAACAAGGGGGTGCACTATCTCCTCTACTATTCAATTTTGTATAAGAGCATGCCATCAAATATTTTGAGAATGAAGAAGGCCTACAACTCAATGTTATTAATAAGCTGTTAGTTTATGTGTGGAAAACAACGGGAAGCTACCACACCTACAATTCCCTAGTAAAGCTGCAAGCATAGCATGAAAATGCTATGATTGCAGTGAAGGACCTGCCTTCGGGCAGAATTACTATGGATGGATAGTTTATGCTGATGATGTATTATTAAGCGATAACGAGGTGTTACTAAAGGCCAACACACACACACACACACACACACACACACACACACACACACACACACACACACACACACACACACACACACTATTGTCTAACACTAAGAAATTGGGACTGGAAGTAAACATCAATAAAATTGAATATATGTTCACACATAGAAATGCGTTATATAATGGAAATGGACAACTAATGACAAATGAAGGAAATTTTGTAGTAGCTGATTTCAAGTATCTAGGAACAATAATTACAAATAGGAATGAGATGCACAAATAAATTAAACAAAGGCTCAATTCTGGAAATACATGTTACTATGCATTGTAGGGAGTCTTTCCCAATTCCTTTAAAAAAAAGTTAAACTGAAAATATATAAAACAGTTATTCTCCCAGTTATATTATATGGATGGGAAACATGGACTCTTTAAGGGAGGAAAGAAGATTAAGAGTATTTGAGAATAAAGTTCTTAGGAACATTTTTGGACCAAAAAGAGATGAACGGGTAGGTGAATGGAGAAAACATCATAATATTGAGCTACATGATATATACAGGAAGCCAGACATAATAAGAACAGTTAAGTCTCGTAGGCTGCGATGGGCTGAACATGTGACACGTATGAAGGATCAAAGAGGTGCATGGAAGCTTCTGGTAGGAAAACCAGAGGGAAAACCCCCAGTTGGTAGACCAAGAATGAGGTGGGAGAATAACATCCATGATTGAGGGAAGTAGATTATATAAGTGATAATGTGAAAACATTAGCTCAGGATAGGGTTGTATGCAGAGCTTATGTCCGCGCGGCTATGAACCTACGGGTTCGATAGTGCCAGTGAGTTAGTATGCTGTATTTAAATTTCGTTCAGTCCTGTGTTCAATGTTAGATTAAAGCAGGCGGAGTTCACTACTCCCACGTTCAAGGCAAGCTGACGTGAAATAAATTTAATATTGATAAATAATAATTTAATATATACGTTAATATATTATTCACTGTAAAGTAAATCAAGTTGGCATAATTCGCTGTATAAAATATTGTTAAAAAATTAACACAAAAAGATTAAAAAAAGAGAGGGGAAGGGGTTTATGGACAGAATATGGGTAAAAAATAGTTAATGACCTTAAAAATGGGGGAAATAGGCATTGGAAAATTACCCTTATCTCAATTTCAGGTAAAATTTTTAAACTTGTCGTTTAGATTAGATTTAGATTAGAACAATGTATGGGGTCGTGTTATTATGTCCGTACTACGGCAACCTTGTGTAGGTTCGTTGTATTCTAGGACCCATCGTTATTTGTTATGAATGAATGGAAATGAAATCTACTCTACGATGTTCTGTTGTGGTGTTCCTGGTGACGACACATTACTCATATCGCCAATTTCTGGGCTGAGTCCAGGGTCTCAAGGAGGGGGTCTATAACCCTCCCTTTGGGCCTATTATCCCCCCAAGTTGTTATACAGAGTCGTAAGGAAGTAATGTAGCTTGTGGAACAAAATTAGATTACAAATGATCCCAGTCAATACTAATAAAATTCATTGTTAAAACCGTTGAGGCGGAGAGTCAAAATAAAATAAGTTAATATATACCTTCTTATGTAAAATCCGTCGTCCCCGACTTATAAAATATGTAATCTTTATGCCTGTAGGCCTTTCAGAACATCCGTTCCATCTTCAGCAGGTCACTCTTCACGACAAAGCCACATTAGGACCAGCAACATCAACCATGTCACGACAAAGCCATATTATGACCAGCAACATCAACCATCATACTGGATGTTGTAGCGAAGAGTGACTTGCTGAAGATGGAACGGATATTCTGAAAGGCCTACAGGCATAAAGATTACATATTTTATAAGTTGAGGACGACGGATTTTACCTAAGAAGGTATATTTTAACTTATCCCAGCTTTCCAAAATTGGAGTACACATGTGACAAACATTTTGTCACTTCCCTTTAGAGGTTTAAATTGTTTTTTTAATACATATAAAACATATAAATTAGGATTTTAAAGGAAAATTTAAAAGAAACATTTTCTTATTTTCTTAAAAAAAAACAAATGCAGGTAACCATGTTAGCTTTTACTAATTCTGAAATACAATGTTAGTATAAATGTTCTTTTCTGTTACAAATACTGGGTGGATCAACACCAAATTTTCTTCTAAAATTGCGTTGTGCAGTGACAATAGACTGGGATATGTGAAAATCACACAAAATGTCTCCCTGTCTTCGTTTGGAGCCATTTTTCTGTTACATCGTCTCCTAGCATCGAAATTAATAAATATGGACAGGTTCACCGACATAACTAACACATTAGAGTTTCTCTTTCCATTGATACCAACATCATCTTCTTCGTCACTGTTTAGGCTTATTTGCTAGCCTGTTCCGGCTCCAAATTGCTGCTGTTTTCATCTTTTCTTTGGTCTTCCCAAACTACTTCTTGCTCGTGATGAATAGTTGTTTACTACTTTTGGAATTTTGTTCTCAGACATCCTTGCTAAGTGTCATTTCCAAGTTAATTTTTGTATTTCACTATTGTCTTGTTTAATTCATCTACTTTTAGTTGTCTTATTTCTGTGTTGTTTTTTTTTGTCTGTTCTTTGATATCCTGCTATTGGTCTGAGGAATGATACCAACATCATGTTTCTAAATGTCTCCTGACGATGGTTATTTAAGTTTATTTGTTTGTTTATAGTAACAATGTACAGTAGTGGATGCTAAACTACTTTTTTTTTATGTCTCTCAGCGTGTTATTAAATCAGTTTGCGTGCCGTGAATGAATTCTACCATAGGTTACCGACCCCATACACATACTTGTGAGATTGATTCGTTCTTTCATAAAATATTGACGAATAAAATAACAGTTTTAAAAAATCATATCATTACAATCTAATAATTCAGACCATCGCCAACGGTTAGTGTTTTTGATTGATCTCCCGGAAGTCCGACGTCTAAAAGTAATCGAAAACCACAGACAATAGTGTCGAATCCATAGTTTTTAGAGTTGCACAATTGAATTGTGACTCTCCCGATTATGTTTAAGTTCAAGTTCAGTCCCTTGGGATGACAAAGGAAGGGAAGATAAGACATGAATAGTGAATTGAGCATAAAGACCGAAGTTATTGTCCACTCCACAATTTTCGGAGTCGTTCAGCTAATTGATCACAAGATGATTGGGATAAATAAATACCCTATCAACGTCGGGTGATTACATAGTAAATAATGTATATTTTTTTATTAAATGCCCCAGGTTGTCATTTCGACATTTCTGGTTTCTCTCCTGGCATCGGCGTAATTGTAATACACTTTATGGAGTTGGGGCGCCTACAAGGCGGAGTTACGTTACCCCGATGATATGTTGGGTGATAAATGATAATGAAGCGCCAGGATAGTTCTTAACCTAAACTTAACCTAAATTCCAGACCATGAACAACCACAGGCATAATTCCCTTTAAGAAAAAATGCCTATGGTTTGGCCGGCAATCGAACCCGGAACCTCATGAACAGTAGTCAGAAACAGAACGAACTTACATTTATTCATTGTTAATAATCAGCATCATTAATTGGACATATGGTATCTGGAAGACCTACTCCCATTTGAATTAATGTGACAAAGTAAACTCCATGACGCGACAGACCTAGAAGACACTTGGCCTACCAGCCGGCTGCTGGCCTCAATTCTACATGTGTTAATCACAGAGGTAGACGATCATATTGCCACTGTAGGGGTGATATATGGTCAACACGTCGGATCCCTCCCCGTTATAGCTGGTTTTCTCAACCTAGAGCCTATACTTCTTGTAGCTATACAAGATGCTAGGTGGGCACCTGTCCCATACTGACCGAAATTCCATGAGAAAATTTCTTCCTCTATGAGGATTCGAACCAGCGGAAGTCCCGTAGCTCTGCACCAAGGCATCTTGCCTTAACCACTTAGCTATGGCGCGGGACAAATTAATATAATGCTCTGCCGTAAATAAGTTATAGTTAAATTATCATAAAATGTATATACCTTTTTTTCTTTTGCATTTTACACTCCGTCTTCCTCAATATTTCTCTTTTATTCCATGTATCTTATTCCCATGAAGTTTTTAGAAAATTTTATTTTATCTTCAATTTCGAAAAGCTTCACAGGAATAAGATACATGGAAAAATAAATAAATATCGAGGAAGGCGGAGTGTAAAAATACAAAAAAAGTATATACATTTTATAATAAAATATAGCCTCAATTGTGTAATATAAAATAATTTTAAAAAATTAATTTAAAAAAATTAATTTAATAAGTATAGTTAAATTATCGTGAATTTTCTGTGGTATCCTCTGGGCAATTATTCCCTCAGAAGTTTAAGCTACTTTTTATCTTGGCTGCCTAAAACTAATAACGTGATCATGTGGCAGGGCATTTTTGACATCCCTGTACAAGGTGGTCTCATTCCTGTGGCGCGCCACAACTTCCGCGTGCTTTGCTGCACACTCTTGTCTATTCATCCTTCCGCTGTTTTCCTTATTACTTGTTTCCTTTCATTTTCATTCATTCACATATCTATTTTAAACTCCAGTTATTTATTATTAGAGACCGGATTATATGCATCTCCATATTCAGACCTTTTTTACGTTTATTGCATATTTTAACTAAAAAACTAGCGATAACGTATATTTTCGTTACTGTTACGTTTTAAAAATCTGTGTTGTTTTACAATGAACATTTCGAGGCCATCAAAAGTATAGTAAACGATTTCGATAGTGCAGAGGCTTTGGCAGCTTGTCAGTGCATGGAAACATTTAACGATTCCTGTATTAAAAAAAAAATTGATGTGATTAGCACTCATTTTCCCCATATACCTGCAACTATTAAAAAGCTTGAAACTCAAGGTTTGGTGTTGATAGAATATATTCAGTTAATTGATAAAATCCGTCAACTGAACTTCTTATTGTCGGAGGTATTCCCAAGCAAACGAACGGAGAAAGTTTGAAAACATTTTGAACGACAACTCAGGCTTTGAACTTTTGTGTCAAATTAATAGTTTTATAAATGGGTCGGGCGAGCTTTGCCAGAAATAATAAGTGCCAAAATAGCACTCAAATTCAAATGCTGCCCAGTTGTTTCAGTTGACGTAGAACGATCCTTTTCTTTTTATAAACATATTTTGAGCGGTCGAAGACACAACCTTACTACCGAACATTTGGAACAGTACCTGATCGTTTCTGTTTACAATAGTAGCAAAATGTAGAATATTTTAATTTGTGAACAATACTTTTGTCTGATAGTAATTGTTAATGTATCAGTGATAAATGATAATATTAATAAATAGATAATAAAATCAACTTTTATAAGATTCATGATGTGTTCCGTTGAGGTATTATTCAAAATTAATATAAAATTATGGAATATTCACCTGAAAGGTCCGTCTCCTCAACTTAATTAATCATTTAACTGTAACGCTTTCGGGACTTGTCCCATCATCGGCAGGATTCAAAACTGGTGTTTCACTGAAGACCTGGTAGAGGGGGTTGCATGTATTGGGTTCGTTTTCGTTTATCAGGCATGAAGGACATCGCATGTTAAATATTGAAAATACCCTAACAGTAATGCATAGAGAAAATAATCCAACGAAGATAAACGTACTCGAAGAGATGGAAATCATGAAAGCAGCTCAAAACAACGACAGCCTAATTATTATGTTAATTTAGAAATAAAATATCTAATAAAGTAATAATTATGTTTTTTATTCTTTCGTGTTGCATATATTTACATTTTCATACATACTTGCATGTATATTTCGAGCTTGTTATGTTGCACATAATCCGGTCTCTGTTTATTATTTAAAATTTTCATATGCGTGTGGAATGGAAGCAACTTTCAAGGTTTGGCAAATGATACTTAAACCTACACGAGGATATCACTGGAAGATGTTTTGAATTCAAAGTATTTTGATCCCTGGATTCCGAAAACTGCATTTGTTATAGTTTTGAAAGACTCTGTAATCTTTGAGAGAAAAAAGTTTTATAAACATGGACCCTGAAATTAATATCTTCTGAGACATTGGAGTGTGCCGTTCTTATATACTGTTCTTACATTTTGTTTACACTATTAAACTACAAGATAAGATTCAATTTGGGGTACCAGTCACGATATAAAATTATAAATATAAATTCATGTGGAATTAGACCCGAAAGGTCTAACTTTTGTATTTTATTTAGCAGTTTTACTTCTCCCTGCGCCCAATTAACCTACTGTCTTTCTCCACCACATCTGTCATTCCAATTTCCATCGTCTAATACTTTATCTCTCATGCTGCTCAAAACACAAATCAATCCACGTTATGTTTGACCGTCCTCTTCTTCTTTTACCATTGTAGTATTTTTCTTGGTAATCTGTTTGTTATTTGTTTGACATGCACATGTCATTTTAATCTAATATATAAAAACGAATGTTTGTTTGTTTGTTCGTAATTTATGCGCGAATTTATGATCCGATTTTGATGGGGTTTGTTTGCAAAATGTTCAGGACATTCCCGGGATGAACATAGGCTATAAGAGAGTTGAGATACTGAACTCCTACACTCTTTGTAGTGAAAAACGTGAAAAAGTCCCATTTTTACTCTTAAACGGCTTACGTTGCCTAAACCATAACAAATACACAAAATTAATGTACACAGAATTGAATATCTAAAAAAAAAAACTCTACAAGAAAGTCCACGACAGTATATGTTTATCTTTTATCGATAAATCACAATAATCATTTTTGTCTTTCATTGATGCTAAGAAGATCGGGATAAGTAGATTCTCGGGCAAGCATAGCAGCGCACGGCGGGTTTTCTTTTATGAATAACATAAAATAAGGAATTTTGTCTTTCAGCTCATTTATGCCAAGTGCATCGGGATGCGTAGATTCCCGGGCAACGCCGGGTAATCAGCAAGGGGTATCTAAAAATAATAACGATATAAATTTATATTTATTTCTTCCTTTTACTTATTCAACTAAATGCAAAAACACACAATTTATTTAGGTGTAGCAGCGCACGCCGGGTATTAGCTAGTTTTTTTTATGAAATCCAACTAAGCTTTTAAAAAAATGATTGGTTGAGGAAGACATCTTAATTTTATATTTTTATATTTAAATGTTTCTGTTAATTTGTCTGTTGTCATATTTTTATTTAATTACATACGATATAATTTTTGAACTTCCTTAGAAGAACAAAAGGCTGCACAAGATTGGATCGGATAAGGAATGAAGATATAAGAACAGAGCTAAATATATATATCCACTGATTCAGAAAATCAGAGAATATAGAGAGAAATGGTTTACACACATGGAAAGAATGAATGTATCAAGATTACCAAGAGCAGCATTCAACTACAAGCCAAGAGGTTCAAGGAATGTAGGAAGGCCAGTGAAAAGATGGACAGAACAACTGTGAGGCGGAACAGGCAATTTGCCTAGCCCGTGAAGTGTAGAAGAAGATAATTTTTGAATGAATTATAAAATGATGTTGGGCGATAAAATACATCATAGTGAAGAAGTCCCACTACACAATATGTTCTGAAAAAAAATCTGGATAGGTTTATTAACCCCAAGATTTGAACTCTGGGTCTTTAGAATACGAGTGATAAAAGGTCAGGTCGCTCGACTTGAATGCATTTATTTATTGGAGATTCTTCCTTGTTCTCACGGGTGTGGTTTGCGACCTTGCTGGACAGGTGCAGGTTATCAAGGTGACCGTGCCGCTGCATGGCAACGCGCTATCGCGCGCGCGCGCGCGCTATTCGCCATTTTGTGCGCGCTTCAAACAAAACCGTTATACAAACAAGGAATTTGTCCTCTAGATTCCGCTGCTTTAAAGCATTCTTAAAACAGTTTTTCTGGCTTGTTGTGGGCGCCGACTTTGGCGAATTGAACATAGTCAAGAAAAATTGCTGAAGTTTCTGTATTTATAAAAAATGCATTTTTTATGTGAGATCACAGCAGGAAAATAAATATCCTGTGCAAAGGTGTTTTGCAAATCGCCGCCCCATCCTCCTCTTGTACTTCTACCTCCTCGCCCATACTCACCTCCTCGTGTCCAACTTCACCTCCATTTTTGATAGCGTTACAACCCAATATCGAACATTGGCCTTTTCCAAATCTGCCTGATTATTTGCTTTCTAATATGTTGCTTTTTGCGTATTTATCATAAGTAATGTCCGGAGTGATTTCCAAATCATCGATAAATTCACTTCGTGACTCGTGAATTTATCTAGAGGAATTGGAAATCAAGAGTGGCATTTGTTAGGACTATGTAACGAATACAATTAAGCTGTTTAATCAAAAGTTATTATTTAAATATAATTACCGGTATTTAAAAATATTTATATATTTAATGTAAACGGCGATGTTTGAAAAATCAGAAATGTGAGGTTATGTATATTCACTGCAACTAGATCATATTAAGACTTTTTTTTATTTTTTTTAAATTATTATTCACTGAGAGTAATTAATATTATAATTACAAAAAAAAATAAACGTTATCTCAGTCAAAACATAAATTTATTGTGTCGACGTTTCAATCTCCTGTTGTGAGATTATTTTCAAGACATGGTTGTTTATTAATTTTAAAATTTATAATTTTATGTTTTGACTGAGATAACGTTTTTTTTTGTAATTATAGATCATATTATTTATTGTCAAATAGGATCGCAATATTTTAGGAATGCACCCTAGTGGAGAAATAATGAAACGCATCAAACTGTATATTATAATCAATATTATAGGCTATGTCCACCGCTGTGGTCTCGGGGTAGCGTGCTGCCTTGTTTACGCAGCGGGCCCGGGTTCGATCCCCCGTCGGGACAGTTTTCTGGTTGAGGTTTTTATCGGGGTTTTTCCTCACCTGTAAGACAAATGTCAGGAAAACTTTAAGGCCCAAACGGTCCCCGAAATCATATGGCCATCGCAATCACCATCATTCATATTCATCTTAGGTTAAGCTTAGGATTAGGGACTCTCCTGGTGCACCATTATCATCATCATCACCCATAATATCATCGGGGCAACGTAACCTCGCCTTCCGGGCGCCCCAACCTCAGAAGTGGGTTACAAGTACGCCATGCCAGGAGAGAAACCAGGAATGTCGAAAGACAAACCTGGGCATTAAAAAAAGTATATTATAGGCTAGTAATTTTTTTAGTGAACAACTCGGTAAAATCATTATTTGCTATATTCAACGTATTTGTTCGAGAAAAATAATGCTCTGACCTGTTCAGAATATCAAAAAAGGAGGAGTTTTCTTTATCACAAAAGCAGGAGCTGATAAAAATAAATCGATAATGACCGAGATTAAACACGACTGGCATTGGTTATAAAACAAAATTCACCTCATGATGCTTTAATGCAAACAGTTCAAATAGCAACGTAGATATATTCCAATTCAAATTCTATCCCCTGAATAAAACCAATAAAAGTAGGGTGGACAGCGGTTCCATACTGACCAAAATTCCACGAGAAAATGTCTTCTCCATGGGGTTTCGAATCAGTTCAACTCGGGTGATGCCTTAATATGCTCGGCTCAGCGGTGGACCAATGGTAAACTGAACAATTTTTATGAAAAAATGAAATTATTAAAATACAAGGTGTTCCTCTCGAATGAACCTAATTTCAGTTACTTGTACGAGTAAAAATATAATGAAGGTAAGGAAACAGAAAGTGTCATCTGAAAGGCAGAGTTGTATCCAGAATATTATATTATACGTTTTTAGCCTGATAGAAGATCGTAACTGCATAAACTTGTCTCGGAAATAAATTATTAGGTCAGAGTAAACAGAAGAAATTACTATAGTTTTAATAACACTGAGCAACAAAAAAAAAATACATTTTTTTTTTGTCTCAGAAAGAAAAATATGAGATTCTGATAGTATTTTTTCTCCAGAATTCAAATATGATACCGGTTTTTCTCCATCACACGACGTTTCCGAGAGGCAGGCATTTATAATTTCAAACACTTTAATATTTTCTACATTCGTAACTACACAATATTCGAACATTCGGACTCACCTAGAAAGTAAGAAATGACGATTTTCTGCTATATTTCGCCTGTAGAGCATCCCTCTTGATGATCCAACAATAATTGGCCAGCATATTAGAATTCCATTTGCCTTCATATCTCTTTTTCATAGCCGAAACCATTTGAGTTAGATCATTTGGTTTTATTTTACAATGGACAAATGGACGAAAATGTTCATTAAAAATAATTATTTAAATCCATTAATTGAAATTGAAATAAAAAAAACCGTGGGTGATGGAGAAATTCCGAATACATATTTGAAAATACGATAAAAAAACTGAATTAAGTACAACTATTGGTACTCATGAGACAAAAATCATGTTGACCAGTGTAATTCATTTAAATGTGGCAACAGTAGGTCAAAGGAAGTCGGAAACTAAGTTCTCCTTTTTTTTTCGTGTCTGCCTGGTTTGTGTGGCGAGTGAATCCATTTACTAGAAATCATGATGAAGTGGCACCGTGCTGGGAGAATGTGCAACAAGTATTAAAAAAAATTCACGTTTAACGGGCCACGCGTCATATAACAATGAGACCGAAACGAATGCAGTCATGGACGTTTGGATGTTTCATTCATCAAAAGGAAATAAATATATTGAAAGAGAAATTGGATCTTATGTTTATGCTCTTCTGGTTTTAAAGTCATTTTATGAAGTTCAGTTCTTTGATATTCGCGCCTACGGCTTCTTGGAAATGCATCATTCATACAATTTCATGTTTAACTTATCGAATCATATTTCTCATAATAAAATAACATGTTGAGCAAATAAAGATAGTGAACATTACTTCGCAGGAAATACTTCCGTCAAAATTGCAGTACCAAGAAATGTATTGGGAGTAAATTTACAACTTGCAAGGGATCTGTCAACAATTGCATGCCGAAACTTACCTTGAAATTTCATCCAAAGAAGCGTTGTGATCTACAAAGGCCGTGTTAAAAAAATTATGCCTTTTTTACTGCAAGGCACTGAAATCGAAACATGAATTCAGCAATGGCAACCCACATTAGGGAGCAGATAGACTCCCTCCTTCAATAAGAGAGTAGTGGAGTGAGGGGGGACGCGGCGCGGACGGCTGTTCCCTATTGTTTAAATGAGAGATTTGGCGTTGGATGTTAGTGTCTTGCAGTTAAAAACGGTAGACAGTTTTTAGACAGCCCCTGGTACATCCCAACGTTTCTCTGGGAGAAATTTCAAGGTAGTGTTCGGCATGCAATGGTTGACAGTTTCCGTTAGAAGAAAAAATGTTTTGTATACGTTCCATCCGTCCATCTATCCAATGGCTGATTGGCTCAAATTCGAGATTTGGCCTCCCTTAACTTCTGCCTCCAATCAATTCTGTTTTGCGCAGCAAGCCTCCAGTTGCGACACTTGAGTAGGTTTGCAGCATCTTCCTTAATACCATCCTCCCATCATTTTTTCGGTCTTACAACCCGTCTATTCCCCATAAAACTTGCTGTAAGCACCTTTTTTGGTGCTCGGTGTTGATACCCTTTGTACATGGCCAGCCCATTCTAATTTCTTTAACTTAATAAAATTGATAAGTCAGGTTCATTGTATTTGTCATACAGTTCTTTGTTGTATCGTATTCTCCACTGACCATTAATATGTATAGATCAAAATATTTTCCTGAGTACTTTTTTTCCAAATTATTTAGGGCTACCTCTGATCTTTTAGTGAGGCTCTATGTCTCACTACCACAGGTCAAAACTGATCTTTATTAAAACTTTATATAGCCTTATTTTAGTTTTGTATAAGTTACCGTCCTTAAATCTTACATTTGCATTCGCTTTTTATACTTCAAGTCTAGGGCTCGCCTCTAGGGAGTTGTGAGGAAATGTAAGTTAAATATGCTATATTATGTGATCAAAAGTATAAGAACATTCACCAAGAACTTGTAACTAGCCTTTCCCCTAAACACACTCAGGTAAAGTAAAGTGATCTCACTACAGGCCTCAGGAGGCTCTTGGAGTAGTAGGAGGTTAAGGTTCCTACTTTTGGACAATCGGCACTTGATGTAAGCCCTGCGTGTCGGCCGACTTTACCCCTAGAACAATAGTCTGGTACTCATTTCCGTTAGAGGCTGAGTCGATCCCAGGGCCATATTGCCGCTAGAAGGTTTTGGTTAGTTTAAAAATCCTGATCCACCGGGACTCGAACCCCCGACCTTCCGGCTTGTAGCGTAGTGCCTTAACCACTATGCTACGGCGTATCCCACACACTCAGGTATTGATTTTAATGAGTGGACCCATCTTTTGCCTTTAGGACAATCTTCGCTCTAGCAGGGAAGAATTTCCAGTAAGTATCTGAATTTTTGGAGAAATGACAGATCTGTAAATAAAGAAAGAAATCTAGTGAAACGCTGCGGTCTGAATCAAGTCTACGTTCTCATTTATCCCACAGGAGTTTGACAACATTTAGGTCGGGACTCTCGACTGGCCACTCCATTTCCTGAACTTCATGGGAAGCTACATTATCTTGCAGGTGCTAACAATGACCATCACTAAACTGGCTCTCCTGGGACCATAAATGATCGTGGAGTATGGCGGATAAGATATTACGATAATATCTACAACTTGTACTCAGACCTTGATATTGTTACCTCCTACTACCCCAAGGGCCTCCTGAGACCTGTAATGGGATCACTTTACTTTTATTAAAATTGACAGACTGAGATAGGTTGGCCATATAATGAGAACGGAGGAGGAGAATACCATTAGAAAGTTTACACTACTGATACCAGATGGAGGAAGAAGAAGAAGAGGAAGACCGAAGTTGAGATAGATGGATGGAGTAGAGGAGGACCTCCGAAAGCTCGGAGTCCGGAAATGGAGGATGAGGGCGTTAGACAGGAATGCGTGGAAGAGGGTGCCTTAATAGCAGCCAGGACCTATAAAGGACTGTAGAGCGAAAATAAGAAGGAAACGTCTGCAGTCATTATGGCCCAGAGACCGATTCGGCTTCTAACGGGAATGGGTACCTTACGCATATTCTGTGAGTAAAGGCGGCTATCACATAGGGTTGAAACCCTGGCTGACATCTCGTGCTGATTTTCTGCGCAGATGGGATCCA